>OY720295.1:9377500-10002500 GCA_963082995.1 Noctua comes | reverse complement strand
GGGCTCCATAGTCTGCGCCAGTGGAGGCGCCCAGGGACGCAACTTGCCCCGTACCCAACGGTAAGGGCGCCCCCACGGATCCCGATCTAGGGACCCCAGCAGCTCCTCCCTGGCACGCGACTTAGAGTCGCCGATGGCCAGCCGCAGAGTCTCCTTGGACGCGCGGTACGCCTCATACCGCGCGTCTTCCTCGACGGAATCCCGTCGACGTCGTCTCCGGTATCGTGTGTACTGGCGGCGAGCCGCAACGCACTCAACGCGCAGCCGCGCGATCTCGTCGGTCCACCAGTACACCTGGCGCCTTGCGGACTGTTGGCGGACACGGGGCATGGACGCGTCGCAGGCTTGCGTCATCGCCCCGCGAAACCACAGCGCCACCGCTTCGACGTCGACGGGGCCGTCCGTCGTCGACTCCCAAATCCAGGACTGGACTAAGGCAGCTTCCTCGAGTAGTTCCTTGTCGATGCGCTTAAGCGCCCAACGCGGGCCGTCGTTAATCGGGGTTGTTGGATGGCGGCCGCTCGCGGTCTGGGCGGAGACGTCGAACCGGATATACCGATGGTCCGACAGCGTCTCCACCTCCACGGCGACACGCCAGTCGCGGACTCGGCTGGCGACAGAGGGGCTAGCGAACGAGACGTCCACTATCGACCCGCCCCGCTGCCGCACGCACGTGTATTCCGAACCCCGATTCAGGACGACCAGACCAGTCGTCACCGTCCACTCTTCCAGCACCTCGCCCCGAGGGTCAGTGACCGGAGATCCCCACGCCGATGACTTGGCGTTGAGATCCCCGAGCACCAGAACGGGACGAGGGTGATAGCGGCCTACGACGGCGCCCAACTCGACAAGGAAACTCTCAAAGTCGGCGAGACTCTTGTTGGGGGAGAAATACGCCCCCACGATGACGATGCCGCCCGAGACCGCAGCAACCCAGCCGCGGCCCCGAGACGGGTCGATCAGAGTCCCGCCAATAATGGCCACCAAACCGTCAGCGCACCCCAGCCAGTTGTCACGGGCGGGGATGAAGTACGGTTCGGCGACCACAGCCACGTGGATCGACCACTCTGCCATGCTCTGGAGTAAAAGATCCTGAGCTCTGGCAGAGTGATTGATGTTGCCCTGGAGGAAATGGAATTGTGCCGTTATTGACACTCCATTCCCTCGGCAACGGTCCTGGGCCGGGAGTCGGCCGCGGAGCTACTAGCCTGCGGGGGCGGCGAGGTTTCCCCGGCAGGCTTAGAGCTCCTCTTCTTTTTCTTCTTGGCCTTGCTGGCAGGCGCGCCACAGGCCCCTCCGCCCACTTTGTGTCCCGCTGGCCTCCCCGCAGCCGAACACAAGCTGCAGTTGAGCGCCGCGGAACACTGGGCCGCCTTATGGCCGGGCTGACCGCAGCGATAACAAAGGTCGCTACGGTCAATCTCAGCGGTGCACTTTGCCCGGACGTGCCCCTTCTCCAGGCATCGGAAGCACCGCAAAGCCCGGGGCTGCAGGAGTTTCACCCTCGCTGCAACCCAGCCAACCAGCAATCTGCCGCTTATGGCGATCTTCTTCGCCGACGCCACAGGGCACCGAACCCAGGCCACGCCGAGTCCGGTGGCGTCGGTGCGAATATCGCCGGCCCGCACCTTGTCCGGCGGACACTCTCCGCTTCGGGCAACGGCCGCCACCACCTCCTCAGACGTCACGGAGTCGTCCAGACCAGCAATCCGCACCTCTGCGGTTTTCATTGGTCTGGAGACCCGGACGTCCTCAGGGTTGAGGACCTCCCTCATCTTGGCGGCCAGAGCGTCCGCCTTTTCGGCACTGCCGCTCGCAGCACCAGCCACCTCGAACAGCCGCGCACCCGTGGCAGCCTGCCTGAGGGTGACGGACTGAAGACCAAGATCCGATAACTTGATCTTGGCCTTGGCCTCGGCAATGACCGACTGGTACGTTACGCCGCGCTCCGAAGCCCCGGGCTGTAGCGTGAGCGTCACAGCCTCGGAACGCGGAGCACGTATCGCCGGTCCTTTGCGACCGCCTTTGGCAGTCCGCCGCGCAGGCTGCGCAACCGCCTTTGCGGTTCGGCCAGGGGCACGCGCCGTTGCTGAGGCCGCCTTGGCGGCTTTGCGGGCCTTCTTGCGGCCCACGACTGTCGCCCAGGTCTCACCCTTAGACCCGGCAGTCGCGGGCTGATCGCTCGGTCGAGGCACAGGTCTCGGCGGCTCCTCAGCCCTCCGCCGTGTATCGGCCGCTAGGGGCGGACGGAGGATTTCCGCAGGGAGGCGCCGAGAGATCGCCTCCATCCGAGCGTTGACCATGCTCCCGCACTGGAGCATGCAGAGCCGGACAATACGCTCGACCTCGTCGTCGGTACGAGTGCTTGCCGGTCTCGGTGCGGGAGCCGGGGCCACTACCGATGCGGCATCGGTGGACGTGCGTCGCTGCTGCTGCTCGCTCAGCGCAGCGACTTGTCGCCGGAGGACCTCCAAATCATTTCGGAGACGGCTGTTCTCCTCCCGCAACTTCGCGACCTCGTCTGAGGCCGTCCTGTTGAGGAGGATGCCAACCGCCTCCTTGATGTCCGCGGCAGCTTCCTTCAGGCCGCGGGTGAACGTGCCCTTCAGGCTGCCGGATTTGGTGGCAACCTTCAGGACTAAGTCCACCCCGTCCAGGGCAAGCTGGCTTAGGGCCACCGCAGATGGGTCCCCCCCTTCCGCCGCTAGAGCAGCGCGTCGCTCGCGTGCGCGTCGGGCCATTTCCGACACTTCGTCGGCCGCGACGGCTTTGCGCTGCTCTCTTCTGGTGGCGTTGAGCTCCGCCTTTGAGCTCCCTAGCGAGGCACAGCTCTCGCCACCAGGGTCCTCGGTAGTGACCCCCATGTCACTATCTGCTTCGCTGGCCGCCGGAGTATCGGAGCGCACGAACCTACCCTGTGCGTCCCTCCGCGGCCGCGAAGCACTCACCCCTCTCGAAGTCTGCCGACCTCTCCTCGCGGTCGGCAACTTCGGGGCCAGCAGACCTTCCTCATCTGAGGACAGATCCACCGACCCACCTCCCACCAGAGCAGGGTCGCGTGGACGTTTCCTAACGGAAGACGGTCCACGCGGCCCTCCGTCAATATTTTTTTTAAAAACACTGCTGCCAGTAACATTGTCAGCAACAGGGGCCTGGTCGCCTACCCCTGCGCGTCCGTCGGTAGTCAATTTAACACTCGCAGGCCCGGGTACCTGCGAGCGCCGGGCGTCAGCCGGGTCGCATGACAAAAGTATTCCATTGTCCGACATTTCCATTACGATATGGGTGGTACGCACATCACTTCCCCAAGGCGATGCGGCCGCTCTTTTTGGGAGGGTATTTGATCCTCCCGAGGCCCGCGGATGCCTCCGGTGCAGGATATACCGCCCGCTGCTCGGTATCTACATTCTAATGCTACCCTAATATATTTTTTGTGTTTTTAATTTTATGAATTTTCTCTTTGATTTTCTGTTTTTTTTTTTTTTTTATTTTTTTATTTTTTTTTATTTTTTTTTTTAACCAAATTAATAAGAAAGAAAAACCTAAAACTAACCTACAACTAAATTAACCTACCCACCACCCGGCACCGTGGCTCAAAACACCTCGCCACGGATGCCCCTAGACCGCAGGTTGAGGAGCAACCCACGGTCTTCCCCACCTCGGTAACCCCTAGACCGCAGACTGTAAAACGGCCCGCGGTCTACGCCACCTCGCTCCCTAATCATGCACTCCGCAGCTGCAGAGCGCAGATAGGGAGCCCTCTGGAGCGACTCCTCCGCTCCGGCAGAAATTCGCCACGGACAACAATCTCCTCTCTCCCACCCCTCACGAGGAGATTGCTGCCCGCGCCCAGGGTGCACCGGCCCAGCGCCTGCTCGTCCCCAAGAAAACAAAAGGACCAGCAGCCACCGAGCACTCGGGGAGGTTTTCTGCCATGCACCCCAACCTAACCTAACCTAACCTTTTTTTTTTTTTTTTTTTTTTGTCGGGGTGGAAAATCCTCACGGATGTCCTCCGCCCTGGGGCGGGCGGAGGGGTCTGTCAGACTCAAACTGACTAAAAACCACCCCGGTGTCTCCTCGCACGTACGCGCGGGGCCGCGGGAATCCAGATTCTTCCGCAGCCCCACACTAGTGCTGGCCCGGTCTGTCCGGGCCTCGTCTCCTGCACGGGGTAGTGAGGCGTTCGACTACCCCGTGCATCGCCTCAGAGGCGCGCGCCGACACCCGCGCGCGCCTCCGCCTCGGGTCCAGAATAGGGGGCGGGGACTTCCCCAAGTCCCAGCCCCTGGACCCATTCATGGGGGCCGGAAAAGGGCGTTGTCCGCCCTTCTCCTGCGCCCGGTGCGCCTTCTGCGGCCGGGAAAGGGAGTCGAGATCTCCCTCTCCCGTTCCGCAGCCTCCTTCTGCGACATCACGTCCTCGCAGAAGGACACCACCGCGTCCCACGACTCTGCGCTACCGACCATCCTCCGCACTACGGCCGGCAGCGACAGATCGCCTCCTACTTCATTTGCGAGGACACGGCGCTGCTCCTCCCAAGCCGCGCACTCGGCGAGCGTGTGTTGCGCCGTGTCCTCCCCGCAATCGACGCAGTGGTGGCACCGAGCGTCCGGCTCCCTGTCTATGCGGCACAGGTACTTGCCGAAGCAGCCGTGCCCCGACAGCACCTGCGCCACCCTAAACGACAGGGAGCCGTGCCTTCTCCCGAGCCAGTCGTCGAGTACTGGCCGGATCGCCTCGACGGTAGCGAGGCCGGCGGCAGGGCGCAGAAGCCTTTGCCGCCATTCCGCCACCAAGACCTGACGGAGCTCGTCTCGGCGCAGCGCGATCTGCCGCTGCACCGGCCTCGAGCCCCGTGCCCGCTCTTCCTCGCGCCATCGATGTAATGACGCGAGTACTTTCGCCTCTAGGTCCCAGGGCGGGGATCCGGCCAGGACGCAAGCCGCCTCGTAGGAAATCGTGCGGTACCCGCGGGCGACTCTGACGGCCATCGCCCTCTGCGGTTTGCGCAGAATGGCGAGAGTGCTGGCCGTCAAGTCCATCGCCCACACAGGGGCCCCATACAGGGCCATGGACCGCACGATTCCCACGTACAACCGCCTACAGGCGGCGCTCGGGCCCCCCAAGTTTGGAAGCAACGTTGAAAGCGCGCCCGCTGCACCCATCAGCTTCGGCGCCAGCCGCCGGAAGTGGGGCCCGAATTCCCATCGGCTGTCGAGCACCAATCCCAGATACTTCATGGTGGACTCGACAGCTATCCGGGCCCCGCTGACCACGATGTGTGATCCCGGCGCCGGCGCACGTCGGGGGCCATGAAACACCATGGCCTCCGACTTGTTCAGGGCCACCTCCAGGCCCAGGCGCCGGATGCGGTTCACCACCTGTGACACCGCAGCCGTGGCTATCAACGCTGCCTCCCTGTGCGAGCCCCCCCGGGCAGCGACAAGCGTGTCGTCCGCATAACACGTCAAGTCGGCGCCCGACGGGAGCTCGCCTCTCAGCACCCAGTCGTAGCCGATGTTCCACAGGAGCGGTCCCAAGACCGAACCCTGCGGAACACCGCACGACATGAGGTGCCGACCAGCACCGTCACATCCCCGATAGGTGACGCATCTACCCTCCAGGTAAGCCCCTACCGTACGGCGGAGGTAGGGAGGCACGCGATGGTATTTCAGTGCCTCCCGGATACAACTCCAGGGTAGGGTGTTGAATGCGTTGGAGATGTCTAAAGACACCGCCAGCACCACCCCACCCCGGGAAACCGTCTCCTCCGCCAGGGCCCTCACGCGCATGATGGCGTCTACGGTGGAGCGCCCCCGACGAAAACCAAATTGGTTGTCGTCCAGGTTCGGCCCCTCCCTGCACAAGTGGCCGACGAGGCGATCTGCGATAATGCGCTCAAAAAGTTTGCCCGCCTCGTCGAGCAGCACTATGGGCCGATACGCGGACGGCGAGTCCGCGGGGCGCCCCTCCTTCCTGAGCAGGACCAGCCTCCCCTCCTTCCACACACTGGGAAACTGACCCTGCTCGAGACATGCCGTGAAGAGCCCCCTCAGCTGGGGCTCTAGCTCCTTCAGAGCCAGGACGAGAGCTCGACCAGGAACTCCGTCGGGTCCGGGCGCTGTGTTCTTAGCCCGGAGTCGCGACACGGCCGCTCTCGTCTCTGCCTGCGTCACCTCGGGGACATCGGTGCTCTCCTCTTCTGGAGAGTCTGTGGCTGAGGGCGAAGCCATCGCCGGGGGAACGTGTCCCGCTCGCTCAGGGAAGAGGGCCGTCACCACCGCCTCTAGCAACTGGGGTTCCATACTCTGCGCCAGTGGAGGCGCCCAGGGACGCAACTTGCCCCGTACCCAACGGTAAGGGCGCCCCCACGGATCCCGATCTAGGGACCCCAGCAGCTCCTCCCTGGCACGCGACTTAGAGTCGCCGATGGCCAGCCACAGAGTCTCCTTGGACGCGCGGTACGCCTCATACCGCGCGTCTTCCTCGACGGAATCCCGTCGACGTCGTCTCCGGTATCGCGTGTACTGGCGGCGGGCCGCAACGCACTCTACGCGCAGCCGCGCGATCTCGTCGGTCCACCAGTACACCTGGCGCCTTGCGGACTGTTGGCGGACACGGGGCATGGACGCGTCGCAGGCTTGCGTCATCGCCCCGCGAAACCACAGCGCCACCGCTTCGACGTCGACGGGGCCGTCCGTCGTCGACTCCCAAATCCAGGACTGGACTAAGGCAGCTTCCTCGAGTAGTTCCTTGTCGATGCGCTTAAGCGCCCAACGCGGGCCGTCGTTAATCGGGGTTGTTGGATGGCGGCCGCTCGCGGTCTGGGCGGAGACGTCGAACCGGATATACCGATGGTCCGACAGCGTCTCCACCTCCACGGCGACACGCCAGTCGCGGACTCGGCTGGCGACAGAGGGGCTAGCGAACGAGACGTCCACTATCGACCCGCCCCGCTGCCGCACGCACGTGTATTCCGAACCCCGATTCAGGACGACCAGACCAGTCGTCACCGCCCACTCTTCCAGCACCTCGCCCCGAGGGTCAGTGACCGGAGATCCCCACGCCGATGACTTGGCGTTGAGATCCCCGAGCACCAGAACGGGACGAGGGTGATAGCGGCCTACGACGGCGCCCAACTCGACAAGGAAACTCTCAAAGTCGGCGAGACTCTTGTTGGGGGAGAAATACGCCCCCACGATGACGATGCCGCCCGAGACCGCAGCAACCCAGCCGCGGCCCCGAGACGGGTCGATCAGAGTCCCGCCAATAATGGCCACCAAACCGTCAGCGCACCCCAGCCAGTTGTCACGGGCGGGGATGAAGTACGGTTCGGCGACCACAGCCACGTGGATCGACCACTCTGCCATGCTCTGGAGTAAAAGATCCTGAGCTCTGGCAGAGTGATTGATGTTGCCCTGGAGGAAATGGAATTGTGCCGTTATTGACACTCCATTCCCTCGGCAACGGTCCTGGGCCGGGAGTCGGCCGCGGAGCTACTAGCCTGCGGGGGCGGCGAGGTTTCCCCGGCAGGCTTAGAGCTCCTCTTCTTTTTCTTCTTGGCCTTGCTGGCAGGCGCGCCACAGGCCCCTCCGCCCACTTTGTGTCCCGCTGGCCTCCCCGCAGCCGAACACAAGCTGCAGTTGAGCGCCGCGGAACACTGGGCCGCCTTGTGGCCGGGCTGACCGCAGCGATAACAAAGGTCGCTACGGTCAATCTCAGCGGTGCACTTTGCCCGGACGTGCCCCTTCTCCAGGCATCGGAAGCACCGCAAAGCCCGGGGCTGCAGGAGTTTCACCCTCGCTGCAACCCAGCCAACCAGCAATCTGCCGCTTATGGCGATCCTCTTCGCCGACGCCACAGGGCACCGAACCCAGACCACGCCGAGTCCGGTGGCGTCGGTGCGAATATCGCCGGCCCGCACCTTGTCCGGCGGACACTCTCCGCTTCGGGCAACGGCCGCCACCACCTCCTCAGACGTCACGGAGTCGTCCAGACCAGCAATCCGCACCTCTGCGGTTTTCATTGGCCTGGAGACCCGGACGTCCTCAGGGTTGAGGACCTCCCTCATCTTGGCGGCCAGAGCGTCCGCCTTTTCGGCACTGCCGCTCGCAGCACCAGCCACCTCGAACAGCCGCGCACCCGTGGCAGCCTGCCTGAGGGTGACGGACTGAAGACCAAGATCAGATAATTTGATCTTGGCCTTGGCCTCGGCAATGACCGACTGGTACGTTACGCCGCGCTCCGAAGCTCCGGGCTGTAGCGTGAGCGTCACAGCCTCGGAACGCGGAGCACGTATCGCCGGTCCTTTGCGACCGCCTTTGGCAGTCCGCCGCGCAGGCTGCGCAACCGCCTTTGCGGTTCGGCCAGGGGCGCGCGCCGTTGCTGAGGCCGCCTTGGCGGCTTTGCGGGCCTTCTTGCGGCCCACGACTGTCGCCCAGGTCTCACCCTTAGACCCGGCAGTCGCGGGCTGATCGCTCGGTCGAGGCACAGGTCTCGGCGGCTCCTCAGCCCTCCGCCGTGTATCGGCCGCTAGGGGCGGACGGAGGATTTCCGCAGGGAGGCGCCGAGAGATCGCCTCCATCCGAGCGTTGACCATGCTCCCGCACTGGAGCATGCAGAGCCGGACAATGCGCTCGACCTCGTCGTCGGTACGAGTGCTTGCCGGTCTCGGTGCGGGAGCCGGGGCCACTACCGATGCGGCATCGGTGGACGTGCGTCGCTGCTGCTGCTCGCTCAGCGCAGCGACTTGTCGCCGGAGGACCTCCAAATCATTTCGGAGACGGCTGTTCTCCTCCCGCAACTTCGCGACCTCGTCTGAGGCCGTCCTGTTGAGGAGGATGCCAACCGCCTCTTTGATGTCCGCGGCAGCTTCCTTCAGGCCGCGGGTGGACGTGCCCTTCAGGCTGCCGGATTTGGTGGCAACCTTCAGGACTAAGTCCACCCCGTCCAGGGCAAGCTGGCTTAGGGCCACCGCAGATGGGTCCCCCCCTTCCGCCGCTAGAGCAGCGCGTCGCTCGCGTGCGCGTCGGGCCATTTCCGACACTTCGTCGGCCGCGACGGCTTTGCGCTGCTCTCTTCTGGTGGCGTTGAGCTCCGCCTTTGAGCTCCCTAGCGAGGCACAGCTCTCGCCACCAGGGTCCTCGGTAGTGACCCCCATGTCACTATCTGCTTCGCTGGCCGCCGGAGTATCGGAGCGCACGAACCTACCCTGTGCGTCCCTCCGCGGCCGCGAAGCACTCACCCCTCTCGAAGCCTGCCGACCTCTCCTCGCGGTCGGCAACTTCGGGGCCAGCAGGCCTTCCTCATCTGAGGACAAATCCCCACCTCCCACCAGAGCAGGGTCGCGTGGACGTTTCCTAACGGAAGACGGTCCACGCGGCCCTCCGTCACTATTTTCTAAATTACTGCTTCCAGTGATACTATCAGCAACAGGGGCCTGGTCGCCTACCCCTGCGCGTCCATCGGTAACCAATTTAACACTCGCAGGCCCGGGTACCTGCGAGCGCCGGGCGTCAGCCGGGTCGCATGACAAAACTATTTCATTGTCCGACATTTCCATTACGATATGGGTGGTACGCACATCACTTCCCCAAGGCGATGCGGCCGCTCTTTTTGGGAGGGTATTTGATCCTCCCGAGGCCTGCGGATGCCTCCGGTGCAGGATATACCGCCCGCTGCTCGGTATCTACGTTCTAATGCTACCCTAATATATTTTTTTTTGTGTTTTTAATTTTATGAATTTTCTCTTTGATTTTCTGTTTTTTTTTTTTTTTTTTTTTTTTTTTTTTTTTTTTTTTTAATTTTTTTTTTTTTTTTTTTTTTAATTTTTTTTTTTTTTTTTACCCAAATTAATAAGAAAGAAAAACCTAAAACTAACCTATAACTAACTTAACCTACCCACCACCCGGCACCGTGGCTCAAAACACCTCGCCACGGATGCCCCTAGACCGCAGGTTGAGGAGCAACCCACGGTCTTCCCCACCTCGGTCACCGCGACGTGCACGCCGCGGAGACCCCTAGACCGCGGACTGTAAAAACGGCCCGCGGTCTACCCCATCACGCTCCCTAATCATGCACTCCGCAGCTGCGGAGCGCAGATAGGGAGCCCACGGGAGCGACTCCTCCGCTCCGGCAGAAATTCGCCACGGACAACAATCTCCTCTCTCCGACCCCTCACGAGGAGATTGTTGCCCGCGCCCAGGGTGCACCGGCCCAGCGCCTGCTCGTCCCCAAGAAAACAAAAGGACCAGCAGCCACCGAGCACTCGGGGAGGTTTTCTGCCATGCACCCCAACCTAACCTAACCTAACCTTTTTTTTTTTTTTTTTTTTTTTTTTTGTCGGGGTGGAAAATCCTCACGGATGTCCTCCGCCCTGGGGCGGGCGGAGGGGTCTGTCAGACTCAAACTGACTAAAAACCACCCCGGTGTCTCCTCGCACGTGCGCGCGGGGCCGCGGGAATCCAGATTCTTCCGCAGCCCCACACTAGTGCTGGCCCGGTCTGTCCGGGCCTCGTCTCCTGCACGGGGTAGTGAGGCGTTCGACTACCCCGTGCATCGCCTCAGAGGCGCGCGCCGACACCCGCGCGCGCCTCCGCCTCGGGTCCATCGAATAGGGGGGCGGGGACTTCCCCAAGTCCCTCGCCCCTGGACCCATTCATGGGGGCCGGAAAAGGGCGTTGTCCGCCCTTCTCCTGCGCCCGGTGCGCCTTCTGCGGCCGGGGAAGGGAGTCGAGATCTCCCTCTCCCGTTCCGCAGCCTCCTTCTGCGACATCACGTCCTCGCAGAAGGACACCACCGCGTCCCACGACTCTGCGCTACCGACCAGCCTCCGCACTACGGCCGGCAGCGACAGATCGCCTCCTACTTCATTTGCGAGGACACGGCGCTGCTCCTCCCAAGCCACGCACTCGGCGAGCGTGTGTTGCGCCGTGTCCTCCCCGCAATCGACGCAGTGGTGGCACCGAGCGTCCGGCTCCCTGTCTATGCGGCACAGGTACTTGCCGAAGCAGCCGTGCCCCGACAGCACCTGCGTCACCCTAAACGACAGGGAGCCGTGCCTTCTCCCGAGCCAGTCGTCGAGTACTGGCCGGATCGCCTCGACGGTAGCGAGGCCGGCGGCAGGGCGCAGAAGCCTATGCCGCCATTCCGCCACCAAGACCTGACGGAGCTCGTCTCGGCGCAGCGCGATCTGCCGCTGCACCGGCCTCGAGCCCCGTGCCCGCTCTTCCTCGCGCCATCGATGTAATGACGCGAGTACTTTCGCCTCTAGGTCCCAGGGCGGGGATCCGGCCAGGACGCAAGCCGCCTCGTAGGAAATCGTGCGGTACCCGCGGACGACTCTGACGGCCATCGCCCTCTGCGGTTTGCGCAGAATGGCGAGAGTGCTGGCCGTCAAGTCCATCGCCCACGCAGGGGCCCCATACAGGGCCATGGACCGCACGATTCCCACGTACAACCGCCTACAGGCGGCGCTCGGGCCCCCCAAGTTGGGAAGCAACGTTGACAGCGCGCCCGCTGCGCCCATCAGCTTGGGCGCCAGCCGCCGGAAGTGGGGCCCGAATTCCCACCGGCTGTCGAGCACCAATCCCAGATACTTCATGGTGGACTCGACAGCTATCCGGGCCCCGCTGACCACGATGTGTGATCCCGGCGCCGGCGCACGTCGGGGGCCATGAAACACCATGGCCTCCGACTTGTTTAGGGCCACCTCCAGGCCCAGGCGCCGGATGCGGTTCACCACCTGTGACACCGCAGCCGTGGCTATCAACGCTGCTTCCCTGTGCGAGCTCCCCCGGGCAGCGACAAGCGTGTCGTCCGCATAACACGTCAAGTCGGCGCCCGACGGGAGCTCGCCTCTCAGCACCCAGTCGTAGCCGATGTTCCACAGGAGCGGTCCCAAGACCGATCCCTGCGGAACACCGCACGACATGAGGTGCCGACCGGCACCGTCACGTCCCCGATAGGTGACGCATCTACCCTCTAGGTAAGCCCCTACCGTACGGCGGAGGTAGGGAGGCACGCGATGGTATTTCAGTGCCTCCCGAATACAACTCCAGGGTAGGGTGTTGAATGCGTTGGAGATGTCTAAAGACACCGCCAGCACCACCCCACCCCGGGACACCGTCTCCTCCGCCAGGGCCCTCACGCGCATGATGGCGTCTATGGTGGAGCGCCCCCGACGAAAACCAAATTGGTTGTCGTCCAGGTTCGGCCCCTCCCTGCACAAGTGGCCGACGAGGCGATCTGCGATAATGCGCTCAAAAAGTTTGCCCGCCTCGTCAAGCAGCACTATGGGCCGATACGCGGACGGCGAGTCCGCGGGGCGCCCCTCCTTCCTGAGCAGGACCAGCCTCCCCTCCTTCCACACACTGGGAAACTGACCCTGCTCGAGACATGCCGTGAAGAGCCCCCTCAGCTGGGGCTCTAGCTCCTTCAGAGCCAGGACGAGAGCTCGACCAGGAACTCCGTCGGGTCCGGGCGCTGTGTTCTTAGCCCGGAGTCGCGACACGGCCGCTCTCGTCTCTGCCTGCGTCACCTCGGGGACATCGGTGCTCTCCTCTTCTGGAGAGTCTGTGGCTGAGGGCGAAGCCATCGCCGGGGGATCGTGTCCCGCTCGCTCAGGGAAGAGGGCCGTCACCACCGCCTCTAGCAACTGGGGTTCCATACTTTGCGCCAGTGGAGGCGCCCAGGGACGCAACTTGCCCCGTACCCAACGGTAAGGGCGCCCCCACGGATCCCGATCTAGGGACCCCAGCAGCTCCTCCCTGGCACGCGACTTAGAGTCGCCGATGGCCAGCCGCAGAGTCTCCTTGGACGCGCGGTACGCCTCATACCGCGCGTCTTCCTCGACGGAATCCCGTCGACGTCGTCTCCGGTATCGCGTGTACTGGCGGCGAGCCGCAACGCACTCATGGCGCAGCCGCGCGATCTCGTCGGTCCACCAGTACACCTGGCGCCTTGCGGACTGTTGGCGGACACGGGGCATGGACGCGTCGCAGACCTGCGTCATCGCCCCGCGAAACCACAGCGCCACCGCTTCGACGTCGACGGGGCCGTCCGTCGCCGACTCCCAAATCCAGGACTGGACTAAGGCAGCTTCCTCGAGTAGTTCCTTGTCGATGCGCTTAAGCGCCCAGCGCGGGCCGTCGTTAATCGGGGTTGTTGGATGGCGGCCGCTCGCGGTCTGGGCAGAGACGTCGAACCGGATATACCGATGGTCCGACAGCGTCTCCACCCCCACGGCGACACGCCAGTCGCGGACTCGGCTAGCGACAGAGGGGCTAGCGAACGAGACGTCCACTATCGACCCGCCCCGCTGCCGCACGCACGTGTATTCCGAACCCCGATTCAGGACGACCAGACCAGTCGTCACCGCCCACTCTTCCAGCACCTCGCCCCGAGGGTCAGTGACCGGAGATCCCCACGCCGATGACTTGGCGTTGAGATCCCCGAGCACCAGAACGGGACGAGGGTGGTAGCGGCCTACGACGGCGCCCAACTCGACAAGGAAACCCTCAAAGTCGGCGAGACTCTTGTTGGGGGAGAAATACGCCCCCACAATGACGATGCCACCCGAGACCGCAGCAACCCAGCCGCGGCCCCGAGACGGGTCGATCAGAGTCCCGCCAATAATGGCCACCAAACCGTCAGCGCACCCCAGCCAGTTGTCACGGGCGGGGATGAAGTACGGTTCGGCGACCACAGCCACGTGGATCGACCACTCTGCCATGCTCTGGAGTAAAAGATCCTGAGCTCTGGCAGAGTGATTGATGTTGCCCTGGAGGAAATGGAATTGTGCCGTTATTGACACTCCATTCCCTCGGCAACGGTCCTGGGCCGGGAGTCGGCCGCGGAGCTACTAGCCTGCGGGGGCGGCGAGATTTCCCCGGCAGGCTTAGAACTCCTCTTCTTCTTCTTTTTGGCCTTGCTGGCAGGCGCGCCACAGGCCCCTCCGCCCACTTTGTGTCCCGCTGGCTTCCCTGCAGCCGAACACAAGCTGCAGTTGAGCGCCGCGGAACACTGGGCCGCCTTGTGGCCGGGCTGACCGCAGCGATAACAAAGGTCGCTACGGTCAATCTCAGCGGTGCACTTTGCCCGGACGTGCCCCTTCTCCAGGCATCGGAAGCACCGCAAAGCCCGGGGCTGCAGGAGTTTCACCCTCGCTGCAACCCAGCCAACCAGCAATCTGCCGCTTATGGCGATCTTCTTCGCCGACGCCACAGGGCACCGAACCCAGGCCACGCCGAGTCCGGTGGCGTCGGTGCGAATATCGCCGGCCCGCACCTTGTCCGGCGGACACTCTCCGCTTCGGGCAACGGCCGCCACCACCTCCTCAGACGTCACGGAGTCGTCCAGACCAGCAATCCGCACCTCTGCGGTTTTCATTGGCCTGGAGACCCGGACGTCCTCAGGGTTGAGGACCTCCCTCATCTTGGCGGCCAGAGCGTCCGCCTTTTCGGCACTGCCGCTCGCAGCACCAGCCACCTCGAACAGCCGCGCACCCGTGGCAGCCTGCCTGAGGGTGACGGACTGAAGACCAAGATCCGATAACTTGATCTTGGCCTTGGCCTCGGCAATGACCGACTGGTACGTTACGCCGCGCTCCGAAGCTCCGGGCTGTAGCGTGAGCGTCACAGCCTCGGAACGCGGAGCACGTATCGCCGGTCCTTTGCGACCGCCTTTGGCAGTCCGCCGCGCAGGCTGCGCAACCGCCTTTGCGGTTCGGCCAGGGGCGCGCGCCGTTGCTGAGGCCGCCTTGGCGGCTTTGCGGGCCTTCTTGCGGCCCACGACTGTCGCCCAGGTCTCACCCTTAGACCCGGCAGTCGCGGGCTGATCGCTCGATCGAGCCACAGGTCTCGGCGGCTCCTCAGCCCTCCGCCGTGTATCGGCTGCTAGGGGCGGACGGAGGATTTCCGCAGGGAGGCGCCGAGAAATCGCCTCCATGCGAGCGTTGACCATGCTCCCGCACTGGAGCATGCAGAGCCGGACAATGCGCTCGACCTCGTCGTCGGTACGAGCGCTTGCCGGTCTCGGTGCGGGAGCCGGGGCCACTACCGATGCGGCATCGGTGGACGTGCGTCGCTGCTGCTGCTCGCTCAGCGCAGCGACTTGTCGCCGGAGGACCTCCAGATCATTTCGGAGACGGCTGTTCTCCTCCCGCAACTTCGCGACCTCGTCTGAGGCCGTCCTGTTGAGGAGGATGCCAACCGCCTCCTTGATGTCCGCGGCAGCCTCCTTCAGACCGCGGGTGAACGTGCCCTTCAGGCTGCCAGATTTGGTGGCAACCTTCAGGACTAAGTCCACCCCGTCCAAGGCAAGCTGGCTTAGGGCCACCGCAGATGGGTCCCCCCCTTCCGCCGCTAGAGCAGCGCGTCGCTCGCGTGCGCGTCGGGCCATTTCCGACACTTCGTCGGCCGCGACGGCTTTGCGCTGCTCTCTTCTGGTGGCGTTGAGCTCCGCCTTTGAGCTCCCTAGCGAGGCACAGCTCTCGCCACCAGGGTCCTCGGTAGTGACCCCCATGTCACTCTCTGCTTCGCTGGCCGCCGGAGTATCGGAGCGCACGAACCTACCCTGTGCGTCCCTCCGCGGCCGCGAAGCACTCACCCCTCTCGAAGCCTGCCGACCTCTACTCGCGGTCGGCAACTTCGGGGCCAGCAGACCTTCCTCATCTGAGGACAGATCCACCGACCCACCTCCCACCAGAGCAGGATCGCGTGGACGTTTCCTAACGGAAGACGGTCCACGCGGCCCTCCGCCAATATTTTTAAAAAGACTGCTTCCAGTAGTATTGTCAGCAGCAGGGGCCTGGTCGCCTACCCCTGCGCGTCCGTCGGTAGTCAATTTAACACTCGCAGGCCCGGGTACCTGCGAGCGCCGGGCGTCAGCCGGGTCGCATGACAAAACACTTTCCATATCAGACATTTCCATTTTACGATTGGGAGGTACGCACATCACTTCCCCAAGGCGATGCGGCCGCTCTTTTTGGGAGGGTATTTGATCCTCCCGAGGCCCGCGGATGCCTCCGGTGCAGGATATACCGCCCGCTGCTCGGTACCTACAAACTAATGCTAGCCTAATATTTTTTATTTTTTTATTTTTAAGTTTTTTATATTTTCTCTTTGGTTTTTTGTTTTATGTTTTTTTTTTATATTTTATTTATTTTTTTTTTTTTTTTTTTTTTTTTTTTTATTTTTTTTTTTTTTTTTTTTCCCCCCAAATTAATAAGAATGAAAAACCTAAAACTAACTTAACCTACCCACCACCCGGCACCGTGGCTCAAAACACCTCGCCACGGATGCCCCTAGACCGCAGGTTGAGGAGCAACCCACGGTCTTCCCCACCTCGGTCACCGCGACGTACACGCCGCGGAGACCCCTAGACCGCGGACTGTAAAAACGGCCCGCGGTCTACCCCACCTCGCTCCCTAATCATGCACTCCGCAGCTGCGGAGCGCAGATAGGGAGCCCACGGGAGCGACTCCTCCGCTCCGGCAGAAATTCGCCACGGACAACAATCTCCTCTCTCCCACCCCTCACGAGGAGATTGTTGCCCGCGCCCAGGGTGCACCGGCCCAGCGCCTGCTCGTCCCCAAGAAAACAAAAGGACCAGCAGCCACCGAGCACTCGGGGAGGTTTTCTGCCATGCACCCCAACCTAACCTAACCTAACCTAACCGGGAGAACTATTGTCAGGCCTTTGCAGACGACGTGGTGCTGATTTTCGATGGTGATACATCGTTGGAGATCGAGGGACGTGCCAATGCCGCTCTCGGGCATGTCCAGGCGTGGGGGGTTCAAAACAAACTAAAATTTGCCCCGCAGAAAACCAATGCAATGGTTATTACTCGCAAGATTTAATACGACACCCCACGCCTGAGCATGGGTGGGATCGGCATTGCCATGTCCAATGAGATCAAAATCCTGGGTGTCACCATCGACAAACAGCTGACCTTCAACACACACGTCGCAAACGTGTGCAGAAAGGCAATAGGTATCCACAAACAACTAACCAGGGCTGCAAAGACCAGCTGGGGGCTTCACCCTGAAATCATAAGAATAATATATGTGGCCACCGTGGAGCCAGTCATCCTGTACGCCGCCAGCGTATGGGCCCCGGCTGTCGGAAAGCTGGGGGTCAAGAAGCAGTTGGGTGCAGTCCAGCGCGGTATTGCGCAGAAGCTGTGCAAGGCTTATCGAACAGTCTCCTTAAACTCCGCGCTGGTGCTGGCTGGGATATTGCCTCTTGACTTACGTGTCCGCGAAGCGGCATCGTTATATGAGGCCAGGAGAGGGGTACCTCAGCTAGCGCTTGGTGACCGGAGGGTCGAGCAGACTGCCTCGGCAATGGAGGCTCCGCACCCTGCGGAGCGCGCTGAGCTAGAACTCGTAAGCCTGGTAAACCAAGAGCAACTCGACGTTGCCAAGAACGAACTTGAAGTTCGTATCTTTACGGACGGGAGCAGGATTGGGGGCAAGGTTGGAGCGGCACTGTCCGTGTGGAACGGTGACGCCGAAACCAAAGCTCTCAAGCTTGCTCTCCCACATTACTCCACCGTCTACCAGGCTGAGCTTCTGGCGATATGCGTCGCAACCAGGGAAATCTTGAAGCACAGTGCGCAAACGTTCGGAATTTTCAGTGACTCCATGGCGGCTCTCCAAACCATCCAAAACTACAACCGGCACCACCCCCTGGCAGTGGAGGCAAGGGCAAACCTTAGGTCCATAACTACCCAAAACAGGGCTGTCACCTTGTTTTGGATCAAAGCCCATGCAGGGTTGGATGGAAACGAGAGAGCTGATGAACTAGCCAAAGGGGCCGCTGAGGGCTCCAAACGAAAACCTGACTACGACTTGGTTCCGGTTTCATACGTCAAGCGATGCATTCGTACGGCAACGCTTGACGAGTGGAACCTTAGATACTGCTCCGGAGAAACTGCGTCTGTGACTAAACTGTTTTTCCCGGACGCTGTAGCGGCCTACAGGATAATCAGGAAGTGCATAGTAAACAGCGTTACTACCCAAATTATGACGGGGCACGGTGGGTTCTCGGAATACTTGTATCGCTTCAAGTGTAAGGGAAACCCATCGTGCATCTGCGACCCTGAAATTGCTGAAACGGTGCCACATATATTATTCAATTGCCCCGTCTTTGACAGAGACAGACTTGAGGCCGAGCACATACTCGACACCAAACTTGATGCTGGAAATGTGTGGCAAATAATGGCGGGAAAGAAGAGAGAGTTGTTTTTAAAATATTGCGTGAAGATATGTGAAAAGGTGATAAAGAGGAATAAAAGTGCATAAGCAAAAAATGTGTACATAATATTATAAGAATATTATACGTAAAGTCTTATAAGCATAAAAAGCTGATTAATATATAAGTTGCCCATATAGTATAAATCATGAGAAACAGGTTTTTTTTTTAAATAAGAATAGTAATAATGTATAAGTATTAAGAATATCTATGTATACTGTAGTATTAAGAAATAGAAATAAAAATAAGTATAAAAGAACAGCTGTACAAGAAAAATGAGAAATTGTGTCCATGTGTTTATTTCCCCATAATAAAAATAAATAAGAAATAGAGAAAAGAATAGAAAACAAGTAGAAGGGCGTACTACCCTTAAGGAAAGAAAAACGAAAGAATGCAAGATAAAGTATGCAGAATGCAAGTAGGAGAGGAAAAACTGATAGAACTGGAATTAAAGCGTAGACTAGCATAGGCTCCGATAATGTTGGAGGTAGAAGTAAAAAAAAAAAAAAAAAAACCTAACCTAACCTAACCTTTTTTTTTTTTTTTTTTTTTTGGTTTCGGGGTGGAAAATCCTCACGGATGTCCTCCGCCCTGGGGCTGGGGGGTCTGTCAGACTCAAACTGACTAAAAACCACCCCGGTGTTCCCTTCCCACACTTGCACCGGGAATCATGGGAACTAGTGCGCCTTCCACGATCCCCGGGAAAACCTAACCTAACCTTTTTTTTTTTTTTTTTTTTATTAAGCGGTGAAAAATGCCTAACGCATACCGCACCGTCCGGGGAGACGGTGTGGTTATGTGGGGCTTGCACCCACTAAAAAACACCGCCGTGAGCCTACTCTCGCCTTGATGGATGAGCCGCGAGGACCGCTACGCATGACGTTCGCGGCCCATCCAGCGCAACCCGCCTCCGGGGACAAAACTCGTTTGGCGATGTCCGGGCTCACCTGAGACATCGCCACCACTCGTGAGGGCCGTTCAATGCGACGACGATAGACTCCCCGATCTATCGCCCGCTGGCACCTCCTACGGCGGCATCAGGTCGCCATGGCGCCTTCTCCGCCGCCCTGTCCTCCTGCGACGAATCGCGTCTGCGAGGGAGTCTTCCTCTCTGACGCGCTCCGCCGCCTCCTTCTGCGAGATGACATCCTCGCAGAAGGACGCCACCGCCTCCCATGCCTCCCCGCTGTCGACCATGGCCTTGGCCACGGCCGGTAAGGAGAGGTCTGCCCCGATTGCTGCTGCGAGAGCACGACGCTGCACCGCCCAGGCAGGACAATGCTCGAGGGTGTGAAGCGCCGTGTCCTCGCTGCAGCCGCACTGGTGACACACGGGAGTCGCCTCTCGTCTGGCCACTTTGTGCAGGTATTTGCCAAAGCAGCCATGCCCTGACAATATCTGCACCAGACGGAAGGACAACGTCCCGTGTCGCCTCCGTGTCCACTCTTCCAGGATCGGCCGGATCGCCTCCACGGTCCAGTGACCTGCACTGGGCGTCTCCAGCCTCACCCTCCAAATCCGCAGGGTTTGAGATTGGGCCTCCCCGCGCCACCTCGTGACCAGCTCAGGCGGTGGGCGGCGAGTACCACTCTCCGCCCGCAGGTCTGCACCACGTCGGTAGACCTCGGCGAGCACCTGCGCCTCTAGATCCCACGGGGGTGTGCCTGCGAGGGCGCACGCCGCCTCCACCGATACGGTGCGGTATCCGCGTATGACCCTGACTGCCATGACTCTCTGTGGCCTCCGCAGTAGAGCCTTGTTCTGGGCAGACAGGGACTCCGCCCACACCGGGGCCCCATAGAGCGCCATCGAGCGAACTACCCCCGTGTACAGCCGCCGGCAAACCACGTTTGGTCCGCCCAGGTTCGGCAACAGCCGGCTGAGGGCGGACGCCGTGCCGATCAGCTTCGGCGCAAGCTGAGCAAAGTGCTCGCCGAAGTTCCACCTCCGGTCCAAAACCAGGCCCAAGTATTTCATGCTTGCCCGTACCGCTATTGGTGCACCACCAATAGTGAGGTGTGCGCCGGCCGGTGGCCGTCGTCGGGGCGCATGAAATACCAGGGCCTCCGTCTTTTCGAGGGCCACCTTCAGGCCCATCGCCTCGATTCGCCCCACGACGAGGGACGCGCCCTCGACGGCAGACCGTGCCGCTTCCTCGTAGCTCCCTCCCCGGGCCGTGACGAGAGTGTCGTCAGCGTAGCAAATGACGCCCTGCCCGGGGGAGAGCAAACACCGCAAGGACCAGTCGTAGCCTATGTTCCACAGGAGTGGACCCAAAACCGACCCCTGCGGAACACCGCACACGATGGCCCTGCGCACAACTTGACCGTCGCGTCCCTCGTAGGACACAAACCGCCCCTGCAGATAGTCCGCTACCAGCAGCCTCAGGTAGGCGGGCACCCGATGGTAGCGGAGCGCCTCCTCGATGCAGCTGAATGGCAGAGTGTTGAACGCGTTGGCGATGTCTAAAGACACCGCCAACAACACCCCGCCCTGGGTAACTGCATCTTTCGCTTCGGCCTTGAGGCGCAAGATGGCGTCTATTGTCGAACGCCCTGCCCGGAAACCGAACTGGGCGTCCGACAAATTCGGGCCTACTGCATCTAAGTGCCGGACGATGCGGGTAGCCAGAATCTTCTCTAGCATCTTCCCCACCTCGTCCAGCAAGACAATCGGCCTATACGCCGATGGAGAATCCGGGGGCCGCCCTGCCTTCTGGAGCAGCACCAGTCGACCCTCCTTCCAGGCCTTAGGGAACCGTCCCGATGTTAGACAGGCGTCAAACAGCTCCCTAAGCCTATCTTCCAGGGCCGCCTCAAGAGAGAGGGCCAGCACCCTTGCAGGCACCCCATCCGGTCCGGGGGCAGTCCTCTTGGACCGCGCCCTCAGAATTGCTGCCCCCATCTCCGCGTCAGATATTGGGGGAGTCTCCACCTCCGCATCTTGGTCGGCGCCCGCTTCGGCCATTGGTGGAGAAGGGTGATCCGCCCGCTCCGGGAAGAGTGTCTCCACGACCCCGACGAGGAACTGAGGCTGGAGGGTTTCCGTCAGTGGGGGGCCTTGGGCACGGAGTTTCTTCCGCGCCGCACGGTACGGACGCCCCCAGGGATCACGGTTTAGATCCTCCAGTGCCTCAGCTCTCGATTGTTCCTTCCCTCGACAGATCGCCAACTGCAGAGCCTTCCGAGCGTTGCGGTATGACTCATGCAATTGGGTCTGTAGGATCTCCAGCTCTTCATCACGGCGGCGCAACCTGCGAACCTGTGAGTAGGTCCTCCGGGCATTTATACAGGCCGCGCGGAGGTAAACCTAACCTAACCTAACCTAACCTAACCTTTTTTTTTTTTTTTTTTTTGGTTTCGGGGTGGAAAATCCTCACGGATGTCCTCCGCCCTGGGGCGGGCGGAGGGGTCTGTCAGACTCAAACTGACTAAAAACCACCCCGGTGTCTCCTCGCACGTGCGCGCGGGGCCGCGGGAATCCAGATTCTTCCGCAGCCCCACACTGGTGCTGGCCCGGTCTGTCCGGGCCTCGTCTCCTGCACGGGGTAGTGAGGCGTTCGACTACCCCGTGCATCGCCTCAGAGGCGCGCGCCGACACCCGCGCGCGCCTCCGCCTCGGGTCCATCGAATAGGGGGGCGGGGACTTCCCCAAGTCCCTCGCCCCTGGACCCATTCATGGGGGCCGGAAAAGGGCGTTGTCCGCCCTTCTCCTGCGCCCGGTGCGCCTTCTGCGGCCGGGGAAGGGAGTCGAGATCTCCCTCTCCCGCTCCGCAGCCTCCTTCTGCGACATCACGTCCTCGCAGAAGGACACCACCGCGTCCCACGACTCTGCGCTACCGACCATCCTCCGCACTACGGCCGGCAGCGACAGATCGCCTCCTACTTCAACCTAACCTAACCTAACCTAACCATCCTCCGGCTCCCTGAGCGCCGACCAGAACACACGGACGGAGGGCGAGCACTGTTGTCCACTATATTCCAGGTACGTTGCCAGGTGTCTGCCGAACTGCCTAGAACAGCACCTGGAGACTCGCTTCAAGAGGTGATGATATATAACAAGATAACAAATAATCAATAACTTTATACACGTAACTATGTCGTATGTGGCACTTCCAACAAATTGTCAATTTGTTTGTACACGTAACATTGTCGTATGTGGCAGATCCGACAAAATACACTTGATTTGATACGGTTAAAAAAGTCTTTTCTGACTTTTAACATGCTTAGAAAAACAATAATAGTACTTTATTACCACGTAAGTAAACTTTTAAACATGTATTATAATTCTGTTAGTTTCTGTTAACCTAGTTCGTATAATAAAAAAAATATCAACAATTTAAACTTTGCCGCGCTCTCCTGTAAAGTAGCCGATTTTCACATCCGACAATGTTAATAGGGACCAACGAGCTGTACAATGAAAAATGAGAAGTTGTCTCCATGTGTTTATTTCCCCATAATAAAAATAAATAAGAAATAGAGAAAAGAATAGAAAACAAGTAGAAGGGCGTACTACCCTTAAGGAAAGAAAAAACGAAAGAATTTTATTTTATTTTATTTATTATAGGACAATAAACAGCTACAATACATAATATTTACAATCACAGCAATATACATATGTTATATATATGTTTATGTAGTATTAACAATATTGAAGCCCACTACATTATCCGCATGTTAACAAAATTTGAATAAAAACAAAAAAGGATGCCACTAGGTTATCGTTACTCAGATAATTAAAATACAATAATTGATTATTAAAATAGGTACAACATAATACAATTAAATAATTATTAAAAAGGACAAAAACAACAAAATATAAAAAAAAAAATGGGTAAAATAATAATTAAGATTATAAAAAAGGAAATTGACACTAAAATAAAATTCATACAATTAATGGTAAACAATTAAAGAAGTCTAAATAAATTAAATTAAAAATAAAAGGACTCACACTATTTCTTACTATCATTGTCATTGGATAAGATTTTAAAAACATTGGATTTAAATTTAGATTTGGAACATAAAAAGATATCAATATCAATGAAGTTGCGATTATAGGACTCCACCATACGACGAACAGGGCAACGCAATCCTGAATTAGTCCGACAGGTATTTACAGCGAACAATGTACCTGCACGGACACTACGCTTGTTTACAGTGCGGGGGACTACATAGCATAACTTACCTGTGAGATCAGTGGAATCGAAGTGATTATGAACAATACCATGTAGTACGTTGGCTTCTAGGAACTTACGTCTAGCTTCTAATGTTAACATATTATATTTACTTAGTAATTGTGAATATGACAAACACCTTTTATGACACCTATAGTACATGGCGCGAAGAAATTTACGCTGGACTTTCTCGATCATATCTAGATATTTCTTGTAAAACGGGTTCCAAATTGGGACCGCATATTCGAGCTGAGAGCGTATAAGCGTCTTATATAAGTAAAGATAGGTGGAGGGCCGTTTAAACTCAGTAGATGATCTCATGACAAAGCCATACATCTTAAACGAATTATTAACAATTCTTTCTACGTGTTGATTAAGTGATAACTTATTGTCCAGTAGAACACCAAGATCTCTTACAATAGATGTGTTACTCAGAAAGGCGTTATTAAGCCTATACTTAAAATTTGTGACATATTTGTTTTTTGTGAAATTTATAAATTGACATTTGGAGATGCTCAAGTGTAATTTGTTGTCAAGACAGTATGCTGAGAGTCTGAGTCTGAGTCCGTCTGAAGAATGCAAGATAAAGTATGCAGAATACAAGTAGGAGAGGAAAAACTGAGAGAACTGGAATTAAAGCGTAGACTAGCATAGGCTCCGATAATGTTGGAGGTAGAAGTATAAAAAAAAAAAAAAAACCTAACCTAACCTAACCTCCGCAAGACGTCTGAAATCCGCCGCGATCAGACATTGACTGTCGCCTTCGCCTCGAGCTGAACATCAGGGCTCTGTAGAAGCACTCTGTGGTGTGGTAGGCTGGTAAGTAGGTCGCGTCATGTCACCAGTGCCCACTGACGCATTTTCCGATTCATTTTATGCCCGGACTAACGATCGGATCAGTTTGAGCGAACCCGTAGATATCTTTGCCACCAAACGTGTGATTTTGACGCTGTTTTCAGCATTCTTAGACCTAACTATCCCTCCGTCTACGTTCTGAACATATTGCACTCATCTGAATTTTCTCCCTTCCCACTTTTAAAATTTTCCAAAGGAGGTCAGCAAAAGCCCATACAACTTTGCCCAAACATGTACCTCGAGGCACACGTGCACCAAATTGTAGAGAAAAAATAGAGGAATTCGAAAATAATTGTGTTTTTATTCATAAATAATTTAAAACTACATAATAAATTGTTTAAGCTTTTAATAACCTGTAACACAATTAAATCATGTGGCAACTTTGCATGTACGGGTTGCCAGTGAAATTATATACTAACTGGAATGAGGACGAACTACGGAAAACCGTTCCGAGCGAGAAAAATACCTAGAGTGGATGGCATTTCTTTCTAATAGGGTATCCAATATTTTACTTACATTTGGGACAGTTTTTTTGTTATAACTTACTAGCACCCTGCTCGGCTCCCCGTTTTGCATGGGTAACAGATTATTCAAAATTACAGGGTATAAAAGATAGGGCGAAGCCGAAACCTACGCATACTGTAGAACTCTGTAATGGGATAGGTCTATAAAGTAAAGAATACGTAACATTAATTTTCGTTCACGGTGGTCTACATGTTAGGTTACATCCTTCATTTGTAAAGAGATTTTAAAGCGTACGTAAGGACTGCAATATTTACATAGATGAAGCATGAGCATCTGGCATATTCAAACAACTTAACACGTAGTATTTGATAAATTTATTAATCACATTATACATATGTATGGTTTTATGTAATTGTTGGTTTTTAGTATATGTCAGTAATCTTAAATTTAAGTGCCAAGATGCTGATGATGGAAAAAGGTTGCAAACTAGGCAATATAAAGTAATAAATAGTATTTAAAAAGTAAAGATAGAATTCAAATGTTTATTTTCAAGAAGTTATTTTGTTAGTATAAAATTGAGTAATTGATTAAGTTTTGCTAATGCATTATAAATAACAATGTTTTGAATTTTGTACGCATTTGCACAAGATTATAAATACCGATATGGATAATAGAATAGGCGTATTCTTTACAATATTTTCATGATCCCCGTTTACATATCTAGATTATTGTCACCCTAGTCGTAATTTGTAAACAAAATTAAAAGAACTAACCTGAAAAAGTAAATTTCATCCAGCAAACCCGTCATTATTACACCCCTTCACACAACTCGATTTCACGATATTTAAAGAGGAAGATTTCACTTAAGTAATATAAAAAGAACTTGATAACGGAAAAATATGACTTCAGTGAGACTTCATGAGTGTCAAATGTTGCCATTTAGAAATCACTTAATTCATAAATAATTTAATTTATATTAAGCTTACTTTATTTCGCAAGAAATTATTATTTTAATATTTAGTATTTGAATATTAAATTAATCCCGTTACGATTTATGTGCTAGTTTAGCTATCAACGCGATTTCCGATTACTAAATTAAAAAAAAAAAAAAAAAATATTTTTATTTGTTTTGTTTACTGGCAATTGTTAGACAAGGACACAATCCACTCTCGGTACTAAGTCCATGCTCAAGGTATCTTTCTCGCTCTGAAGTTTTCGACCCCCTTTGAATGAATTAAAGTGATATGAACTCTAAGTGTTTCAGATAAAGTTCATTTTCAAACGGTTTTTTGATATCAAAATCTTGTTCGTACTCATTCCAGCTAGTATATAATTTCCTTGACGGGTTGACAGTAGTAGTATATGTGTTCTGTGGACATTATTTCGTGGGTCACATGTCATTCCGTTCGTTTCCGCGTTTCGGGGTATTCTGTTGTTCGTTCGTGTTGTGTATTTTGTTTAAAAACTTGGCTATTCTTTCTATTCCCGGTCATATTATGGGGAGTGATATGAAGTTTCGAATGACGTTATTGCGACGCACGCTATTTCGAAAAAAATTAAGAGTGGTACGTCAGTTCGAAAACACGTTAAGTCGAAAACCGCTATATCGAATGACGTTATTGCGAAGCACGCTATTTCGAAAAAAAATAAGAGTGGTACGTTAGTACGAAAGTCTTGGCATTGAAATCCACTGTTGCGAATACCATATTCCAATCTGAATTTGTCCAGGAATCGAATTTGCGACACAGTGATTCCAAGAACTATCTACGCTACGATGATAAAACTGACACTGAGCTAATTGTCTATACTACTAAGTATAAATGATTTATATTAGTACTTATTATGATTTAGCTATGAGAAGGAGAGCGCTTTTCCAGAAGAAGCAGAAGCTGTTACTAAATATTTCGAAGAATATTACGTTCTGGGCCAATTAAAATCGCGCTTATCAGATGGAAAAATTGTGATATCCCGACTGCAACCCTTGTTTCCACCTAGTTTCTGGTCCGCTGAAAGAAATAATAATTTACGTCTTCCGTGAACTCAAAACAGCGTGGAAGCATGGCACCGGCGATGGAATTGTTTAATGGGCAATCGAAAACTTGGGTTGTACGGCTGTATTCAAAAGCTCATTGACGATCAGAATACAACCACCCACAAAATTGAAAGAATTTTGGCTAATATCCCACAGACACCGCCAGCAAAAAAAATGAAAATGAAAGAAAATGCTATCGCAGCGATTTTACAAAAGAAAAACACAATGTGCACTTTTGATTTTTTAAGAGCTGTTGCTTTTAATACTAATCTATATTGAGTTGATTGAATCTATCATTTTGTCATCAATATGACAGTGTTGTTACTTTTGGTAGTGAGTATACCACCTATAATTTTGATTTGTTGATTACTATACTTACTGGAAATTAAAAAGTTATCTTAAAATAATACTTTTCATTGGTCTTGTTTCCCAAACCCAATACAAAGATAAGGCTTTATCGGGGTCGCAAATTCGATCCCCGGACAAATTCAGATTGGAATATGGTATTCGCAACAGTGGATTTCAATGTCAAGACTTTCGTACTAGCGTACCACTCTTAATTTTTTTCGAAATAGCGTGCGTCGCAATAACGTCATTCGAAATAGCGGTTTTCGACTTAACGTGTTTTCGAACTGGTGTACCACTCTTAATTTTTTTCGAAATAGCGTGCGTCGCAATAACGTCATTCGAAACTTCATATCACTCCCCATATTATGGGGACACATTACAGAAAATGGATCTTTTTTAATTGAAATCTGTGATGCCAAGCAAATCCATATACCAAATATAAATGCACAGGAAGTAAAACTAATAAGGGGACGAATAAAATCAAGACATAAAGGGTCTAAAATATATTATACCTACATTTTATTAAATATGGCTCATACTAATTGGGAGCACAGAATCCACAGCTACTACTGTAGTTGCATTGTTGGCAAACGAACAGTGGGTTGCTGTGTTCACATTATGACAATTATTTGGTATATGGGTTGGGCAAGAAAATATAGCAGCGCCTGCCACTTTCCTTGATAATATTTTAGTGAGAGATGACATTGAAAATGAAGAACGCTAATAAAAAAACAAAAATATTTGTTGTTTTATTCCATACAACTAACTCGATAAGTCTATTTATTCCATTGTTATTGGTTTTATTACTGGAAAGATGACTTCCAGGCTTTAATTCATTGAGTGCCACTCGGGCTCCAGGGCCCGATAACAATAGCAAATGCTTGAAAGGTTAATTGAATTTCATGAAGTAGGCTACTCGGTATCTAATCTCAAATTCAACTTCCACCACTTATGCACATCACAATAGAGGCAGAGTAAGCATAAAAAAGTGTATTTTATGTAAGTATTCGATGTTTCTTGGCTTAATGTTCCATTTATTTCAAAACAATCAAGATAAAGTCAATAAAAGGCTTCATTTAAATGCGACTTCTATTCACTAAAACCTGGATGATTTATGTTAAGCTGGGACATGACGGAGGATCCAGGTTCCATCAAGTTGGAACCCTTGGATGTCGGCGCTAAGGAACTCATTTATTTATCGAGTTTGTTATTCACTCTGATAGACTTCTAACACTGCTCCCTATATTAAGTACTGTTCATCAATATTCACAGCTTGTATTCAGCTACTTTGGGTATAAGCATCCTTTCTTATGCTAGGTAGGTACATAACTTTGCCTAACGAAAATCGATTATACAATGAGAGTTATTATTGAATTCAGATTGAATTAAATAATAAAATATTTGAAATGAAACAAAAACAACAGCAGCTGAAGCCGACAGACAACTGTCAACTTGACAGTTTTTTTTTAATAGGTAAGGTAATGGACCAAGGTAGTATAATTGTGCCCAAAATGGCAAGCTTTTTATTACGTTAAAAGTTATTTTATTCTCGTCCACGGGTAACGATAAGACAACTATATAAATGCAATATTATTCAGTGTAATCTAGTGTATTTTATGCCACTAAGTGTACCTCGGTACTTCGTTTGGGCAGATTTTGGTGACATCCAAAATTATCTTCCAAAAATATCCTTACATTATAGTTTCAATAGCAATCACCTTTCATCCCTGAGTCCTGGTACGCGTTCCGGGAGTCCAGTTTGGGGGTTGAAAACCAAAGTTTTTTCACTTAAAAACTGGTTTTTTGACAGAAAGTCCAGATTTTTCTTCGGCTCAAACACTGTAATATTGTGTAGATCGCTAGCCCGCGCAAAAACGCGTCTCTGGACACCTCGCACGTGGGTCTACCTCAAATAAAATTTCGCTCCGAGCTTACGATCCCCTCCTACAACTCGCCTACAGGTGGTGCTCGGGCCCCCGATTTAGAAGCAGCGTTGACAGCGCGCCCGCCGCGCCCTTCGACTTGGGCACCAGCAGCTGAAAGTGGGAGCCGAAGTCCCAACGGCTGTCGAGCACCTAAGTACTTCAAGGTTGACTCCACAGCAATCCGGACCCCACTAACCTAACCTAACCTAACCGGATGCAGCTGAATACCAGTATTTTACATGGAGCGAATACCTATCTGACCACCACAACCCAGTTAATACCGGGTAACACGATACCCCTTGGTAAGACTGCTTGTCACACTCTCGGGCCACTACCTGGAACGACTGTCAAAGATGTTATGAATGACAGCCAGTACCAAAGGTTAAACGTGCTTTCCGAGGCACGGAGGAAACTCGGCATGTAATGGGTGGTCACCCATCGACGGACTAATCTAGGCAAGCGCAGCTTAACCTTAAGACCGACCCGAGGTGCTGTTACTATTTAGCCACGAGCTTACGTTAACAGCTCGAATTATTTCCCCCGCGCGATCTAGCCGCACGTGGTTCACGAGTGCGCATGCACCGAACAGTGTAAGTTATGTAATTGCGAAGTATCTTACGACCGAGTGACCTATTTTGTTTTGTTGTAGACGGAAGCATGCCTGTGACGCTAGGAGACAAGTAGTGACATAATTTAAAGGCTAGTAAAAAACTTTATTTAGAAAGGATGGCCAACGAATATAAGCGATATAAGGGTAAACCCATTTTACTTAAGTAGATCACAATTATTATATGAGCACGGCCAGTAATAAATACAACTAAAAATAAAAGCCTAAGAAAAATTAGAGTGAAACAATTATATTCTACAAAAAATATTCTAAAGCGAACTCGTGGAGTCCTTGATTCGTTTCAAGTCTTTGCAGAGATCAGACTCGTTGCTGGAGGAGCACATGGAAGCGCGGGAGATGTGTAGCAGCTCTAGGTCTAAGTCAGGCTTAGACTTGTTTAAACCTGGGTCTGATGATGGCCCTTTGACTTTGCTGGATAGGAAAGGTACAATATTCCTGATAGCATTATTCTTGGAAGTCTTGCTGGAGCGCGAGGAGTTGGCGCTGGAGAGGCTACTGAAAGAGTACTTGCTGGCGTTGTCGCCGAGGAACAGTACGCCGCGCTCTGACAGGAAGTCGTCGATGGAGTCGTTGGAGAAGAAGGCCTGCGCGCCTTGTTCTACAGAGCCCGCGTTCTTCTCTTGCGTGTACACACCGAACGTCTTGTCGTGAGAGCTCTGCTTGAAGGCCGTCGCGTTGGACTCGTCCTCGTAGTTGTAGCTGTGGCAGCGGATCACCTTCTCTGAGGAGTTGCTCAGGGTGACTGCGTTGCTTTTGTTCTCCGTCTTCTTCACGATGCTCCGCACAGATTTCGGCTTCTTGTCTTTCTTCTCGTCTTGGAAGTTAACTTTGGTGTCTGTGAGCTTCCTCTGCTCCAGGCTGGCGTTATGAGCGCTGGTCAGATCGTCGTGACGCACCTCAGGGATGGTCTCAGAGCGCGGAAGGCGGTGCCAGTCGCGGCGCGTCACGCACTTGGACAAGATGTCGTCTGACATGCTGAGCTTCGCGGTGGTCTTGCGCTCCTTCTGGCATGCCTTGTAGCAGCGGATCTTCTTGTCGATGTAGTTGGAGGACTCGCTGAGGTAGTGGTAGTCGGTGGTGTCCGTGTCGATGTTTGAGGTGCAGATGAGCGGCGTGGTCACGGTCGCGTCCTGCCGGTAGTTAAAAAACTTGTCCACGATCTTCTTTTTGCGGCAGCAGGAGCATTTGCTCGTGAAGCAGTACATCATGGTGCAGATGAGGCAGCACTGCACGAGGATGACGCAACTGAGCACGAGCAGGATACGCTTGTTGCACGTGATGTACTTTATGGTGCAGTTGAACCACGGCACGCTCGTGTCCGGCCATGCTGTGGTGACAGGCTTGCGTGGGCCAGGCTTGCATGGGCCAGGCTTGCGTGGGCCAGTTTTCGTCTTGGCTTTTTCAGCTTGGGACACCGTGGACAAGATGTTCGACTCATAGTACTGTACACTCGGTGACTCGGAGCTGTTCTGATTCATCGTGCTGATGATCAGTATATCTTTCGTTGGTCTTACGTTTCCTACCGTCAGTGATTTGATGAAGTTAATGTCTTCGTTGCTGATCGCTGGCTTGTTAACACATTTGTTCGATACAGGATTATATGCACTTTTGGGGATTTCAGAGTTAGCGTTTGTCAAACATGCGGGTACTTCTACGCAACGTTTTTTTAGTACGTTAAAGTAAGACTTCTTGCCGTTATAAAAGGTGTCACAGTAGACTGGCTTGCAGTCATTGAGAGGGTCCTCGTCGACGTGGTGGCACACGCGCGCTTCTAAGGGGGCGCTAGACTTGCGCAGTGAGGTGTCGAACTTGATCTTGATGGTGTTTCTAATAAAGTGCTTGAGCCGCGCCTTCGACTGGTAGTCGACGTAGATGGTGCAAAATCCCTTGCGCTCGTACGGGTCGAGGAGAGGAGCCACCAGGTACAGCGTCGACGTCGTGCCTGGAAAACAAATGAAGACTATTGTAAATGGCTGAGCAATACTACATTAAATGACCTATAATTCACGTACTGAACTGCAGCTGACTTGCAGCAAATACTGAATAGGCTTGTTGATTCTTCAAGACGCATTGGTCTCCGGCTAATCTTAGGCAATATCCAGATTATGTTCAACTAACACGTCACCCCAAGACCGATTTCTCAAACCGACCGGTTTGTTTATCTCAGTAAAACGTAATTGTTCGGAAATAACAACTTTGAGAGGGGCTCTAACAAAAGAATTCAGCTAGGCTGAGCAGCGGAGTCGGGAAAGTTTCGTTGAGTCTTCTCGTCACATATTTCATGGAGCCATCGCTGGTACTGCTCTTATCCGTGTTGTTATCAGAGTACAGTCACACAGCCTACCTTCACGGACGGTGTCAGACGCACTGCCCACCAGCTCGAGCACGTCACAGCGTTTGTCATCGTTGTCTAAACAGCACTCGTCTGGATGAAGGTGGACGACGCAGGGCTTCCCGCTCGTGTTGTTGACTTCGGCGAAAAAGCGGAGCCCTACCGCCTCGGGCACCACAGCCTCCAGCCCCGACCGCGTCACGATATTCTTACTAACACACATAACTACATTAAATAATATAAAACTTATGTAAAAATTCATCGGAAGAGTTCAGTACTGTCATCGTTTTAGACAGACAGTGACAGATTGAACATGTCGACCTGACTGACCAACAGCGAGGGGAAGACCATTGACAGGAAAAGACAATAGACACAGTCATCGCATTAACAAAATCAAAATCAAAATCAAAGCATTTATTTCAAGTAGGCCAGTTTTTGACTATTGTTAAACTAACTTGTTAAATACTGCATAACTCTGAACTGACTAAGATTTGGAAGTTGGCGCCATAGTTACTTTTGTTCAGCTTAAAAATACCTATCCAAGAACATATACAACATAGCTATTGAAGGGTAGGACCAAAATTAGCATCATCCTTTCAAGTTTGTAGCACAAAAAATGAAGGACTTCCATACAAACTTGCGAGAGCCCTTAGATCTCCTTAATCCGGCCCTGTCGCAAAATCCGTTCTTAGTGGACGTCTACTAACTATTAACTACCTCCCTGCCAAATTTCAAGTTTATACGTCAAGCGGTTTTCGATATTTCGTGATGAGTGAGTGGCAAAAGGCTTAATACAAATTTTCATGGTTTAAACTACAAAACTAACGGGTTTGCCATTTATACTTTCATCCCCTATTTAACTCCCTTAGGGGTTGAATTTCGCTAAACACTGAAACACGTGATTTTTAATTTTTAACCAGACTGGTAACCACCAATTTTTATGGTTTAAACTACAAAATAGACGATTTACCATACAAACTGTCATCCCCTATTTAAGTCCCTTAGGGGTTGAATTTGGAAAAACACTGAAACACGTGGTTTTTAATTATTCCCCATAATGATAAACACCAATTTTCATGGTTTAAACTACAAAAATGACGTTTCTCCATACAAAATTTCATCCCCTATTTAACTCCCTTAGGGGTTGAATTTCGAAAAGCACTGAAACACGTGATTTTTAACCAGAATGATAAACACCAATTTTCATTGTTTAAACTACAAAAATGACGATTCTCCATACAAACTTTCATACCCTATTTAACTCCCTTAGGGGTAGAATTTGGGAAAACACTGAAACACGTGGTTTTTAATTTTTCTCCATAAGGGTAAACACTAAATTTCATGGTTTAAACTAGAAAACTAACGATTTTCCATACAAATTTTCACCCCCTATTTAACTCCCTTAGGGGTTGAATTTCGTAAAATCCTTCCTTATTCCTTGTCTACATTATAAAGGAAACCTTTGTGCAAAATTTCAGCTTTCTAGGTCCAAGGGTTTGGGCTGGGCGTTGATGAGTGAGTCAGTCAGTCAGTCAGTCAGGACTTCTCTTTTTATTTATATAGATATATAGAAGAGGGCTGGCTCTTTCTTTGGCCAAAGAATTAGCATTGCCATTCAGCGTGGCAATGCTGCCAGTCTTCTGGGCACGTTTCCTGATGACAGCGATGCGGAGGAGTACTTTGACGCCTAACACCCATATTCCAGAACGCCGACTTAGTCCATTTTTGAACTTAAGTCGACATTTGTTGTCATGGCAACAGGTGAGGAACGCCCACCACGGTATCAGCAACACCCACTCAATGATGTTCAAAAGGTGAGGACAGACTAGCTAGAGATTGCATTTGCAACAAGACATCGAGCCGCTTGACATTTTGTTAAAACTTGATTTTGCTAAGAAACAAGCAACTTGTGTAACATTTCATCTAGCAAAAACACGAGCGCGGGCAAATCGTGCAACATGGAAAGAGGTGCGTGGACTTTGCTGGTCGTTACTTCTCCTAATTCGCTCAGTGTTTTTTTTTTTAATATTAAATTAAATTGCAGCACACGCGACTTGCTAATCCAACATATCAACGTAGAGTACCTAAATGCCACACAGTAAGAACAGTCACTAAAGAACCCCACCGGCTTACTCCTTTTGCTTCGATCACGTTCATACATCTGGTCATACACGCACGCAGGTCGCGAGCACTGCCACCTGACCTTTTTTAAGAACAATACCAATAATTTTTGTCCTTCTAAGGTGTTCTCTTTCGGGTTTTGTTAGTCGCCTTTTACTCGTCCTCTCAACAAGACCATCATCCAAACATATTCCTTTAATTTTTTGTCTCTACATCTCCTTTTCAACCGCAACCTTGCAGTATTATATCATTCCTCAATTTATCAACCAATGTTACAATACGTTTAATTGCTCAGATGAGTACTCACCTTAATCTACCTCCAAAACATGCTGTCCATTTCAAACCCAAAATAAGTATGTTGCATGAAGGTTGCAAGCTGCTTTGTATGCTAAAAATGTTATATTAAAATACGTCCCAATGCTAGAGATGTCTTCAATTGATGTTCTACCGAATGCTCTTGGTTGACATCATTTGTCAAAGAACTTAAACGGAATTACTTGAAAATAAATATTTATTTTTTCGTGGTTCATTTATAAGATTTTCACTTAAAATAATGGCATCAAGAATTTTCTTTTCGGATGGTGAAAAGTCAGGACAGGAACTTTTCTACAAGTACAAGCTTCTTCAAAATACGACGTTGCCGGGCAGCTCATGAGCGACAAAATGTGCTGTGGGCTCGCCTAACCCAAGAGTATAACTCAGTATTTAACTTGCGCGTAAGTACCAAATAACATGTATGCTGTTTAATTAATACCTGGTCTATGTTTGATGATCGTAATGAACGGCAATCTTTTCTTTTTATAGAGAACCGAATCTCAGTTAAACAGGTGCTGGTCCAATATTAAGGCCACCCTTAATTTAGAAAAAAAAGAAAGAATGAGGACTGGGGGTGGCCCCTATCCTGGCCCCGCGTCCTCAGATCTCGAAGGAGTGAAAGATGCGCTGCCGGCCTCCACCGATTTGAAATTGAGGTTCGCAATGGACTGTGACACTATGCCAAGTGAAACTCCTGCTGACGATACACCTATAGTCTAGTAATTTTATTGATTATATTCTTTGTGTTAACGAATATATAATAGATTATTAAAAATATTTACTTTCTTTTTTCAGTTCTGGAATTTCGTCCGGTAGACGAGGTACCGGTACCGGTGGCTCAAGGGCCACCTGAAAATAACTCGACTGACTTGGCGTCAGCAAACTCGCAGTTTATTGGTAGGGTTGATCAAATGATTTTCAGTTCATCTCTACACGTTACCGTACATCAGAAAGTTAAATTATCTGTGTATGGCACCAATACAGAATTTGAAATAACATCAATCTATTTGTATTCATTCGAAGCATTTTATTTTTTATATTCTCATTAGTGTTTTTTGAAGGTGCTTGTGGTTAGCAAATTAATACTAATATATGTTCGCGCCCAAGTTATAATAAAGGAGGTACGGGCGAAAAATTTAAAACGGAATGAGGAACGAGAGGAGGAGTAACATCTGCTGAAAATGGAGAAGCAGAAGTGGTGGTGAAGGCAGCAGAAGAAGCGTACCAAAAGGCAAAACTCGAACGTTTGAGTGCCGCCCAGCTACTTCGATTCAGTGATGTTACAAGGGACGAGGCCGAAAAAATAAATTAAATTATTATTGTACAAGCCAACTGGTTTTTATTTTATTTAAAAGTAGTATCACGTATAAAAAATATCTAAATTACACATTTATAGACAGAAAAACAAAGGAAATTTTTCATTTTCATTCACGTAGGACTACGTAAGACTGGATCCAATCTCTAGGTTAGTAAAACCCAACAACACTGCATGCATGGGGATCGAACCCATAACCTCACACCGTGCAATTGCGCTTATGACTATTTGACCAACGAGAGAACAAAAATACAAATATGATCATCACACAATTATAAACATACTAGCTGTTGCCCGCGACCTTCGTCCGCGATTTTTATATTTAAAAAAAACCCGTTTTCGCAACATTTTTTAATGCTCCGCTCCTATTCCTCAACAAAAGGGTTATCCAACACTAAAAGATTTTTTCAATTGGAACCAGCAATTCCTGAGATTAGAAGGTTCCGGTCGTCCAGAGTTGAGGGAAGAATTCAGTTGGACGATGGACCGAGTAGCCTTGAATTTCTTTGGATTCGTTATCGCTTATTCTCTCATCATTACTCTGCAGAATGAGTTTGTGCGCATGACATGGTTGTGGTCACCCAACATAATGGTGGGTTTCATATCGGCCCTTCTCTTCCTCCGTTTAGCAGTAGCAAGCCGCCTGCTACTCATGTTTAGCTTACACCTGTCCTTACCCGTATCATATGAAAACAAACCTAAGATAAGCCGGCTAAACCACTAAACGCAACGGCGAATAAGAATTCGATTTGATTGTTTTATTATTGCAATTTACCGAGTCGAGTGTAGTTGCCCCGCGCGCAGCGCGGTTGTCTGTACTTACCTACAACCCGACCCTTTTTTTACGAGGAGCGGCGGGTGTCGGGTGACCGACACGGCGTATAAACAAAAAGTTTCTATGAACTGATAGTAAACTAATGACTGTTTACTCAAGTGTATGGACCAAGCTTCACAACGCAAGTTGTTTCGTAACTTTGAATGAATGTCATTGTTTTGATAAGGCAAAACAAAATAAAACTTGTATTATTTCAAAATTTAAAGCGGTGACCCTATGTTTTTTTTAACTTTAATTATAGCCGTACTCAGTAGGCATCAAATGACATCAAAATAGTTACCACTCTTCAAACAAAGTTTTGAAATACGAATATTAATAACATCGCCTGGACTAAATTTCTAGTCAAAACAAATACCTACACTACGTAAGTAAATCATTACACACCTTCGAATTCTTAACTAAATGGTATGGAATTGGTACCAAATCGTTCGTAATTAATCACGCTTTATGGTTAATTCACAATGACTAAGTACAAACTAGCAATTTAATAGTTATATCACGTTTTTAGTAATTTAAAGATTTTTCAGACAACATTATATATTATTCCAACATCAAATAAAACTTGTATTATTTCAAAATCTAAAGCGATGACCCTATGTTTTTATTAACCTAAATTATAGGCTAACTCAATATGCATCAAATGACATCATAATAGTTCCCACTCTTCAAACAAAGTTTTGAAATACAAATAATAATAACATCGCGTGTACCAAATTTCTAGTAAATTTTTTTACCTACAACGCTCTGGCGCAACGTAAACAAATTATTTCACAACTTCGAAACCTTATCTGAATGGTATGTTATTGGTACCGAATTGTTCGTAATTAATCACGCTTTATGGTTAATTCACAATGACATAAGTACAAACTAGCAATTTAATAGTTTTGTCACGTTTTTATAAATTTTTAAATTTTTCTGACTAAATTATAACCTAACTATTGATTTCATCATCCAATTTACGATCGATTCAGAATTTACATGTATCATTAGAAAGGCCGTTAAAACAGGAACAAAAAGGTATATAATATTACTTACCAAACAAATAACAAACTCCAACAACTATCACTTCAAAACACAACCACAGAAAAAATAAATACCAAATAATTCACTCAAAATTCTACTTTTTCCACAGCGTATAAAATTTTGCGTAAGCCGATTGGAAACAATGCCATCTGTCTTAAAAATGAGGTATTTCAATGGCTTTCTATCAGTACAAGAACGAAGGATGTCGCTTCGTTAGAAAAATTCTAAAAAATAAAACAGAGTGCGCTGTCAACAAAAATAAAAAGTAATAATAATAGTGTGCCAAAATTGGGCGTTGGGCAGTTGACCGTTTTCGTTCCGGTCCCAATTTTGGCACTTGGTCAGTTTAGGGGATAACAGAAACTGGTCACAATAGCGGCTGACGAGCGCTACATCCAAGTTGGTTGCATCAAATTTGTATTTTTTTCTTTCTCCTTCTATTTACAATCTATATACTACTGCGATAGTACCGCAAAGGCAATGGGATTACCCGTATTACTACAGGTAGAAAGATCTATGTGCTATACCAGACTATAATATATCTCTGTACCAAGTTTCATCCAGATCTGTTCAGCCGTTCTGGCGATTGAGTAACAAACATCTATTCATCCAAACTTTCGCATTTATAATAGTTATGTAAGATTTATGTGTAAGCTTTTACTTTTAAAGTTGAATAGGTAATAAATAATAGTTAGTGTAAGTATTTCATTTTATTTGAGCAATACAGACACACTCGCGTTTTTCTTACATGTACTTACTTATAACTTGTTCATTTTCATATCAATTACATTACATTTATGTGAAATATTGATAACTTGGTTCGAGATTGGACACCGGTGGCGACAATCAAATGATTCATTAGGAATCTATATAGACATAATACTTTTACATAATATTTAATATCAGTGTCGCGTATCACAAGTCAATATGGCGACAGTTGGGAGAGGCCTATGTCCAGCAGTGGACGTCTTTCGGCTGAAATGATGATGATGATGATGTTGTATCACGAACCAACGCGAAAATCGGGTTTTCACATATATTTACAGACACGACTACCTCAGAAATATTCTACCTACTTACTAATAGGTAAATGCGCCCTGCACGCCCTGCGTAAAACTGCGCGCCATGGCCCGTCTACGTGAGTTTCGAAGGCCTATTTGACTCTTGATGATGTTTTTAAGTATAGATAGATGATGAGAGCGACTTTGTGGTATCGTAGGTATAAACAAAACAACACGAGTATGGGCAAGCTCGCTCATGAGCACCATTCGCACCATTTTGTCTGAGATTCAAAATGGTTCGTTAGTTTTCTCATGCTTTAGAAATATCACGTGAATTAAGCTTGTATTCATCTTTTATGTGTACGGTACTCCATATTACGACTATTTGTCACTAATATAATTATTTACGCGATCTTGATTGCTAATTCATACAATCCCACGATAATGAACACCTACCGATACCAATACCTACCGATTTGAAAAAGAAACCGTGCTTTATATATATTTACCACGGATATTTGCAAGTGCTCGCAATATTAATAATCATTGATTAATAATCCCGACTACATACTAGCTGGCTTGGAAATTAAAGGCGACGGAAAATAGTTTTTATCAACAAGGGCCGTCCACGGGCTGTAGGTCAAAATTTCCAGAACGAAAACGTTGGAACCAAAAACGAACCGCGTTTTCTTTTACAGTAGCTTCCCTATTTTATTTTATATCAGCCCTCTATGTCCTACTGCTGGGCAAAGACCTCTCGCATGGCTTTCCAATTTTTGTACGGTTTCCTTCTAAAATCGAAAGTGTCTTTGGAACTGTATATTGATGTCACATTCTAACGGGTTGTCGGCATCGGGTCGCGATAAATAATTGTATGGCATATCGTATCCTACATAACCGACATACTCCTCAAAATTCATCTTGCTTTGGCTATAACAAGAAAACAATTTTACACACGTCGATTCACTTGGATTTCAGTAGGTACATATGTCACCCACAAGGTAGGTTTCAAGGATCTGATGGCGCGGGCAAACATCGGAACTAACGCAGCTATCTCTTTCTTTTCTCAATATTTTTTACAAAACAATTAACAAAAGGTTTACCAACAGCGCCCCCCTGTCAGCTTCATTCGAGCGCCAAAACATTCTTGTACTACAAAACCCTTGAAAAGTGGGCGTTTATGTCAAATTATAAACAAACTGTAGCTGTCAATATGACTTATGGGGTGAAAAGTAGGCGTGTCTAGTCCGACTTAAGTTCAATCCACGACTTAAACTACGGGTGTAAGTGTCCTATTGTCGTCGTTTTTTAGTTGTTTATATTTTCTTACTTTTAGCCTTATTTTTATCATTAGTTTAGTTATATTTGTAGTCTGTATATAATGTAAATCATTTGAAAATTAAATTAATTAAAACATAGAAGATTAAATATCATGTGAAACATTTGTAAAGCGAAGCGTTTGCCAAAGGAATGCTTGTAAAATTATTATTTATAAAATGAAACATCTGCGGAATACGTTGTTTGTGAAATAAATAGTATATGAAACGTTGGTTGTAAACTAAAAATTTGTGAAAGGACTTTAGGTAAAACATTAGTGAACCTTTTATTCGATAGATGAGTTCTTTCAAAAGTTTCAATGTAAATTTTATACATTATAGCATAGCATATTTAACTGATAAGTAGATTCATAAATCGATAAAATGTAGTTATTTAGGTTCTTAATTAATATCTTAAGTGTAAAACCTTGTAGGTACTATTGCATGCTATATATTGGCCAAATGTGTGTTACGAAACATTTTATATAAAAACTTCATGTACCTACCATATTTGATGCAATAAATAAACAGAACTGAACTAAACAAAGAATTTATTTTCATTCAATTATTTATTATCATTCTCTTAACAAAATGGCATTTTTTATTATGATTTACAAAATCGATTCAACATCGCATTTATCTTAAATTATAAACTACATCTTGTATCACAAATAAAGCTAAACAATTTAGAATTTGTTAATTTTACTCATAAATGCATAAATTTACCGCATACCAATATAAATTGCCAAGCAAGGCCAGACATGGCTTCTTACAGGCGCAGCCACATTGACAGATCCAATGCACTTGCACAGGGACCACTAAATCGGGTTAAAAGGTTAACCGGCTAGACCTATGGCTATAACACATAATTAAGTTTGATTAATCATTATACGGATTAACCATAAAAGTATTGTTGATTAACCAGAATTAAAGAAACAATACACCGAGCGTGGGCTGACTGACTCCACGTCACTTTCTTGCATATTTTTATGTAAAAAAAATGAACTCTGTGTGTAGACCGATTATTAACGGCTGATTAAGCTTATAATACGGGTTAACCTTTTCTCTAGGGTTTTTCATCAAACCCTAAAAAATGATCCGATTAAAACCCCTACACGGGTAACCTTTTCGGTCATTACCTGTGCATTTCGCACCCAGAACAAGTTTTAACTACTTTTAAGGACGACTTGAAAACAGTCAAAATAAGAATAATTATGCTGGCGACTGTACAGTTATCTACGTTTAACATAAAAATATTTACTTAACTCGTTTTTTTTTTTTAATATTTACAATTTACATCAAGAATTACTCTTTCGATTGGGTAACATATAAAATACTTATTTCTCTAGCCGTACCCTAATGTAATGTATATATGTACAGTCAGGAAAATGAATTGTTTAGCAGCTTTAAGCCACTCCATATTGTCAATTACAAACAGTTGGGATTTTAATGAAAACAAAATTGCTGGTCAATTTGATCAACAATAATTTTCATTGATTGTACATGATATTAAAACTTGTGATTTATACTAGCTGTGCCCGCGACTTCGCTCATTTGACCACTTATTCTTTTGGCATTGTCAAAGTATATGAATAAAAGCAAAATATAGATGCCCATGATCTATCCTAGGTCCCAACAGTTATATCCATAATATTTTTATTTTTTTAAGGATATTTTACCGTTGGGACTTTTGTGAGAGTTCAATCAAAAAATGAGATAGACACAAACGATGGAAACAAAAGTGAGAATGTGCAAAAAAACACGTTACTTGAAAATACTGCAATAGTTTGAATTTAATGTATTTAGTAATAGAACCAGAAAGAGTATTCGGTAATCGTCATGTTCCCGAATCAACACGAACGTCGTGCCACAGTGTGAGCCCTCACAGAAGCTTAGCCTCGTTTTCAACGTGTTATGAAGTCTCTCCACTTTGGTTGCACTTCGTGTATGTCACTCAAAAGTTTAGTGTAAACTGTCGTATATCTATCGTCTATGTCTAATATCGGGAACTTTGTTTCCAGATTAGGGGTTTTATGCATTTTCTTACCTTTTTGTTTACCATCGGCCGATCAAGCTCTCAGAGTTGAAAGATTATCGATGCGATTTCGGGATATGTGTGCGACCTACCGCACTGTGCTAGCGTGGTGGATTTAAGCACATTCCTTCTCTAAAAGGGGAAGCATATGTCCCAGCAGTGGGAACATCGTAGGCTGATTATGCTTACTGTTGGGACCCAGGCTAGATCATAATTTGCATTCGTTCGTATGCTTCTTCGTTACATTGCCACCAACCCTAGCGTATCGTGAAAATTGAGTCCCCCCAGAACTTGGCTCATCATCATCTGCCTGCCTTTTCCCAACTATGTTGGGGTCGGCTTCCAGTCTCACCAGATGCAGCTGAAACCCGGCATTTAACTTGGAGCGACTGCCTATCTGACCTCCACAACCCAGTTAGTACTGCGTAATACGATACCCCTTGCTAAGACTGCTTGTCACACTTTCGGGCCACTGACTACGACTTCATATAATACTTAAACCTAAGATGCACTAACAAGTTTTAGTTTAAACTAATAGTTGTTCAATGTATGTTGCAGAGGATGGTAGGAATGTACTACAACTTCGTGCCCTATCGTAATGTTCCCTTATAATGCCAAAATACACGGTCACGTGAGCAAAGTCGCCGGCACAGGTAATAAATACATAAAATTCCATATAAATTTATATATTTAGCGTGATAATAAATCTATCCTTACATTTGAATAAGCCTGTTAGGAATATTTGTTGTAGCTGGGTTGTGGAGGTCAGATAGGGAGTCGCGCCATGTAAAGCTGCATCTGGTTAGACAGGAAGTCGACCCCAACACAGTTGGGAAAAGGCTAGGTAGATGATTTTATGCATTTCACTTTTAATTAGCACCCATAATGAGAAAAATCTTAAAATGTCATGATTTTTGCGATGATTAATATCTTTAGATGTGCGACGCAGTGCGGCAAATGTGACCATCCAAATAAAAAATGGCACACAACTTGTCTTGCAACGTTCAATCATATTTTGTTCTGAACTTGTATGCAATTCTACAATTAATTCGCCTAACAGTCATGCGAGTACATCACTACATCATTACATCACGTATTACAAAACCTGGACATCCTCGATACTCTCAACACTAAACTACAGCTAGAGCCCTACGACAAGACAGACGACGGCCCACAGTAGCCTCAGGCACAGCAGCCCGAGGATCGTGCAGAAGGTGTAGTGCAGGACGCGCAGCCGGTTGAGCTTCGTGAGCCCGGCGGGGACCGTGCTTACGGGGTCCTGGACACAAGACAAATATTTTGTTAGTAGGTTGTAAAAACACTTTTATACGTCACAAATAAACTGTGGTTTATACTAGAGGGGTCAGTGTTTCTTCTCCGACTGCCTTGAGAAGAAAAACCAAAAGAAACTCAGAGGTCAGTCTAGTAATCTTGGTCAAGTCACATGAGGATCATGCAAACTAGTGTCCGAGTGGTCTTTTGTGAGTGGACCTGCTCAGTCAGTGCACAAAAGAGATCGGGCGGGTGTGGTTCAAGTAGCGTCGGAGCATGACGTTTTGTTTGAAAGGTCATTAACTAAACTTACCTTTTTTGTACGGATACAAAACAGTCTAACCTGCGAGAAAAAAGTGATAGTATATATTACAACACTCATATATCGAGCTATTTTCAACTATTTATTCAATAAAATCTATTTCTTTTAACTTAATATGGTATGTTTGCTGTTGTCTACCATTTATGATGACTTCTACTCATACTCATACGCCAACGTTAAACATATATAATTACCCTGTTGTTGTATGGACTCTGGTTCAAGTGGCGTTTGAAAACGAGACAAAGTATGTTATTAGTGTATGAACAAAAATCTGTTTTTGAGAAATGATTAAAAGTGTTTAACCAACTATACATTTTATCGTAAGTAATAAACCACAGAAACGAAGGACGTTCTATGCCCTTGTAACGAGCCCTCCCGAGATACCACACTCACGCTCATGATGTGGGCGCAACATCCGACTGTCCTTTTCCCTATGATACAACTACAGTAACAATGTTGAATGTCCTGTAGTCCATCCTCCTCCTTATATATTATACATGTATAATAGGGCTCACGCAAGTAAATAGCATTAAAGGGTCGCTGTCCACGCCATCTACAAGGCAAGCAGACGCAACACGATACAATTAGACGCGGCACAGGCGCCATCTATCGGGAAGAGGACAACAATTGCATCGACTTAGAATCCTGTCGCTCCTTCGGTCGATTTACATTCGGTCACTCATTCAGTCTCGTTCACTCCTGTCAAAATCTATGATCTCTCTTCCCCTCTATCGCGAACCACGAACCACCAACTGCCAAGAAAATTTGTAAATGAAATAATAAATGAAGAAGATAAATATAAACCTGTTAAAATAAACAAGTCGCTTCTTTTTGGACAAACAATCCTGGTGGCCTACCATGACGTCTTAAAGTAAGAGTAATTCCAGTGTGGGAAAGAGATGGCGCTAGGCGACCTATATAGCTCTGTCTCTTTCCCACACTGGAATGACTCTGCTTTAAGACGTCATAGTAACCCCCCTGATCCTGCAATGTCGCCGTTACCGAAATCGGTAAGGAGTATGTATATATATTATGTATAATACTTCCTTGACTTCACGTGACGTGACTGAATACAACTTCGCAGTAATATCAAGCCATTTTGCTCTATTCCAAAACGCTCAAGTTCTGCGGGTGGTTGTCCGTCTCTGAAGACTTCAATATGGTAAATACCTCTTCTCGCATGTTCGCTATAACGGCTCCGAGCCAGTTTGAGTTGATATACTTATCATGTTGCAAAAGTTACAAATCCAAAACAGGTAAGTTGAATCAGTCCTTTTAACACGCCAGGGTAATCGAGAAAAATCGGCCAGTTCAAGTAAAACACGCCAAGGTCGTCAGAAAGAAAACAAACACATGAATTAAACACAGCCGGTAAACAGTGGACGAATAACAGAATAGGTAACGCAGTTAAAACACAATCGCATCGAACAGCAGCGAGCGAAGAGAGCGACTGCCAGTGACGACTCATCATGACTGAACCGATCAGAGAGCTTGCGTTGCATATTCTATACATTTATTCTTTTTTTTTCCCATTTTTGTATCCCACCGTGCGGCGACATAACATTTTAGTCTCTTTCTAATGTTGGCGCAAAAAATACCACGCATCTGCGTCATCATAAATTTTAGCCAACATTAGTGATACCATAATGGACTAAAATAAATAGATTTAATGAATAAATAGTTGAAAATATATGGGTATCTCTTATAATAAACACTAGTTTTTTTCCCCAGGATAGACCCGTACAAATAAAGTAAGCTTAGTTAATGAACTTTCAAACTAAATAAGCGTCATACCCCGACGCCACTTGGGCCAGAGCCCATACAAAAATCTCCGATCTCCTTTGTCAGTAATTGTGTAGCTCAACTCAGAACTTAAAGAGCTCAATAATACCAAAGAAAGGACATTTGGGTAGGCCGTGTAAAGTACTCGAAACTGTCAGACAAGCGTTAAAAACGATCTGAAAAAATATAAAAGAATTTGTTTGTATAGCTGGTCGCAAGCACAGCTCCCGAACATGAGGTCCTTGTTTCAATTTTAAGGTCGGGTAAAAAATGTAATTGGGTTTTTCAACCAGGAATTTTTCACTTGCAAGCGCGGAGTCTGTATTTATGCCCCTTAATACATAGGACTTGAACATTGTGGCATTGGGGAAATTGGGTAGACTTTAGGGACACAAGATCACCATTTAAAATATATTTAAAAGATAGATTCTAGACATAACAGAGAGTTCTAGAGTCTTTCAATGGGCTTTGGCAAATTAGGTACTACCCTGGGCTATGTGTCCTTTAGTGGACACCGTAGAAGTCACACGCAGTGTCCGGCAAAATGTGGGTGTGCCATTCATTACACCTCCACCAGACTCTTTGGGGATAACAGGCGTGATAGTATGTTAAATACAGTACCTTGAGCAAGTAGACGCGCACGCCGCGGATGTAGCTGTAGAAGTAGTCGTTCCAGTCGAGCGCGGCCATGTCGAAGTTGAATATCTTCTTATCGGCCGGACACATCTCAGTGAACAGCCGCTGAGCGTTTCTGTTATCGAACTTCCACTCCCGGGTCGCGAAGTACGCCATCACCTCGGAGAACTTGGTGATTTTTGCGTAGGTTTTTCTTAACCTGAGAGTAAGTACAAACACACATAAATCGTTGCCAGCGTCAGTTCCAAGCTGAAATCTTGGGGGAAAATTAATCTTAGCTATTTCAGTCAGATCATAATGATTCGGCGACACTTTTACGTGTTTTTATGACATTCCTGAAAAACCACTGCCGTGTCGTCTGCATATGAGAAGATTAACCTTCCAATTTTTTTTTTTTTTTTTCGGATTTAAAATCATCAAATGACCCCCCCCACTCTGGGCGGAGCGGAAGGGAGTGTCAGACTTGTACTGACTAAAACCCATCCAGATTCCTTCTTTGCCCTTTGTGTTCCAGGGTCGCGGTATCTCTTTCGAACAGTCCCGCAGCCCTGGCAGGCATCGGCCCTTGCAGGCCCCTACATCATTGCTGACATCTCTTTGAGGCGCGCGTGGAACACGAACGCGCCGTCGACACGGCCTGTCGTCATAAGACGGCCGGACGGCGAGCTAGCCCATAGCTCGCCGTCTACAGGCCCGCGCCTACGGTGGCCGGGAGCCACCACGTGACCCCCGACGCCCAGGGCGTCTCCCGCGGCGGCTGGGACGTGAGGTTCTTTCCCTCTCACGTCCCGCCACCTCCTTCACTAGCATGACTGCTTCGCAGAAGGAGGTGACGGCTTCCTATTCCCTCTCGCTCCGGACCATGGCTTTAACCAGGGCCGGACGCGAGAGATCGCCGCCACCAATCGCTGCTACGAGGACACGACGGTGCTCTGCCCAAGCGGGGCAGACCTCCACGGTGTGCTCAACCTTGTCCTCCGGACGATCCTCGCAATGGAAACACCCGGGCGTTTTCTCCCGCCCGATCCGGTACAGGAACCTCCCAAAACAACCCACTCGTCGAGCAACACGATGGGCCGGTATGCGGACGGAGAGTCCGCAGGGCATTAACCTTCCAATGATGTGCATATTCTAAGGACTTTTAATATAAATTAAAAAGAGTGTCCGACCCAAAATGCTCCCCTTTGGGACTCCGTAGTAGACGTCCCGTCTCACATTACATACATTTTAAAATTTTTACTATTTGTCGTTTATCTTTAAAATCGTTTTCAAGGGAAAGAAAGAGCCGTGCCTCTTATACCTGTAGTGCTTTCTAGCCTGTACAGAAGGATCGCGACGGAAACGATGTCAAAATCTTTCTTAAGTTCTAAGAAGACTTAAGCATTTGTGACCCTTATCCACTCTATCAACAATTTCAGATTTCAAAGCCGTATTTATAACGGGTGTATAAAGACACTTATTCTTCTAGTCATTGCGGTTTTTTTTGTTCGGAACCATATCTGGTAACCTTCTGGTTACGGAAGTATTGAAGGTCAAAGTTCCTACTTTCATCCACGTTCTTTACAAATAAAAGTTTTAAATCAGTGTTTTGCGCGGTGTTATAAAGCGTACTACTGTAAACAGTGACTATCCACACCAAAACTAAAAGTCGTTTCCCGGCAATAATTTTTGCTCAAAGTTACTAGATATTAGTAATATGATGTACAAAACGCTTAGGACGACGATGACGAACGACGACGACGACGGATGATAGATATAGGTGATGGGTACTTTAACACCCTTTCATTCGGTTTTCACATGAAGGAACTTGCTCGTGGTTATAAGTTGGTCATACTTCTTTCTGACCTCAAGTGAACGCAACCCAAAAGAGGAGACGAAGAGGCTTTTTACTCACATGGGCTTCTTGCCGATGAGCACAGCAATAGCGTCGACCACGTAGGCCGGTACCCAGTGCAGCAGGAAGCAGTACAGCGCGTACAGAGGCCTGGACGCTGTCAGCGTGAAGAGGTAGTAATAGATGGCCTGTACCGTCGGAACTTGAAAACCGTAGACTTCGTTGTAGTTCATGAACTTTTCTGGAAGGAAAGGATCGTAGATAAGAAAAGATAAGTCAAAGAAAGAGCAAATTCATCATCTCCCTGGCCTTTTCCAAACTTTGTTGGGGTCCCATTCTAACTGAATGTAATTTAAACCAGTATTTTATAAACATTAGTTTTAGTAAATGCGAAACCTGAAACACCTGTCTAGTATTTTTATGTAAAGAATCTATGTACAAAATTTCAAAACTGCATCATGAAAAATCACAAAGTTATAAGCTTGGTCTGTTACCTGGTTGTCTGCACAAGAACGAGGTCACTACGCGGTTAGCCAGAGCGCGCCTCCAGCGTCGTCTTGAGCTCATCTATACAGATAAAATTCAAAGTCCTGACTGACTGACTGACTGACTGACTGATATATCAACGCACAGCCCAAACCGCTGGTCCTAGAGACATGAAATTTGGAGGGTGTATTCTTTGTGAAGAGTAGGTATCTACTAAGAAAGGGTTTTTCGAAATTCTACCCCTAAAGGGGTAAAATAGGGGATGGAAGTTTATATGAAACTCCGTCAGTTTTGAAGCTAGGATCTTCAAATTTTGTGTTTGGGCTGACGATTGGAAATTAATTTATACGTATCTCAGCGTTTTTGATAATTCTACCCCTAAGAGGGTGAAATGGGGTGTTGAATTTTCTGTGAAACTTTTTATTCTCGGAGTCGATTGACTTGAAAATTTGTGAACATACTCTTCAGTTAAAATGATGAGCACATGTGTGGCAGTTTTTTAAAAATCATCCCTCAATATAAAATTCAAAGTCCTGTCTGACTGACTGATATAACAACACACAGCCTAAACCGCTGGTTTTAAAGACATGAAATTTGAAGGGTGTATTCTTTGTGAAGAGAAGGTATCCACTAAGAAAGGGTTTTTCGAAATTCCACCCCTAAGAGGGTGACATGGGGGGTTGGATTTTATGTGAAATTTAATATTCTGTGGGTCGATTGACTCGAAAATTGGTGTACACACTCTTCAATTAAAATTATGAGATTAATAATAAATCATATGACTGTCGTCCCGGGGTCCAATCTCAAACCAAGGTATCAATATTTCACATAATATGAAATGTAATTGTTATAACTATGAACTATGAAAATAGTTGCAAGTTATAAGTACATGAAAAAAACTCGAGTGTGCATGTAATACTTAAATAAAATTAAATACACTAACTATTATTTATTACTTATTCAACTTTTAAAGTAAAAACTAATATTACACATATTTTATCTTACATAGACTATTATAAATGCGAAAGTTTGGATGGATAGATGTTTGTTACTCAATCACTCCAGAACGGCTGAACAGATCTGTATGAAACTTGGCACAAAGATAGACAGGATAGACGGGACGGGATGGGTTGATAGTCTGGTATAGCACATAGGTTACTTATTATCCCAGAAGTAAGATCCCGTGGGCAATTCCCGAATTCCACGCGGGCGAAGCCGCGGGCATAAGCTAGTTGATAATAATAATTTGGCAGTAGGTAACTTGTAGCCTTTTTTAAATATTTTTGGGACAAAATATAACATGGTTTAAAAATTATTGGAATCGATTGAGTTACATATTCTTAACAAACCAAATTCAGGTTTCGCATATACTAAAAATAATGTTGTATAGAGCAACTGCCTATCTGACCTCCACAACCCAACCCATTGCAACGGTGGCTAATTTATTTCAGGAGAGGGCACACTATTTGTACACGGACGGGTCCGGCCGGCGGCGCGTCCTCGTGGTTGCAGGAGGAGGGGTTATGTTATGTTACTCACCCCATGTGAGCGGCTTCTGCTCTGAGGACACATAGTTGTACACCGGCGGGGGCAGGTCGGCCGGCGGCGCGTCCTCGTGGTTGCAGGAGGAGGGGTTATGTTATGTTACTCACCCCATGTGAGCGGCTTCTGCTCTGAGGACACATAGTTGTACACCGGCGGGGGCAGGTCGGCCGGCGGCGCGTCCTCGTGGTTGCAGGAGGAGGGGTTATGTTATGTTACTCACCCCATGAGAGCGGCTTCTGCTCTGAGGACACATAGTTGTACACCGGCGGGGGCAGGTCGGCCGGCGGCGCGTCCTCGTGGTTGCAGGAGGAGGGGTTATGTTATGTTACTCACCCCATGTGAGCGGCTTCTGCTCTGAGGACACATAGTTGTACACCGGCGGGGGCAGGTCGGCCGGCGGCGCGTCCTCGTGGTTGCAGGAGGAGGGGTTATGTTATGTTACTCACCCCATGAGAGCGGCTTCTGCTCTGAGGACACATAGTTGTACACCGGCGGGGGCAGGTCGGCCGGCGGCGCGTCCTCGTGGTTGCAGGAGGAGGGGTTATGTTATGTTACTCACCCCATGTGAGCGGCTTCTGCTCTGAGGACACATAGTTGTACACCGGCGGGGGCAGGTCGGCCGGCGGCGCGTCCTCGTGGTTGCAGGAGGAGGGGTTATGTTAGGTTACTCACCCCATGTGAGCGGCTTCTGCTCTGAGGACACATAGTTGTACACCGGCGGGGGCAGGTCGGCCGGCGGCGCGTCCTCGTGGTTGCAGGAGGAGGGGTTATGTTATGTTACTCACCCCATGTGAGCGGCTTCTGCTCTGAGGACACATAGTTGTACACCGGCGGGGGCAGGTCGGCCGGCGGCGCGTCCTCGTGGTTGCAGGAGGAGGGGTTATGTTATGTTACTCACCCCATGTGAGCGGCTTCTGCTCTGAGGACACATAGTTGTACACCGGCGGGGGCAGGTCGGCCGGCGGCGCGTCCTCGTGGTTGCAGGAGGAGGGGTTATGTTATGTTACTCACCCCATGAGAGCGGCTTCTGCTCTGAGGACACATAGTTGTACACCGGCGGGGGCAGGTCGGCCGGCGGCGCGTCCTCGTGGTTGCAGGAGGAGGGGTTATGTTATGTTACTCACCCCATGTGAGCGGCTTCTGCTCTGAGGACACATAGTTGTACACCGGCGGGGGCAGGTCGGCCGGCGGCGCGTCCTCGTGGTTGCAGGAGGAGGGGTTATGTTATGTTACTCACCCCATGAGAGCGGCTTCTGCTCTGAGGACACATAGTTGTACACCGGCGGGGGCAGGTCGGCCGGCGGCGCGTCCTCGTGGTTGCAGGAGGAGGGGTTATGTTATGTTACTCACCCCATGTGAGCGGCTTCTGCTCTGAGGACACATAGTTGTACACCGGCGGGGGCAGGTCGGCCGGCGGCGCGTCCTCGTGGTTGCAGGAGGACGGGTAGTCGCGCGCGGTGCGCCAGGCCGCTGCGATGGTGGCGCTCACCACCATGTCGCCGGGCACGAGGTCCGCCAGCACCTTCGGGTTGCAGTTCAACACGTGCAGGAGGCCTACTGCCGCACCTACTACCACCTGAGGGGGGAGGAGGGAGGGTGAGACGTGTGTAACTCGTGGCATGCTCCATGCTCACGATTCTCACACGACACCGCTCGTCCGCGTCCGCGCAGTCGGGCGGTGAAGTGGATCTCACGTCGCATTGGCTTGTATGAAATCCGTTGATGCCTAATGCATGTACACCGCATGACCTTGCAAACGAGTGGTGCCGTGTAAGAATTGCCTTTTAATTGATCGTCATTTAAATAAAGAAAAGTTTATAGTTTTTTGAGAAACACTGCTAAAAAGTGGTAGTACTTACACCAGTGGGTCCGTATACGTTGTCTATCCATCCAGCTACGGGCTCCTTTGCGGTACCAATCACTGCCAATAAAATATTAGTTATAATAAATAAGGACTCGTCATTACGAGCTGAGAGACTTCTTGACTATGAACGAGGTTTGATCCAACTCAAATCAAAAGTTCAAATTAGACTGGGGATGAGCACTTTTTAAATATGCGCTTATGTTTTACTTTACACCAGTTATCTATCTATCTTCTATACATATAAAATTCAAAGTCATGACTGACTGACTGATATTTCAACGCACAGCCCAAACCGCTGGTCCTAGAAACATGGAATTTAGGGGGTGTATTCTTTGTGAAGAGTAGGTATCCACTAAGAAAGGGTTTTACGAAATTCCACCAAACCAAACCAATGAAACTGTGGATAGATGTGAAGGATGATATGGCTAGAAAGGAGGTGACTACTGAGATGACGAGTAATAGAGAAGTATGAAATAAGAAGACAAGCTGCGTCGTTCTCAAATAAATCATAATAAAGATAAGATAATGATATCGATAAAGAAGGAGCTGCACTCACCGATGGAAGGCCTGAAGAGCGCGACGGGCAGCCCCTTGGAGTACTCCAGCACGATATTCTCAGCCACCGCCTTTGTGTACGCGTACGTGTTCGGGAAGTCACCCAACAGACTGGAACAATAGCAGATTCAACATCATTGAAGAACGTACACTGACCTTATTGGTGATGCTTTTCAGAAGGGTCAGTTGGTCAACCGACATGCGTGTATGATCGAATGTATGAACGTGGATGATGCGTGGTGTATTTTGTGCCTACTCCCATGAGGAAAAGGCGTGAGTTTGTGTATGTTCGAAAGGCTTTTTCTTGCGACTTCATTCCCGTGGAGTTTACTTCAGAAACCAAGCATCGTTCGGAATAAAAATCCTGTGTCAGTCTCCTTGTATCATATAAATGGTACAAGTCTTATCAAAGAACTTTGGCTCAGTAGGTGGCCACGTTAATCGCGGCGTCAATAGCGTTTGACTGTCCTACAACTTACAACAACACGTACTTACCCGGGCGTGATATTGTTGATGGTCTGTTCGTCCATCGTCTCCACTAGGTCGATGAGCTTCTCTCCCGGCAGCGGACTGTCGTAGAACTTCTCGCCGATCTCGGTTTGTGGACAGTTGCTGAAATCACACGCAAAAATGTTCGTTCAACGTTACGAAGAAAAAAAGAGTTGTGAGAGTACCAAACCAACAATGTCCAATCAACGTCTTAAGGATTTTCGACTGCAACTCAAAACGACTGATCGGATTCGCTTCACCAGGTTTAATAAAAGCTTGCAACCTGACTTGTGTAATTTACAAAGCTTGCTAGCTTTGTAAATTACACAAGTCACTGTCCCGAGTTTGTTACACAAATGGTGCTGGGCTGAATCCTATCTTCAGTCTTTCGGGACACACAAATGCGTCAGATACATTTCCGCGTGGTGGATTACGGGCCACTCCCTCAAACAGGCCTGCGTCCCAGCAATGGTGTAGGCTTATTATGTACCTGTAGGCGGTAGATATATGCACGAACGCCTTCAACTTGGTGCATCCGCGTGCTAGCTTAAACATCTCTCGCGTGCCTCTCACGTTGATCTCGACGGCCGTCTTGAGCGGCTCGTCGAAGCGCACCGTCGCCGCGCCGTGGAAGATCACTTCAACCTGAGAGTAAACAAAAATCATTCAGGACATACTGTAAGAGAGACGTGGTTACTAATAAAGATGTTTAACATGAAGGAGTTTGTTCATAATTGCAGCATGAAGTTAAATAATGTTTAGCAACAGCTGTCAATACGTGTTTAACGTTATCTAGCGTTAATGAATAAACCCCGGAATGTAGATCTATATGTTAGATCCGGACATAGGTATGGACATAAAATGAATCACAAGCGCGCCAGTGGTGACATCACGCGACCTACTTACAAGTCTATTTACACCACAGCACGTTTCTACAGAGTCGTGATGTTTTGAGCTCGCAGTGAGGAGGACATTCAATGTTTAATAGCAGCAGTGTTGAAACTATCCGAACTGTATCGAATTCATTGTGCCCTGAGTTATTGTGTTAAATTGCAATTTCAGGTATTTTTTTAGTTTAATAAAAAATAGTGTATCGCACTCAGTGTGATATCTTTGCACGAAACCCATCTGCTGCCCACATGATGTACGAACCTACGGAATAAATATCCTGACAATCCGACATACAGGAAAACGGAATCTTCACGAAGCCTTCAACCAAGCATTATGTACATCAAACTAAATAACTTTTTGCAGAAATTATTGCTGGGAAACGACTCTTTTTTTGGGGTGAAAAATCTCGTTTTCCGGTAGGACTCAATGTTACGCACTCATTATGTTGATAGATGGATTGAATAGGACGGGGGTCGTGGAGGTGTTTAAAGTTAAAAAAAAACATGGATTTAAAAAACCTTCTAGCTTGTTAATTCATAACGGTTAACGCGCCGGTCAATTAAATAGATCGTCAACCTCTTTCAAGGTCTAAGGTGATTAAGGATGAGCTATCTGAGCTGAAGTCGACATGTCAAGGTAGGTACTAGTGGCAAACTCGAAGGCAGTCGCTCCAAGTAAAATGCTGTTATTCAGCTGCATTTGGTGAGACTGGAAGCCGACCCCAACATGGTTTGGAAAAGGCAGGCAGATGAAGAGTCTAGTTCTGAGGGACTAAGATTATATGATACGTCGATGGCAATGTAAGGAAGAAGTATATGAAGGAAAGCAAACTATTGCAATTTATGGTCTAGCCTGGGTCCCATCAGTAAGCGTAATCAGCCTACAATGATCCCACTGCTGGGACAACGGCCTCCTCTTTTAGAGAAGGAATGGGCTTTAATCCACCACGCTAGCACAGTGCGGTAGGTCGCTGGTAGATGGATGGCACATATGTAAATTAAAGTTTTAAGTGACAAAAATAATGAATTTACGTTATACTCGTATAGTATTACTAAATGTGCGACTGACTGCGAGTGACGTGAAATCAACAGAACAGCAACTTACAAACATTAATTAGAGTTACTTAAAATAACAAATGAGAAGCTTCATAATATTTGAGCGACCTAATATTTGTTTGAGTGTCAACGTTACGTCCTGCATTTTTGAATATTTGGCAAACGAGCGAAAATAAATTCTAATTAAAGGTGTCAAAAATATTGAAAAAGGGCTACTGAAATACTAAGTGAGCGACAAATAGTGGGCGAATACAAATGTTTAAAACAGCGAATTGAAAATACAAATTTGAGTTACTGATCGTATTGATAATACGATCAGTGTGATAATTCAAGGACTCTGCAAAAAAGCTAAAACAAGGTTATTAACCACTAGATTGTAGATAAGGGGTAGTCGACGTCGCGGGCCTGTGGACGGCGAGCTATGGGCTAGCTCGCCGTCCGGCCGTCTTTTGACGACAGGCCGTGTCGATGGCGCGTTCGTGTTCCACGCGCGCCTCAAAGAGATGTCAGCAACGATGTAGGGGTCTGCAAGGACCGATGCCTGCCAGGGCTGCGGGACTGTTCGAAAGAGATACCGTGGCCCTGGAACACAAAGGGCAAAGAAGGAACATGGATGGGTTTTAGTCAGTACAAGTCTGACACTCCCTTCCGCTCCGCCCAGAGTGGGGGGGGTCATTTGATGATTTCCCATCCGAAAAAAAAAAAAAAAAAAAAAAAGGGTTAGTCGACGTAGCCCCGCTGCGCGGGGCTCCTTTTTCTGTTTGCAGGGTTTACAGTAACCTAACACGAACGGGATTCCGGGGTCTTAGTTCGCGCACTTCGCTCGAACCTAACCTGTCCAAGTCGGGGTGCTACAAGTCTCTCTCAGCCTTCGCTCGCTCTTGCTTCCTATATTCTCCTTGCCGCAATGACTGCATAAATAGTTACTTACGTGGTACAATAGTCGCCCATTCAATATAATATTGGTCGCCAATTAAATTTTTATTCGCCCGATTAATAATTACTCTTTGGCAAATTATTTATTTAGTTCGTTTTGTGAAACCTCAATTGGAAAAATCGTCTCTGTCTTAATTATTGTAGTTACCCTCTCTGTATTTCTAGTCGCTCACTTAGTCATAATATAATCGCACGGCTAGAGTATATGTCGTATGAGATAATATATAGTCGTGTCACAGTGTGAGCCCTAGATAATGCAAGAGCACCTATTTCACGTGCCCGACTTAAGCTAAAGAAACTTAACGAGGCCACTGTCGCGCTCAGTCTGCATTGAAGCTTTTTTAGAGAGGTTCCTCTAAAAAAGCTTTTACTTGAAGAGGTTGATGCGACGTTGTGTTTTAACAAGTGATGAATATCGAAACAAGTGATATAAGCGTATATCGATACGGTGTCGTAGTACAGGTGCTTTTGTCATTTTTCTGTCAATTTTAGCGATTAGTGCTGTTCATCGTACGCAACACAAATCGATTCTCCAGAATCGATTTCCAACACAGATGAATGATTTTGTATTTTATCCTTATTATGTAGGCAATTTAATAAATAATCTTAACGATTCGTGATTTTTATTTTCCCACATGATGGTAAATAAAAGAAAAATGAATTGATGCGACGAAAAATAAAGATTGGTTCTCAACGAAGTATAGAACTAGTTGTTCGATACATTTTGAGGAAGCAAGCTTTGTTGAAGGAAAAAAGCAAAAGCAAATAAATAAAAAATCTGCGGGAACGGAACCGTCGCAAAGTCCAAAAAATACACGGCATGATGTCGTTAATAGAGAGCTTAAAACAACCAACAACTCGAGAAATTTATTTTTATCTCTAAGGGAACTGTTTAAGGAAATTAACATCATGACGGTACATTCTCAATACATCTATGAAAACATAATGTATGTAAGAAAAAATCTACATCTTTTTCATAAAAGAGTGGTGACAGACACAATTACTGTACTAGAAATAAAGACCAATTAGTTCAGCCAGGCTTCAGACTCGCTAAAGTAGACTCATCTTTCATGGGGTACTGTTTGAGATGCTATAACAAAATTCCACAAAGTATTCTTGAACTGAATGAAACGAAATTTAAAACATGCATTAAACGCACACTGTGTAGGCAAGCATATTACAAGTTGGACGATTATATCGTTGATAAAAATGCTTGGCTCAATGCCGGTCCTGCTCCACAAGGACAGGGGCGCATAAATGAATAGCATTACATATCCCAATCACCTGCGCTCTTGATGATTTATTTACTGCATCAGTGAGCGGGGTACACGTGGCTGAGTTTTTGGGCTAAGCATATTTAAACTTTTTGCCATCGAAACGCTAAGAAGAAGAAGCATTAAATAGTATGTTGGAGCTGCTGAAGATTGTACAACTATCTTTGCTTTGTATAAATTCAATCTCTTTAGTATTATATAGCCGCATAGCCCATATTGTGTGAGTACTATGTAATAGAAAGCTGTCATTCGCGGGAAACCTACGTCTTTTCTTGACTTGAATGTGCCCTGGCGGTTAGGAGTGTGTCATGCTCACTCAAATGTCTCGCTGATGGTGGCGCGTGTGTCGGATCATTTAGTTCCCTTCAAAATGGTTGAGTTGAATGGTGCTGATACATGCGTCATGTTCGTGAACGGGCGCTGTCAGTTGTGACTGGTCATCTCTTGGTTGCCACGGCTTATTTGAATTGATTTTCTTTTTTTTTTTGAATTGTTTACTATGGACACTTTTAACGTACACATCTTGCTACATCGTTCTCACCATCGTACCATGTCATGTATGTACCATCTCAACATGAATAATGTAACCAAGAGTTTGTAAAAGTATTCTGATTTAAAAGAGTGTCCATGGAGTTTCTTGCCCGTTCTTCTCCATAGAGATCTACGTTAGGGAATGGGCAACTACAGTACTTTCACAGTTTTTATGCCTTGTGACTGGGACTGTAGCTATTTTTGTCTTTGTTTCGACAATTCAAAAGTGCCTGTAACTGGCCTATTTGAAATAAATGCTTTGATTTTGATTTTGATTTATTTTCCTGTCTCATTACTATGTCACAAAATCGATTTAAACGATTGTATATAATTCTTTCCTGTATACAATTACTTAATAATTAGTATTCGTACAGTAATTGAGAAATGGTATGTACAAAGGCGAACTTTAGTGACAGAGAGAGATAAAAATAGGGTAGAATATGAATATTAGTCATGACGTACCCAACCTGCATAAAAAAATTCAATCGAATATATTCAGTAGTTTAGTCACAGGACATTATTTTTCTTTTTGTAATCACTAGAAGTTAAATTGATTTTATAAGGTGTTTCGATCGAATATTTACGTGTAGAGACGGTACGGGTGTACGAGTACGGGTGCCGCACTCGGCGGCGTCTTTGAATCAATATGGTCATTCCATCAATAACACTTGTGACAGTTGTGACGTCATAGTAGGTAGGTATTAAAAAAATGGCACACTTGGTTCTCATTCGGATCGTGATACTTGCATTATCTAAGTCTATCTATATCTGTGGTGAGCCCTCACAGAAGCTTAGCTTCTTTTTCAACATGTTATGAAGTCTCTCCACTAGTCAAGTCTCTTGGTTGCACTTCGTCTATGTCACTCAAAAGTTTCGTATAAACTGTCGTATATCTATATATTTGCTTAAATGAAGAAGACATTATGTTAAACGTTTATTTAGGCGGGCGTATCCTTACTTTCGATAACATTGATAATATTGCTTTGCAACAGTTTGATTCATCCCAGCTGATCTCAGATGGTTAGTTATCTTGCGACTCAACGTGTTGGGACAACTGTACTAGTATTATACAGGGTGGCGCCGACAATACGACAATAAATTAAACTGCGTATACCTCATGACTGGTCATGACGTTCCTAACCTGCATAAAAAAATTCAATCGAATATATCCAGTAGTTTAGTCACAGGACATTATTTTTCATTTTCTACATGAGTAGATTAATAGGCTAGCACCGACTGATTAACGACCCCCGCATCAGTATTAAACACTACACTCATGTTGCCAACTCGCTACTTTAAAAACCTTTGCCAAATTCGTTCTTAAAATTTTATTTCCAGATGTAAATTAGTGCAAATTATACCTAAGGTTAGTAAACCAATACTCATGAATGGAGTTCTAATATTACTTTGTTTGGTACCATGACCTCCACAAAACAATATTGTTTTACTCCTGCTTAGAGCGGGGAAAGAACGATTTATAAGATTTGTTTATTCCCTGCTATAACATGGAAGAAACAACTAGCAATATAACTGAATAGCGCTGTCTCTTTCACACATAAACTGTATTGTGAAGTCATAGTTTTGGAGCAAAATATAACTGTGATTAAAATAAAAAAAATAAAAAATATTTCGTATCAAAATTTCATTTGTAAGGATAGTTTTCATAAAAATCATAAAACCCATCAAAATCTTTGAGGAATTTTCTGTAGGCAGTAAGTAGTAAGTTTAAAAGGAGGCTGTGGCCTTAATGTAACATGATAGGAATCGGAACAGAATTTTTATAACTGGCTGGTATCATTATCTTTTTCCTAGGTAAAGTGGCGGGTCATAATACTTGTCAGTGGTCATCAACAAAAATATATTATCTGTTTATGTTGAAATCGTAAATTAAATAAATAGTGTTCACTTTTCTTGTGTGCTGTGATTGTGACAAAGAAACTTTGTCGAAAATTTGATTCTGTTTTTTTATATGATGGACTTCAATTCAATATACTAACTACCGCTACTTATGAAGATGCGGTCTTATCCACAATTTGTATTGGTCTTATCCTTATTTAATTGTGAAGTTGGCTTGAAATAAAAAACTTAAAGTGAAAGTTGACTACCACGAACTTTTATGTTCCCTTGAGAGGAAAATAGCAACAAATGGGACGTATATCATTAAAGCAGCTTCGATGCGTTTTAGAAACCACTCTATGGAGCTCGTTGAAATAATCCCCGGAAATTTGAGTATGGACTAGTCTTCGAGTATTTCAAACAGTATCTTCTCTTCTCTATCTATACATATAAAATTCAAAGTCCTGACTGACTGACTGACTTATATATCAACGCACAGCCCAAACCACTGGTCCTAGAGACATGAAATTTGGACAGTGTACTCTTTGTGAAGAGTAGGTATCCACTAAGAAAGGGTTTTTCGAAATTCCACCCCTAAGAGGGGGAAATGGGGTGTTGAATTTTCTATGAAACTTTTTATTCTCTGAGTTGATTGACTTGAAAATGTATCTACATATACTTTAGTTAAAATGATGAGATACGTGTATCACAGTTTTTCCAAAATCATCCCCCAATTTAAAATTCAATGTCCTGACTGGCTGACTGATATATCAACGCACAGCCCAAACCGCTGGCCCTAGAGACATGAAATTTGGAGAATGTACGCTTTGTGGAGAGTAGGTATCCACTAACAAAGGGTTTTTTGAAATTCCACCCCTAAGAGGGTGAAATGGGGTGCTGAATTGTCTGTGAAAATCTCTCGGACTCGATTGACTTGAAAATGTGTCTACATGTACTTCAGTTAAAATGATGAGATTCGTTTATCACAGTTTTTCCAAAATCATCCCCCAATTTAAAATTCCATGTCCTGACTGGCTGACTGATATACCAACGCACAGCCCAAACCGCGGGTCCCAGAGATATGAAAAATTGAGGGTGTATTATTTGTGATGAGTAAGTATCAGTATTTCGAAATTCCTACCCCTTAGAGGGTGACATGGGGTGTTGAATTTTCTGTGAAACTTTTTATTCTCGGGGTAGATTGACTTGAAAATTTGTGTACATACTCTACAGATAAAATCCAGTAAATCCGATGTCCAATCTCAAACCAAGGTATCAATATTTCACGTATCTAATTTAATTGATATAACTTTAAACTAATAATTGCAAGTTATAAGCAAGTACATGTAAATCAATGTATGTATTATAGATAGATACACAGATTACTTATTATCGCAGAAGTAAGCTCCCGTGGGCAATTCCCTAACCCCACGCGAGCGAAGCCGCGGGCATAAGCTATCTCTACATATAATAAAATCGTTAAAATTCGGTCCGATGTTCCGACTTGGCGCAAAAACTACTGCATAGATCCTGTTCAAATTTTGCACAAATATCTGTAATAGGCTTCTTCAAATGTTATCACGCTACTTGCTTAAGGGGATGAGCCGCATTATGTTAGTATTATTCAATTGTTTATCGTTTCAGCCATGATATGCGTAACAACGTCTATTTCAAAGTATTTGTCAGCGAAGCAAATAGAGAAACGGTTTCATGACTGCTTTACGTGTATCACGTCGCAAGTTCGATCCCCAGTAAAATTGTACTTTTTGTAGTTGGTTGTAATTTTTTTTGATAGAGATTTTTATTATTTATTTTATCTATTTTATGTATATTTTTCCACGAGAACGAAGTTTCTCTGTCTGTATGTCTGTACGCGCTTCACGCAAAAACTACTGCATAGATTTGAATGCAGTTTTCACCGCTCTACTGCTAGATGATTAACTTAAATTATAAGCTACATTAGATATAGTTTTGGACCCGATAGGTGGCGCCTGCGAAGCAAGGGCGGGTCGCTAGTACATTTTAATTCAATCGTTTACATTAGTTTTCAGTAATGTGTTTTTTGCATATAATAGATACTTTTGTTTTTCATCGGCTGATTGATCTCTCAGAGTTGACAGATTTATTTTTTAAGGATATTAACCGTTGGGACCCAGGATAGATCATGAGTTCTTCGTTGGTTGGTCGCAGCGAGGAAAACCTGCTCAGGTTCATTTATGACGCCCTGGAGTGTAAATGTGGTGTTCCACAAACGATGGAGCGCTTAATATCGTGTCCTGCGTGTCCTGTTCTTTGTTCATTACGGGAACAGATGGACGCTACCGAAACCACCAAACTAGTAGCTCAGTTCTGGGCCGATACAATTTAGATCGACATGGACACGCTTAGAAGAAGAAGATCATGAGTTGCATCTATATTTTGCTTTCATTTATAAACTTTGACGATACCAAAAGAGTCGGCGGTCACGTGGACGAAGCCGTGGGCATAACTAGTTCGAAATAAAATTCTGCAAAAATCTAAATCTCTGTTAACGCCTGCAAAATTAATTGTGAAAACGACTGCAGTGTAATATAAAATAATAAATAATAATAATAAAATTTATTCAAAAATATAAGGTACAAAATTTACAGATTTTCTTAAATCTATGTCAAGTTCTGCCATGATGTGTGCCTGAACTAGGTAATCCTGTGTTTCAGGCGATTGGGGGTAACATTACTTGATTAAATAATCACAAATCATATTAAACTTATTGGAACTTATGTAAAAAAAAGGTACATATACAATTATATTATCTTAACTTAGTTAACTAATTAACAATAATATGAACAATATTTACTTTAGCACTAGTAATAACTTCTCTGTATCTTCATAGGACATAGTTTGAAGAGCTTCTTTAAGGGTTTTCTTGCAGTTACTGTGATTTAAAGGGTAGATGTTTTCTTTTTCATTTAGCCTGTTATATAGTTATGGTCCGAGGTACATATAAAACTTTGCTGTGAAAGCATGTTTTGTACTTTTTTGAGGGCAAACTAAATCTTTCCGTCTTTTTTTAGTAAATTCAGTGCTGTATGGAAGTGCTGCGTGTTGTTTTAGTACAGTGCTCATAATAAATAACTGTCGAACTGTTAGTACTTTACAAGATTTATACAGGAGGTTAGTGGGGAAAAGGAAAGGGCGGCAAGTAGCGACCTTGAGAATTGCTCTGTGAGTGTGTATGTGTTATGTTGCTATTCTAAACGGTCAGGCGCCAATACTTTTTTCTCTTTCACTGTGGTCACGAACTTATAAAATGCCCCAATAGTTTTATTGTAAAACATGCTAATTATCATAAAATATAGCCTTCAAAAACCTTCACATCGCTGTCAAATAGTATTTTTTTAAAATTTACGTTGGTAACATTGTCTCTTGTTCGCATGAAATGTCGTTAAAAGCTTTTACTACGTCGTTTGTAAGTCGGTGATAATATACCCACACTTACCTGTTCAAGTATAACGAGTCATCATATACTTACATAGTACATACTTAGATAGCACATACTAGCCAAACCAGTACTCTCAAGTGTATGTACTTGACGCAACTTAAATAACAAAGCTATTACCTAAGCCTTGTAGTAATTTTGCACTCCTATGCCGCCGCTCTGCACTGTTAAGCGCGGGCCACACCGCCAGCTGGCGGGCGGGCGATGGCGACGCGTCCTTTTTATACTTTGTTCGTATCTTTCGATAGTTCGCGGTGTGAACCAAAATATGAAAAGAGGTCAAATGATGCGTCGTTCGCGTCCCTCGCCCGCCCGCCAACTAGCAGTGTGGCCTGTGCTTTAGACGCGCCAGCGGATAGGGCTTAACTACTCAAGTTTGCACCTATGTCGCGAGCAGCACGTATTATTAATATTATAACGGTATCTGAAGATATCAAGATATATTTGGGCAAAACCTTCCGAGATTTGTTCAAAGGGCACAAATCACAATTAAAAGAAAGGTGTGCAAATTTAAACATTATCATGTTTAACTAATATAGCTTTATTAATATTCTTAGGGGGTGTAATTTCACTTTTTTTTATATTTGATGTGGTTCTATTTTGTGTCTTATAGCATCATATTGAATGAGTCTGTAATGCTGCTATAATTGGTGGTAAATAAATAAATGTAAATGCATGCCCAAATGAAACCGTTACATTTCCAACGCTCGACTCAGCGCCAGCGCCGCCGGAACGCCTTAGTTAGGTAGTCATTATGGTGCGACGATGTGGCGTCGCTTGAATTTAAACAGAGTGTACAAATAATGAAATCTACGCAAATAAATCTACTTCATCAACGTGGCGTAAGAGACACTTGCACAGCAAATATTGAACTTCTTATTTTATTAAAAATACTTCTTGAGTCAGCTGCGTTATACGTAGAATATTAATGATGGACGCAAACATATTATTATGTAGTTAATTTCCATGATTATTACGATATTAGTTACTATTAATACGCTTCTTGATTACGCTTCCACTGAAAATTTACTTAAACCTGTGTCTTAACACTCTCACATAAACACTCAAACATTTACACTCTCATATTCGTACACACACATCTACACACACACATTTATCTACACACGCATTGCTTCAATGCACTTTCATCACCCCATTTTCATTTTCATCCCTTTGATTTTAATTTTTGTTTTCGTGTATTAGTATGTACATACATACTTATCAACATCCTATCCCACTTTTTTGTACAATACATATTTTTATTATGCTTGCAAGCATAATTTATATAAATTTCCTTTTTTTGTTTGGTATGTTTTTACTGTAGTACAACTTTTGAGCTATAAGTATTTCATACATACTGTTCCAGTAGTTTGTTTTTTATGTTAATTTCATATTTTTTGTTTAAAGTTAAATTTCATATAATTAATTTTAAGTACTTGTTTACCTACTTCCAATTTTAACTCTAGAATCTTGATTTAAATTTTTGCTGTAAATAAAATAGTATATCTGAGCCGGAGAGGTGATCTGTACCTCAGGACATACCTACTTCAGACTCCTTTCTCTATTTAAGATTGTGCATTTACCAGTACCTGTTACTTCTGATGTTGAGATAAATAAAGATTAATGATTATGATTAAAATAAAATTAAATAATTATCTAAAATAAACTAAAAGTTCCGTCAAAAGACTTTTGCAACCATAGTTTTTCACGGCAAAAAGAACGTGTATGGCTCAGTCTACCAACTTTGACAGCCCGTCGAAATATTCGCGCAGGTTTAAAATGTTTGTTTGACAAAAATTATAAATGAATTGCAATTATTTTTAGTGACACATAATATTGATTATTATGCTTAATAATTACGTATTAATGTTCACAAAACTCGCTCTTGTTGCGTAAATCAGGCGTTGAAAAGAGGTCTCTCGAGCCAAAGTTAATCTGAGTTCTGTTTCCGTTTACTTCTGAGGCAACAGAAGCTAAATCGCAAAATCTATTGAGCCAATAAATACCTTTCTATCCTTGTCTTCAAAGTTGGCTCGTTACTTTATGTAAAAAAGCTTTTGTTTTCGTAACCTAATTACAATAATATCGTAAAATTTCTCGGTTCTTGCAAAATAAAATACGTAGATTCTGTCAATAGATTTGTGTTATTATTCGATTTTATCGAAGGGCAATTATTTAATGACACGACAAAAAAAAAGACACATTTAACAAAAGAATCACAGATGTGCTGCCATCCCACACACAATCATGGCTCAAACGTGTCATGTGCTTCTATAACTGTACCGGTACACATACCCTTCAAACGGGAATTTAGAGCAGAAATAGGTACGGCCGTACAACGGCCGTACGTCGGAAGGAGACGTCCTAGAAAAAATTGTCGGTACTCACCTCGTTCATGATTTTCGCCCGGTCCTCGGCGCACATGCCGAGTTCCAGCTGTCCCATGTCACCTTCCACGATGCTGATCTTACTGATGAAGTCCGGCCGTTCTTTGCGCAGTCTGTCGTATAACTGAAATAATATATAATGTGAATGATTTGATTCCATAATTATGGGAAATGGTTTTTAATATTGAATTGTCACACAGGCGTTCGATTGAGTAAACCATGAGAAACTTATGCTGAAACTGAAGTACTATGTATTAAGAAGCAGCATACATCTATTATCATAGCGCTCTTGATATTTTAAGGTAAAAATAGGCTAAAAGATAGATAGGGTAAAGTGTAGGTAAACGGTATAAACTCATTAGGGTCTGAAATGACAATAGGCGTTTCTCGAGGTTCGATTTTGGGTCCACTCCTTTTTTTAGTTTATTATCATAATGTGAAAATAAACCAAAAAAAAGGAATGGATTATAATTATTGATTTGCCTATTTTCTGACGCATTGTTGAGTTTTAAAATAGATCGGCAATCACAAGGTCTTGCAGAAGTGAATGACTCTATGTTTCACGTCCAAAGTTGGTTTTACTAATATTATTACCATTTGCCATAATATATCATACCATTTTGCTTAAACGGGTGTTTTTACACCCCAAGTATTTACACAAGGTGAAAGGGACACCGATGCTAAAACAGTTACCACGTATCATTCTGAACCCCCCCACATAGAAATTTTCCATCTGTTATTAAAAATAAAACAGCTGTTTTCTACAAAACTTTAATACCTACACGGTCAAAATGTATGGAACAGCTGTTTTTTTTTCCGCCCCGTATACCAGTTGACATCAACATCGAGTGAAAAAAGATCAAAATATTGGCGACTACCTGGGAGTTGGGACAGAATACCTCGGCTAACCTTGCATAGTTTGTTGTTCGGATGACCGCTTCTGCCACCTTATTTGGCACCAATTACTATACTATTAACACGTGGGAAGACCTCTTACAAGATAGATCGATGACCTAGTGAACGACATGGGAAACCACTGAATACGTGAAGCACAGGACTGGTCGATGTGGTGACGCTTTATCGTGGTAAAATCATCAAATGAGTCCTCCCACCCAGGGCAGAGTGGGAGGAACTGTCAGACTTGTACTGACTAAAATCCACGGTGTCCTTCAATAGCCCTTTATGATCCAGGGTCACGGTAATTCTATAAGTCCCGCGACCCCGGCAGGCTTTGGCGCTCTAGAGGGGGGCCCCGTCATAATGCTGACACTCTTTGAGGCGCGCGTGGAACACAACGCGCCGTCGACCCGGGCATCCATGGTCGGACAGCGAGTCGCCCATTACTCGCCGCCCGCATGCCCGCGCCTACGGTGGCCGGAGATCGTTTGCCGGCGTCCGGTGCCGTGGGCGTCTACCACTGCGGCTGGGGTGGAGGGAGGACGCTGTCCTCTCCCTCACGCGGCCCGCCTCCTCCTTCGCGAGCATGACTGCTTCGCAGAAGGAGGCGACCGCTTCCCACTCCGTCTCGCCCCGCAGCATGGCCTCGACCAATGCCGGGCGCGAGAGGTCTCCGCCTATCGCCGCCGTGAGGACACGGCGGTGCTCTGCCCAAGCGGGGCAGTCCTGCACCGTATGCTCCACCGTATCTTCCGGGCGGTCCTCGCAGTGGTGACACTCAGGCGTTTCCTCCTTCCCCATCAGACACAGGTACCTCCCGAAGCTTCCGTGTCCGGTGAGGACCTGCGTCATGCGGTAGGTCAGGACGCCGTGACGCCTATCCAGCCACTCCTCAAAGAGGGGTCTTACCGCCGCGATTGCGGCGTGCCCGGATGTGGGGACGCTTGGGGGAGCCGGGAGGCCTGTAGCTAGCAGTATAATGACGTGTATGTACATACACCCCCCGTCCACCCGGCCCCCCGTCTTGCAGTTGATACAAAAATGATACTATTTATTACTCCTCCGCCATTTTGCCTTTTCAGAACAATCATGTTGGGATCAAATCAAAATCAAAGCATTTATTTCTAGTAGGCCAGTTACAGGCACTTTTGAATTGTCGAAATAAAGACAACAATAGCTACAGTCCCAGTCACAAGGCATAAAAACTGTGAAAGTATTGTTGTTGCCCATTCCCTAACGTAGATCGACCGGCATTGAACCAAGCATTTTTATCAACGATATAATCGTCCAACCTATAATATATGCTTGCTTACATAGTGTGCTTTTAGTGCATGTTTTAAATTTCGTTTCATTCAGTTCAAGAATACTTTGTGGAATTTTATTATAGCATCTCAAACAGTACCCCATGAAAGATGAGTCTACTTTAGCGAGTCTGAAGCCTGGCTGAACTAATTGGTCTCTATTTCTAGTACTGTAATTGTGTCTGTCATCTCTTTTATTAAAAAGATGTAGATTTTTTCTTACATACATTATGTTTTCGTAGATTTATTGACAATGTACCGTCATGATGTTAATTTCCTTAAACAGTTCCCTTAGAAAATCACGCCTACGAAGATCATATATGGCTCTGATGGCTCTTTTTTGCAGAATAAATATAGACTCAATGTCTGCAGCCCGTCCCCATAGCAAAATGCCATAAGACAGTATACTATGAAAGTAACTAAAATAGACCAGTCTAGCGGTATCTACATCAGTATATTGATCGGCTTCCATTCTAATCAGATGCAACTAAATACCATTATTTCGCACGAAGTGACTGCAGTATTATATTGATGCTCTGTGCTGCCAGTTCCTGGATAACATAGTGTTAGGAAAAAATGAGGTTTTACTTAGTATTGGCGAAACAAGAAAAACGTCAAAAGTGGCAGTTCTTCACAAATGTCATCATCGCAATCTGTCAATGCCAAAGTGATAAAGGTTACAGATGTAAACAAATCGGACATTTCAAGAATTAATGTCCACAAAATAAAACAGCAAGAAAACGGCAAACGCATTCAGTGTCGTGTTTTTAAATGGAAAATTTGATCGAAATGATTGGTACATTGGAGCCAGCAAACACATGATGAACATATAACTCTCACAATAGTGAGAGTAATATGTTTCAACAAGTCGCATAACCCATCAACAAAAGAAATTGTTGTAGCAAACAAAATGTCAAAATGTATGTCTTATTGTCTATTATCACTATACAATAAAATTTAGTCTTTAATTTTAGTCGAAACCACACAACGATGTTTCATTACATGGCCATGGTACCAGAAGGAAAGGCTGTCAACCTACTCGATACGACTGTCTAAAGATATAGAAATGATAGCTGGGACCAACTGCGGCTTACCGTGCTTGCTGAGGTACGCAGGGTCACGCTTTGTTACTGAAGGTCATCTCCATCCATCCACGCACCGAGTAAGCCTTGCCTAACCTAAAAGATCACCCCGTGTGGCTGCTACTGCTTAGTCAGGAAGCCCCTCCAATCCGATGATGAAAATATCAAATGTCTCACCACATCTTCGAACTGCTCCTGCAACCTCTTGGCGATGTCTTTGTTCTTCTTCGGTCGCGCCAGCAGGAAGATCTTCTTTAGGTCTGGACATGATCTGTAACAACAAGAAAAAGCGCTTAATGTCGCTGATGAAATTTATTATTTTAATCGCTATTCTGTGGTCACATCTCGACCATTCGTAACGGGTTTGCTGTATTCGGTAATCGGTGACTTTTTAATCAAACGATTTTTTTTTACCGTTTTGATCAACAGTTTTTTTTTTTCAAATAACAGAAGTTCACTGACTGCTTCGTTGGTGGAGTTGTCGCAAGCGCAGCTCCTGAACCCCTGAATAAGAATAGAAGCCTTTGTTTCGACCCAGAAGTCGGGCTGTCTATAGCTATTCCTCCGTCTAAGCTAAAATAAGCGTCGTCTAACTGGTGTTCGTTGCGATCTCTTTTTGAAGTTATTGTTGTGTCAAAACGGAAATAGTAGTGATATAAGGGGGAAAAATACTCAAACATTATTTACGCCGCAAAAACGCATATCTTTTTGCCGAGAATAAAAAAATTATACAAACACTGCCGACTATAGTCATTGAACCCATTTGGACTAAGTATAAGTATAGTTATCTGTGGTAATTATTGTTTCCGCACGTTTGCGGAAAAATATTAAAAATCCACCCGTATGAAATACATTGCATAAGCACCTTACTGTAGTGCGATATGAACCAGTTTTCGAGAAAGTATTTTGAAAAAGGTTTGTTATACCAGCAAATTAATTACTCAACAAAGGCCAGCACAAACCTGGGACGGGACGGCAGAGCTCCTCCTCTAAAATGCTCTGCCGTTCCTTCCCCGATCTTTTGCCTCACCCGCTGTCTATCACCTGACCTTCTATTAATCAGCACTTACCTACAAGTAAATACTCTAGCAACTACAGTGACTAGCAGTGGTAGTGGCATGTCCTGATCGAGATTACGCCGCATGATTGATATGCCGCGCATTCAACTGACTGGATTGACGGACAGATTGGAGAACTGAGTGCACTTACGTACACGAAGGCAGTAAGTATATTGAGAAAGGGCGGTCCAGCAAAAGTAAGGCAGATCAGATGAGTTTGTCATCAACTCATCTGCCCAGTCTTTTCTCATCTATGTTGGGGTCGGCTTCCAGTCTAACCGGGTGCAGCTGAGTAGGTACTAGTATTTTACATGGAGTGACTGCCTATCTGACCTCAACAACTAATATGATACCCCTTGGTAAGAATAATTGTCAGTTTTTCGGGCCAACGACTACCTGTAACATGGACTTGGTATACAAACAGGACTGAGGACTGCAAAATTTGTAACACACAAAAATGAACCATAATGTAGTAGGTACTAGTATTACGGCTAAGTAGCTAACTTACATATGCTAATAGGAATTGTTATTTCCACAGCAGTTTATAAAACTCAAAAGCACTAAGCAAAAGGAACATTTACCGCAATCATCATAAGATATTATAATTCGTGGCCATTGTCATTCAGTTCAGTAGCTTTAGAGCTTTAAGTGATACATAAGTGATGAGTTGCGGTCACTTCGCTTAAGTTTAAACAACGGGTTTATTGGAGGCCGTGAGAGATTCTTATTTTTACCTTAAACCTCTTTATTGAATAGTCAAACATAGTCGTATAGTACGTCTGCAGTAACAATTATAGTACTTCAATGCGCAAGGCGCCTTTATTTGGTATCTGCCTCGCTGGGCTGGGCTCGTAATTAAGTGTAGGGTCCTGAGGTCGATGACTGGTTTGTGCAGACTTATATGGCGTTAGATATTTCATGGTAGTAACACGAGCTTTGGAAGTTGGTGGTGTGACATCCCGTACCTGGGAAGCCGTTGCTCTTGCGCCTGATCTCTCTCCGGTCGTGTCGGAATGTCGTTCCATCGGACTATGAGACTGAGGGAACGGAGAGTCAACTGGGCCTGCTCCCATAGTTTTGTGTCCTATAATATCTCCTGAAAACCAGCTTCGGGCACTAGTTGCTCGGCATTTGATCAAGATGCCCAGTGGAAGGATCATAACTTTCGCCGATGACACAGCGCTTTTGTTTGAAGCTGATACCTGGCCCGAGGTATACTGCTACGCGCAGACCGGCTTAGATTTAGTGTTGTTATGGCTAGCTAGGACTAAACTCGCTCTCAATGTGGATAAGACAAAGTATATTTCTTTTTATATATAAAACCTACTTGCTCACTTGATAATTTAAAAATTACCGCTCATGCATCCTCTTGCATTTCTTCTCATAGTGCCCACTGCTTACGTCCCCACCTCCAGCGAAAAGAATCTATCAAGTACCTGGGAGTCATTCTAGATAGCACTGTCAGCTTTCACCTACACTTATATGCTGTTTCCTCTAGAATCCAGAAATTAATATTTGTTTTTAAAAATCTTCGTTATGTTGCGGACACTGGCTTAAAGAACAGTTTATTTTGCGTTGTGCCAATTGCTGGTCTCCTTTTGCATAACGGTATGGGGTGGTGCAACAAAAATATTAATGCTCCGGATCGAACGTTCGCAAAGGGCCGTTTTAAAGGTCAGTAATTTCTTGTCTTTCTTATTTTTATTTCCCACCAAAAAACTTTATGAGCGAATTGGAGTATTAACTGTACGGCAACAGTTTATTTTAAATAGCATATTGCGCAGGCATTCTTCTTATCCATATGATCCTAGTCTTTTTGATGAAAGCGATGTTAACACGTAGTTTTTCCTACTACTCAGTCACACCGCTTTCTCCCGTCGGCATTTTGGTTTTCTTGCAAACTATTTTTACAACAAAATTAATAGAAGTTTGTCCATTAATTCACTACCAAATAAGCATTTCAAGATTAAACTCTCTTCCTGGTTGCAAAAATTAGACTATGATACTACAGAGCAGTTACTTCTCGTACCCCACGAGGGTACGAGAAGTAACTTCTCGTACCCCACGAGGGTACGAGAAGTAACTGCTCTAGTATATTTAATAATCATTAACTAGTTCAAGACTGTATCACCCGACACATTATGCCAACACCATCATCCTACCTCTCCTCACACACTTCACTTACACACATCACAGAAGTGAGTACTTCACCTGCACACTTTACTTCACACCCATTACACTAAGCCATATCTACCGGTGTAAACAGACTCTTAACGAAGCCGAAAGGCACTTGTTCTACCCGTCATTGCGCTTAATTTAAGTTCTAGACCATACCTGGGAACCTTCTAGCTACGGAGATGTTGGGGGTCAAAGTTCCAACTTTTTCACAAGTTTTTTTTAAAAACATTTTTTTAATGTAAGATTTTTACTTTAAACACCTCCACGACCCCCTTACTATTCAATCCATCCATCAGCATAATGCTTTTAGTGCGTTCCATCGAGTCATACCGTAAAACGTGTGTTTTATATTGTGTGCACGTTATCGTGGTAAAGACATTTGTGATGCGGAGGAATCAGTAAATTGTAGTGAGAAAAAGACTATAAGAGTAGATGACGACCAAAGAAACGATGGATGGACTGTGTGAAGAATGATATGGCTAGAAAGGAGGTGACTGCTGAGATGACGAGTAATACAGAGGTATGGAAGAAGAAGGATATTCGATAAGAAAGAAAAGATGAATGGAGCACTGGAGCAATGGAGAGAAGTTGTCTGGGAATCACGCTTAAGAGACAGAATAAAAGCCGCTGACATACGTAATAGAACCAAGGTATCTGATGCAATAATCTTCGCCCAGAGACTAAAATGGAAATGGGCTGGCCATGTAGCAAGGTTCACTTACGATAAATGTATATTAACAATTACAACATGGAGGGACCACAGGGAACCAGATGCAGAGGTCGACCATGCTCCAGGTGGCAAGATGAAATAAAGGCAATTGCGGGCAAGAATTGGATTGAGAGAGCGAAAGGCAGAGACATTTGCCACTCTTTGGAGGAGGCTTTTACCTCATGCAGAGGAATTAATTATTTATTTACAATATACCTAATAATCAATTTTAAACTATTAGACTTGTACTATTTAATTTACAATAATTTATTATCTAAGGCATGTGAAAATGGATTTTATTATTATTTGTTATTTTATTTTTACAATTGATTATTTTCATTTTCATTTTAAATTTGATTTTATGATTATTTACAATTGATTATTTTTAATTATGATTTTTGTGATTATTTACAACTGTTTATTTAATTTGAATTTTAACACTATATTATATTTATTTAACAATAACCATAGAGTGGTCAGAGCAATAATAAATAGTACAGAGCCGAAAAAAGCCAGAAATAAATTTAATGAAATTGAAATATTAGTAGACACCGAATAAACACAATTAGACATACTCAACAATCACATAAAAAGACAGGAGGAGTTAAAAAAGCCTTAAAAGAACTGGTGGAGTCAAAACATTGGATGCCAAAAATTAAAAATAAAACAGGAAAGCAGGAGACCAAAAGAAGAATTACTGTAATCCAAATTGCAACAGACTTTCACAGGTCACTCTACGCAGCGGATCCCAATGTTCAGATTTCAAATACAAATCTAGAAGACGACGAAATTGAGGATATTCCAGTTTTTTATACAATCACAAATAGAAAAAGCTGTTCACAGTCTAAAGAGTGACAAGTCACCAGGGCGAGATCAAATAACGAAACAGATGATAAAATCTTCAATCATTGCATCTGAAAACTTAAGGAAACTCACAGACGCTATGGGATCTAGAGGCGATGGTCGTCGCGCGCCTTCACGAAGGGCGCGCGAAGGCACTAAGTCGGGGAGAAACTCCGCTGCCGCGGCCAATTGCCGCTCAGCGGACAGACCTCCGCCGTGATCTCATGGCGACATGGAGAGAGCGACTGTCGCAACCCCGTGCAGGGCACGCCACCATAGTGGCGATAAGTCCCCTCTTTGAGGAGTGGCTAGAGAGGCGCCACGGCGCCCTAACCTACCGCCTGACGCAGGTCCTCACCGGACACGGTTGTTTCGGGAGGTTCCTGCACCGAATCGGGCGGGAGGAAACGCCGGGGTGTTTCCATTGCGAGGATCGTCCGGAGGACACGGTGCAGCACACCATGGAGGTCTGCCCCACTTGGGCGGAGAACCGTTGTGTCCTCACAGCGGCGATCTTTCGCATCCGGCCCTGGTTCAAGACATGGTCCGGAGCGAGAGGAAATGGGAAGCCATTACCTCCTTCCGCGAAGCAGTCATGCTAGTGAAGGAGGTGGCGGGACGTGAGAGGGAAAGAACCTCGCGTCCCAGCCGCCGCGGGAGACGCCCTGGGCATCGAGCTATGGGCTATCTCGCCGTCCGGCCATGTTATGACGACAGACGACGGCGCGTTCGTATTCCACGCGCGCCTCAAAGAGATGTCAGCATCGATGTAGGGGTCTGCAAGGGCCGATGACTGCCAGGGCTGGTCAGTACAAGTCTGACACTCCCTTCCGCTTCGCCCAGAGTGGGGGGGGTCATTTGATGATTTCCCATTCGAAAAAAAAAAAAAAGGAGACCCACAGAAACATATAATAACATCTTGAGAACTGAATCTATACCATTGCAATGGACAAAGAGTACAATTATCCTTTTACCTTGTGTAAAAGGATAATTGTAACGGATTAATCTTCAAACAATTTACGGTAACCTGAGAAGTGATTATAGTCGCACAGATTTTGATACATTTTCCACTTAATCCACGCACGTTCTTTACTTTTAAAGATACGGATCAAAGAGCGGTGTAAACCAAACAGGAAATTGTGAATTTTTAATTCGAGTTATTGGAACGTGTTGTCTAATTATCTATATATATAAAATGATAAACTGACTGACTGACTGACTGACTGACTGACTGACTGACTCAAAATCAAAAAAATCAAAATCAAAGCATTTATTTCAAATAGGCCAGTTACAGGCACTTTTGAATTGTCGAAACAAAGACAACAATAGCTACAGTCCCAGTCACAAGGCATAAAAACTGTGAAAGTACTGTAGTTGCCCATTCCCTAACGTAGATCTCTATGGAGAAGAACGGGCAAGAAACTCCATGGACACTCTTTTAAATCAGTATACTTTTACAAACTCTTGGTTACATCATTCATGTTGAGATGGTACATTATGTGAGAACGATGTAGCAAGATGTGTACGTTAAAAGTGTCCATAGTAAACAATTCAAAAAAGAAAAAAAAAAAAACAATTCAAATAAGCCGTGGCAACCAAGAGATGACCAGTCACAACTGACAGCGCCCGTTCACGAACATGACGCATGTATCAGCACCATTCAACTCAACCATTTTGAAGGGAACTAAATGATCCGACACACGCGCCACCATCAGCGAGACATTTGAGTGAGCATGACACACTCCTAACCGCCAGGGCACATTCAAGTCAAGAAAAGACGTAGGTTTCCCGCGAATGACAGCTTTCTATTACATAGTACTCACACAATATGGGCTATGCTGCTATATAATACTAAAGAGATTGAATTTATACAAAGCAAAGACTGGGTGATATATCAACGCACAGCCCAAACCGCTGGTCCTAGAGACATGAAACTTGGAGGGTGTGTTCTTTGTGAAGGGAAGGTTTCCACTAAGAAAGGATTTTTGGGAATTCCACCCCTAAAGGGGTAAAATAGGGGATGGAAGTTTGTATGAAAGTCTGTCAGTTTTGAAGTTAGGATCTTCAAATTTTGTGTTTAGGCTGAAGATTGAAAATTAATTTATACGTGTCTCGGCGTTTTTGATAATTCTACCCCCGAAGGGTTAAAAAGGGGGGTGAAGGTACTATGTTTGTACGGGTGGATTGCAACTCAATTTTGTACAACCGATTGAGCTGAAATTTTGCACACACCTTTGGTTTTGGTGACAACACATTTTTATGACAGACATTCCTTAATCCTGCATCCAGGATCGTCTCCTCAAGAGAGAACTCTTCAACGGTTAGTAGCACGGTCACGAAACTTTGTTTACGCGTTCAATTTTGATAGATAAAGATGATTGTTGACCGACTTCCAAAAGGAGGAGGTTTTTTTTTTTTTTGTTTTTTTATTTTATTTGTGTGGATGTTCAGCGATTTCTTCGCCAATTGTGAACCGATTTTGATGATTCTTTTTTTGTTTGGACAAATATTATTCCGCGGTGGTCCCATTTTTTATTTGGTCAAGATCTGATGGTGATCTTCGGAGATATCAATGGAAATCTTCAATAATAGACAGCACATCCGTCGTGTTTGCTGCAATCGCTTGGATGTTTATTGTTTACACAACACCATAACATAACATCACACCTGTATGCTCTGAGGGGGTACGCAAATGTGTACAGTACACCCCCATTTCAACAATTAGGTATGTTAAGTTCCATTTATTGGAGTTATGCCTATTACCATGACATGTATTGTAAACGGTTTTTTTTTTTTTTTTTTTTTTTTTAACGTGGTAAAATCATCAAATGAGTCCTCCCACCCAGGGCAGAGCGGGAGGGACTGTCAGACTTGTACTGACTAAAATCCACGGTGTCCTTCAGTAGCCCTTTATGTTCCAGGGTCACGGTTCACAAATTTTTCACCAAAACTCCTGTGACAATTTTTATCCGACTTAAAAAAAAGGAGGAGTTTCTATGTTCGACTGTATGTATTTTTTTATGTACCTATGTTCACCGATTTCTCCGCCAATTATAGACCGATTTTCATAATTCTTTTTATTCGAAAGCCTATACTCCTGAGGTAGTCCCATTGTCACCAAATCAGAATCTGATGATGGAATCCCAGGGAAATCGAGGGCAACCCTCAAATTTTATAGGCACGTACAACGTTTTTCATATACTCTCCAACACAATTCAGATATTTGTGCCTGGTAATCATCATCTCATGTTGCTGAGCTGATGATGGAAGGTATAAGTCAGGACCAGATGATGGAATCCCAGAAAAATTAAGGGCAACCCTCAAATTTTATGGGCACTGTTTGATTCAGTATACTGTCCATGTGTTCCCATGGTCATCATGTCAGAATCTAATGATATGGTCCTGGAGAAATCGAGGGGACTCTCTAAATTTCATATTATCGATATCTTCGACAATTGTAAATGTTTAGCAAATATTTCTATAGGATTGTAATATCCTATACAAATATTTGCATTATATACATCATATACATTTACACTAAAAATAGAAAAATAAAAAATCTTTTTTTCAAAAAATAAAACCGACTTCAAAAACACAGAAAAGTGAAAAATAAGTTTAGCTTCAGAAGTCGGTGACAAAAAACTGAATCAAACAAACAAAAGTCACCGAGTTCAGAAGCTAAACTTATTTTTCACTTTTCTGTGTTTTTGAAGTCGGTTTTATTTTTTGCAAAAAAGATTTTTTATAATATTATAAATGCGAAAGTAACTCTGTTTGTTTGTTACGTTTTCATGACTAAACAGCTGATTGGATCGTAATGAAAGGCAAGGAGATAGATTATATTCTGAGGAATGGTATAGGTTATCGTTTTTTTCTCACACATACACATCAAAATTTCCACGCGAACGAAGTCGCGGGCAACAGCTAGTCCCGTATAAAGTGCAAAACTAACGCTGGAGTGCGTACACCTCTTTCGTCGCCTTGTTGAGACGTACAACACTCACTTTATGGAGCTTGACATTTTTACTCTCTCCAACAAGACGTTTAAAAAAAAAGCTATAGATATTTTGACAAAAAAACAGTAGGGAGAAGGTGATTATTGAATTGAATTATTTTGTATTTTATTTTATTTTGAATTGAACTATTTTGTATTGAATTATATTGAACTGAATTGTATTATACTGAACTGAATTGAATTATTGTATTTCAAATATACATATATTTGAACTCAATTTTATGGAACTGAATTGAATCGAATCAATAATTTAATAGAATTGAATTTGTAATAATTTATAATTTGTATTTAATCAAACGAAATTAAGATAAGTTTATAGAATTATGTTGGAATAGATTAATTTAATTAATTTGTAATACATCAAATACAGCTGTCACAAAACACTCTGTGTTCTGTGAAATCTACCATAGTCTGTTATTCTTTTGTTAAGACGTAGATATTGGTGTGGGTTACAATCATTGTTTGTATTTTCCGCAGCATGTAACTGTTTTATGTCCACAATAAATAAAAAAAATGTATCATAGAAAGTGTCGACAGCATGTTCAGCGGTCAGATGAGCGAGTTCGGTTTCCCAGTTTATAGAACTGCATTAATGTCAGGATATTTAGCTTTATGATAGTTGTACCTTGGTACAGAACGGCATTTCATAGGGGTTAATTGCATGTTGAGATCCACAAACACGGAAAGACGGATGGTGGTTGTCAGCCAGAAGTAGTGACGTACAAGTTACAGTCGGACAGTCAGTGTTGGAGATTGTTGGAGATAAACAAATCGAGTACTCGTCCGAGACTGTTTCTAGTCTTATTGTATTGCGAACCGTTAATTAATGACATGAAATTCAATATTAGCTGACCGCTTGAAGTTGAGGTTTCTGCCACTGCATAATTACCCTGATCCAACCATTTTATATCGGGCAAGTTGAAATCTCCAACAACAAAGAATGACTCGGTAGTGGAATCATTAGCAATCAGATGCAACATGTCAAAATATGGCCTGTATAATGCATCACAAGCGCGAGGTGGTAGGTACGCTACACTGACGACGTGGTGTTTATGAGACTATGATGCAGGTAACTGAACCACAAGCTGTTCAATACAAGCATGGGTAAATTGTGTCGCTATGGTATTGGGTCGCAGCCTACGAAGTATGGCTATTAAGACATCCCCACCCTCACGCTCATTCGTCGCTGAACGATCACGACCACATCGGAAGATTGTGTAGCGATCATCAATGAACTCGCTATCGTGAATGCTTGGAATGAGCCAGGTTTCAGTAAGTATGATAACATCATAAGAACACGACATGATGCTCACATAAAGCATATGCAACTTAGTACGAATTCCTCTACAATTTTAGTAATATAACAGTAAATTATTAGTAGCCATCGATGAGGTCATTTTCGGACCGTACAGCAAAGGCCGAAATCTCATCCCTCTCACGTACAAGGATCGTGGCGTTCTTAATCCATACGTACTTAAAACCATGTTTTCCGGCGACTTCTTTAGACTTACGAAATAAGGCCTTATTTTTTAAAGTCAGGTGTTCGTTAATTTCCACGCGCGCCTCATAGAGATGTCAGCAATGATGTAGGGGCCTGCAAGGGCCGATGCCTGCCAGGGCTGCGGGACTGTTCGAAAGAGATACCGTGGCCCTGGAACACAAAGGGCAAAGAAGGAACATGGATGGGTTTTAGTCAGTACAAGTCTGACACTCCCTTCCGCTCCGCCCAGAGTGGGGGGTCACTTGATGATTTCCCATCCGAAAAAAAAAAAGGTGTTCGTTAATGTACATCGGTAATGAAGCGCCTGAAATTCCCAATTCGTCGGATTTGAGACTATTCTTTTTACGGTAGGCGCTAAGTAAGTTGTCGCGAAGAATTCGTGATCTCAATTTTACTATCACATTCTTAGGTTTGATATATTGGCTAGAATATTATCGACGGTTGTTACGGAGGTCGACATATCAGCAGAAAGATCAGGTTCTGATTGCGTTTCGTGTAAGGGCTGGGTGTTCGTAGACCTGGCAGGAGGTGAGCGCGCTGTACGTGGCATAACTGACGAATAATGTAGTCCCGAAGCTAAAATAAAAAAAGCTGGCTAAAGCACTGAGGCGTTAAAGTAGAGTAACTAGCTGATAGCGAAAAGTTATTTCAACTCGTGGCACAGTTGACCGCTTGGTGTGGGGCGCAAACACTACCCTAACCCAAGCGCGCTGGCGCCCCGGTTCGAATCCTGCCAAAGGTAATTATTAGTGAGTAGAGGTAATTATTAGAGATTTTTAAAAACACGAGTCTGGTCTGAGCTGACAGAAATTTGATATCCCGCTCTAACTCCGCCTACTGGGCGTGAACACTCGATAAAGTTTCTGCAAGAGTGACAAGGAATCGAAAAAAGCAACTTCCACCAATCACAACACAAGAATTCGTAAACTTAACAAAATTCATTCCGCGGTGCCTAACACGACTGTCCGCGTACACGTTAAAGAGCAAACTGTGGGTGATATGAAATGAAAGGGGGTGACTGTTGGGTCGCGGGACTCATAGAATTACCGTGACCCTGGAACATAAAGGGCTATTGAAGGACACCGTGGATTTTAGTCAGTACAAGTCTGACAGTCCCTCCCGCTCTGCCCTGGGTGGGAGGACTCATTTGATGACTCTACCACGTTAAAAAAAAAAAAAAAGGGGGTGACTGTTGACGTGGCGGCTGGAGGCGTATGCGTGTAGACGTGCAGCGAGGATCACTCTCAATCACTGTACTTCTGACTGGAGCAACTTTATAGCAGGCGTATGGCAAGGCAATGGGCACAACAGGAATAAAATAACACATTTCTCGTTGTCCACACCAGTGGGGCGGAGTGGTGGGGACAACTAGACGACGGTCTTGATCGTTGTCCCCAACACCAGTCAGAGAGGTAAACTAACTACGAAGCACTATAATGAATCAGTAAAAAGACAGGAGGGGAGAGAAGCCACAATGTCTCCTAGCCAATCTACTCGCTATAGTCCGCACACAGTTGCACTGGCCGCTTGCGCAACCAAGGCCGCCGCTGTACGTGCTGAGGACGAGCACGACCACTCATTAACAATCAGGCTCTTATATAAATCAACAAGTGATGACGCAGTACGACTCACTGAACATTGTACACACCTCCTTCTAGATGATCTGAATGATAATCGAGCGCAGTTCGACATGGTTGTAAGTGAGCGTGGCGAAATTCAGAAATATATATCGTTGGAGGTTTAAAATATAAAGAAGCTAAAAGAACCACCACACCTATTATCCCCGAAGAGTTAGCAGAGGTGGACCTAATAGCACAGCCTAGCATGTTTAGGTCCCGGTGCAAGGGGTCGAGCCATCAACCGGTTACAAATCCACACTTTGTGGCTGCTATTGAGAAGTTCCTGCTGGGAAAACCCAATGACACTTTGCCTGATCTGGGAATCGGCTCATGTTCTGCAATCGTATCAGAAGAAAATGTCATAGAAAAACTATGATCCCATATCACAGTGAGTCTATGAAACTGAAAAGAACTAATTTGGTATTACAATTAATGATTAAATTATAATTATTTTATTATACGAAATTATTATATTATACGAAATTATTATTTCAAATTATTTATTAATAATCATGTACATTATACATAGCAATTTGAACGGTGATCTCCAAACTAGACGTTAGTCTGTTTCTTGGGGATCAGAGTTGGACATTTTCGTTTTATTATCCATACAAAATAATACTAAAAGTAAAATTAATTAAATAAAGTAAAAACATAGAAAATATAATTAAGAGTGAATAAATAACCGTTTGTTATTTATTCACTAAACAAGTAGCTCAAGATGTTGTTCGCTTGCTCCCGACTACCGTAAGTATTAAAACACTAAAATTTCCTACAATTTGGTCTGTAACTTGACTTGCATAGAAATCACCTTTAAAAGGCGTTAACATGGCCTCAGTGAGAACGGTGAGTTACTTCAATGTACCGGTGAGTATGTGGTGAGCCTCGTGCCTAGCCGTCAGTTCCGCCGAAAGGTTTTTCGTTGATCGGACAGAATTAGAAGAACGGTCTATAAATTGAGTGACGCTAGTAAGAGGCCTATGTGTAGCAATGGACGTCTTTCGGCTGATAATATGAAGATAATAAAGTGAGAGATTTGCTTAGAGGATTATTATTAAACTAGAGGAGATTCGATAGAGTACACATACAGGTAGGAAGGGACGGCGACGCACAAACGGCTACCACGCGTTCAGCGCAGCATTCCGACCCCCTCAAAACATTTATGTGTGGGAGGTTTCCGAATGATGTACTGAACACACAAACATAAGACAGGACGCCCTCGGGCTTGCTTATCGACAATTGACACGAGCTGATTGGAGAGGCTGTGAATAACCGTATGTTTTGCTGTGGTCTGTTTTTGTTTCGTGTGGTTAGTGCCTAACCTGGTGTCAGAGTTTTTATGCCACCCGTGGGTCTCTGACTTGGCTTTACATGCCGTCGAGAAATATCTCTTAGGCATGCTGGTTTGCTCACGATGTTTTCCTTCACCGAAGCAAATGATGTATGTATTTGGAGCTCCTACAAAGGATACACAAATACAATAAAGGTCACAGTTACACAAAAGGTTCTTTTAAGTGTGTTCCTTCAATTACAGGAGACCACAGCACGCACACATTACAGGCGAATGCTCCCGGTGAGGGAGCGCCTTAAGAAGAAGAAGACACTAAAATTAATATTAATACACAAATGTTAATAACAAAGTAGACTTTTTTAAATTTCATGAAACGTTACTTACAGATTTTGAATTTATACGCTTAACTGAATATTATACTAATTGAATCACAATCAGAAGGGCAGGGTGAAGGGCCCTTTGTAGCAAAACTTTTTATGTCATAATATTATTTTGCATAACAGCGGACAGCATAAACTTCATTTCGCAGAAAATCGTTTGGCAAAAACTCATTTATCATACATTCAAAACTCATAATGTTGTAAGTCAGAATCATCTTTCATTTCATATCCATAAGAATTAAAAGACAGAACCATCACATCGCAGAAAGTTCACAGTCAAAATTGTCTTTTGGCATACATTTCATATCTATAGTCATTAAAAGGCAGAAAATCAATCAAAGCATCAATCATTGCCCTGGGATCTGGAGGCGACTGCCCTCCAGTGCGTCTATGAGTGGTGCGGGGAGGGGCAGCGCCGGGGCGAATCCCTGCTACCTCGACAAGTCGAGGCGCGGCGGGAAGAGCTCCGGCGCGATCTCAGGGCAGTATGGAGGGAACGGCTGTCGCAACCGAGGTCCGGGCACGCCACAATCGCGGCGGTAAGACCCCTCTTTGAGGAGTGGCTGGATAGGCGTCACGGCGTCCTGTCCTACCGCATGACGCAGGTACTCACCGGACACGGAAGTTTCGGGAGGTACCTGTGTATGATGGGGAAGGAGGAAACGCCTGGGTGTCACCACTGCGAGGGCCGCCCGTAGGACACGGTGGAGCATACGGTGCAGGACTGCCCCGCTTGGGCAGAGCACCGCCGTGTCCTCACGGCGGCGATAGGCGGAGACCTCTCGCGCCCGGCATTGGTCGAGGCCATGCTGCGGGGCGAGACGGGGTGGGAAGCGGTCGCCTCCTTCTGCGAAGCAGTCATGCTCGCGAAGGAGGAGGCGGGCCGCGTGAGGGAGAGGACAGCGCAGTGGTAGACGCCCATGGCGCCGGACGTCGTCAGACGATCTCCGGCCACCGTAGGCGCGGGCATGCGGGCGGCGAGTAATGGGCGACTCGCTGTCCGACCATGGACCATGCCCGGGTCGACGGCGCGTTGTGTTCCACGCGCGCCTCAAAGAGTGTCAGCATAATGACGGGGCCCCCTTTAGAGGGCCAAAGCCTGCCGGGGTCGCGGGACTTATAGAATTACCGTGACCCTGGAACATAAAGGGCTATTGAAGGACACCGTGGATTTTAGTCAGTATAAGTCTGACAGGGCCTCTCGCTCTGCCCTGGGTGGGAGGACTCATTTGATGATTTTACCACGACAAAAAAAAAAAAGCTTGAGCGTGAGCTTATCGTCCCAGATGTGTTTAACGTTCACCACCGCAGCTTCGGCCAAGCACCTGCTCATCAGCTTGCGGGCCACCTCGCCTCTCTGCATCAACGCGGGTTAAAATTACACTCTAGGGGTAGGGCAGACAAGACCATGTGGAGTCGGTTTTGCACCGATTCGTTTCTGTCACTAACTTTTGTAGCACAGCATATTGACTTTTTAAGACAATATTTAAATTTTTATTTAAGGTATAGTTGAAAAAAAAAAAAAACAAACAAACTATATATATATAGTTTTATATATAGTTTGTTCTATAGTTTGTTGTTGGTTTTCTTATTTTAGGTTATTTAATAGTTTTTAATTAATTATGTATTTAGTTAGTTTAATGCTTAATAAATCATTTAAGGTTAAAAAAGTTATTTACAAGCACTCTTGAGGAGATATTTAGAACACTAGCAGCCTCATGGAACACCAAAGGCATTAAAGTTGGCAGTAACAGGTTGACGAACCTCCGACTTACCGACGACATAGTTCCTTTTTATCCCCACAGCCCTGGATCTACAGACCATGCTCCAAGAACTGAGCACGGCAAGCTTTAGGGTGGGACTTACGGTCGAAAACCCAGCTTATGACCAACAGCACTAAGCGTAGGGTCGAGGTAGATGGGCAGGAAATACATTATGTCGATAAGTATTATCTACTTGGGCCAGTAAGTATCTTTCGAAAACAGGCAAGAAAGAGAAATCGATCGCCGAGTCGAAAACGCTTGGAAAAGCTACTGGTCATGAAGACGGTAATGAAGGGTGATCTTCTGATCTCCCTGAAGCGCAAACTGATCGACATGTGTATTCTGCCCATCCTAACCTACGGTGCTCAGACCTGATCACTCACCGAGACCCAGAAGTTCCACCTTGGAGTTTGCCAAAGGGCAATAGAACGCAGCATTCTGGGTGTCAAAAGACAAGACAGGGTTCGTAACACCACGCTGTGTTCCAAAACGGGCATAATGGACGTTGGCAAGAAGGCTGCTAGGCTAAAATGGGCCTGGGCGGGTCACGTCAGCCGTATTCACGATGACCGCTGGGCAAAAGTCTCCACACGATGGTTGCCGGAGGATGGATGGCGCCGCCGAGGCCGGCCCAGAAAGAGGTGGCGAGACGATATGGACGCGTACCGCGAAGGCTGGTTCGAAGAGGCACGGGAAAAGGGCACATGGAAGGAATTGGAGGAGGCCTTTGCCCAGCAGTGAGACAGTACAGGCTACTAAAAAAAAAACGTTAAAAACGAAATTGAAATTCTACCAAATAATCGTCGCTCTAAATTAACATTATGCTAAACGAAATTATGCGGAATTTGAACTTTCCCTAAGGATTTTATGCCAAGTAAAATTCTGCCATCTTAAAAGTATGCCATTGTAAATTCGGACGTATAAGCATTCGGCCAAACATTAATATTAAATAATTTTTATGCCAAATAAATTTCGTAGCGTCAGATAGAGGGAACCCCAATCAGAATCCTAATATTTTAGCAGTTTATTCGAAGTATTGAAAATCGGACTGTCGTTTTTCGGACCGACAACCCATCGAGCATTTGATTCTTCGAACATAATTATGAAAATCGGAAAACAAACAAATCGGATTTACGACTTTCGGTAAAATAAATTTCGTGATTTTTAATAATAGACAATAATTCTTATGAAAATCGGACTTTTGGAAATCTGAACATCTCATTTCGGAGTATTTGGGTGTTTCCCTACCGTTAGATCGTCGATGACAGTCATACTCCAGTTAGGTCTAAAGTTCTCATCAAGGTGCATGAAATGGGCCGAGGCACGATATAGCTGCTGTAAACTGTTGCGGACCTCTTGCTACAGCCTTCCGTCTCCATCGTCAGAATTTCGATGACAGTCATACTCCAGGCAGGTCCGAAAATTCTCACAGAGGTGCATGAAAACAATAACAATATAGCTGATGTAAACTGTTGAGAAACTCTTCTGATGACAGCCGTAATTATTCTAGTTATATTTCAAGCTCTCATCAAAGTGCAAACAAACAAACAAAAACAACAATAGCAACCACAATTGACGGCCCAGACACGATTTTTCAATTTTAAATGGGACCAACTTTGAGATTATACGCTTTTCACAAAAAAAAAGAATCATGCAAATCGGATTTCTCTGTAAAAATTTATGCGTGCTCCTACATAAAAAAAAAATATATCCATTGAATTACGAACCTCCTTTTGTTTCGTCGGTTAATAAACCAAACTTGAGGTGACTGATACAGGCGAGGGTCTTTCTTTCTTGGAAAATCTTAACACCGCGATTCAGAAAATAGAGTCAAATGAACAACGCCATCTATCGAGCACGAAGTTGAACTGCTAAAATATAATGAATGGAAAGTTATCAAACACACACTTCATAGGTTATGTAGATTTTGAAAATAGCGTTATGTAGAATAATCTAGAGTACCTTTAGCTATCATAAATTTTTTTTTAAAGCCAGTCAGTCTTTTTAAAAGATATCTTGTGAGCACATTTTTATTCATTAGTACCGTTTTGGTTCAATAGATGTCGTTGCATAATGATGATAAGTTCATCTTGAACACTTTAAATTCATAAAAAATCTTTTGGTAGAGAGCACCGATTACAATGAAACAAAAACCAAAACCTTCTCTAAGTTTTGCACAATGAATAAAAAATCAAATGTGGGATTATAAGTAGTTCATGAAGCCAAATGAAAAAAAAAAATCGTCAAAAAAATATAAAATATAAAAATATATATATTAAAAAAAAAAATTAAAAAAATATATTTATAAATAAATATATTTTTTTTGTAAAATATATTTATAAATAAATATTTTTTTTTGGATAGGGCCACCCTAATCACCTAGCGGTGTGAATTCAAGTTTAAAACCTATTTTCATAGCTACCAAATATACTTTCAAAATTTCATCAAAATCGGTCGAGCCGTTTCGGAGGAGTACGACCACAAACACCGCGACACGAGATTTTTATTTATAAGAATTATTATTTAGGTACTGCAGTGGTATTTTTTTTTGTATTTACAGATGGGGAAGGTAATGTCACAACACAAATGACAATTCATTGTAGGCATTGCCTACCACCTATGACTTGGCAGCCCGACGGCAAGTTCGACAACTGAACTGAAGTCGTTTCACCGGAAACCTACCTGGTGAGTGACCAGCGTCTGTGCTCATTGCAAGGTTACAAGCTAACAGTACGAAATGTTTGTGCAGTCAGCTGTACGTCTAGGTGACAGCAACAGCTACTTGTAAACCAGATAAAAAAATAGTCGAAAAATTAAACCCATAAAGCACCATAACATGGTTTTGGCCCACTTTATTTGGAACTTGTTACAATTACATCACCCGTACAGAGGTATAACATGCGACCTCTTTCTGCCTGGCAACTTCTGGCCGCCGGTAACGAGCATGTGCCTTATGATAATCATACACTTTCTTAAAATACTTGTTATGTAATACATAAGTATGCCTCAATTTACGCAGACACCATAATACTACAATATTACACACGCGTTCGAGAAAGTGTTTCACGTTTAAACTAGATTACGATCGAGAGCTTTGTAAGAATATGCATTTTTAAGTAATATGGTCTGCACTAAACTTGGCCGGCCGTACGTCAGGTGTGCCGTGATTTGCGAAAACCGTACGTACCTACTGCGTCAAAACAAAGGCGCTGTCAAGTAAGTTATACCGCTAGTACGCTAGGGAGGGGACTGAAAGCTGTGTTTTATTTACCATTATACAAGTTAACCCTTTTAATAGGTATTTAGATGGATTAACCATTTCATTATTGCTGATTAACCAGAATGACAGAGACAAAGCAACGGGGGCGGGCTAACTCCTTCACTTTTTTGCAATTTTTATGTACAAAAAACTGGGTACTATTAGGTACAGCAGCTTATAATTTGACGCAGTTCGTGAGTAATTAACAAGTAAGTTCATCAAATTTTTGCTCAAGTACCTAACCTACTTACATTAACCCCTGAACTTTTTTTCATTTGTTACAGGCTGGAAAATCCTCATGGATGTCCTCCGCCCTAGGGCGAGCGTTGGGGTCTGTCAGATTCTAACTGGCTAAATACCATCCCAGTGTTCACTTCCCACACTTGTGCGCCTTCCATGATCACATTAATCCCTGACCTACGACAACCCGCGGCCGGTTCGCTGCTACTCACACAGACGACCACACGCACGTGCGGGACGCAGGTGCAAGCACAGCAGGTGCGGTTCTCCGAATTTGTGAATTATTATTGCATGTTAGGTACGTTGTACGAATACTCCGAACTGTGGAAAATGTACCATTTTGATATAATTAGCCATTTAGAGAATTGGACATTCAAAGAATTAGGCTTTTACAGAATTGGCCATTCAGAGAATTAGGCTTTTAGAGAATTTGCCATTTTGAGAACTAGTACTTTTGCAAATCTGTTGCCATTTTGAGAATACTAAACCAATAATTTGAACGCGTTACGAAGAAAAGCAAGCGACGGACGCCATGACAGGCATAGAGTGTCAGAAAAAAAAACAAAAATTTACCACTGATTATCGATTATACCCTTTTGAAGCGAAAGAGTTTTGACCTACCTCAAAAGTTTCTCTACGACCAGCTTCCCCAGGAACCCTGTCCCTCCTGTGAGCAGTACTGCCGACTCCGCGAACAGCTTCTGTATCTGCGAGTCTCCCAGCGGTTGCGCTTCGTCCACCATGTCCATGAAGGTGATGTCTCCTCCTTGCTTAGCCTCGAACAGCTGGCTGTCCGTTAGTGCTTCTACTGCCATCGCTGGAAGAGAAGAAAAAACTGTTTTTTAAAGTGTTTTTCAAAACAAATGCGATCACATATCAGTCACCGCTGTACTCACAGCGGTGACTGATATGAGATTGCTGATTGCGTTTGATGATTGCGTTTGATGATTGCGTTTGATGATTGCGTTGAGATTCTTCAGTCACCGCTGTGAATACAGCGGTGACTGAAGAATCTCAACGCAATCGTTTCCAGAAGATGGAAGATGCTGTCGATGCCCAGAGAGAGGTGGCGCGGTGTTTTAGACTAGACGGTTATCATGAGGGCTGGTTCGATATGGCGTGAGACAAGACTTCAGGTCGGGGACAATCGTTTATCTGAGTTGTCTTACTAGCAACGTGGAACCTGGACTTGTATCCAGTTCCCTGTATTGCATGGGATTTAACAAAACCACCGAGTGTGACAAACCTGGTACATTTTACTCGTTTAAAAAACAAGCCCGTACATGCGACTTTGCCCGTGTGTGAAACACATTCTATGGCACTTGGCAATAGTGTGGCTTTCCATCAGTGAAAGAATTTTTGAAATCGGATGAGTAGTTTCTGAGATTACCTAGAATAGACATCTAAATAGGTATTTAGTTTATAGTTATTGGCTTAATTAAAAAAATTCCCAGGTCAAAGACAAGACATAAGTGCTTATTTATGTTCCCCAAAACAACCGCTCTTCCATGTCTGGTCCACAATGTCAACATTCAATTAGTAAATTACCGAAATAACGGCTTCCGAACTACTTATCAAGTACTTTTAAACTGTAGGCTCAGGCTGTTTAAGTAGAAGCGTATTTTTAACCTACATCTTAATTATAATTAGACACGTCACGGTATGGTTTGATAACGGAAGTTAGAGTATTTTATGTTAAACTTGTCTCAACGCCTCCGGCCATTTCAAGCTGTGCATTTCCAGTTTAACATGGCCTCACTTTATATAGATATCCCGTACAATGAGATATCCGCTTATACTGGTTACTGATAGTTTGATTGGTCGGCGTGAACACTTAGTAATATTGACTTTAATAAAAAAAATATGACCTGTCAAGTTCTCGAATAATGTTTATTTAAATATAACGGAAGTCAGAACCAGAAGGTTGTCATCCACTCTTACAGCAGGTCAATATTAGAGGTGCAGTGAAGTGTCACGCGCTGTTGTAGCATGTGCGGTACTACTGTTAACTGTCACCTCGATCTGCCACCGACATCACCTGCTTATAAATGCCTAGAGGAAGTGGCGGGACAAACTCCCCAGAAACACTAACAACTCATACTGTTACGAGCTGAGTATGGAATAAGTTGAAACACTACCAATTAAACACTAAATATCTTTATTAATCATAAAACACTTATAATTCACTCACAAATACACTACTGGTCACTATTCACTTAGCTGTCGCACTTCTAGTTCACTTCAATTCGCTTCGTTGTATCACCTAAATCAGACTGACTGCTCCTGCAAACACGAAGGCTATTTACATTCCGACCAATCCTTTGAGAAAGTTCAAACTCAAAGCATTTATTTCAATTAGACCATAACGGGCACTTTTGAATGTCAGAAAAACAAAGAAGGTGAAGCTACAGTCACAGACACAAGGCATAATAACTTGTAAAAGTACTGTAGTTGCCCATTCCAAAGCGTAGATCTCTATGGAGAAGAATAGGCAAGAAAACTCCAAACGAACTTCTAAACTTTCTTGAATCTTCTAGACAGTTCCATGTTGGAACATTCTAGGATTATTCACGAATCTTCTGGACAGTTCCACAGTGGAACATTCTAGATTCGAACGTAATCTAGAATGTTCTCGTAAAACAGCCGACGCGGACGTAACAATACTTTATCTTCTAAAGGGAATGCGTTCGGTTTCCCCAGAGATTACCGATATCAGTACCCAGGGCTCAGGGCTGGTGCGATCAGAACCGTGATTACGGCAAGGTTCTGATGCACCAAGTACCGCATAAAGTAGCGGGTCTAGCGAGCGAAAGCTAAGAATTTTAATTTGTATCGCTAGCCCCATCTACGGCTGCGGTAACAGCCGAATTACGACACATGTGAGTTCACCGCCCGTGAGTAGAATACGTGAACACATACAGGAACATCACACAATGTAACCGTATAGTGTACACCTGCGGATTCTTACACAGAACTAACAGCATATCTACTAACACGGAATACACGATGATAAGGATAAATTAAAACAAGGCTTGCGTGTTCTGGGTTGTGGAGGTCCGATAGATAGCCATCATCTGCCTGCCTGTTCCAAACTATGTTGGGGTCGGCTTCCAGTCTAGCCCGATGCAGCCGAATAGACATGGAACGACTGCCTATCTGACCTCCAAACCCAGTTAGTACTGAGTAATACGATACCCCTTGGTAAGACTGCGGGACACTGATTACCTGGTGACTGTCAAAGATCTACAAATGACAGACGGGACCAACGGCTTCAAACTCACTATATTATTGTCCGTGTGGTGTCTGGACAAAAAGAATAACAACATGCCATCTCTTCAAATGGGTGTCGTAAAGGGCGACTAAGGACAATCGGGTGATCCCCATCGGACATAAGCCTGCTTGGTGATGATAGGCGTTCACTACCTTTTCGCTAGCCATGACCAAAAATGCAGCAGGGTACTGCGAAACACCTTAAGTGCGTCTACCATGATCCATGCAGTGGTTTTCGGTCTTTCGCTGCATCCCAACCTTTGCCGATCGTAATGGTCTACCAGTCCATTGGGCCACAGAGGAAGGGACGAGAGAGTGGATTTGTACCTGCGCAACTGCGTGTCCACTATAAACCAATTCACGCGCAGATGACTCTAGCTAACAGAACTTATTTCCGGATCTGAGCGTTTAAAAACCCTGCGGCGATTCGATGCTGGCGGTGGGGCTGAGGTATCGATGTACCGAGGTTTTAGCCAGCATCCTACATGTAGGCGGCCAGGGGAGTGTGGTCGCTCCTGGAGTCGATTGATGGGACTTTGGGTTCGGCACCACAACTGGTGACAAAACAGCCTTATTTAGGATAGCTAGAAAGGGTGGCCCAAAAATAGTCCGTCTCACCCATCATCCAGGTGCCAAACCGCGGGCGCTCGGACATCGACAAAATGCGGTCGAAAGAAACAAAAGCAATGTATTAACAAGAAAAAATTCCAACGATTTTGCATCGCCACATGGAATGTACGGACTCTGCGGGACAATGACCGTAACTTATGCCCAGAGAGAAACACTGATCTCTTAGCAAGAGAGTTGGCCTATAATATCTAGATAGCTATAGCTGCAATAAGCGAAACCCACCTGAGTGACAGTGTAGAGCTTCGTGAGGATCTTGGAGGCTACACCTATTACTGGAGCGGGCGTCCTACTGGTGAAAGAGCGGGAAGCGGTGTAGGTTTAGCTAGTCGAAATGGTTTGGCTAGAGGTCTAACTGAATTACTTAAGGTCGTAAATGATTACCTCATGAACGGCTCGCGAGCTGAACATTTGCGGCACATTCGCCAGATGTGGACGCACCCCTAGAACCAAACATTCGAAGAAATGTGGCATCTACCAACCCGCACTGGACCCGCTTGGTGGGTTATAGTCCATTTCCTCTCATGGAGAGGATGCTTGTGTCCCAGCAGTGGGTACATTATAGGCTGATTATGCAACGACCATACACAAATCCAGACCGGACCACAGACCTCTCTATCAGACCTGTTCTTATTTAAACTGTAATCCTATGCATAATATTGACATAAGTGCCAACTTTGCACAACTATGTACTGGTGTATGACCTCAAGACATGGCCTTATTTGGATATGTTATTTGACGTAAATGGTCATATTACGGTCAAGTTATGGGTAGATGTGTAACCTCGCTATTCAAGTTCAGTCAGTTAGGCCTTTGACTTGGCTTCTAAACTAGACTAGCTCAGCGGAAGAGGTACAGTTGTACAAGGATCTAGCGGCGCGTTCTCCAAATCGGAACTTATGTTTGCAAACTTGATTTTTCAATGCAATTTCACTAATGATTCCAACAGCGACCCCTTTATTTCTATAGCCAAAAGTTGTTCATCTCTACAAATAGAATGTCGCATCACTGCTTCGTTGGTCTAGTAGTCGTAAGTGCGACTATCGAGCTTGGGGTCCTGGAATCAAACCCAAGTTCGGTAATGTTCATGGATTTTTCCATCAGGATTTTTTTGATCCTGAAGTTTCCCCAGTTGGTGACGCGTATTGAACTATTGATGTGTGCCCGGTCGTTATCAATAGGCTCGCCTCCCATGATAAGTTAAAAAGTTATAATTACATGGAACTATTATTACTCAATCGCACGCCATTCAACTCGATTCTCAGCGACTCTCATCCAGTTGCTACCAGCCACCCTGCTAAGATCGTCACTCCACCGAGCCTGATGGCGTCCCACCTTACGTTTGCCGATTCGCGGACTCCACTCAAGAACACGTTTACCCCATGCGATCCCTGAGAGAGACACCATGCATAGCCCGTTCCATAGTTTGCTGAACGCCCTCAAATTTATCGACCAGCCGTACCGTGAGTATCCACGTTTCGGCTCCGTAAGCCATATCAGGCAGGACGCACTGATTAAAGACCTTTAGTCTTTAGGCACTGTGGAATACGTGACGAGAAGCCCCGCGAAGCTTCCCAAATGCTGTTAGTGACCCTCCCAAACTTGTTCTTATCAAACTGCAAAGTTTACCCGAGGTAGACATATTCTCGAACAACCTCGAGAGGACCGCCATTGACAACAATATGTCCTGGGGTGAAGTGTTTGTTGATCATAGCCTGGGTTTTGTCCTGTTAGTTCACCCTGAGACCAATGCTTATTGAAGAATCAACTATGCCATCCAGCATCTGCTGCAAGTCATGCAACGATTCTACCATTATGACGATGTAATCTGCAAATTTCAAGTGTGAGATGTACTCGCCGTTGATGTTAATGCCACGTCCTTCCCATTTTAGCGCCTTAAACACATCCTCCAGCGCGTTGGTGAACAATTTCGTGGAAATTACGTCCTCTTGCCTCACCCCTCGACGCAATGGGATATTATGAGATGCTTTGTTTGCTGGTGTTGATTTTGGACGGTCATTGTGGCGTTCTCATAAAGATTTCTCAACACTTGGATGAGGATTCGACAGTCGATTTGGCATCGCTGCAGAAACTCCAGAATTGACCAGGTCTCGACAGAGTCAAAAGCTTTCTCACAGTCCACGAATGCAAGTCACAGCGGCCGATTATACTCTTCGGACTTCTGTATCATCTGTCGCATTGTGTGAATATGGTCTATGGTGCTGTATCCTCCTCGAAACCTTGCCTGCTCCGGCGGCTGGAAGTCGTCGAGTCTTCGCGCTAGACGATTCGTGACGACTCTTGAAAACGGTTTATTTATATATGTGGCTAAGAAAGAAGGAAATGGGTCCCAACCGATCCATAGTCACACCAAATTGCCACACCAGTGTGACTATGGTTAATTTTATTTATCCGTAGTCACACTGGTGTGACTACGGATAATTTAACCTGATTCATTGTCACACCATCACACCTTTGACCCAATTTGCGTTTTTTTTGTACTTTCAAGAGTACACCAAAACCGTTTAGTCAGTTTTTTTCCATACATGGCGATCTGAAGAGTACTTCTGAATCAACTAACGTTATTCCGCTTGTATACGCCTTTATGAGCGATAAAAAAGAGACATCATATCTCGCACTGTTTGACATTTTGACAACGTTTTGTCGAGAGTGGGCTCCAACGAAGGTTCACGCTAGCTTTGAGTTTGCAGCAACTAATGCTATGAAGTTTTTTTTTCCTGATATTGCAATCAAAAGATGTTATTACCACTTTAGCAACAGCATCTGGAGGAAATGCAAGTCCATCGGAATAAAATCGAAACTTTATCGCCGTATTGTGGCGTGTCTTTTACCAAGAGACAAAATTAGGGATGGATGGAACTACATCCAGTCGCGATCAGAGCAGTTCAATGATGTTAAACTAAAAAAGTTCATAAAGTATATGAAAAACACATGGATTAAAGGTTACCTTATAAATTAATGGTGTGTATATAAAGAACGTCACCGTACCAATAATGTTTTAGAAAATTGGCATTCCCAGTTGAATAAAAGAGTTAATGAAAATTACGTGACAATCGCTAAACTACTAAGTGTACTGGAAGAAGAGGTCACAACAAACTTAATTAAAAGTATAAATATTGAATGTAACACCAACCCAAATAAAAGACGTACATTAGAAATGGAAAAGGATAATTTTATAATACAGACACAGATGGAATTAATTAAAAATGAAATTACTATTGGCCAGTTTTTGGAAACAGTACGATACAATAAATTAATAAAATATTAAAATATTTTTTTTAAAATTAAATAGATATATTTTTGATGGCTTTTATTTTTGATCGTCAAGAGTGTGTTGGGCTTTTGTTGGTGTGACTACGGATAAATAAAATTAACCATAGTCACACTGGTGTGGCAATTTGGTGTGACTATGGATCGGTTGGGAAATGGGTCTGTAATTCTTGAATAGGGTCTTGAAACCCACACTTCTGCTTTAAATCTTTGGGAAATAGAGGCTCAATGTTATGTCGCATAGATATAATTGCGACACCAACTAGCACGCAAAACAACAAGTTTAGTATTTCCTAACCGATTTACATAAACTAACGTTTGCATACCTTCTTACAAATATATATTTGAGGAGTATGGCCGGTTTTACTAATTTGTGCCAAACTTCAAAAAAGGACAATTTGTGATCTTTTGAATTACAGTGCTACAAGAATCTTTCGTAGTACAGTGCTACAAGGATCTTTCGTAGTGCAGTGCTACAAAGATCTTTTGTGGTGCAGTGCTACTAGGATCTTTCGTAGTACAGTGCTACAAGGATCTTTCGTAGTGCAGTGCTACAAAGATCTTTTGTGGTGCAGTGCTACTAGGATCTTTCGTAGTGCATTGCTACAAGGATCTTTTGACGGTCATTTAAAAAGTAAAAAGGAAGCAGGCGGGGCCATTCCATTTTCATAACTTTATATTAAAATGGACCCCGCCTGCTTCCAACTTTTATTTAATTTAAAATGTTCTTGTTTTCTGATTTTCAGTTTTTTCAGTCGGGTTTTTTAGTTGTTTCAACTACTTTTTAATTGTTTATGTTTGCCTTTTGGACGCAAAAGGAATAAAATAAAAAGGTTTTTTTCAGTAAGGTTTTCTTAGTTCACGCGACAAGTGGTTGACCGTACACACGGCGACATAACCAGTATAACTTGACCTCCCTTTTTTTTTTTTTTTTTTTAACGTGGTAAAATCATCAAATGAGTCCTCCCACCCAGGGCAGAGCGGGAGGGACTGTCAGACTTGTACTGACTAAAATCCACGGTGTCCTTCAGTAGCCCTTTATGTTCCAGGGTCACGGTAATTCTATGAGTCCCGCGACCACTTGACCTCCCTTTATTAAGACTCCCAAACACAATGCGAGATCAGCTTATATTGGTTTGCTTAGACTGATTGGTCGTCGTGCGTACACTAATATTACATGTTTTCTGTCCAATGTTAGCTCATGGCTCACTATGAACACAGCTTGCGCCAATCAGTTAAAACAAACAACATCAAACATTAAAGTACCTAGACTGACGTGTGCTCTGTGTTTACTTGTTGAAGTCCAATCTAAAATAATTATTTAAATTGTTTATTATATAAAAGCTTCTCAATATAGTTCCGGTAGTGGGTACTACCAATTATTGCGTAATAGGTAAGGCCGCACTCTAACTAAAGCGATCGTTGGCTAAACACTCGATCGTTTTACGGGTTCTGTACCTCAGTTGGCAAAAACGGAACCCTTATAGGATCACTTTGTTGTCCGTCTGTCTGTCCGTCTGTCTAGACCCTTCTCAGTGACGCGTGGCGGTATCAAGCTGAAATTAATATCAAATACTCAAGTCTATTACCCCTTAAAGCAGAGAAAAAGTCAAACTTGTAAGTCAACGTGATCAAAGATATGACCGTTTATGTAGCATCTTCACACAATTGAAACCCGGTGCTTGCCGTTGACCTAGAATCATGAAATTTGGCAAGAAGCAGATTTTTTTTAAATCTAGCTCGGCAATCTCGTGCTAGGGCCGACAGGGGGCACTTTCCAGTTTTCTAAATACAACAAGTGACATATTGGGCGTAGAAAGACCCCTAGAGCACATGCACCCGATGCGTTGCGGTGCCGCGCCGCACGCACCGTGTACACAGAACACAAAGTATGCTCTCACAGTCTACAACTAAACTTACAAGTTTCGTGTACCTAACTTTACTTGAAACACCCCCTATTTTTTTTTTTTTTCGTGTGGGATGTCATCAAATGACCCCCCCCCAGTCGCGGAAGGGAGTGTCAGACTTGTATTGACTAAAACCCATCCATGTTCCTTCTTTGCCCTTTGTGTTCCAGGGCCACGGTTTCTCTTTCGAACAGTCCCGCAGCCCTGGCAGGCATCGGCCCTTGCAGACCCCTACATCGTTGCTGACATCTCTTTGAGGCGCACGTGGAACACGAACGCGCCGTCGACACGGCCTGTCGTCATAAAACGGCCGGACGGCGAGCTAGCCCATAGCTCGCCGTCCACAGGCCCGCGCCTACGGTGGCCGGGAGCCACCACGTGACCCCCGACGCCCAGGGCGTCTCCCGCAGTGGCTGGGACGTGAGGTTCTTTCCCTCTCACGTCCCGCCACCTCCTTCACTAGCATGACTGCTTCGCAGAAGGAGGTGACGGCTTCCCATTCCCTCTCGCGTCCGGACCATGGCTTGAGCCAGGACCGGACGCGAGAGATCGCCGCCGCCAATCGCTGCTACAAGGACGATCCGCGCAATGGAAACACCCGGGCGTTTCCTCCCGCCCGATTCGGTGCAGGAACCTCCCGAAACAACCGTGTCCGGTGAGGACCTGCGTCAGGCGGTAGGTTAGGGCACCGTGGCGCCTCTCTAGCCACTCCTCAAAGAGGGGACTTATCGCCACTATGGTGGCGTGCCCTGCACGGGGTTGCGACAGTCGCTCTCTCCATGTCGCCATGAGATCACGCCGGAGGTCTGTCCGCTGAGTGGCAATTTGCCGCGGCGGCGGAGTTTCCAACCGACTTAGTGCCTCCGCGCGCCATTCATGCAGGCGTGCGAGGACTATCGCCTCCAGATCCCATGGCGGAAACACCCCCCCATGACCCCTATTCAATGCGGTTCGTTCCCACTAGTTCTACTAAACAGTTCTAAGGTAGAACTAATGGGAACTGTTGTTCCCACTAGTCCTACGATTTAAAGTGGTACAAAATCGGTCGGGCCATTCCATATCGAGTTTCCTCCGTGCATCGGAAAGCACGTTAAGCCGTTGGTCGGACTGTCATTTGTAGATCTTTGACAATCGTTACAGGTAGTCAGTGCCCTGAAAGTTTGACAACCAGTCTTAACAAGGAGTACCGTATTACTCAGTACTAACTGGGTTGTGGAGGTCAGACAGGCAGTCGCTTCAGCTGCATCCGGTTAGACTGGAAGCCGACCCCAACGTTATTGGGCAAAGGCAGTCAGATGATGTAAGATACTGCGAAAGTAAAGTGTCGCGATACAAAACAAGAGCGGACATTGTACACCGACAGATACTTCAACAATAGGCATTTGTATGGAGGTGTCTATGTCCGGAGACGCGTCCGAAAAATGTCCGTACCGGTTTCACTGAACAATAGGCCACATCGATAGTATGTGGAAAGAAATTCACTGGCCAAGTGCGAGTAGGAATTATTTTATGTTTACTCTTTGTAATTTTTAGACGGCACGGTTGGCGCAGTGGCTGAGCGATTGACTGCTGCGCTGCGTGTCGCGGGTTCGATTCCCGTACGGAACAAATATTTGTATGGCCTACAGGTAGTTGTTCCGGGTCTGGCTGTTTGTGTATATGAGTTTAAATGTTTGTAAACGCACCCACGATACAGGAGAAATTCCTAGTGTGGGGCAACGTATTCAGTAAAAAAAAAAAAAAATTATGCTAGTGCTAGGCCACAGTTATACACACTTGGTGAAAATTTCAAATGTCTACCTATTACGATTCAAAAAGTACAGTTCTGTGTGTGTGTCGGACGGACAGACAGCAGTGCCTCAGTAATAGAGACCAGTTGGCACCCTTTGGGTACGGTTCCCCAGAAATAATTCAAAGCGTTCGCCATGTAGGTATTATATTGTAAAATTAGCACAGAACGATTTTTATAATTACTTGATGAGCTCAGTCACGTTTAGCAATTTTATTAAAAGTAATGATGATCGGATTAAGTTGTTGTTTACGTTAATTTGATGCTTTTATTCATAAAAGATTACGATTTTACGCACAAATATTTAAATTAAATAATTATTATAGAATCAGATTCGCCGCAAATCGATTCACAAGCACCAATCATTCGAAAACCAGAAGAAGTTCAATTATTAAAACTAGAGAAACAAAAGAGCAACACCTTGATTGCTTTTGATATTATTTTTCGACGGAATTCAATATATTTTGTTGGACGATAGTCCGGTCATTTTAGACATAAAAATAGTGATCAAATAAAGAAAATTCCGACAGAGCCAAATCTTCGTAGAGACCTTAGGTGTACCACAAGGAATAAATTGTCAAAAGTCCCCATCAGTCCCATGTGAGCTTAGGGACTTATTCGGGGCCCAAGGTAAAAATTTTAGGTTTTTTGGATTTTTCTCGAAAACGGTAAGTTTTATCGAAAAAGTACTTCAAAGCAAAGTTGTAGATCTTAACATTCTCTATAAAAATGGTTCCTATGATTTTTTCTCTAAGACCCACTATTTCCCAGATATTGCGCTTGTAAGAATCACGTTCTACATAATATGCACACATTTCCACTGTGAGGTAGTGTACTCGGCGCGTTTTTTTTAACGTGGTATCCCCGGTAGGCCTATTCCACGAACCTTTATGACGTTATTTTCAGGAACAATAATTATTTAATAGTATGAAGATTATTGATATGGGTTACTGAGTTTAACTGTCGTTCTAACTTTTTTTTATTACTTTAATCTGACTCATACTCTTCATATTCAACTTCAACAATCATGTTTTCTTCAATTTCTTCTTGTTCTTCTTCTCCTTCCTGTTGATGAACGCTTAGAAATTGTTCAAATGAAGATGAATCAGTTGTCTCTTCATCAAAATCACATGAATCTTCCTCTCTTGTATTTAATTGAAGATTTGAGCAAGAGACACCTTGGCAATTGGTACACGCTGGAGAACACTGCAACCCTACTTTTTTACAGCCACATTTGGCACTACAACCTTTCTTGCAATTGCAAAAAATAGTGTTAAGAAGTTTTTCTGTAGCAGGGGGCAGTAAAGTTCGAATCGGTTCCAAAGTATTATTTATCAATTTCCAACCCCAGTCTTCAGGGTTCAGTTCATTGCCTTGCCATATCTGAACTTGATAGTATACTCGAAACAAATGTTGAGTAGCAGATGCCAATGTTGGAGGAAGACAAGATAGCTGTACTTGCTTTTTGTTTCGTGTATTTTTTACAAATGTTAAATATCTGTACGTATCTATGCAATCAATTTTTTTTGGAGCTCCATAAACCGCAAGAAGAAACCGAATTCCTTTAGTAATTAGTATTTGAGGTGAAGAATTAATTTCTGTAAATACTTTTGCGTAGTCAATCAAATCATTTTTTTTCAAATAATTTTAATACTGAATTTTTGCCCCTTCTAAACATTGCTGACGTAGTATCGCATCCGGTAATCACGTGTAAAAATAAAATAAAGTTTTGGCATTTTGGATAAGCTGATAAACTTTTAGAAGAATATATTTCTGTCCGTTGCTGCGCCTTCAGAAGCAGGTATACGTGAACGACACCACATGGACAAAAGAATAGGCAGATGTTTTTCAAGGCCAGATGTTATTCAAGTAGAGGGGATTCGGTAAGGGATCGGCGGTCATTTTAGAGTAAATTTTCTTAGAATAGTATAATGTATACATAAAAGAGACACGAGTAGGCATTTTTGCTTGCTTGAGTACCTAAATATGTATATACGTGGCATATGTGTGCATACTATGTAGAACATGATTCTTACAAGCGCAATATCTGGGAAATAGTGGGTCTTAGAGAAAAAATCATTGGGACCATTTTTATAGAACATTTTAAGATCTACAACTTTGCTCTGAAGTACTTTTTCGATAAAACTTACCGTTTTCGAGAAAAATCCAAAAAACCTAAAATTTTGACCTTGGGCCCCGAATAAGTCCCTAAGCTCACATGGGACTGATGGGGACTTTTGACACTTTATTCCTTGTGGTAAACCTAAGGTCTCTACGAAGATTTGGCTCTGTCGGAATTTTCTTTATTTCAATTGTCTAAAATGACCGGACTACGACACGTGTTTGCAAGAATACAAGTGAATATTTGTTGACACCACGTGTTTGTAAGAATAAAAGTAAAAATTTGTTGGACAACACGTGTTTGTAAGAACACAAGTGAATATTTGTTGGACAACACGTGTTTGTAAGAATACAAGTGTACACCCACATTTTACAAGTTATGTTCAAGTCTCATCTATTAGGGGGTGAGCCTATTGTCATCAACCGGGCACGAATCCAAGGCTCGCCATGAGAATTCCTCCCTTCACCTTCACGACACACATTGATTCCGCATTATTAGGCAATTTCTTGAAGGAAATCTTACTACTGCTTATTATGAATGCGAAAGTTTGTGAGAAATGATGGATGGATGATCGTTTCTCTTTCACGCAAAAACTACCGAAAGGATTTGGATGAAATTTAGCACAAACATAGTTTATATCCTGATACTACGTTCCCTTGTGACAACTATCGAACTCCACGCAGGCGAAGCCGCTAATAGTCTCACATTTCACTAAAACTGCTCGAGAAAAAGTTTTCAATTTTGGTAATACACTTTAGCAGCTACAGGGAAATGTTTAATTTTTAACGGCTACGGGACTATTACTAACTTACTAGCAGGAAATATCTTCTGGGCGGTGACATTAACTACTTACAAGTAATAAATGATTCACTAACAATAGTAGGTACCTATCACCCATAAGAACATCGGCGAGCTAACGCACCTTGTAGGGCGCAGTCATTAGGGACGTCGACAATATACTCATTACAGTTATAACTGCTAATTGATCTGTGGCTACCATCTGTGCTTTACCGCAGGAACTATGGGCTAAACCACACATACAGGAGCAAACAGCATAGCGGCAGGCCTACGACGAGATTGAGGAGCTACGAGCTAAACCACACACACAGGAGCACACAGCAACGCTGCAGGCCCACGACGAGATTGAGGAGCTACGAGCTAAACCACACACACAGGAGCACACAGCAACGCTGCAGGCCCACGACGAGATTGAGGAGCTACGAGCTAAACCACACACACAGGAGCACACAGCAACGCTGCAGGCCCACGAGGAGATTGAGGAGCTACGAGCTAAACCACACACACAGGAGCACACAGCAACGCTGCAGGCCCACGACGAGATTGAGGAGCTACGAGCTAAACCACACACACAGGAGTACACAGCAACGCTGCAGGCCCACGAGGAGATTGAGGAGCTACGAGCTAAACCACACACACAGGAGTACACAGCAACGCTGCAGGCCCACGAGGAGATTGAGGAGCTACGAGCTAAACCACACACACAGGAGCACACAGCAACGCTGCAGGCCCACGACGAGATTGAGGAGCTACGAGCTAAACCACACACACAGGAGTACACAGCAACGCTGCAGGCCCACGAGGAGATTGAGGAGCTACGAGCTAAACCACACACACAGGAGTACACAGCAACGCTGCAGGCCCACGAGGAGATTGAGGAGCTACGAGCTAAACCACACACACAGGAGCACACAGCAACGCTGCAGGCCCACGAGGAGATTGAGGAGCTACGAGCTAAACCACACACACAGGAGCACACAGCAATGCTGCAGGCCCACGAGGAGATTGAGGGACGGCCCATGGGTAGAGATCAGCGAGCGAAAAGGTTACTAGTGTAGGTGTTTTAATCGGATATTTTTTTTAGGTTTAGGTTAAAAACCCTAGAGTAAAGGTTGTCCTTTATTACAGGATTATTCAGCTTAAAATAACCGATTCACGCACAGAGTCCAATTTTGTACAAAAAAAATATACAAGAAAGTAACGAAGTCGCGCTAACGCGCTCGGTGCTTTGACTCTTACAATCTGGTTTGCCGGCAATATTTAATATATTATAAGGGTTAACCCAAGGGTTAATGGTTAATCAGACATGGGTTATAGGTCTAACCGTTTAACCCGATTAATCGGTGTTAACGCCAATTTATCTACACATATAAAATTCAAAGTCCTGACTGACTGACTGATTGACTGACTGACTGACTGACTTATATATCAACGCACAGCCCAAACCACAGGTCCTAGAGACATGAAATTTGGACAGTGTACTCTTTGTGAAGAGTAGGTATCCACTAAGAAAGGGTTTTTCGAAATTCCACCCCTAAGAGGGTGAAATCGGGTGTTGAATTTTCTATGAAACTTTTTATTCTCTGAGTCGATTGACTTGAAAATGTGTCTATATATACTTCAGTTAAAATGATGAGACACGTGTATCACAGTTTTTCCAAAATCATCCCCCAATTTAAAATTCAATGTCCTGACTGGCTGACTGATACATCAACGCACAGCCCAAACCGCTGGTCCTAGAGACATCAAATTTGGAGAATGTACTGTTTGTGGAGAGTAGGTATCCACTTAGAAAGGGTTTTTTGAAATTCCACCTCTAATAGGGTGAAATGGGATTTTGAATTTTATGAGAAACTTTTTATTCTCGGAGTCGATTGACTTGAAAATGTGTCTACATATATACTTCAGTTAAAATGATGAGATACGTGTAGGTATCACAGTTTTTCCAAATCATCCCCCAATTTAAAATTCCATGCCCTGACTGGCTGACTGATATACCAACGCACAGCCCAAACCGCGGGTCCCAGAGACATGAAAATTGGAGGGTGTATTCTTTGTGAAGAGTAAGTATCATTTTTTAGAAATTCCTACCCATTAGAGGGTGAAATGGGGTGTTGAATTTTCTGTGAAACTTTTTATTCTCGGGGTCGATTGACTTGAAAATTTGTGTACATACTCTTCAGATAAAATCCAGTAAATCCGATGTCCAATCTCAAACCAAGGTATCAATATTTCACGAATCTAATTTAATTGATATAACTTTAAACTAATATTTGCAAGTTATAAGCAAGAACATGTAAATCTATGTAAGTATGTATTATAGATAGATACGTAGATTACTTATTATCCCAGAAGTAAGATCCCATGGGCTATTCCCTAACTCCACGTGGGCGAAGCCGCGGGCATAAGCTAGTCGTTATATAAAAATGCATGACCTATATTTATTTAGTTGCCAATAAACCTCGTAAAGGACAGACACATTTCATTCAAAGTTCCATAGTGCAAACAAAAGTCAATCTTATCACCCAAAATAATCGGACTCTGTAATTTACTGATGAAATACTTAAAACCAAAGCAGGATACATGGTATACTATATATTTTAGTTAATGTGAACTATTAATGTGGTTTCATAAGTACCTGTCGTGTGTTCCGCATACAGCACCCACCACACGCCGCGACACCGCCGGTCCAAGGTCGGCCCTCTTGGATAGTTGAGCTATTCTATTTGTCCGGTATACATTAACTGACAGCAAACAGTCGGCCAGTTTGTTGAATAAATATTAATCATTATTGACGTGATTTGGGTTTCTTTAACAATAATTGTCGCCCTTGGTAACTGCATAACTTATTTTGGCAGTCGCTAGTCGGTATGAAACCTCCGTGCCTCGGAAAACCGCTCTTGCGCCTGATCTCACTCCGGTCGCGACAGATTCTTCGTCGCGTATCGATGTCTATCTTTGAGGCTGACCTTAGTCAAAAGTTTGGCGCGTCATTAGCGTCCATCAATTCATGTAGTGTGCAGGGTCCAGGGCACGCAGGACACGCTATCATGTGGGATTGCCGTCCCATCGGACTATGAGAGTGTGCGAAGAGAGAGCGCACTGTGTCTTTCGCACACACGCGTGTTGTTTAATATTTCCTGTGCCGATGGTTAGTTCCCAGTGACCGATAGGCCGCCATCACAGGCAACGATCAGGAGGTCTAATAATTTAGGCAGAGCAGACATAGGACTAGTTTGCGCCAGTTACGTCTTGTGGACGAGCTGGCGAACCTAGTTCCACTAACCGGATGGTTACAAATCCAGACTTCGAGCTACTACAGAGAAGTTCCTAATGGATAAACTCAAAAACAGTTTACCCAATCTAGATATTGAACCCCAGGACCTCACAAGTACCTGTCACCCTTCCGACCAGTACACCAACGAGGCTCTAGAGCAACTTACATCAAGTTTTCGATCATAAGTATTCGTAATTGACTTTGTACGCAAGCGTATTTTTCAACTACCCTTTAGCCTTATATAAATTGTCGAGCCTTCTCTCTGTGAGAGCGAATGACCTGCACTACACCACGCGGCCCACTTCATTATTTCAATCAAAACTTTAGGAGACATTCGTTGTTGATTGTTTACACGTGTAGGTAAATATGTTACGTTAGCCGGTGATTGTACGATAGAACTTTTGTCCGGTCAGATACGGATGTAGGTAAGAGTTCATTAGGTTAGGTATGATTGTACGTGGATCGCTCGAGGGCTCGATCTTCAAGGTTAAGCAGGGCTTGCCTAGGTTGGTCAGTGGATGTTTGGAGGTTCTTTCGTGACTCGGAAAGCATATCAAGCCGTTGGTCCCAGTTGTCATTTGTAGATGTTCGCCAGTCGTTATAGGTAGTCATTTGCCTGAAAGTCTGACAATCAGTCTACCAAGGGGCATCGTATTACCCAGTACTAACTGGGTTGTGGTAGCCAGGGAGGCAGTCGCTGCATCCAGTACCTAAGACTGGAAGTCGAACCCAAGTCGACCTAGAAATAGTCGGGAATAGGCTAGTCAAATGATGATGAGTTGTACATGGATGTTTTTTTTTCTCTCAAAAACGGTGAAGGAACATCGTGAGGAACCAGGCATATCCTAGAACCAAACATTCGAAGAAATGTGGCATCTACCAACCCGCACTGGACCCGCTTGGTGGGTTATAGTCCATTTCCTCTCATGGAGAGGATGCTTGTGTCCCAGCAGTGGGAACATTATAGGCTGATTATGCTGAACATTGATGTTTTGGCACGTGACTAAAATTAGAACTAACAAAAAACAAGATGGCGGATTTTCTTTTTCAATAAAATGTTATGAATAACTTTCGCAAATGTTTCTGTCTGTAAATCACTACTTCTTACTCTTATTCAACCCTGATTGCGAAAGGCACTCGGGATTCCGAGTGAAATTAAAAGGGCTGCCAATTTATTGTCCCTATCATTCTTGCACAAATAACAAAAAATCCGTTGCTTCATAACAATTCGCGATTTTTAGTCGCGATCTAATAGGCTTCTTTTAGGCTAGCTCGTTCCGTCGTCGAGCTCATCTCTGTCCTCAGGACAAGATCAAGGTCAAGAGCAGCCCATTTATTTAAAATATATACACAGTCATGACTTGTTGCTTTTGTTTCAAACGATGAATTTAAATGGTTCGTATTAAAGAGATAGTTAATATGTAAGTAAATGTTAACAATGTATTGACTTGTATAATTGTGTCACTTAACATTTTCACCTTTCTAATGTATGCAATGATGGGTGATCATAACAAGTTGGTACCTGAATAAAGTAGGCTTGGCACGTATAGTAACCTTCGTCTGCTTGAAATTTTGAAATGTTGGTTCAAAAGAAGCCCTGTGGCACACGGACAGACACGCACCCTTAGACTTGTTTCTAATATCTACGACTAGTGCCAAACAACTGCATACCTACATGCTATGCAAATAGGAACTATTTCTGTTCTATTCTAAACAAAAATTAGTACTATTGCATTCAATAGTAAGGTATTAATTTTGGGTTCGCGCCCACTCGACCCGCCGAGACTCCACCTGAAGAATAATACGTCAATGTATAGTCAGACAGAAAAGTGACGATTTAACGCTTGCACCAGAAAGAGTAAAATTTAAATAATGTTTGGATAAATCAATTCAATCCAAACTACTATAAAATACAAAGCGTATAATATATCTACTATAAAAAGGATAAGTACTTACTTGTTTAATTATTGATTTATTTACCCAAACATTATTTAAACTTTACACTCAGAAAATATTCAGGTATTATTCTTCGGGTCGAGTCCAAGCGGGTCGAGAAGGCGCGGACCATAGTAATTGTGTTTTCGATTCAAAACTCGACGTATACGTTTACCCCGCTATGCCTTTGTAGGCTTATATTTAGGTTTACAATTAAGTGAACGTTATTATTTTGATGCTTGAGTTAGTTGTAATTTTTTTTCTGGTATATTGGCGTGTGCTAGTTAAGTGACAAGTTGGAAAATAACAAAATTTTATTTCTTGCTTATTTATGTTAACTTCTTTAATTACTATTGTTTACCTAATACCCAATTCTTCTAACCTAACAGACAAATGTGTTGCTGGGCCGGCTGTGTGTGCTGTCATTTCTTCTAAACAGCTAAACTACTAGGAAATGGAAAAAAACAAGCGTTTTGGGGGACTTTATTAAGTTTCGGGGGACTGTTTTAAGTTTCGGGGGACTGTGTTAAGTTTTGAGGGACTGTGTTAAGTAATTTTACTTTTTAAACGTGCTGATTATTTTCAGTCTCATTTGAATAAATTTCTTTTGATTTGATTTGAATACACCCGACTGAATGTTATAGCTTTATTCATCAATTAGTTCGTCAGCCACAGCGCGCACAGCCCAACTTCACCCACTGCTGTGTATGGGCCTCTCTTTGTTTGTCAGAAGCTTCACGTTCTTGCAAAATAGTATGTTGAAAATTCGCATTATGTCAATTTTGACTGTTCTGCTAAGTGACACAGTACAAACATTTTTTCGTGAATAATTAAATCTCGAAATTGTTGGCGTTAACGTCTGGTCGACACTGAAAAGAATAAATACGAGCATCGAGTTATTATAGGGTGTGCGGAGCGCATAAGTTGCTTTCTATGCGGAATCTAGAGGAGGTTATCTGTGCAGATAACGCACTGCCTAAACCACTTGTCTAGAAGTGGGAGATTTTGCTCAAGGTTTTCTCACAGGGTTCGAAGTGATAATTATCATAGATTTAATAAAAAAAACACCTTAGGAGGCTGTAATTGCGTGGTTGGGTCAAGGGATTGATTCAGAAAGCAGTACTCCTGGACATTAACGAAGCCAAAACGCCCTTGATATCAGACGGGGGTCATTGCGATATTTTTTACGGATTTTGTTTATAATTTCGAGGGTTTTAAATAGTTTTACACGGAACGAAGAAAACAGATTAGGTCCTTTTTCTAAAATAAAAGTCTCCTATGTTACTCCTTATAACATCAGCTATCTTCCAGTGAAGTTCCGTGAACATCAGGCCAAAATTATTATAAGTACCGTACATACTTTCATATGCATTCAGTAAAAATGAACAGAAATTACAAACAGACGCTTCAATCTATACATATAAAATTCAAAGTCCTGACTGACTGACTGACTGACTGACTGACTGACTTATATATCAACGCACAGCTCAAACCACTGGTTCTAGAGACATGAAATTTGAACAGTGTACTCTTTGTGAAGAGTCGGAATCCATTAAGAAAAGGGTTTTTCGAAATTCTACCCCTAAGAGGGTGAAATGGGGTGTTGAATTTTCTATGAAACTTTTTATTCTCTGAGTCGATTGACTTGAAAATGTGTCTACATATACTTCAGTTAAAATGATGAGATACGTGTATCACAGTTTTTCCAAAATCATCCCCCAATTTAAAATTCAATGTCCTGACTGGCTGACTGATACATCAACGCACAGCCCAAACCGCTGGCCCTAGAGACATGAAATTTGCAGAATGTACTCTTTGTGGAGAGTAGGTATCCACTAAGAAAGGGTTTTTTGAAATTCCACCCCTAATAGGGTGAAATGGGGTTTTGAATTTTATGTGATTTTTTTTATTCTCCGAGTCGATTGACTTGAAAATGTGTCTACATATATTTCAGTTAAAATGATGAGATACGTGTATCACAGTTTTTCCAAAATCATCCCCCAATTTAAAATTCCATGTCCTGACTGGCTGACTGATATACCAACGCACAGCCCAAACCGCGGGTCCCAGAGATATGAAAATTGGAGGGTGTATTATTTGTGATGAGTAAGTATCAGTATTTCGAAATTCCTACCACTTAGAGGGTGAAATGGGGTGTTGAATTTTCTGTGAAACTTTTTACTCTCGGGGTAGATAGACTTGAAAATTTGTGTACATACCCTTCAGATAAAATCCAGTAAATCAGATATCCAATCTCAAACCAAGGTATCAATATTTCACGTATCTAATTTAATTGATATAACTTGAAACTAATAATTGCTAGTTATAAGCAAGTAAATGTAAATCAATGTATGTATTATAGATAGATATATATATATTACTTATTATCCCAGAAGTAAGATCCCGTGGGCAATTCCCTAACTCCACGCGAGCGAGGCCGCGGGCATAAGCTAGTCTACTTATAAAATTCAAAGTCCTGACTCAATTCTCTGATTCAAAGACTGACTGACTGATATATCAACGCACAGCCCAAACCGCTGGTCCTAGAAACATGACATTTAGAGGGTGTATTCTTTGTGAAGAGTAGATATACACTAAGAAAGGGTTTTTCGAAATTCTACCCCTAAGAGGGTGAAATGGGGTGTTGAATTTTCTGTGAAACTTTTTATTCTCGGGGTCGATTGACTTGAAAATTAGTGTACATACTCTTCAGATAAAATTATGAAACCAGTGTATCATTTTCTCCAAAATCATCCCCCAACAGAGACAAATAGGGCTTCGAAGCTCACGTAGACGGGCGCATGGCGTGCAGTGTAGCGCGGGGTGTGCGGGGCGCGTGGTATTTATATTGTTAGTAAGTAGGTAGGATTTCTCTGAGGTTATAGATAAAAATAGGGTATATAAATAAAAAGATGGTTTATTCCAACGATTTTCGGGTTGGTACATTGATATTAAATATTATGTAAAAGTATTATTTCTATAAATAGATTCCTACTGAATCATTTGATTGTTGTCACCGGTGTCCAATCTCAAACCAATATTTCACTTATGTAGTTTAATTGATATTACTATGAACTAATATTTGCAAATTATAAGCAAGTACATGTAAATCTATGTATGTACTATACATACATAGATTACTTATTTTCCAGAAGTAAGATCCCGTGGGCAACTCCCGAACTCCACGCGGGCGAAGTCGCGGGCGTAAGCTAGTTGTATTTATTTTGCTAGATGTAGGTACAGATTGCACTCGATGATCAATATATTATAGTCGTAAACATTACTTGTTACATCTACTGACTTCACCTTGTTTGGCCAAGTTCATTAATTCAAATTCTATTCAAAAGTTGACGAACTCACTTAAGGTTGGACAGTGGACTTAACAAAAAAATAAACTGTCACCGATTTCTCCGTGCTTTCTGGTCCGATTTAATGGACTCTTATTTATATATTATTTATGTTATATCTTTTATTAACTTTGCTTCGGTACTTTATGAGTTAACCTGTATAAGATGCATTTTTTCTTCTTCGTCTATGTGGATGAAATTGATACTTGATATGTATTTGTGTGAGATATCACAACTAAAAAGGTTAAAATAAAACCTCTTTTGTTATGAAAAATTACCGACTTCATTAAAAAAAACACAAACAAATGAAAAATAACTTTATTTTCGGAAGTCGATGGAAAAAATCAATGATATAAACAAAAGACACCGATTTCCGAAAATAAAGTTATTTTTCACTTTTTAGTGTTCTTTTTTTGGAAGTCGGATTTTTTTTTTATGGTTTAGTTATTTTAGAATAAATTTAATATAAAATATAAAAAAATATTTTATTAGTATTTGATGCATGTTTAGGCACTATTTAATTTTGTTTACTATATTATTAACTGTAAATGTCTTTCTTTACATAATATTTTATTAAAGAAATAATCATTTCCGGGTCAAAAATAAAAGAGATCAAGTTATGAATCAGCATGAATAATTTATCTGATAAGCTATGAATTAGCATGGATAATTATCCGATAAGTTATGAATCAGCATCCAAGGACAATTATCCTATAAGTAATTATCAAAGAAAATAGTTATCTAGCAAATTTCTTATAATTATTACCAAAGTGGCACTAGGAAGGATTTGTAAAAACTCACCCCCTAGAGGGGATAGATCGGGAGTGTAAGTTTGAAACGAAGGTAGTCTTACTTGCCGGTGAGAAATCCCGTTCCTCGCATGCTTTGTGTTATATGCTGATGTGTGTTATATACTTATGTATATGCTGATTTCTATGTCAGGATTGAGTCCTGAGTTCGATTCCCAAATATCGGGTAACGCGTTCTCCGCAGTCTTCATGACATTACGATACTAGTATTTAATTCTTATCTGCTCGTGATAATGTTGCATCTCATACATTTCGTATGCGATGCAAGTGTATAATTATGTTCTAACTATTAAGTAAGCAGATATTAGATAACGAATCTAAAGTAACGATAACTACGATAGACAAAATTGATAATTGATAAAACACATAGAAAAGACGGCTGGTTCGTAACGTAACTCGTTAACGGACGCGCGACGTAGAGACACCCTGATTGGTGTACTTCAGCTATTTCACTAGCGTAATGTCGTACGGCATTCTGTTGTGGGGGAATGCCGCCGGTACTCAGGCCATCTTTGTTTTGCAGAAAAGGGCGGTTTTTTTTTTTATCGTGGTATAATCATCAAATGAGTCCTCCCACCCAAGGCAGAGTGGGAGGAACTGTCAGACTTGTACTGACTAAAATCCACGGTGTCCTTCAATAGCCCTTTATGATCCAGGGTCACGGTAATTCTATAAGTCCCGCGACCCCGGCAGGCTTTGGCGCTCTAGAGGGGGGCCCCGTCATTATGCTGACACTCTTTGAGGCGAGCGTGGAACACAACGCGCCGTCGACCCGGGCATGGTCCATGGTCGGACAGCGAGTCGCCCATTACTCGCCGCCCACAAGCCCGCGCCTACGGTGGCCGGAGATCGTCTGCCGACGTCCGGCGCCGTGGGCGTCTACCACTGCGGCTGGGGTGGAGGGGGGACGCTGTCCTCTCCCTCACGCGGCCCGCCTCCTCCTTCGCGAGCATGACTGCTTCGCAGAAGGAGGCGACCGCTTCCCACTCCGTCTCGCCCCGCAGCATGGCCTCGACCAATGCCGGGCGCGAGAGGTCTCCGCCTATCGCCGCCGTGAGGACACGGCGGTGCTCTGCCCAAGCGGGGCAGTCCTGTACCGTATGCTCCACCGTGTCCTCCGGGCGGTCCTCGCAGTGGTGGACACCCAGGCGTTTCCTCCTTCCCCATCAGACACAGGTACCTCCCGAAGCTTCCGTGTCCAGTGAGGACCTATGTCATGCGGTAGGTCAGGACGCCGTGACGCCTATCCAGCCACTCCTCAAAGAGGGGTCTTACCGCCGCGATTGCGGCGTGCCCGGACCTCGGTTGCGACAGTCGTTTTCTCCATACTGCCCTGAGATCGCGCCGGAGCTCTTCCCGCTGCGCCTCGACTTGTCGAGGCAGCAGGGATTCGCCCCGGCGCTGCGCCTCCACGCGCCACTCATAGACGCGCTGGAGGGCAGTCGCCTCCAGATCCCAGGTCAGCAATCTGGCAAGGAGATTGGCCGATTCGCCGGCGATCGTAGAAAAGGGCGGTTCGATCAATTTATACGTTGAGTCTCTCTCAGAAAAGTTTAAGGAGATTAATGTGATGACTGTTCCTTCTCAATATATTCATGATAACTTTTTGTATGCTCACAAAAATATTAAGGTGTTTAAGAAATAGTAATATCCTAAATCTATCTATACATATAAAATTCAAAGTCCTGACTGACTGACTGACTGACTGACTGACTGACTGACTTATAAATCAACGCACAGCCCAAACCACTGGTCCTAGAGACATGAAATTTGGACAGTGTACTCTTTGTGAAGAGTCGGAATCCATTAAGAAAAGGGTTTTTCGAAATTCTACCCCTAAGAGGGTGAAATGGGGTGCTGAATTTTCTATGAAACTTTTTATTCTCTGAGTCGATTGACTTGAAAATGTGTCTACATATACTTCAGTTAAAATGATGAGATACGTGTATCACAGTTTTTCCAAAATCATCCCCCAATTTAAAATTCAATGTCCTGACTGGCTGACTGATACATCAACGCACAGCCCAAACCGCTGGCCCTAGAGACATGAAATTTGCAGAATGTACTCTTTGTGGAGAGTAGGTATCCACTAAGAAAGGGTTTTTTGAAATTCCACCCCTAATAGGGTGAAATGGGGTTTTGAATTTTAAGTGAAACTTTTTATTCTCCGAGTCGATTGACTTGAAAATGTGTCTACATATACTTCAGTTAAAATGATGAGATACGTTTATCACAGTTTTTCCAAAATCATCCCCCAATTTAAAATTCCATGTCCTGACTGGCTGACTGATATACCAACGCACAGCCCAAACCGTGGGTCCCAGAGATATGAAAATTGGAGGGTGTATTATTTGTGATGAGTAAGTATCAGTATTTCGAAATTCCTACCACTTAGAGGGTGAAATGGGGTGTTGAATTTTCTGTGAAACTTTTTACTCTCGGGGTAGATAGACTTGAAAATTTGTGTACATACTCTTCAGATAAAATCCAGTAAATCAGATATCCAATCTCAAACCAAGGTATCAATATTTCACGTATCTAATTTAATTGATATAACTTGAAACTAATAATTGCAAGTTATAAGCAAGTAAATGTAAATCAATGTATGTATTATAGATAGATATATATATTACTTATTATCCCAGAAGTAAGATCCCGTGGGCAATTCCCTAACTCCACGCGAGCGAGGCCGCGGGCATAAGCTAGTAATATTATAAATGCGAGAGTAATAAGTTCGTTTGTTGCTTTTTGTCGCCTAAACCACTGAACCGGTCATCCTGAAATTTTGCATGTACGTTGTCGGGTGTACAAAAACGGACATAGGGTACCTTCAATCCCAAAAAAAAGATATTGTTCCCGAGGAAAATAATAATAGATGGCGCCACGTGTCATTCGAAACACGATTGAATTATATTATTGCAAGCAGAGTACAACCCGAATTGATTGTCAAATTCTTAATTAACGCGAGCGAAGCCGGGGTCAACAATATAAATACAAGGAATAATATATATTTTATATTGTACCCACAACAAGGCTCATGAAAACAAGTGGATCCTTTAGATGCCAATGTGTACGCTTTTATAATACCAAGCCACATTCAAGAACTTAACCTTAAATTCAAATCTACACTAATATTATAAAGAGGAAAGATTTGTATTTTTGTATGTTTGTAACGAATAAACTCAAAAACTTTGGGACCGATTTCAAAAATTCTGTCACCATTATGACTATACAGGGTGTAAACAGACCCTTCACGTAGCCGTCAACCAAGCATTCTGTACATCAAACTAAGTAACTTTACGCAAAAACTACTGCAGGGGTTCCCCAGCAGTAGTTAAAAACTACTGCTGGGGAACGACTTTTTGTTTGGGGTGAAAATCAAGTTTTACGGTAGGACTCGATGGAAAGCACTCAAAATATTGAGCTGATGGATGGATTGAATAGTACGGGGGTCGTGGAGGTGTGTAAAGTAAAAATCTTACACTAAAAACATGTATTTAAAAAAAAACTTGTGAAAAAGTTGGAAGTTGGACCCCCGATATCTCCGTAACTAGAAGGTTCCCGTATGGTCTAGAACCATAAAATGATCGCAAAAACGGGGAGAACAATTGCTTTTTGGCTATGTGAAGGTTCAGTTATTTTGCACCCTTTATAATTATTCCATACAAAACTACCTGCACGGTCAAAATGAATGAAACTGCTGTTTGGAGCGGTCCGTGGCCGTATTACTAAGGGTCCGCTATCTGTGCGTCTGTCACAGACTGCATGTTTCGAACCGTAATAGGAAGACGCTTGAAAGTTTTCACATAGTGTGTATTATGGCCGCCAGAACAACAATGAAATATTAAACAAAGTTAAAATAATTAATTCATCTCGATCTCAATGACGGTGGTACGGAACCCTTCCGTGTCCGAGTCGAACACGGAAACAATGATTTCATAGTCCAACAAATGTTCCCAGAGATGTACGAGTAAATGTCACAGTCAACTTGTGACATTGAACCGCAACTCGCTACTGCACCACTTTGCATAATGTATTTGCAATAATTAGTAAGATTTGTTCAATCAGAATCATTCACCACAACGCAATTGTATTATTTCCGCGTATTGATACTCGTCGGAAAGACCCGCATTATATGAGTGAATCAAATCAAAATATGTATTTGCTAGAACGGTACATAAGGTGTTACGGTCTATTTGTTTCAGCATACCTCACCCTCACATATTATGTATAATTTTATCACAATAAGCGATGTTAATTAATTTAACTAACAAATTACAGATTCTATTGACTTGTCTTCTAAGTAGTAGGTACTAAACGGTAGAGTATAGTATTACTTACTTAAAGTACTTAATAGTTAGAAAAGTATTGCTTTAAACATTGTCAGCGGTAAGTCCTGAATACTATTTGGTCAAATAGATACAAAATGTCCGAGACAGACCCTAACGTTCAGGCTAACGTAAGTAGTTAGCTACCTATTGCGATGGGCCTGTACCATAGTTAACAGTTCGTTCGACACTGGCTGGTGACCGCGACCTTCGTTCGCTGAAATCATTATAAAAAACATTACTTCCCCATTTGAATCGGGTTTTTTTACCAATTTTTATTTTGTTTTGCACGGCACACTAATTATTTTTCTAAAATAAAAGTAGAGACCTTATAGCAATCGTTATCTGCTAGTAAAAGTCCAGTTAAAATTGATCCAGCCGTTTTCGAGATTAACCGGAAAAAACAGGCAGACAAATATTGAAAAAAAGTGCCGTAATTATATATTTTCATAAGTATGTATGCATTCATTAAAAAGATGTTTTCTTGATATGACACTTCAATTTTATTTGTTTGTATAGATTATAAGACTACTGACCTTAGGTATAAGTGAAAATACATAATAAATTGCGCAAAACGAATATTTAGCAAATAATTTGACTTGAACTTACTCGGAGGCGGTGTAACAAGCTCGTTGTGCGCCTTATTTTTTTCTAACATAAAGGACCATAAAAAGATAACAAAATTGAGCATAACTTTAAAGTTTATGAGCTAGCAAACGACTTAGTAAATACTCAACTATGTTGAACTTATATTGACAATTGTCTGCTCTGAGCAATTCTTAGAAAACCGCGTCACATTATGTACCAACGCTTAAATACCTAATAATAAAACGCTTTTCTCTTAACCAAATAAAATGGCTGTAAAAATATTACAACATTTTTTTACGATTTTTAATTATAAAAGTAGGTACAGACGCCAGCACATCAAGCTACCCGAAACTGTCAAATTTTCCCAATCAACCTTGAACCTAATGCTTTAGCGACAAAGTTGAAAATCGATTCAAGAAATTTGATAGATTGTAGTAGCTTGATGCGCTGGCGTCTGTACACAAACTCACGAATTTTGTCAATAATTATAGACGAAGGCAAGACGTGTATGTAGCACGCAACCTGCTGACTACTATCTTGGAATTTTATTAAGAAGAAATGTAATATAAAATTTTACCTTGCTTACCTTATTTTTTACTCCAAATTAAAAAATCACTAAAAACTCCAAAAAAACCTAACTCACTTTTCCAAACACCACTTTATAATCAAACGAAAAATTATCTAAATAATGAAAAAAAAATCCTTGTTGACTATTTAAAAAAAATATTACGAGAGAAAATCAACGATATTTATTAATGTTTGTGGCAAAAAGCGTTATGCCAGCCCGACTCCGCCGCGCACACTGAATGCTGACTGGGCATTTCACAATGCATCGCATCGTACGTGAGATTCGCACTTGCGCGCTGGACACCTCTGACGTCACGCGCTCGGGAAGCCCAATCGACAATGTTCGGCCATTTTCGGACAGGTCGTCGGGCGATACCTGTATTAGGTATAGAAGTACTGTTTTAATTAAGGGCCCATTCCGACGACACATTTGTGCGGATTGACCGAATAATGTGCAAAATTTTGTAAGGTATATGCGATACACTTCGTCCGTGACTTACTTCGCGAGGATTTTGTATTTTCCTTACAAAATTCAACCCTTCTTTAAAAGAAACTAGAAGGTTATAATTATACAGGGTGGAAACTTTCAGCGGGGCAGTGGGCAGTGAGACCTTAACCATTGTAGCTACACGAAAATGGATTCAGGAGACTATCCATTATTTTTCGTGAAATTTTGATCCCCATTCTGAGATTTAAAAAAATATTACAGTTAGCAAGAAAAAGGTCCATTTTACACAAAAAAAATTGTTGATGCCAATCGATACTGTTTCTTATACTGATCAAAAACTTTTAGGATCAACCCAGGTTGGAGTACTAAAACAGTTAGCCTTTTCCTAATTATGTTGTGGTCGGCTTCCAGTCTTACCGGATGCAGCTGAATACCAATATTTTACATGGAGCGACTGCCAGTCTGACCACTATAACCCAGTTAGCACTGGGTAATACGATACCCCTTGGTAAGACTGATTGTCAGACTGTCGGGCCACTGACTACCTAACGACTGTCAAAGATCTACAAATGACAGCCGGGACCAACGACTTAACGTGCTTTCCGAGGCACGGAGGAAACTCGGTATGTTACGGGTGGTCCATCCACATACCAATCTAGGCAATTAAGATCCACCCGAGCGGCTGTTATTATTTAGCGACGAGCTCTCAAAAAAACTTTTCTCATACATTTCTTAGGACATCATTGCAGGTCCTGGGAAAGAATTTGTGAAACTGAGAAATGAATAATTGACAAAATATGAGCACGAACGAAAAATAAAGAAAGAAAAGTGTCCCAGTAGTGGGAACGCTACTGACTGATTATGCTTATGCTTACCAAACCGGCAGGCCTTTAGCTCTCTTTGGGTACGGAACCCTAAGATACAGTCAAAATGAGGAACTATTGACTGCCTCGTTAGTTGGATAAGTGCGAGTGCTGAGACTAACAATACTAAGACTAAGATTCCCTGGTTGGGCAATGTGTTATTGGGTTTTTTCATTAGCTTCACAGTAGCAGCCACGAAGCCTGGACTTGTACCCGGTTGATGGCTATAGTCTAGCCGAAATGTGAAATGTGTGCTAAAGGGTAGATACACCTCTGCCAACCTTCCGGGGATAACAGGTGTGATATTACGGAATAAGGAAATATTTTGCCCTCAATAAATAAAATAGCCAAACAGGCATTTTGTGTTGTTTTCGTCAAATTCAACTAATTCGAGTCACGCGTGGTTTTTCTGATAAACGATTCATGATAAAACATTAACGTATCGAGAAGACATAGTTTCGTTGTGTGTGTATTGTCGCGCATTTCTGGTAAAAAACCGGTTGTAGCGCCATTAGCGCGATCATGAGTGAGCGGACATCGACTGACGTCACAAGTCACATGGGACCTAAGAAAACCAAACTACCTACTTAGCGTCTTTTAACTGGGGTCGAATCTACTCGGGAACTTTCTTAGGAAATGTTAGCTAGAGGTATGGCAGAGTAAGGAACTTAACGGACGCTTTTTTCGGGCCCTGCATGGTCCCGATGTACACCTATCAGCGTCCGTAGCCTGGCTACGTTCCGGGGACCTCTTCGGAGAAACTGAAGGTTTTGTCTGTGCAATTATGGATGAAGTTATGATGACGAATAACTACCGAAGATTTATTGTGAAGGACGGTACGGTTGATATATGTCGGGCATGCCACCGTCCAGGTGAATCAATCCGTCACATTATCTCCGGATGTTCTCGTCTGGCAAACGATAGTACTTGCAAAGACACAACCTTGTAGCCAGGATTATCCATCAGCAACTTGCTCTAAAATACAACCTTGTGGAATCGGAAGTGCCGTACTATAAGTATGTGCCCGACCCAGTTCTCAAAAATGGCAGTATCACATTGTACTGGGATCGATCCATCATCACTGACAGGACTATTGTAGACAATAAGCCTGATATAGTGGTGGTGGATCGATCAGAGCGGCGCGCAATGATTGTTGACATAACGGTCCCACATGATGAGAACCTCGTGAAAGCCGAGAAAGATAAGCAAATCAAGTATCTTGACTTGGCTCACGAGGTTGTCGACATGTAGGATGTGGACTCAGCGATCATTGTGCCGATAGTTGTATCAGCCCATGGCTTAATTGCCAAGAGCCTCGACCAATACCTGAGAAGACTCTCGTTAGGCAGCTGGATTAAGGGCTTGATTCAGAAAGCGGTACTCCTGGACACGGCTCGTATTCAGAATCAGAATCAGAATCAGAATCAGAATCCGAATTTATTTGCTATGAAAGTAGGTACAGACAGTTAGGGGCAGGTGTTGTTAATAGGTTCCTCTCTCTGGAGCCCTGACCGCCGGTAGCTTGGACCCTGTTCCCGATACCGGTGGGCTAAATTTTTTTATATTTTCACGTAACGTAGGTCAGTTCCTAGAATGGAGGTTCTGTTCTATAGAACGGTCGGAAGGCAACTGCCTCGCCCTGGCACTCCTCCGTTAGCTAGGCTCCGTCGTAGCAAGAAGTTAGCCGAGTGTTAGTGCTGCCATCACTTGGGTTACGTGCGGCGCTTCGTTTAGCAATTGCACTAATGACCGTCTCCGATATAAATCTATGCATGTACTATACACACATAGATTACTTATTATCCCAGAAGTAAGACTCCGTGGGCAATTCGCGAACTCCACGCGGGCGAAGCCGTGGGAATAAGCTAGTATTATATACGACGACAATAGGACACTTAGGCGTCAAAGTACTCCTCCGCATCAATGTCATCCGGAAACGTGCCCAGAAGACTGGCAGCATTGTCTCGTTGAATGGCAATGCTAATTCTTTGGCCAAAGAGAACCAGCCCTCTGGTCACGCGAAGTGTCGACCAGTTGGTGAGAGATTTCCTTGAAAAGGAGACGCGCACTTGGGCCCATGACCCGAGCGTTAATGAATGATACTTTATATTGTACGTGGAGTTTAGTTTAGAAAAAAGTTATGATGAGGTTGACTTGCCTTTGAGGTTAAAAGACTCCGATGAAATATAATAATAATACTAAAAGGTACAATTGCATACTAAATTAACCAAACATGTTTAACCCGTCTGTAGAACAATCAAAAGGCAGGTTATCGGTCTCAAAGGTTATGAGTTTATGCACATTCATGCACATTGAATTTCGAAAACATTATTCCATAACATTTTCTCGAACGAAAAATACCTCAAAGTTACCTCTCAAATGAATTATTAGTGGATAATATTCAATTAAAAACTTTATTTTATTAATTTTAACTTTACTTTAGGCCCGCAACAAATTGTATGATTTTTATTTTAATAATATTGACTCACTTCATCGGTCCAGATTTGAAATGAAATGACCCTTACACACAACTGAAAAGTATTCATAAACATTAAAAAAATGTTGTATTTTACTCATGGTCATGGACCACTCGTGCTTAACCAAAACAAAGATAAGTAGGTACTTATGCCAAAACTGTTTACACTAAAAAAATAGCTAAAGTTTCCTAAGAAAGTTCCCCAGTATCTCTTATGGCTTCGGATTTCCCACGTTCAGTTAAAATAAGATGAAATTAGTAGATGTCACAATCACAAATGACGCAAATCTAAAACTTGACATATTTAATCGAGTCCGTCCCGAACTGGGAACTTTCCACAACCCACGAGACCTCGATACGATCTTCAACACAATGTACAATCCTGACACAGTTTAACTACCTGAGGAGAGGAGCTCGTGGCTAAATCATAACAGCCGCACGGATCGATCCTCAAGGTTAACCAGAGGTAGGTCCGTTAATGGGTGACCATCCATTATAATTATATCGAGTTCCCTCCGTACCTCGGAAAGCATGGTCCCGGCTGTCATTTGTAGATCATTGACAGCAGTGACAGGTTGTTAGTTAAGGGTATTTGTATTACTCAGTACTAACAGGGTAGTGGGGGTCAGATAATCATGTAGTTGCTCCATGTAAAATACTGAAATTCAGCTAACTATGCGCGTACGCAAACAATGTTTGCGTACGCGCATAGTTGCATAGTTTGTACGTCAATTTATAGGACAAACCACTACTAAAAATATGCAACTTCATCGATAACTCGGTCGCTAGGTATACATACGAACGTAATTCTTTCTCGTGCCGCTGATGATACAACATTAAAGGCTTGAAATATTTGGCCTGCCTAACTACCGCCATCTTCTATACATATAAAATTCAAAGTCCTGACTGACTGACTGACTGACTTATATATCAACGCACAGCCCAAACCACTGGTCTTAGAGACATGAAATTTGGAGGGTGTATTTTTTGTGAAGAGTAGGTATCTACTAAGAAAGGATTTTTCGAAATTCCACCCCTAAGAGGGTGAAATGGGGTGTTGAATTTTCTATGAAACTTTTATTCTCTGAGTCGATTGACTTGGACATACACTTCATATACATATTTCATGTCTACATATACTTCAGTTAAAATGATGAGACACGTGTATCACAGTTTTTCCAAAATCATCCCCCACTTTAAAATTCCATGTCCTGACTGGCTGACTGAAATACCAACGCACAGCCCAAACCGCGGGTCCCAAAGATATAAAAATTGGAGGGTGTATTCTTTGTGAAGAGTAAGTTTCAGTTTTTCGAAATTCCTACCCCTTAGAGGGTGAAATGGGGTGTTGAATTTTCTGTGAAACTTTTTACTCTCGGGGTCGATTGACTTGAAAATTTGTGTACATACTCTTCAGATAAAATCCAGTAAATCCGATGTCCAATCTCAAACCAAGGTATCAATATTTCACGTATCTAATTTAATTGATAAAACTTTAAACTAATAATTGCAAGTTATAAGCAAGTACATGTAAATCTATGTATGTATTATAGATAGATACATAGATTACTTCTTATCCCAGAAGTAAGATCCCGTGGGCAATTCGTTAACTCCACGCGGGCGAAGCCGCGGGCATAATTAATAAATATATAAAATGGTAAACTGACTGGGTGATATATCAACACACAGCCCAAACCGCTGGTTCTAGAGACATGAAACTTGGAGGGTGTGTTGTTTGTGAAGAGTAAGTATCCACTAGGAAAGGAATTTTGGGAATTCCACCCCTAAAGGCGTAAAATAGGGGTTGGAAGTTAATATGAAAGGCAGATTTGAAGTTAGGATCTTCAAATTTTGTGTTTAGGCTGATGACTGAAAATTAGTTATGTCTCAGCGTTTTTGATAATAATAGAATTATGGGTTAAAAAGGGGGATGAAGGTAAGTAACTGTGTTTGTTCAGGTCGGATATTTTTCGATATCCACGCGGGCGAAGCCGCGGGCAAGAGCTAGTTAAATTTTATTTTCAAAACATCGTCCAGCCATGATTACAATCTGTATTAATCAATCCTGTAATACCTATACCATCTTAAATCTTATGACATACCTCGGAAACTGTCTGTGATTAATGTATTTCAAGCAAAATCTGTTTGTATTGAAACCAGCTATTGATTTATACCTACAAGTTTTATGCGTGGCCGCTATTTTGAAAATAATATAAAATGGCGGAAGTTAGGCGGCCAGGCTGTCGCGCTAGAGATATCAGCGGTAAGTGCAATTTCTGTCAAAATGAGTTACATATTGATCCTGAATCAGTCCAATGAGCTTTACCAGTTGTGCTGACATCAGCTGTTTTAATAGCTTATCGGGAACTGATAAATTTCGTTAAGGATAAAGGCAGTAAGTCCAATAAATGATAATTCTTCCCTAACATAACAGCAGTAAGTATAGTTACCCCGGGTTTGCAAGTAAAGCTCTATTATTTAAGTTTTACTTTCAATTCATTATGCGCAGTAACTGTGTATACTGTCGATATAATATTATGTAGTTTGATTTTTTATTTTACCTTAATCACTTAGGACATCAGCAGTAACTAAATTTACTGTGGATACAAAAAGTAGAGTTTGTTTTTTATTGAACTTAATTTTTTTTTATTTTTTTTATTTTGCCCTACACTAGTAATTTCTCCTGTATCGTGGGTGCGTTTACAAACATTTAAACTCACATACACAAACAGCCAGACCCGGAACAACTATCTGTAGGCCATACAAAATGTTTGTTCCGTGCGGGAATCGAACCCGCGACACGCAGCGCAGCAGTCAATCGCTCAGCCACTGCGCCAACCGCGCCGTCATAATTGCTTAGAATATAAATATGCAGTAACTCATCACCCTGTGGTTATATTAAGCAAGGTCTACTTCGCATTCGGTCTTGATCACTTAGACTGCAAGCAATAATAACTTATATGTGACTAAAATAAGAAAAATATATTATAGAATTTGAGACTTAAATTTACTTATAGTATCAGCTTTTTAACTCGACATACCATTGCCACTGATATAATGCAAGAATGATTTTAATTTAAGAGTTATTTCTTGGGATGCAAATGGTGTGCTAGGGGGAGAGGCGCGGGTGCGGTGTTGCACACAATGAAGTTATTCTGCCGCGCTAGCGATAAGAGCAGTAAGAATGTTTTGCATCGTTTTTAATCGACTTCCAAAAAGAGGAGGTTATCAATTTGTCTGGTTTTTTTTTTTTTGTGTTTTTGTTCCGCGATATCTTCGCCAATTGTGAACCGATATTGATGGTTCTTTTTTTGTTTCATCATCATCATCATCATTTCAGCCGAAAGACGTCCACTGCTGGACATAGGCCTCCCCCAAGTGTCGCCACATTGACCGGTCCTGTGCGTCTCGCATCCAGCGGATCCCTGCAACCTTTACAAGGTCATCGGTCCACCTAGTGGGAGGCCTTCCAACGCAGCGTCTTTCGGTTCGCGGTCGCCACTCCAGAACTTTTCGGCCCCATCGGCCATCCGTTCTGCGAGCAATGTGCCCTGCCCACTGCCACTTAAGTTTGGCTATTCTTCGGGCTACGTCGGTAACCTTGGTTCTCTTGCGGATCTCCTCATTTCTGATTTGATCACGCAAGGAAACTCCGAGCATAGCCCTTTCCATTGCCCTTTGGGTGACTTTCAGCCTTCTGATGAGGCCCATTGTGAGCGACCACGTTTCGGTCCCGTATGTAATCACTGGCAACACACACTGGTCATAGACTTTCGTCTTGAGACACTGCGGTAAGTTGGACGAGAAGATACCACGCAACTTCCCGAACGCTGCCCAGCCGAGTCGGATTCGTCGATTGACCTCTTTCTCGAAGTTGGACCTACCTAACTGGACCGTTTGTCCCAGGTAGACCTAATCGTCTACAACTTCGAGTGTAGAGTCTCCGATCTTGATAGGAGTGGGTGTTACATGGGCATTCAACATGACTTTGGTTTTGTCCATGTTCATTTTAAGACCTACTCTTTCGGAAGCTCTACTGAGGTCATCGAGCATTATACTGAGGTCCTCCATGGTTTTTTTGGTGATCCCATTTTTTATTTGGTGAAGATGCTGGTGATTGCTGCAATCGCTTGGATGTTTCTTGTTTACACAACACCATAACATAATATCACGCCTGTATGCTCTGAAGGGGTACGCAGATGTATACAGTGCACCCCCATTTCAACAGTTAGGTATGTTAAGTTCCATTTATTGGAGATAAGCCTATTACCATAAAATGTATTGTTAACAATGTAAAATAAATATATAGCAAATATTTCTATAGAATTGTAATATCCTATACAAATATTTGCTAAACATTTACACTACTACTGATACTGATACTGTTAGCCTGTGTCATCCCACTGCTGGGCAAAGGCCTCTCTCCATGACTTCCAAGTTCTTCGATCCAGGGCCAATGTGGACCACTGGTCGTTAGTTTTGTCTAGCTCGTCCCACCATCTCCTGCGAGGTCTACCGCGTCGCTTTCTGGCTGTGTCAGGGCTCCACATCGTGGTTATTTTAGCCCACAGCTCGTCGGGCATACGCAGACATGGCCAGCCCAGTCCCACTTTAGCTTGGCGGCTTTTTGAGCAACGTCAGTAATTTGTGTTTTGGAGCACAGTGTGGTGTTGCGTACATGGTCGGTAAGTTTGACACCTAGGATACTGCGCTGCGCTCCATTGCATACATTTACACTAAAAATGCAAAAATAAAAAATCTTTTTTGCAAAAAGTAAAACCGACTTCAAAAACAACAAAAAAACTGAATCAAACAAACAAAAGTCACCGAGTTCTGAAGCTAAAGTTATTTTTCACTTTTCTGTGTTTTTGAAGTCGGTTTTACTTTTTGCAAAAAAGATTTTTTGAGTAATTGGCGAGCAAAGTTTTTGATTCAATTTTGTTTTTGTTTTTGCAAGTTATATTAATTGTGATGATTGAAACGGCAAATAAAGCGGTTTTATATTTTTTACTCATTAAAATTGTACATAATATATTATTAGAATAGCTTTAAATGACGAAAATCCTTTTATATCTAGTGTTAGTCGAACCAACAGAAATATCGATTACTTAGAATAATAGCAGTAAGTAGTAAGTTACTGCTGTTATTATAAGCGGCTCATACTAGGTTTAGGCTGCCTGTCCATTGAAGCGGAGCGACGCTGAGGAGAGGAAAAACTGAGAAATTTTAACCAATAGGATTGCATTAAATCTCCGCTCCGCTCCGGTATGCAATCCTATTGGTTAATATTTCTCAGTTTCTCCGCTCCGCTTCAATGAACAGGCAGCCTAGCTTAGGAATAAAAACAAAGTGTTAGATAAAACGTTGCTGTTTATTAATATTTCTTTCGAAATATTAAATAACGAAAAATTTCAAAAGGGCTAAATTTACTTGATAAAATAATCTGAGAACAACAAAATTTTAAGGAAAAAAAACTATTATTTAAATTTAATCAGTACTTTCAAAGTCTTATAAAATAATTATAAATTTTTATTTTTTTTAAATTACGACGAGAAGACAACCGAATACTACAACTTTGCAATTGGTTTTTAAAACGCCTGGTCTTCGTTTGCGACCAAACTGTCAGGACGAGACCACATGAAGTTAACCTTCATGCTCGTACACCATTTCCGCTTCCAGCGCTACGACCAGGCAAACGAACATTTCGCTTGGAACTATCGCCAATGCTGTAGGATGTTACTCTCAGACGAATCCCGATTCGGATTCCTTCCAGATACACGAAGAATACGTGTTTGACGAACACCTGGACGTGAGATCCGCTTGCAAAATCCCCAGGAAATCCGTCCATATTAAGGCGGAACAATCATGGTATGGGTGGGATAACGTCTAGAGGCGGGAGAACTGACCGTGTTTAGATAAAATGCAATTTAACAGTTGCAAAATACCGATGAATGGCTGGCACTCGTATTCCAACCATTATATTTTTCATGTCGTTAAAGTAGGCTCGGATGGCTTCATAAATAGCCTTAAACGACAGTCATTCGGTGTATGATCCGTTAAAGTTAGGTAACGTCATGATTACCGTACTCGTTCGGAGGTAAGCTCGGAAATAAACGGTCGAGGAGCGTCTGCGCTATCATTTTGAACTTTCTTAATTTGACACGTTAAGTCTTTAACTTTATTGTCCGTCGAAATCAATTTTAACTGTTGCTCCTTTTCAGCCTCGAAGTCTTCTAGGCGCGGCGGTATTGCATCATCCTGTTAAACTTAATATCCGCTGCCGTGGCCTCTTCTATCCAGGAACGAACATATTCATCATTTGAGAGCCCATCTTCATCATATTTTGGCTCTTATTCCTTAGCCCTCTGAAGCGCGATTTCTGCTAATTTTAATTTAATTTTGTATAACCCAGTACGAACTTGGTTGTGGAGGTCAGATAGGCAGTCACGCCATGTGAAATACTGGTACTCAGCTGCATTCGGATAGACTGGAAGCCGACCCCAACATAATGGCTAGGCCGACAAATCGACCGAATCATCGATAACAATTAGGTGTTAAACCGGTCAATCGTGAGTATATCCAACTAGCTTATGCCCGCTCAGAAGATGTAACAAGTAATGTTTACGACTGTAATATATTGATCATCGTGTGCAATCTGTACCTACATCTAGCAAAATAAATACAACTAGCTTATGCCCGCGGCTTCGCCCGCGTGGAGTTCGGGAGTTGCCCACGGGATCTTACTTCTGGATAATAAGTAATCTATGTATGTATAGTACATACATAGATTGACATGTACTTGCTTATAACTTAGAAATATTAGTTCATAGTAATATCAATTAAAATACATACATAATTAAGTGAAATATTGATACCTTGGTTTGAGATTTAACACTTGTGGCAACAATGAAATGATTCAGTAGGAATCTATTTATAGACATAATACTTTTACATAATATTTAATATCAATGTCACGTATCATGTCAGCCAGTCAATGCGAAAATCGGTGGAATAAACCATTTTACAGACACGTCTACCTCAGAAATATCTTACATACTTACTAATAGGTAAATACTTCCGCGCCCCGCACAACACTGCGCGCCATGGGCCCGTCTACATGAGCTTCGTAGCCCTATTTGACTCTGTTGGGGGATAATTTTGGACAAACTGATACATATGTATCATAATTTTAATTGATGAGTGTGTACACCAACTTTTGATTCAATCGACCCATAAAATATTAAGTTCCACAGAGAATTCAAACCCACATAGAAAGAGTTTTTCGAAATTCCACCCCTAAGAGGGTGACTCTTAGGGGTGGAATTTCGAAAAACTCTTTCATAGTGGATACCCACCTTCACAAAGAATAAACCCATCAAATATAATGTCTTTAAGAAAAGCAGTTTAGGCTGTGCATTGATATATCTGTCAGTCAGTCAGGACTTTGAATTTTATATTAGGGGATGATATTTTTAAAACTGTGATACACGTTTCTCATAATTTTATCTCATGAGTATGTACACTAATTTTCAAAACAATCGACCTAGAGAATAAAAAGTTTCACAGAAAATTCAACACCCCATTTCACCCTCTTAGGGGTGGAATTTCGAAAAACCCTTTCTTAGCGGATATCTACCCTTTACAAAGAATACTACCTCCAAATTTCATGTCTCTAGGAACAGCAGTTTGGACTGTGCCTTGATACAATATCAGTCAACCAGTCAGGACATTGAATTTTTAAATTGGGGGATGATTTAAAAAAAACTGTGATACACGTATCTCATAATTTTAACTAAAAAGTATGTACACAATTTTTCAAGTCAATTGACTCCGAGAATACAAAGTTTCACAGAAAATTTAACACCCCATTTCATCCTCTTAGGTGTGGAATTTCGAAAAACCCTTTCAAAATCAAAATCAAAATATTTTATTTCACATAGGCCTCGATGGGCACTTATAAAACGTCGACAAAAAGGTGCACGGTTCGGGTTGGTCGTTTCCTATGGAGAAGAACCGGCAAGAAACTCCATGGTTACTCTTTTCAAATCATCAAAAGCAGTTTAGGCTGTGCGTTGATATATCAGTCAGTCAGTCAGGACTTTGAATTTTATATTAGGGGATGATATTTTTAAAACTGTGATACACGTTTCTCATAATTTTATCTCATGAGTATGTACACTAGTTTTCAAAACAATCCACCCCGAGGATAAAAAGTTTTACAGAAAATTCAACACCCCATTTCACCCTCTTAGGGGTGGAATTTCGAAAAACCCTTCCTTATTCCTTGTCTACGTTATAAAGGAAACCTCTCTGCCAAAGGGATTGGGCTGGGCGTTGATTTAAATATTTTTGGGACAAAATATAACATGGTTTTAAAATTATTGATGACTAACGATTCAGTTATTTAATCTGAACAAACTACATATATTCAGGTTTCGCATATACTAAAAATTATGTTGTAGATGTAAAGTATAAGTTGACTAAAGAAATAAAGCTAAGCAAATACGGATTTAAGTTGTCGCGTCACACTTGACGATAGAGTCAAGGTCGACGGCATTGACCACGATGTACATTTGTGTGTGAGCCACGGAGTAGATAGATAACGAAGACCTAACCAAGCTCATTCGACTTGAGTTTAAGATTAAAAACTAGCAGTTTATTTCAGCACCTAGATACTAGTTCTATCGGATTTCTCTGGTTGGCAGAGTGTTATACAAGGTGTAAACGGACCCTTCACGAAGCCGTCAACCAAGCATTCTATACATCAAACTAAGTAAATCTACGCAAAAATTACTGCCGGGAAACGCCTTTTTTTTTTGGCATTGAGAAATCACGTTTTACGGTAGGACACAATACACCGAGAAATTTTAATGGTTATTTCCCACGGCAGAACAACTTGCCATAAGGAGTACTTTCGAAGTATAGAGTAAAAGTAAAAAAATAAATATGTTTTTATTTTATAATAATGAAAAAAATATTCGTCAACTTGAAAACGTGAGGAACGATAGTAACACTAGACGTAACTTGTAGGCACACTAGTTACGGTCGAATCGTCGACGCCGCCACGGACAAAGGTAATAGCGAGGTATAAATGTTGAAAGCAAAATAAGCTCTCGCACGTGGTGATATAAAGTTGCCTGCGCGCAACAATCAAACGAAACCGCGAGCCGGCTCGCTATTGTATTTTTGCGGCGGCGTACTTAGTTTTCCCGCGAATATTAGTGCAATGGATCGATCGACATTACAGTTATTGCAATTTGGTGTACGTTGCTATGGTGCAACTGTATGCAAGGGCTGATTATGACTCATGCTACCCGGCGACTTTACGCGGAGCCGCAACACTTGGAGTCGCTCCGTCTTCGCGCGGTTCTGAACCCCCAAGTCCCGTCGGCTCGGACGATCGTAGCGGCGACACAGCGACTACTCGAGCATGGGCAGTTCCAGACACCAGCACATGCACAGGGCAGAGGTCGATCGGCCGTTATTTCGCCGCAGTTTGACGAGGAGATCATCGAGTACTTCATTATCACCGCGCCGTGCGAGAGCACCTGCACTCAGTATTGCCCCAGCGCTAGATCGGACGCGGCGGGCCAGTGGTTTGGCCAGCAAGTACCCCGGACATAACTCCGTTAGACTTTTACCTGACTTTTACTTGTGGTCTGAGCTCAAGCGCCTGGTGTATCATGAGGAACGCGAAACTCGACGCGACGCGTTAATAACTGCGATAGTGGACGCTTTCGATATCGTAAGAAGTGACAGAGACAACTTATTAAAATTTAAAGACAATCAATTAAAACGTGCTCGATAGTGTATTCAACGCAGTGGCTTGCACTTCGAACAATTACTCCGTTACCGGGAAGTGTTAGTACCGACTCGTTCTTTTTTTTGTGTGTATGTTCAGCGATATCTTCGCCAATTGTGAACCGATTTTGATGATTCTTTTTTTGTTTGGAAGAATACTATTCCGCGGTGGTCCCATTTTTTATTTGGTGAAGATCTCATGGTGATCTTCGGAGATATCAATGGAACTCTTCAATAATAGACAGCAAATCTGTCGTGATTGCTGCAATCGCTTGGATGTTTATTGTTTACACAACACCATGACATAACATCACGCCTGTATGCTTTGAGGGGGTACGCAGATTCGTACAGTACACCTCCATTTCAACAGTTAGGTATGTTAAGTTCCATTTCATTGGGGATAAGCCTATTACCATGACATGTATTGTAAACGGTTCACAAATTTTTCACCAAAACTCCTTTGACAATTCTTAACCGACTTAAAAAAAAGGAGGAGTTTCTATGTTCGACTGTATTTTTATGTACCTATGTTCACTGATTTCTCCGGCAATTGTAGACCGGTTTTCATAATTCTTTTTTTATTCGGAAGCCTATACTCCTGAGGTAGTCACATTGTCACCAACTCAGAATCTGATAATGGGATCCCAGGGAAATCGAGGGCAACCCTCAAATTTTATAGGCACATACCATGTTTTTCATATACTCTCCAACACAATTCAGATATTTGTGCCTGGTAATCATCATCTCATGTTGCTGAGCTGATGATGGAAGGTATAAGTCAGAATCAGATGACAGAATCACAGAAAAATTAAGGGCAACCCTCAAACTTCATGGGCATTGTTTGAATGCCATGAGTATACTTTCCATGTGGTCCTATGGTCATCATGTCAGGATCTAATGATGGGATCTTGGAGAAATCGAGGGGACTCTCCAAATTTTATATTATCGATATCTTCGACAATTGTGAACCGATTTCGATGATTTTTTTTTGATTTGGATGAATATTATTCCGCGGTGGTCTCGTTTAAATTTGGTGAATCTGATCTTCGGAGTTATACAATGGAACTCTTCAATAGTAGACAGCAAATCTGTCGTGATTGCTGCAATCGCTTGGATGTGTATTGTTTACACAATATCATAACATAACGTAACGACTGTATGCTCTGATGGGGTACGCAGATGCGTGCAGTACACCCAGATTGCGACAGTTAGGTATATTAACTTCCATTTTATTGGGGATAAGCCTATTACCATACAATGTATTGTTAACAATGTAAAATAAATTAATAGCAAATATTTCTATAGGATTGTAATATCTTTTACAAATATTTGCTGTACATTTACACTAAAAATGGAAAAATAAAAAATCTTTTTTGTTCAGAAGTTAAGTTATTTTTCACTTTTCTGTGTTTTTGAAGTCGGTTTTATTTTTTGCAAAAAAGATTTTTGTAAATAGAGAATATTATGAAAAGTGGTTTAGTTAAAATTAAAATAATTGTAAATAAGTTGATTCAAATTTTAGAAATACGCCTCAAATACTGCGTTAGGTATCTAATTCAGAAAATTATTTTTCTTTCATAATAAACCTGTTTTTGTTTAATTTCTTGTTCAGTAATTTGCAACTAAAAAGTATTTTTGACGGTCTTAAGCCCGTAAAAGTATGAAGGAAAAATCTGAACTACTTGTTGGGTAAAGCTTATTATTATTGTTTTATTAACTCATAACTTATCAGCTGATTGAAAAGCACGCGGGTCAACGGCCGCGCGGCCGTTCGCCGCCCGGGTTGCGTCGAGCGTAGGTATCGGGAAATATTACTATTGGTTCGTAGTCGCTTTCGAGTTTTGTTTATCACAATGGTAAATCTGCCATTGTATGTTACAACCATTAAAATTTCTCGGTGTATAGCGCACTCAAAACATTGTGCTAATAGATGCATTGAATAATAGCGTGGACGTATTTAAAAGTAAAGTTATAACAAACTTGTATTTAAAATAAAACTTATGAAAAGTTGGAATTTTGACCCCCAATATCTCTGTAATTGAAAGGTTCCCAGGTATGGTCTATCTAGAACAAAAAAATATCGCAATGACGGGGAGAACAAGTACCGTTCGGCTTCGTTAAGGTTAAGTTATTTTTACACCCATTATTATAAGGTTCTTATTCAAGAATCAAGAAGACAACAAGAACAAGAAGACACAACAAGAAGTCACAGTGTTCCTCACATCAAGAAGTTGTCAGTATTAGCCCGGTATCAGGATTTCTGCTTGGTTGATGACCAATAACCACACTTAACACAGTCTACTAGCACGTTTGTAACAACAGAATTATATAAGCGTACCCCTATAGCCGGACAGTGCCGTCTAAGGCGCGAATTATTCCGAAAGGGCGTAGGCTAAAGGCGCGGCACAGGCGCAGCGCAGGTATGATGCCGCTTGAAATGTTGCCGAAATGTTTTCAAACAAAATGTACGTAGAAGACTTGTCGGTTTGTTTAGTCTAACCTTGGCCACCACTCGGTCAAAGCCTTGCTCCATCGGCCATCTCCGCGTCTGGCCAGATGTCCAGCCCAGGTCCACTTGAGGCGCACCACCCGAGCCCCGACGTTGTAGACTTTCGTCCGACGGCGCATTTCGGTGTTACCCACTCGATCGAAGACCATACAGTACACCATTTGCTTATTGTTAAAAAGTCCCGACTTCGTATAATATGGCTTTGTTTGTTACGGAGGATCACAGACACAGGCACCTAGTTTAGGAGTCAGAGTTTAACATTATTGTGAACTAGTTGTAAGCCTTACATGCTCTAAGTCTTTGGATACTGTAATATGATGACTTTGGTGAAATAAAGAATGTATTTACTACCCATCCACGGACCAATCTAGGCAAGCGTGACTTAACCTGAAGATCGACCCGAGCGGCTGTTATTATTTAGCCACGAGCTCCTCATTCGGCCTGGCTATACGACTATAATAAAGTTGGTATGTTAGTAAATAACAAAAAAAAAAAAACTTAAAAATACACTAATTGGCTACATGAACATGATGTCTGCCAGCCCAGAGTCTAGTAAAAGGTCCGTCAACCTTGTCCACCCGTGTAGCTAAAATATTGTTCGGCTACCCCTGAATCGCCGCAACATCGATGCACACGTTAGTTAGTTAGCTTCTTTTATGTTTTGTACTTTTTATAAATATTTTTTATTTTTTATTTTCTCATCTGCTTGCCTTGTTCCAACTATGTCGGGGTCGGCTTCCAGTCTAACCGGATGCAGCTGAATACCAGTATTTTACATGGAGCGACAGCGACTGCCTATCTGAACTCCACAACCCAGTTATTACTGAGTAATACGATACCCCCTGTTCAGACTGGTTGTCAGACGGCAATGCTGCCAGACGTTGATAGCGACGTGGACGAATTTTTGACGCCCTTTAATGCTTTCCTTCTTTTCTATTTGTACACATTTAATTATTTTAAGTTTAGTTTTAGATTAGTATGATATAAATGGAAAAAATAAAAATTCGTAGACAGTTGCATGAAATTGGCAATAACGCGGAAATGGAGTAGTGTGTCAACTCGATTAACAATTAATTACTCCATTTCTGTACATAAAATCCAAACTGATAATTAAAATTACTGCAGCGTACGTAAGATTCACTTTACCATTATCTAGTAGCCGTTCGTACACAAAGCTGTTTATATGAGCACAACATTCAAGGTTCACGTTTGATGACAGTTCCTGAACTGTAAAGTCCTCGAAGAGATGAGGAAATAAAAGGCAACATGCAACAGTTGCTAAAGTCCCACTACCAAGGAGACGGAGGCAACGTGGCCTCTCAAGGTTTATGGACGAATAGAATGGCTCTTCAGAGGACGATTTTGTCTGCATATACGCAGCATAAGTAAGAACTTCGATAGTTTTCAAACACTTATCTTTACCACTAAAGTTGATTTCGATGTCACACTGTTCCTCAAACAACTCAAACCAAAGCGAAGGCGTCGTAATCTATCTAAAAACCAAGTCTAGCGCCCCAGCTGTGGCTCCAGTATACGAACCCAATATGGCAAATGCAAATTATCTCATATTGCAAAATAGAACCGGGACTTGGTTTTGTTTTTATTTTTTTTGCAAAATATTTGAAGTTAACCTTTAACAAAACACATTCTCTTCTAAAAATAAATTGTTACATTCACTCAGACAAAAACGTCAATCCCACGCAATGCAGCGACCAAAATAGCTCGAAGGCTATATAGAACGTGTTTAGCCTGCAACCCCTTAGCTAAGGTAACGTGGACCGGCTCCCGTGCGTCACACGGCGGTGAAGGGGTGAACGAACTGTGTGATGACGTCGGTACTGTTAAGTTAAATTAATCATTGAAATTAAATGGTTTTTATTTCAGTAAATAGATTACTCTTTGGTCCAGGGATGATGAGCGTGAGCTCCTGGGTTCGATTTCCAGGTCGGGCTAAGTGCTATTGGGTTTTTCCATTTCTCGATTTCTCAGTAGCAGCCATGGAGTCTAGATTTGTGCCCTGTTGATGGCAATAGGCTCGCCCCCCATTACATGGGACTTAAACATAACCGGCGAAAAATGGGTGAACTATTAGGCATCTACCTAAACCTTAAAAAACACTTAATACGTCAACTTTCACGAACTCGGTTTGCTAGTACACAATTACAAAAACGTTCGGCCCATGATCTATACAACGTGTAACAGAATAAACGCAAGACCTCTCGTGTGGTGTCTCAAACCATGAAACTGAACAACTTTTGTTCTATGACTTTTGGAAATTCATAACTTTTTTTTAGTTTTACTATACATGTGGATCAGCTGATTGCGTCTGTTCCTATAGAAAGTTTTTTATTTTTTGCGAATTTCAAGAACTCGTAGAACAAAAGATGTTTAGTTTCATGGTGCGAGAGACCACACGGGAGGTCTTGCGTTTATTATGTTACACGTTGTATAATAGGATAAATAGGGAAATACACATGTATACTATACAAAACAATACTATGACTGCAAAACATCTTTAATAAATTGGATAAAACTTTTAAACTATGATGAAACAGAAGCACTGTTAACAATTGTATCATGATACTTGGTTCGGTCCACTTGAACGGTTGCATGCAATGGAGTGCAACAGTTTAAGTGCTGTCAGGATAGTGGAAGTGCGGTGGAACGGACTCACCTCACATCACATGTTGGCACACTTATTATACACACACACAAACCTGCTCACACATTCAAAAACATACACAATTACACACAGACACACTCACAAACATTGATATTGAAGAGCGGAGTCTCCCAATACAGGAAAGCTTAAAGGGAGGCTCCAGTCACTAATTACGTTCTTGAAAAATACTTATGATGAAGAAATAAATGATTTTGATTTGAACTTATTTCTTTTATGTCGGAGTTTCCGATCGAAGTAATGCGTGAACACATACCAAAACATAGGTACCTGCAAACATTATCCTGAAGTATGATACCTTCAGAGCATGGGATCTTTGAGTCAATCTTTAACTCGGGAAAAGTATTTTTGGATTTTTTCTAAAGATCTACTACTGGTAAATAACAACCTAGGCTCACACTTTAGGTGGAAGCGCCAGAGTATTCCGCGAAATTCAAATTTTCTTATGTTTTTTGCAATTTGCAGGTCAGAGTCGGGTTGTATGTTGATGAAAAATGAATCGCACAAGTAACACGTTACTTGAAATCGAATGACGTGAGATCGAGTAACGCTAGCTGGAAAACGTTAGCTCGATAGTACTTAAAATCGATGAATTATGAGCGCGACATTTCACTATCTCGATGCATCGAACTATAAGCTCGAATCATCGGCAGCGCGAAGGTCCTTTATCTTGAAACATCAAACCTCGACCGACCATCTAATCGAATGACCATCTAATGGTCGGTCAGATTTTGATGCATTGTGGTAGTTTTAATAATTATTTTCCTTTATTTATATTTTTACAAATCTTTTACATTTTTAAATATTCCTTAAAAAAACAATATAAAAAACATTTAAAAATATAAAAAAATTGTAGCCCACCGGTATCGGGAACAGGGTCCAAGCTACCGCCGGTCAGGGCTCCAGAGAGAGGAACCTCCCAACAATACGAGCCGTGTCCAGAAGTACCGCTTTCTAAATCAAGCCCTTGATCCAGCTGCCTAACGAGAGCCTCCTCAGATATTGGTCGAGGCTCTTGGCAATTAAGCCATGCGCTGATACAACTATCGGCACAATGATTGCTGAGTCCACAACGGGGAAGCAACTTGACTGCGTACCGTGGTCGGATGCTCTCTCTGTTTCAGGTGCTTGAGCCAGGTGTCAGCGTGTCGGCGCAACGACTGTCGGATCAGGTGCGGGTCATCCAGCGTAACCATATATGTTGGATGACATCGTTCTAGATCGACTACGCTTCGATTCACGGAGTAACCTAGTTACGCCTGCTCCGCCAATGATCGCGGTGCAGCTGCAAAGCGCGGTCCCGTTGGTTACCCTTGGGGTACGGAACCCTTCATGATATGTATTCGGTTTTTCCACTTCCGTCGCTCCCAAAAAAACTGACAACATGTTTGTTAGTCATATCCTCTCGACTACCTGAATGGAGGATAATTTGCGTTTTACCTTATCGAAATACTTCTTTGGAATTTTCCTAACGTTTAGCACAATACCTTCCGCTGGCATTCCTGCCAAATGTCAGACGATTCACAAAGGGGCTTTTTATAATGTCAAATTACCTATTATTAGCCAACTCAGGTTTTCTATTTATTTTATTTTTGATGAAATCGTAATCAAGTGTTGTTCAGAGGTGTACCAGATAATCATCTGCCTAGCCTTTTACAACTATGTTGGGGTCGGCTTCCAGTGAAACCGGATGCAACTGAATACCAGTATGTTGCATGGAGCGACTATCTATCTCCTCCACAACCCAAATAGTACTAGGTAATACGACACCCCTTGGTAAGACTGGTTGTCAGAATTTTGGGCCAATGACTACCTGTAACGTCTGTCAAAGATCTACAAATGACAGCCGGGACCAAAGGCTTAACGTTTCCGAGGCACGGAGGAAACTTGGTACACCTATAATGATAGTGACCATCACACAAACCGACCTAGGCACGCGCGGCTTAACCTTGAAGATCGACCGGTGTGGTTGTTATTTAGACTCTAGCTTCACCTACAAATAGATATTGATCATAATTACCTAGACGTCTACTCGGTTGCAAATCAGCTCATTAGTATGTTGAATTATTCGTAAATATTATTACCCACTAGATTGTTCGGGTCTCATTGGTCGAGTATTTGCAAGTTGAAGGTGAACATAACTACTGCGCATTGGGAGATTGTTCTCAAAAAACTGTCCTACAAAAGTGCAATACCGGCACGGGCAAAATGTATGGAACAGCTATTTAAAAAAAAATAACCAATGATAAATTTCTATGTGACCGCTCAGAATGAGGTACTAACACGTGGTAGGTAACCGTCGGTGTCCCTTCCACCCCGTATGTTTAACAGGAACTTTCCACGACTTGTGGTTTTAGCCCGCGACGATCAATTACTACGAATACATAATAACATTATATTATACGAGTGCGTCACGCTTTGGTTAAACCCATACTTGAAGGAACTTTTTGTAGTTGTTTTTAAACAGATGCTTTTAAGGCTAATAATAAACACGTTAGGTGAGTCTGGCGAGCCGACATTTTTTGTTACATCCATACCTATATCTATTTTTAGGATATCAGTTGTTATTTTTCTCACTTCTAAAAACGAGGATTCGGATTTTTTTATGTACACACTGCGACACATCTAGCTATACATTTCCAGTACAACATGGCTTCGCTTTGTATAGATTTCCCGTACAATGAGAGGTCCGCATAAACTGGATTTGTGATTTCTCCGCGATGACTAGAGTGATTTTCGTGATTTTTTGTTTTTTTTTGTCCCATGTTTTTATTAAGTTTGTTTTTTTTTTCTTTTTTTTTTTGCTATCACAAATCTGTTTATTACTATGTGTATGTCAATTATTTACAAAGTATAAACAGTTTTGAAATAAAAAAAAAGTTCAACTTCCAGATCCGTTCAGCCGTCTTGGCGTGATTGAGTAACAAAAATCCATCCATTCATTCATCCAAACTTCACATTTATAATAGTATATGTATTTATATATATGTCGGGTCAGGAGCATTATTGGAACCCTAACCTAACCCTCGTCAGACATTATGTGGGCGGATATTAGGGTGATCGAGCAAAGAAGAACAGTAAATGCAAAATAATCACTTTTAATAATCTAACACAATAATCACTTCTAACACAGTAACCACAATAACAATTTATAGCTAAGCGAAACGTAGGACAGTTCCTAGAGTGGAGGTTCTGTTCTGTAGAAAGGTCGGAAGGTCACTGCCTCGCCCTGGCGCTCCTCCATTAGCTAGGCTCCGTCGTGTTAGTGCTGCCATCACTCGGGTCACGGGCCGCGCTTCCTTTAGCAACAGTACTAATGACCGTCTCCGACATATATAAGAAGTAAGATAGCAAGATTAGTTAGGAGGCCTAGCTGCGATTTCTAATTACTGGCAATTATGGATTTGTAAAACACGTAATAATGTTACTCACCGGTTCGAACTTATCAAGATCATTGTTTACTTCGTTGTTATCGTGTTGTCCAAGCTGATTGCTTTAACTTTTTACTCAAACAGCTTTTTTTTTTGTTTTTCGGCATTATAATGTATCATAGTCACGCGCTTCGATGACCTTTATTTTTTAAAGGTTAATTGATGCAGAAAGAGAATTTAAATGAATCTTTGCTGTATAACAATTAGTGCAAAAATAACCTGGTCAAGTGCGAATCGAACTAGGTGTTCTGAACATGTAAAACCTTATTTTCTCATGTTGTTGTTTCAAATTACCTATAAAGTAACCAATGTTATGCTCTACAACCCGATAAAGGGCAAAAATATACGACTTCAAGATAGAGTAGAACCGATTAACCGAAACTGGTTTCTAGTATCATAATTATGCACCTATGTTGTTGTTGAGGCATAGGGGTATTGGGTAAACCCTTGGGTTTCTACTTTTTTTGTTTTGTTTGTATGCGGACATTATGTCATTTATTTTATGTAATTTATGTAACTAGCACATGCCCGCGCCCCCGATCCCGCGGGATCGTACTACCGCGATAAATAGAATCCTTGTGTTAATCCAGGTTATAAACCATCTGTGTGCCAAATTTCGAAATCCGTTCAGTAGTTTATGCGTGATAGAGTAACAAACATTCACACATACATCCATCCTCACAAAATTTTCGCATTTTAATCCATGAATACATTACCTCGGCCAGATAGTCTCTTTCCATGCAAGACAAGATAAAGAAGTTGCTCGACGCACCGAGAATGCCTGGAAGAGCTACTGGTCGATGAAACATTTGATGAATGGATCTCTCCCTCTCGCACTTAAGCGAAAGCTCATGGAGCTGCGCTTTCTCCCCACCCTCACCTATGGAGCGCAAACGTGGTCGCGTACAAAACGTCAGAAGTCCGCGCTTGGGGTCTGCCAACGAGCTAGGGAGCGAAGTATACTGGGTGTCAAACTTACGGACCGCATCAGAAACTCCATACTTCGTTCCAAAACTCAAATAGCTTTTGAGTGCTATGGTGTTGAATTTCCACAATATAAATCCGTTCCAATATGTATTTAAAGGATACCAAATTCTAACCGTCGTATATTTTTAGAAAAATTAGAGATCATATTGAACAAAACCCGTTCTAACACAACTAAGAAAGTTGTGATAGCGGCCGATTTTAACATCAACATCCTTAAACAGACTACAGTACCGGTACGTGAAGACTATCTGATATTACTGCAAAATTACAACTTTAAAATGCATATAAATGAACCGACACGAGAAGAATCATGCTTAGACCAAATAATCAGCAATTATCAGACCACGACACATGTGAAACGCTGTCCTTCGACGTAAATAAAAAAATATCACTAAACTGCAATAGTATGTCCTAAAACGAGATTATTCGCCGGACCACATACTTAAATTCATCGAATGCATCAATAATCTTTCTTGGCCAGAGGCATATCATCATGACTTAAACAATGCCTTTCAATATTTCATGATACCCTGACACTGTTCTTCAATCTATATTTTCCAGTAAAAAAAATCAAAGTTAATAAGAACCTAAAGAATCAACCGTGGATAACCAAAGGAATCGGATTGGCTTGCAATACTGAAAGAAAGCTCAGGTGTGTTCACAATTGTAAATCTTCACGTCAGACTTATAAAACCAAGTATCGCACTTATGACAAAATATTAAAAAAAAGTATAAACCTAGCACAGAAACTTAACAATGATCGATTATTGATGAGATCTCTTGCTAGATGTTCCGGGTAACCCTAATGTTAACACCACTCAAGAAACCTTTTTTAAATGTAACCGTTTGGGGTCCGCCAATTTCACAATAATGCCAACGGACCCGAAAACAGTTCTAAATATAATAAATAACGTGTCCACAAATGCGCAAGGGATAGACGGTATATAGAGAGACATGTTATCCCCCACACTTCCGCATTCATTTAATACAATTACAGAGATTATAAACAAAAACATAACATCGAATGTATTTCCTATTTTGTAGCTAAATGCAATTGTTCGGCCTCTTCCAAAAAAGAATAACCCACAAAGCTACAAAGATCTTCGCCCATAAGCATATTGCCATGTTTATCCGAGGTGTTGGAGAGGGTGGTGTGTTTGCAGGTCACTGATTTTCTCGAGGCGCATGGTGTACTGCCTGAACTGCAGTCGGGTTTTGGAAAGGGGCGCGGAACCGCAACTGCCTTGGCAGATGTGTTGGGTAACATCTTGGAAGCTCGGGACCGTGGTGAGGGATCTATAATAATAATCTTGTTATAAATTTAGATATAACTAAAATAATGCATTTCTACCAGAGAATTCCAAGTAAGGTCCCAGAAATTCAGTATTTAGGAACTCAAATAGAGCCAACTACTGTCACCAAATTCCTTGGCATCGTAATAGATCTAACCTGGAGATCCCAGACAAACGACTCGGTGTATAGGAATAAAACACAATACAAAACGACGTTTATCCGGATATCCTCGCCTTATGTAGACATAGTTCTAGTCAGCTGAGTCGACGGCGTAATGTAATAATGGTCTAAAAGAATAATTTTATTTTACTAACAAGTATTGTATTTGTTGACTGATTCCTGTTTTCACTAATACTAGACGATACCTAAACTAATCTATACTAATCTATACTAATATTATAAAGCTGAAGAGTTTGTTTGTTTGGTTGAACGCGCTAATCTCAGGAACTACTGGTTCGAATTGAAATATTCTTCTAGTGTTGGATAGTCCATTTATCGAGGAAGGCTATAGGTTATATAACACCACGCTACGACCAATAGGAGCCGAACAAAAAAAACAAGTCATAAGCGGCGGGTGAAACCGCGGGACACAGCTAGTCTACACATATAACATTCAAAGTCCTGACTGACTGACTGATATAATTATCAACGCACAGCCCAAACCACTGGTTCTAGAGACATGAAATTTGGAGGGTGTATTCTTTGTGAAGGGTTTTTCGAAATTCCACCCCTAAGAGGGTGAAATGAGGGATTGAATTTTCTGGGAAACTTTTTATTCTCGGGGTCGATTGACTTGAAAATTTGGGTCGGGGGGGGGCTTTTGGGACCGGGACCGCGGTCCCGGATTCCCCTTTAAATACAAAATTATTTTTGAGTAGTCTCTTGGGACCACAAATAAAATAAACAAAGTTACGTCTTGCGAAAGTACGGTCAACAAAAAGATTTAGAAGTTATACTAATAAAAGTATTTTTATAAAACGATAAAATATTTCTTTTATTTAAAAGATGGCAGCCTTCTATTAGAATTCATCATCATCATCATTTCAGCCGAAAAAGTTCAATGTGGCGACACATTGACCGCCCCGTGCGTCTCGCATCCAGCTGATCCTCGCAACCTTCACCAGATCATCGGTTCACCCAGTGGGAGGCCTTCCAACGCAACGTCTTCCGGTTCGCGGTCGCCACTCCAGAACTTTTTGGCCCCATCGGCCATCCGTTCTGCGAGCAATGTGCCCTGCCCACTGCCAATTTTTTTTTTTTTTTTTTCTTGGTAATTAGCAAAGGTATGATTGTATTTATTACAAAGCTTATTTTAATTGAACCTGATAAACAAAAAGAAGCGACGGTGCAATAGATGTGTGGGAGAGAGATAGTACCACGTGCGCGCAAATCATACTTCTCTCTCTCTCTCTTCTCTTAAAGGTACATGATATTGTTATTTTATTTTATAGCTACATCTATCCTTTTAGTGCTACTAAATAATATTATTACCGGTTACCGGTTACCGGTTTATTTATTTATTATTTCCTTTATTTATTATTTTATTATTATTATTTTGACAAACATTTTATGTTCTCGGCTAGCCGGGAAGAGCCGATAACACGGGCCTAAGCCAAGTGATTATCAGTTGGATTGGATGAATTGCGGTCACGCGCTAAAGATTCTATGGAAGATGGTAGCGTATTTGAGTTTTGATGCAGATTTTCTGATTCACATTGCAGAAACTTTCTCACGAGTCTGCATGTGTTTAATATCACTGCCTTTTGTAGCAGATGGTAGGTATTTGGAGGTAAGCTAAGAGAATTAAGGGACTGGTGAAGTTGTTTCGGTATTACTCCTGTTGACGACAAAACTATTGGGACTATTGTAACTTTTTGCAGATGCCAAATTCGGGTAATTTCATCTTTTAGTTCGATGTATTTGGTTAGCTTTTCTGCTATTGTGGTCTGTAAATTATGTGTATTTGGTACAGCAATATCGATTAAATATGCAGTTTTATTTATCTTGTTTATAAGTGTAATGTCTGGTCTATTGAAGTGAATTGTTCTGTCGGTAAAAATGCCGCGATCAAAATACAGTTTTGTTGAGGGATTTTCTAATATAGTCTCTGGATTATACTTGTAATATGGTACAACGGAGTCTATGAGTTTGTACTGGTGAGCTAATTTCTGGTGTATGACGTTGGCTACTTGATCGTGTCTGTGTTTGTAATCTGTTTGGGCTATTGACTTGCATGCACCTGTGATATGTTGAATTGTCTCAGGAGAACTATTGCATCTTCTACAAGTATCATTATTTAAATTCTTTATAATATATTTTCTGTAGTTTTTGGTTTCTATTACCTGGTCTTGTATAGCAAGCATGAACCCTTCAGTCTCTGGGAAGAGTTCGCCTCGATTTAACCACGCGTTCGACGCTTCTTTGTCGATATTTATGTGGCATAAGTCTTGGCGATGTCTTCCGTGTAGAGACTTCTGGGTCCATTCTAGGAGCTTAGTTCTGTCGTCGGTAATTTTTTCATTTTTCTGTTCAGACCTATCTTTTAAATTCTGGGGTGTCAAATGTTGATCGTTTTGAGTAACAACTTTGTGGAGAGTAGAGTTTTCTCTTTTTGAAAAAAAGAATTGTCTGAGTGCTTTTATTTGTCTGTTGTGTAGGTTAAGAATGTCAATTAGTCCTCTACCTCCCTCTTTCCTCGGTAGTGTTAATCTCTGCACACAGGATCGTGGGTGGAATTTGGTCATAGTAGTGTTAATTTTTCGTTGAAGATTTTTGAGGTCGGTTTTGGTCCAATTGATTATCCCAAAGGAATATGTAAGAACTGGTATAGCGAAGGTGTTAATCGCTTTAATTGTATTTCGGGAATATAATTGTGTTTTCAGAATAGTGTTTAGTCTGTGTTGAAATTGTTGTGTTAATTTTTGTTTAGTTTCTTTATAGTGAATCTGTCGTGATTGTGTGTACCCTAGGTATTTATAACTATCTTGTTCATCTAATGGTTGTATCTGTTCTCCTGTTCCTAAAGTGTATTGGTGTTGGTAATTCTGTCCTGCTCTAATTGTATTTATTTTACATTTATCTATGACGAATTCCATTTTAATATCATTTGAAAATTGTTCTGTCAAATTTGCTAATTCATGAAGTTGACCCTCACTTTTTGCGTAAAGCTTAATGTCATCCATATACAACAGATGATTTAAATCAATTTTTTGTGCATGTCCTTCAGTAGGTGTATCTTGTAATGGAAATCCTAATGTTGAAGCGTTTAATATATTAGATAGGGGGTTTAGGGCAAGACAAAACCACAGAGGGCTAAGCGCATCTCCCTGGAAGATCCCGCTTCGAATTTTTTTTGGGCTAGTATCTACTGTTTCAGTGGAGGAACTTAGTCTTAGCACAGTTGTCCAGGTGGTCATCATGGCCTTCAGGAATGTTACTATTGTCGGATGTATTTTGTATATCTCTAAATTTTTTACAAGCCACGAATGGGGAACAGAGTCGTAGGCTTTTTTATAGTCAATAATTTTTCATAGTTTTTTGAACTTTTTTAAGAATGACTGAGTCTATGGTTAACTGTTCCTTGCAGCCTTGACTGAACTTTCGGCATCCTTTCTGTTGTTCAGCTAAAATATTATTAGTATCGATGTGTTCATAAATTAGTTCGGATATACATGATGTAATAATTTTATATAAGGTCTGCAAGCATGTTATTGGTCTATATTTTGCTGGGTTAGTGAGATCGTTACGGTCTTTAGGAATCATAAAAGTTGTACCTAATGTTATGTAGGGTGGTATACATTCAGGATCCTGGATGAATAAATTTATGTGATTATATAGAAAACTATGGACTGATGTAAATTTTTTGTATTTTTTGTGTATTTTTTGTTGTTTTTTTTTGTTTGTTGTGTTTTTTTGTGTATTTTTTTTTGATCTGAACCGGGTGTTTTCCAGTTAAGTAACCTAGAAAGTACTCTATGAAAAATGTCTGGGGATATACTGTCAAATGCCATTGCATCAATGTTTGTGTTGCCGTTTGTCAGTTCTGTTTGTATCCAGTCCGCTTGGGCGTTATGTTCGGTTGACTGTTCCCAAATCCCTGCCCAGAAGTTGTGTAACGTCTCTGGGTCAGGGGTGTTATGATCATCATTTGGGTTGTTATCCTGAACGTTAGATGTTGCCTGTCGAATATTGCGATAAAAAAGTTTTTCATTGTGGGTGAATTGCGTGTTTTGTAGTTTTCTTTGTGTACATGCTCTGTATCTTTGTATGCGGCCTGTAACGACTGAAAGTTTTTGTTTAAGTGTGTCTAATGTGTGTACTGCTTGTGTATTTGTTTCCTCATGAACGGTATGAATTTTATATTGCTCTACTATCTTATTAACGTGTTTCATTATTTTTCTGCTTCTATTATTATTATTATTTATTTGTTACCTTTTTTATTATTATTATTACCATTATTTTGTATCGGTACTGATAATTCATGTAAATTGTTGATCATACGAGTAATATGTATTATATCAGCTTTTTTGTTTACTGTACTTTAACTTTTTATTTCTTGTGGTCCCAAGAGACTACTCAAAAATAATTATTGTATTTAAAGGGGAATCCGGGACCGCGGTCCCGGTCCCAAAAGCCCCCCGACCCGAAAATTTGTGCTCTTCAGTTAAAATTATGAGAAACTTGTATCACAGTTTTTCCAAAATTATCCCCCAATATAAAATTCAAAGTCCAGACTGACTCACTGATACACTGATACAAGGCACAGCCTAAACCGCTGGTCTTAAAGACTTGAAATTTGAAGGATGTATTCTTTTTGAATAGTAGGTATCCACAAAGGATTTTTTTCTAAATTTCTCCTCCAAGAGGGTGAAATGGGGGTTGAAATTTCTGTGATTCTCTTCTATTAAAATTATGAGACACGTGTATCACAGTTTTTCCAAAACTATCAACCAACAGAGTCAAATAGGACTTCGAACCTCACGTAGACGGTCGCATGGCCCCGTTACTATGATAAATGCGAAAGATTGTGAGGATCATCATACTACAAAATCAAGGACTACGTTGAAGATAAAGAAGTTTGGCCTTAGTTCCTTCTGCGCTTGCGGCCTCCCTGGTAGCTCATAAACGGCACAAATATGTGGATGTCTCTAACTATTCTCAATTTTTTTCTCTTCTTTCGAATCAGATTTTACAGTAATTTTCAAATCATTTATATCTTTTCCTCAAAATAGTTACAGCACTGATAACAGTATTTGTGCCACTTGTTTAATTTAGTATTTTACAATATTTTCTTACCTTTGTATAGATTCTTTTTATCGATTGTTTGTGAATGTGTGGACATTGTAGGCTTTGTAGATTCCCAGCTGCTTGTTAACTTTTGTTAACTTTTTATTTTGTTCTACATTTTTTGTGTAGTAAGCAACGACTTATTGTCGGGCCTACGCTGTCCCCCCATACTTAAGTACAAATGCTGTATCCATAATAATATTGTAACACCAAACGATTTGAAAAGAGTAACCATGGAGTTTCTTGCCGGTTCTTCTCCATAGGAAACGACCATCCCGAACCGTGCACCTTTTTGTCGACGTTTTATAAGTGCCCATCGAGGCCTATGTGAAATAAAATATTTTGATTTTGATTTTGATTTTGATGTATGTATGGATGTGTGTTACTCTTTCACGCAAAAACTACTGAACGGATTTGGATGAAATTTGGCTCATGGATAGTTAATGACCCGGATTATCACAGGATAATTTTTATCCCGGTAGTACGATTCCGTGGGACAATTAAAGAACTCGACGCGGGTGAAGCCGCGGCCATAAGCTAGTGGGTAAATAAAATCGTTGTTTAAATTCCAAAGTTGCTCGCTTTTCCCAACTATGTTGGGGTCGGCTTCCAGTCTCTCCGGACGCAGCTGAATACTCGTATTTTGCATGGAGCGACAACCTATCAGACCTCCACGATTCAATTACTGCTTAACACTATACCACTCGGTAAGACTGGTTGCCAGACTTTCGGTTTTCTAAACCCTTTAAGACTGTCAAATATCTAAAAACGTCAACCGAACCAACGGAATATCACCCTTGTGGCATGGAGGGTTCCCGATATGTAAAGGATGGTCACACATCCACGGATTTACCTCGGGAAGCCTTGCTTAACCTCGGACATAAACGGCCTAGTTTCTTCTTAAAAACTCCACATTTATGGAACCCTCTTAACTTCCAAATGGCTGATTGAATCACGTAACTGAACTGGTTTTCTTTAATTAGTTTTTAATTATGTTTACAACATTAATAAGTATTTGTTTCACCTTCAGTGGTTAGATAAGCGAGTTAATCTAACCAATATGGAGTAACTTAATTACCCACAAGTTTATTGGCGCAGGTAGGTGTGTGTCTGCGATAATCCAAGTTGTATCACGGTTACGCAGCACGCAGCGGTTAACAAGCAGTGATAGCCTAGTGGTGTGACCATCGAACCCAAGACACGCCCCTCTCATTTTTAGGATTCATGTGCGTATTGATCACTTGCTTCGGTGAATAACACATCGTGAGGAAACCAGCATGCCTGAGAGATATTTCTCGACGGCATGTGAAGCCCAGTCAGAGGCCCACGGGCGACATAAAAACTGTGACACCAGGTTAGGTACTAATCACACGATAAAGAAGAAGAATATCACGGTGTATGAGAAATACACAAAACATCTTAAAACAACTAATTATTGCCAGCAACCGGAAACAAATCGAGTCTCCGGCCTTGTGTGAAGTTTTTGATTCAATAACACTTTGACCGACCGTGTAACTGAACCCAAGCCAGCACGCTCTGCAGAGCTGCAGCGAAACCAACGAGGCACACTTCCGTATCAGTTAATTTGAGTTATCGTATTTAATAAGCAGTTGTGTAAGAAACACCTAGTTATGCGTTATGCACTACATCTTTTTGTCTCGTTTAACAATGGTTCTATTTCATTCTTTCTCCGAAACCAACCTTGTTATGATTATTTTGTTTTAGAGTTCCGTAGCCAACGGGTGCCAACGAGGTGCCTTTGGCACCCATTGACATTATTACTAAGGCAGATTCGATGTCTGTCCAATTATCACATATTTTTGAATCGCAATATTCGATAATATCAACATATCCACCGCTAAATCTTTAAGTTTTTACATTTTTCTTATTTCCATACAAGAAACGTGTTATTTCGACGTATTTGAATAAATATCTAAATTACTAGCTGTGCCCATGACCTTCGTCCACGTGAAACTATTATATACATAGTAGGTACTTCCATATTATATACATAGTAGGTACTTCCATATTTGAATTGAATTTTGTTAACAATTTCAAGGGTTTTAATGTTTTGCAAGGCACCCTTATTGTTTTTATAAAATCAACTTATCCAGTATCATAAGTTAGACCTTATAACATCAGCTATCTGCCAGTGAAAGTCCCGTCAAAATCGGTCCAGCGGTTTCGGAGAGTAGCCAGAACAAAAAGGCAGACAGACCGACAGACAGACATTTAAAAAAATGTGGTATAATGTTAAAGACACTTCAATTTTATTTATTTGTATGTATACGTGTGTATGTATATGAGGAGGAGCTCGTGGCTAAATAATAACAGCCGCTCGGGTCGATCTTTAGGTTAAGCAGTGCTTGCCTAGGTTGGTCTGTAGATGGGTGACCACCCATTACATACCGAGTTTCTCCGTGCCTCGGAAAGCACGTTAAGACGTTGGTCCCGCCTGTCATTTGTAGATCTTTGACAGTCGTTAGGTAGTCAGTGGCCCAAAAAGACTGACAACCAGTCTTACCAAGGGATGCGTATTTCCCTTTCCGTGTCCAACTGGCGACAACGGTCTCGCGAAATCCACACGCCTTTGTATTACTACACAATTCAACCAACCCGTGCACGGCTTGCGTCAACTGAGCACGTTTTTGCGATCAAGCAACGTTAAAAGAGGTTATACAAAACAGTGTGCAATGGAACTAAAGGCGGTTTTTTATTTGGTCTGTTCAAAACAAATCCTGATGATTTAGCGCGTTCGTAAATATTCGGAATAAATCGTGCGGCCCGAGCAGGCGGGGAGCCAATAATAATTCCACAGAGCCTTCAATTCAAGAAAATTATACGATTAGGTACTGGGTATTGAGTCAGAGTTTATGAGAATAATCAAAGTACTTAAAGAAGAACCAAATAGGTTAGGTTAGGTTAGAACTGTAACCAAATAAGCGCGAGCCGAGCGAGCGGAGCGAGCGCTGCCGCGGCAGCGGCCGGCGAGCGCTACGTAGTAGTTGGTCACAGTTCTAACCTAACCTTACCTATTTGGTCGGAGTAAAAAAAGTGTTCAGTTCAAAAGTGTTCAGTTCAACTCCACACTATTTTGTAAAACCTACTCCAGCGCCACTTGATCACAAAGGCGTGCTCAGTTGACGCGAATTGAACACGGGATCGGTAGGATTCCGTAGTAAAACAAAAGCGTGTGGATTTCGCGAGACCGGTGTCGCCAGTTGAACACGGAAAGGGAAATACGCCCAAGGGATATCGTATTACCCAGTACTAACTGGGTTGTGGAGGTCAGATAGGCAGTCGCTCCATGTAAAATACTGGTATTCAGCTGCATCCGGTTAGACTGGAAGCCGACCCCAATATAGCTGGGAAAAGGCTAGGCAGATGATGATGACGTATGTATGTATAATATATGTATGTATAATAGTCTATATAAATAAAAAGAGAAGTCCTGACTGACTGACTGACTGACTGACTGACTGACTGACTGACTGACTGACTGACTCATCAACGCCCAGCCCAAACCCTTGGACCTAGAAAGCTGAAATTTTGCACAGAGGTTTGATTTATAATGTAGACAAGGAATAAGGAAGGATATTTCAAAATTCAACCCCTAAGGGAGTTAAATAGGGGATGAAAGTTTGTACGGAAAATCGTCATTTTTGTAGTTTATACCATGAAAACTGCTGATTACAATTTTGGTTAAGAAATTAAAAATGACGTGTTTCAGTGTTTTTCGAAATTCCACCCCTAAGGGAGTTAAATAGGGGATGAAAGTTTGTATGGAAAATCGTCATTTTTGTAGTTTATACCATGAAAACTGCTGATTACAATTTTGGTTAAGAAATTAAAAATGACGTGTTTCAGTGTTTTTCGAAATTCCACCCCTAAGGGAGTTAAATAGGGGATGAAAGTTTGTATCGAAAATCGTCATTTTTGTAGTTTAAACCATAAAAATTGGTGATTACAATTCTGGTTAAGAAATTAAAAACGACGTGTTTCAGTGTTTTTCGAAATTCCACCCCTAAGGGAGTTAAATAGGGGATGAAAGTTTGTATCGAAAATCATCATTTTTGTAGTTTAAACCATAAAAATTGGTGATTACAATTCTGGTTAAGAAATTAAAAACGACGTGTTTCAGTGTTTTTCGAAATTCCACCCCTAAGGGAGTTAAATAGGGGATGAAAGTTTGTATCGAAAATCATCATTTTTGTAGTTTAAACCATAAAAATTGGTGATTACAATTCTGGTTAAGAAATTAAAAACGACGTGTTTCAGTGTTTTTCGAAATTCCACCCCTAAGGGAGTTAAATAGGGGATGAAAGTTTGTATCGAAAATCATCATTTTTGTAGTTTAAACCACGAAAATTGGTGTTTCATTCTGGTTAAAAATCACGTGTTTCAGTGTTTTTCAAATTCAACCTCTAAGGGAGTTAAATAGGGGATGAAAGTTTGTATAGAAAATTGACATTTTTGTAGTTTAAACCATGAAAATTGGTGTTTATCATTATGGGGAAAAATTGAAATCCACGTGTTTTAGTGTTTTCGAAATTCAACCCCTAAGGGAGTTAAATAGGGGATGAAAGTTTGTATCGAAAATCGTCATTTTTGTAGTTTAAACCATAAAAATTGGTGATTACAATTCTGGTTAAGAAATTAAAAATGATGTGTTTCAGTGTTTTTCGAAATTCCACCCCTAAGGGAGTTAAATAGGGGATGAAAGTTTGTATCGAAAATCGACATTTTTGTAGTTTAAACCATAAAAATTGGTGATTACAATTCTGGTTAAGAAATTAAAAACGACGTGTTTCAGTGTTTTTCGAAATTCCACCCCTAAGGGAGTTAAATAGGGGATGAAAGTTTGTATCGAAAATCATCATTTTTGTAGTTTAAACCATAAAAATTGGTGATTACAATTCTGGTTAAGAAATTAAAAACGACGTGTTTCAGTGTTTTTCGAAATTCCACCCCTAAGGGAGTTAAATAGGGGATGAAAGTTTGTATCGAAAATCATCATTTTTGTAGTTTAAACCATAAAAATTGGTGATTACAATTCTGGTTAAGAAATTAAAAACGACGTGTTTCAGTGTTTTTCGAAATTCCACCCCTAAGGGAGTTAAATAGGGGATGAAAGTTTGTATCGAAAATCATCATTTTTGTAGTTTAAACCACGAAAATTGGTGTTTCATTCTGGTTAAAAATCACGTGTTTCAGTGTTTTTCAAATTCAACCTCTAAGGGAGTTAAATAGGGGATGAAAGTTTGTATAGAAAATTGACATTTTTGTAGTTTAAACCATGAAAATTGGTGTTTATCATTATGGGGAAAAATTGAAATCCACGTGTTTTAGTGTTTTCGAAATTCAACCCCTAAGGGAGTTAAATAGGGGATGAAAGTTTGTATCGAAAATCGTCATTTTTGTAGTTTAAACCATAAAAATTGGTGATTACAATTCTGGTTAAGAAATTAAAAACGACGTGTTTCAGTGTTTTTCGAAATTCCACCCCTAAGGGAGTTAAATAGGGGATGAAAGTTTGTATCGAAAATCATCATTTTTGTAGTTTAAACCACGAAAATTGGTGTTTCATTCTGGTTAAAAATCACGTGTTTCAGTGTTTTTCAAATTCAACCTCTAAGGGAGTTAAATAGGGGATGAAAGTTTGTATAGAAAATTGATATTTTTGTAGTTTAAACCATGAAAATTGGTGTTTATCATTATGGGGAAAAATTAAAACCCACGTGTTTTAGTGCTTTTCGAAATTCAACCCCTAAGGGGGTTAAATAGGGGATGAAAGTTTGTATCGAAAATCGTCATTTTTGTAGTTTAAACCATGCAAAATTGGTGTTTATCATTATGGGGAAAAATAAAAAACCACGTGTTTCAGTGTTTTTCGAAATTCAACCCTTAGGGGTTGAATTTCGGGAGTTAAATAGGGGATGAAAGTTTGTATCGAAAATCGTCATTTTTGTAGTTTAAACCATAAAAATTGGTGATTACAATTCTGGTTAAGAAATTAAAAACGACGTGTTTCAGTGTTTTTCGAAATTCTACCCCTAAGGGAGTTAAATAGGGGATGAAAGTTTGTATCGAAAATCGTCATTTTTGTAGTTTAAACCATAAAAATTGGTGATTACAATTCTGGTTAAGAAATTAAAAACGACGTGCTTCAGTGTTTTTCGAAATTCTACCCCTAAGGGAGTTAAATAGGGGATGAAAGTTTGTATCGAAAATCGTCATTTTTGTAGTTTAAACCATAAAAATTGGTGATTACAATTCTGGTTAAGAAATTAAAAACGACGTGCTTCAGTGTTTTTCGAAATTCTACCCCTAAGGGAGTTAAATAGGGGATGAAAGTTTGTATCGTAAATCATCATTTTTGTAGTTTAAACCACGAAAATTGGTGTTTCATTCTGGTTAAAAATCACGTGTTTCAGTGTTTTTCAAATTCAACCTCTAAGGGAGTTAAATAGGGGATGAAAGTTTGTATAGAAAATTGACATTTTTGAAGTTTAAACCATGAAAATTGGTGTTTCATTCTGGTTAAAAATCACGTGTTTCAGTGTTTTTCAAATTCAACCTCTAAGGGAGTTAAATAGGGGATGAAAGTTTGTATAGAAAATTGACATTTTTGTAGTTTAAACCATGAAAATTGGTGTTTATCATTATGGGGAACAATTAAAATCCATGTGTTTCAGTGTTTTTCGAAATTCAACCCCTAAGGGAGTTAAATAGGGGATGAAAGTTTGTATCGATAATCGTCATTTTTGTAGTTTAAATCTTAAAAATTGGTGGTTACCATTCTGGTTAAAAATTAAAAACCACGTGTTTCAGTGCTTTTCGGAATTCAACCCCTAAGGGAGTTAAATAGGGGATGAAATTTTGTATGGAAAATCATCATTTTTGTAGTTTAAACCATAAAAATTGGTGGTTGTCAATCTGGTCAAGAATTAAAACCATGTGTTTCAGTGCTTTTCGAAATTCAAACCCTAAGCGAGTTAAATAGGGTAGAAGTTTGTATCGAAAATCGTCATGTCTGCAGTTCAAACCATGAAAATTTGTATTAAGCCTTTTGGTTGGTAATTAATAAGTACGGCAGATATCACTGGGTTTAATTGAGTAAACATGTTTCTCTACAAATTATTTTCTTTTAGTCTTCTTCTTAGCGTTTCGATGGCAAAATGTTTAAATATGTTTAGCCCAAAACTCAGCCACGCGTACCCCGCTCACTGATGCAGTAAATAAATCATCAAGAGAGCAGGTGAAAGCCATGTGGGCCATTGTTTGTGGGGAGACGCCGCATACGCACTTGAGGTCTGAGCCGTCCATGAATCCCCATCTGCAGAGATTGTCTTTGCTCCGGCCGACTTGGGTTCGAAGTCTGTTTAGAGATTTCCAAGTCGGCCACGGCAACTCGTGTCCAGGTGGAAGGTTTTCTGATGGATCGTTGAAGTTGTCAGGGGGCTTAAACCGCTCCCGCCAGAGATTGCATCTTGCTGTGGAGGCGTTGAAATTGACTGGGCTAGCTGGGCTCACGCACACAAGAAAACTTTTACGACTTTTCAGCCTCTGGGGCACTGAGACGTAGCTGTGCATTGGGTGGCGTGAGTCAGCTTGTAGTTTCGTCCTCTCGATACGGCTGGCTATAGTCCTGCGAACTTGGGGAGGCGCGATGCCAGACAGTGGATACAGCATTCGTACCGGGGTCGGTTTAAGACATCCAGTAATTATGCGGCACGTCTCATTTAAGGCTGTATCCACTAGGTGTGCGTGGGCAGAACGGTCCCATACTGGACAGGCATATTCACCAGCAGAGAAGCAGAGCGCCATCCCTGTGGTTCGCAGAACTTTTGGAGAGGCCCCCCATTTTGTGGATGTAAGGCGGCGTAAAAGGTGATTTCTGGCATGCACTTTTAATTTAACATTTTGGCAGTTGTTATTGTAGGTGAGTGACCGGTCTAAGGTTATGCCAAGGTATTTCGGGTTATAACTGTGGGCGATGGGAACCCCCTGCCAAGAGATGTTTAATTTACAACCCGCCTGTCTATTACGGAGGTGGAACGGAACGCGCATGATTCTTTTAGTGAATTCAACGCAATCAAGCACAGATTACCGTATTTATACTAAACTAAATCTCACGACATCCCACCACAGGGGGAGGGGGTCGAAAAATCAGCTCACGTAATTAATGGACGCCCCCTAACAAAAGCATCTGCTTGCTTTATGTAATTGAAATAAACATATTTTTTTAACACTTTGCCCGACCCCGGGAATCAATCCCCACGCTTAGTAGTCGCGCTTGCTACCACTAGACCAACGAGGCAGTCTCACACATGCACACCAAAATTTTAACGCGAACGAAGTCGCGGGCAACAGCTAGTTATAATATATTATTGTACAGTGGTCATGGAACTTATCGTGTGCTAGTCCGACTCGCAGTTGGGCGATTGTTTACAAAGATTATAACTAGTAGCTGTTCTACTCATGGGCGTACCCAGCATGTTTTAAGGGGTGGGGCAGAAGTAAATAAACTAAGTAGTAGGAAATTAAAAATGCTTTTTATTTACTGACTGATATGTTTTATTGTTTTTTTTTTTTTAAGAGAACCAAGGTTACCGACGTAGCCCGAAGAATAGCCAAACTTAAGTGGCAGTGGGCAGGGGCACATTGCTCGCAGAACGGATGGCCGATGGGGCCGAAAAGTTCTGGAGTGGCGACCGCGAACCGGAAGACGCTGCGTTGGAAGGCCTCCCACTAGGTGGACCGATGACCTCGTAAAGGTTGCAGGGATCCGCTGGATGCGAGACGCACGAGACCGGTCAATGTGGCGACACTTGGGGGAGGCCTATGTCCAGCAGTGGACGTCTTTCGGCTGAAATGATGATGATGATGATGACGTTTTATTGACTGCACTACGCCTTATTTCAATAATAACCTGCGAGGGTTCTGGCTAAATCTAGCTAAAATTTCGTTTTGAAATATAGGTTTTGCTTCCAGAACCTTCTTTCAATGCTCACTCAACATACAGAGACCGACAAGACGGTTTTCTGTCATCGTTGACCTTAACCAAGTTTTTATTTTAATGTGAAAAATGTCAAAATACCCAAATGAATTTTGTAATTTTTTTAATTTTCCCTAAAAATTCCTACCTTCAGGTCTGAGAGCAGGGTGGGGCAAGTGGGCCTTGCCTTGTGTTATTTACATCTTCTTCATATGTCAGATTATTGGAACATTTGATTATTGCTGTACTGTCATCAGCGAAGAGGATCATTGGATGCTTAATTTGTTGTGGCAGGTCATTAATATATATAAGAAATAATGGTGGCCCAAGGAAACTGCCCTGTGGTACCCCATTGTAAAGTTTCCTACAGTTTGATATGTATTTTACTTCCCATTTTGTATTTAAATTGACTCTAGTTATTTCAGTATATTGACTGCGGTCACTTAAATAAGATTTTAACAGTTCCAAAGCATTTCCCTTATACCGTAAGTGTTTAGTTTTTCAAGTAGTGTCTTATGATCTACATAGTCAAACGCTTTTGTCATGTCAGTAAACTGGGCACATACTGGCGTTTTACTGTCAACACTAGTAATTATATGATTGATAAGATTATATATTGACATATTGATGCTTCTATTCTTACGGAATCCCATTTGTTCGTCACCTAATATATTAAATTTGGTCAAATATGAGTTCAATATTTCATAAATCAACTTTTCTATCACTTTTAAGAAAACTGGTATCAAGGCAATGGGTTTATAATTTTGCATTTGTTCTTTACAATCCTTTTTATGGAGTGGCTTTATGATGGTGGTAAAAGGAAAAAAAATCGCCTTAAAATTCAAGTTTGGTAGACAGGAGCAGAATCGAATATTATTTATAATTATGTAGATAATCACTCGTTTGGCAAAAAGCCGCTCGGATTACTTCGTTGTACCGATACAACCTGAACATGATGTAATGATGGTAGGTGCCAAACGCAGGTTACCAATCGGAACGTGCCGAATGAAAGCCGAATATCTTGCATAATGAATGGATTGCGTGAAAGATGATTTGGTTAGAATGGGGTGGCTCGTGAGATGACGAATTAGTATGGAAAAAAACACGCTGTGACTACCACGTATAAATTGGAATATAGGCAGGAGAATGATGCAAAATCGGACGTAAAATAAAAAATCAACGAGAATTACCAAATAGTTTATTAATTAAAGATACACAAATTACACTTAATCCTAGCCAAACACATACATGACTGTAGAGAGCACTAAAGAGAGGCACTTGTAGGCGATGTAGACGTAGAGCGCCGCAGCAACGACGTGTAGCTTGTGCAGCCAGTACTGCTTCCTCCTGGCATACTCCGTGTGTCGGATGCCATCCTTCATGAGGTACCTCCTCAGTCCCACGCACCAGAGCGTCACGTACTCCGTGATGTTGATGTCACAAGTGTCAAAGTTAAAGATGAGTTTGTCGTCAGCTGACAGTGACTTGTACAGGCTGTCAGTGTTGTCGTCCCTGAAGACCCAGCTGTGGGTCGTGAAGTAGGAGAGGGCCATGGATGCCCGGTAGACGCGGTTATAAAGTTTTATGAACCTGGAATTCAAGAAACAAAGTACGTTAAATACGTATGCTCCAGTGATTGTCCGACTTACTCTGATTCAAATAAATCCAATTCTATCAAAAGTTAAAAATCTAAAATTAAATTTAATAAGTTTTGTTCAAAGTAGTCCTATCATTCTTAGACAATACGGATTTTAAAAAAAAACAAATCTACATCCCTAGTCGCTTATAACGTTGTAATAAAAAAATGGTTTTGAACATTTCCTGTCAACATGATCAATATATCGCTCCCCCCACCGAATAATATGGTAATGTGGTACTACGATGGTTTTAGTTTTATTGCATATTCGATGTTCAGAGCATTAATTACATCTTGCAATCTTGAACTTTTTCGGTAAGCGACGATTACCATTTTATTCGCGTAAGAAACGCATCTCTTGTTCCACGTAAAGTATAAAACAATAATATGCGTGTAATATTTTTATTACCAGGATATGGTAATGTCGTTTTACAAAACATGACAGATCTTATGCAAAATCGTAATGTCGTTCACTGTATCATAATAGTTAATATTTTTAAAGCAAGCGGTTGTACAATAAAATATTATGATGGTGTCGGTACGTAATGAATGAATATAGTATTATTATCCTTAGTGATTGACGAGTTTTTTTTTTTTTTTGTAAATGTCCTCTCGCAGTTCTACCTAGGAGGTTGTCGTCTCCTTAACCGGACTATCCTGTGGGTGCCTTGAGTGTAAGGCCTCCAGCCAGGGCAAAAAAAGTACAAACGAAGCGACTACACGCTAAGGGTAACCCCTTTTTTTTTTTTTCGGATTGGACATCATCAAATGACCCTCCCCACTCTGGGCGGGTACCTCCTGAGGTACGAGCCTCGGCTTAGGGCAACGCTGGTGGAGGACAGCAAACGGGTCAGGCTGGAACTTTATGGTATCATTATTTAGGGGCTGATTTTGGACTACAGGCTTAGTCACGCGGGTTGGCTTGAGCAAGGGTCGGGGAGGGCGTGGATCGGGCCGCGCGACAGGCCTCGATGGCGAGGACAGAATGACGGCTGTTTGCTTCTTGAGCGTGCTAGATTCCCTACTGCTCTCCTGGAGGAGGGTGATAGCGTCATCGGGGGTGATGAGAGTATGCCTTGGTCGGCGAATCTTACTAATGCGTGAGGGCGGCCTATGCGATTAGGGGATAACGTTGCCTTATGGCAGTATCGAAGAAACGCTTAGAAAGGGGTTTCGTAAACTGAAGGATTGTGGGCATTCTAAAGGTGCTCCTTCACCGGGAGCATTCGCCTGTAATGTAATAGTTCAAATTCACTTGTTTCCATACAAAATCGAATCTTGGACTGTTACATTACAGGCGAATGCTCGCGGTGAGGGAGCACCATAAGATCTATGCGCTGACGGTCATTGCGGATATAGTAAGGGGCTTTTTTTTTTTATCGTGTTCAAATCATCAAATGAGTCCTCCCCAGGGCAGAGTGGGAGGAAATGTCAGACTTGTACTGACTAAAATCCACGGTGTCCTTCAATAGCCCTTTTATGATCCAGGGTCACGGTAATTCTATAAGTCCCGCGACCCCGGCAGGCTTTGGCCCTCTAGAGGGGGGGTCCCGTCATAATGCTGACACTCTTTGAGGCGCGCGTGGAACTCAACGCGCCGTCGACCCGGGCATGGTCCATGGTCGGACAGCGAGTCGCCCATTACTCGCCGCCCGCAAGCCCGCGTCTACGGTGGCCGGAGATCGTCTGCCGACGTCCGTCGCCGTGGGCGTCTACCACTGCGGCTGGGGTGGAGGGAGGACGCTGTCCTCTCCCTCACGCGGCCCGCCTCCTCCTTCGCGAGCATGACTGCTTCGCAGAAGGAGGCGACCGCTTCCCACTCCGTCTCGCCCCGCAGCATGGCCTCGACCAATGCTGGGCGCGAGAGGTCTCCGCCTATCGCCACCGTGAGGACACGGCGGGGCTCTGCCCAAGCGGGGCAGTCCTGCACCGTATGCTCCACCGTGTCCTCCGGGCGGTCCTCGCAGTGGTGACACCCAGGCGTTTCCTCCTTCCCCATCAGACACAGGTACCTCCCGAAACTTCCGTGTCCGGTGAGGACCTGTGTCATGCGGTAGGTCAGGACGCCGTGACGTCTATCCAGCCACTCCTCAAAGAGGGGTCTTACCGCCGCGATTGCGGCGTGCCCGATATAGTAAGGGGCTTCCGTGACCTTGCGTAAGAACCGGATCTAGAGCACCTGCATCCTATAGATATATTATCTAGGCTTGATGTGTTCGAACACGACACAAGCGTATGTCATGATGGCACGGGTCACCGCGGTATAGACGCGCAACTCAACTCACTCTTGGCCGTTAACAGGAAATGGAGCCTACCCATAACAAAGGCGTCTCGGTCACGAGCTGCAATGAAATGCGTCCCGAAGGACAGATGGTAGTTGAGAATGACTCTTAGGTATCTGGTTTGCTTCTCCCAAGGGATAGGCTTACCGTACATAGTGATCGGGCTGGGGGAGGTGGAATTGATACGCGATTTAGTCTTAAGAACCGCCTGATTCTTATCGAGGTTAACCTAGATTCTCCACTTCCGGAACCAAGCGCCTACGACGCCGGCTGAGGTTTGGGGGGTTTTGGCGACAGCGTTCTTACAACTTGTAGTAGGTGGCCGTGTCGTCTGTGAACAGGGTTAACTGAGCCTTTTTGCTCTTGGGAATATCGCTAGTCAACAGCGTGAATATAAGCGGTGAGACGACGGAGACCGGACTCCAGCTCGAATGGGAGGAGAGAGCTTCCCCGATGTGATAGCGGAAGGTGCGATCCGACAGAAAGTCTCGTAAGATGAGCACGAGACGGGCTGGCACTGTCAGTTGGTACAGCTTGTGTAATAAGCCGTTGTGTCAGACTTTGTCGAAGGATATCGCTAAGTCGAAGAACAACACGCCCGTCATCGCTTCACGCTGGAAGCCAGCGCTCAAATGCTCAACGATTCGGTGGACCTGTTGGATGCACGAGTGTTCGGCCTTGAAGCCGAATTGCTCATTTGGAACGAGACTCTTAGCCTCGGCATAGTCTTTGAGTCGCTTATAAATTAGTCTCTCGTAGATTTTGCCGAGCGCATTCAGAAGACTGATAGGCCGGTAGCTCGAAGGCTCCTCCTTGGGTTTACCGGGTTTTGGGATACCAATAACAGTGGCCTCTTTCCATACCTGCTGGGGGAAGAAGTTGTTGCTCAAGGCGCCTTTGAAGATGGCTGCCATTAACACTATTAGCTGGGCGGGGAGGAGTTTGAACAACTTATTGGTAATTCCATCCGAGCCGCGTGCGATCCGCGGCTGAAGCTTTTTTGTGATGTCATGCACTTCGTTGCGTGTGACTGAATATAGAGTATCATCGGGGTCTTCGACGGGAGGGAAGGCGGATTTACCTTCGACTTCACCATGTCGAGGTGACGTTTGTCTACTGGTTGAGAGCTGGAAGAGCACTGAAACTTCAGGCTGTCGGCTAGGCATTCTGCCTTTTCAGAGTCGTCAAATGCGACGCTCTTGTCGGGGCGGGTGAGAGGAGGCATCGAAGCCTCATCGGTTGCACGCATCTTTCTTTGCAATTGTCAAAAAGCTAGGTGGGTGGGCTCGAGTTCACTGAGCTCCTTGTCCCATCGAGTGCAACGATGCTCGCTTATGCGCTTCCTTACAGCACGCTGTAAGTTGCGCATCTGAGCCTTGTTCGCGTCGCAGGGAAAGTTGCTCTAGGCACGGATGGCCGCGTTCTTCTCGTTTATCAGTTCACGTACGTCAGCGAGTAGTCTCCATAACTTTTCACAAATTCGAAATGATGTTTAAATTATACAGTAGTATCCTCAATTGATTTGTTTGCTAACAAATCGATTGAGGATACTACTGTTATTACAAATTAGTACTGCCTTGTCCAAAAGCTGCATTGTTTTTGATGAAATTTAATAGTGGTTGCGCGTGCTTTCCTGCCTGTGTAGGTACTTAATTTGTTGATTGTCTAATTATAATTTTTTATATTGTTTTCTATAAGCCACCCAAACTCAATAAAATAAAAAAATATGAAGTAAAAAGTATTAAAATCAACTTCCTCTAATATTGTTGTTTCTGCCAAATCAAATAATAGGTACTTACTGACTATTTAATAAAACATGGTATTTGCAACATTATGTTACTGTTCATATTCTGACACTACAGATCGACGAATATTATTGTCATGTTACATTACAGTAAACACTATCGCTTGGATTTCACCCGAATAATATCGTAATGTCATAATACCGGTAGGTTTTTCGGACCCTATATCAACGAATAATACCATAATGCATTAATACTAACTACGATATCGTTGAGTTTAGACGCGAATAATATCGTAATGATGTGTTGCATACTATAGTTTTGCCCTACAGTTTCAGTATCATTATTTTCGTCAAAAAGTTTATGTTGTCAAACTATTACAAAAGAGAAACATAAAATAAAACAGACTGTAAAAAATTAGCTTTGTTTTGATGTATAAATGGCTATCATAGGATCCACCCGTGCTGAGATATTTGCATAAAACAGTTTTTAATTTCTCCTGAACAATTTAGAAAAGTCGATTACCATATTATTCGGTGGGGGGAGCGATATATGTATTTATCTATATATGTATTGGATATATTATACGTAGTTTAGATGATAAAATAACTAATTTAAGTAATAAAATCTACTGTTTATACACATAGGTAAATCCCCTACTGCAAATCTTGCAATCGAAATAAAGTTTGCTGTAAGAAAACCCAATTCTGGGTTAAACTCGCCATTGTAAGTACATAGGCTAAATTATTGCAATTTGTATGTATACTTTTAATTTTGTGTGCAATAAAGAATAAGAATGGTTATTAATAACATCAACTCTAAAATTACAACATCCAACCTGTTATTAGACCTAAGCAAAGGCGATGTTTTCTTAAACCATTCCATTTTTATTAATAAATTAAGTACAATTGGTAAAGAGGATCAGGTTAAGAGTGGACCAAATCGTTTCATGCAACTAGAACTCAGATATCGAGAGTAACAAAATTTTAAGACAAAGTGAACAGTATTACGATCTCGTATTCCCAACCTCGACGCAAATACTTTGGAGTTCCACAGGGAAGCATCTTAGGGCCACCGTTATTCCTAGTATAAGTGACCATCCGTCCTCCGGGAAAAGAACTAAATTATGTTCTATTTGCTGATGAAACAACAGTTATCTTGAACCGCAAGAATCTTGAATCACATGAGTCTCATATAAATAAAACTTTGAATAAAACAAATACATAGTTAGAAGTTACCGTACCTACCGGAAATAATTTAATTTCAAAACACAGAATAATACATTTTTCCATCGTTTTGCGAGTAGCAGTGACGAAAGAAATAACACTCAAGCCAAGTGCCTGCCTGGGCTCGAACCCATGAACTACAACTTGTCTAGGCCGTAACCACTGGGTCACCGCCGCTGTTTAGATATTATGTTTCATTGCCACCTTAAAAAAAATGAAAATGAGACATCTAGACAATGGCAATGACAATCCAGTTAATGGTGTATCACGCCTATGTTTGCACCGTCATCAAGTATGGTATGATTGTAAAATAAAATTGTCTGGGGACGAAATTATTATGGTTATTTTAGCACAAAAAAATTTGTTCAACAGGTTAGGCACTAGCCACACGATAAATAAAGAAAGAAGCACAAAAGAAAAGTTGCGGAACGCAACTTTGAATACCTATGGACTGTACTGATTCTTGCAGATCGGTGTATAGCAGCCACGTCAGGATCAGGAACAGAGGTGTGTTGCCCGTGCTGATGATGGTGATGATGATGATGAATATTACTTACATGGGCGGCTTCCCCAGCAGTATACAGCCTCCATCCAGTACATAGCCGGGGATGTAGTGCAGCAGCCACGTCAGGATCAGGAACAACGGCTTGTTGCCCGTGCTGATGATGAACATGTACCACACGGCAAGGGGTGTAGGGAGAAAGTGGCCGATTTCTTGGATCTTTGAGGAGACGGGACCTGTCAGAAAAATAATTAGTAGAAACAGCTATGACACAGATGACACTATGGAGTTGTATTTTTTGTTCAGTACCGGGACGTGTGTATGTACTTTATTTTAGCTTTCAAAGCGTCGAATTTGCCTCGCTAATCATTTAATACCGATTTGTATGCCAGTCTCTTTCCCTAAACTCGTATACTCGTGTTCCACAGCACCATCCAGGTTTGAAAATTAAAGGTGGGAGTGGGTTGTGATTTACAGAAGTGTTGTCACGCAACAAGCGAATCCTTGTACAGTTCTTAGACAAGCAATTATACTTACATCAATGAAACACGTTCCTCGCACTCAACACGGAGTAGATATGGACGTCGCTGCCACTCCTGGCGTCTACAACACTGGCACGCTTTGTGCTAGTCAGCCTGCCACGATGATAGCATGGTGTCATATTTGACATACTCACTCCAATGGAACAGGTTCCTCGCACTAGACACAGAGTAGATCTGGACCTCCCTGCCACTGCCTGCCACGCCACGCTTGATGCCAGTGTTCCAGCCTGCCACTATGATGGCATTGTTAACGTAGTCCACTGGCACGAGAGAGTAGCGTGCGTTGTTGGCCGCATACGTCGCGTGGATGAGCCCTGTGGCTGGACCTAGGATCATCTGGAATTGGAAAATACTAATCTTCTCATACTAATACTATAAGGGAAATTATTAAACGGGCGAATAAAAATTTAATTGGCGACTAATATACTAAACATTGCGACAAGGAGAACATAGGAAGGAAGAGCAAGCGAAGCGGGCTCGTGACTTGTGGTACCCCGACTCGGACAGGTTAGGTTCGAAGGGGATGGCAGAGTCTAGTGAGCGGAGGAAGCGCGCGAACTAAGAACCTGGCGTCCCCTTCTTGTTAGGTTAAGCCTTGCAAACAGAAATAGGAGCCCCGCGCAGCGGGGCTACGGCGACCTCGCCTTAACTACAATCTAGTGGTTTATAAGCTTGATTTAGTTAGTTATTACACTGATCGTCTTGAACAACTAGTAACTCAAAGTATTTTCAAGTCGCCGTTTTAAACATTTTTATTGACCCACTATTTGTCACCTACTTAGTATTTCAGTAGCTCATCAGTATTTTTTACACCTTTGATTTTATTTTCGCTCGTTTAAATACTACCCATACTCCCCGCGAACACTATTATTATATTGCACTTACACTATTGTATACTTATATATTAAATACATTTTTAAATATTCTAATGTAAAACAATATCAAAAAAACATTTAAAATATAAAAAATAGATGGCCCATAGGCATCAGGAACAAGGTCCAGGCTGCCGGTGGTCAGGGCTCCAGAGAGAGGAACCGCCTATATTATATTTATTTTATTTTTTCAATTTTTTTACCAATGTGTTTTGATTTCATAAATTGCTACTTTGACTTTGTTAATTTTAATTTTATTACCAATTATTTTGATTTTTTAATTGCTACTATGACTTTGTTTTATTTAATTTTATTTTTTCAATTTAATGTTATTACCTTATTATGTTTTGATTTTATTTTTTAAATGCTACTATATCTTTGTTAGCTTAGTTATACATTTTATTAAGCATGATGTGGTCTCCTGTAAGTGAAGGAGTACACCTACGTGATACTTTGTCGTCGATTATTTATTTCGTGTTTGTGTACATCCTTTGTTGGAGATCCTAAACAAATAAGTAAATAAACACGTCGGAATAAGCACGTGTACCCACAATCGATGTTTTGATGACCAAAATGTGACGCGCGTGTACGCGTATGAGCCGTTGCAAGCGATTACGCGCAGAAAAATACGTTAGTCTGAAACCGCTATAAGTTAGTCAGAAAGTTTAAACTAGCAGCCCGTTCCAAAACGTAGATAACGGACAAGAAATTCCATGGACTTGGACACCATCTTAAAGTCCAAATATACTAGCTAAGCCCCGCGGGTTCACCCACCCGTTTGGGTCGTCTCATATTGGTATTTACAGGGTGTAAACAGACCCTTCACATAGCCGTGAACCAAGCATTCTGTACATCAAACTAAGTAACTTTACGCAAAAATTATTGCTGGGAATCGACTTTTTTTTTTGGGGTGAAAAATCACGTTTTACGGTAGGATTCGATGGAAAGCACTCAAAGCATTGTGCTGATGGATGGATTGTACGGGGTCGTGGAGGTGTGTAAAGTAAAAATCTTACATTAAAAACATATACCTATTTAAAAAAAATACTTGTGAAAAAGTTGGAACTTTGACCCCCAATATCTCCGTAACTAGAAGGTTCTCAGGTATAGTTTACAACTAAAAAATGATCGCAAAGATGGGGAGAACAAGTGCCTTTCTTTTATGTTAAGGGTCTATTTACACCCTTTATAAACCTTGATGTTAAATAGCCTATAACTTTCCTCAAGCATTGGGCTATCCATACTCTTAACTAATATTATAAATGCGAAACAAAGTTTGTTTGTTTGTTACCCTTTCACGTCTAAACCACTGAACCGATCATCGTGAAATTTTGCATATACGTTGATTACGTTGTCAGGTGTACAGTAACGGACATAGCGTACCTTTCATCCCGAAAAAAGTACCTACTGTCCGAGGAAAACAACAAAAACGTTCTTATGATAGTAGATGGCGCCACTTGTCTTTCGAATCATGATTGAATTATATTATGACAAGCAGAGTACAACCCGAATTGATTGTCAAATTCTAAATTAACGCGAGCGAAGCCGCGGGCAAAAGCTAGTCAATTATATAGAGATTTTTTTCAAATTCGACTGGAAGTTCCCGAGATTATCGTGTTCAAACAAACAAACTCTTCAGTTTTAACATAATAGGTAAGTATAGGTTACAAAATGTTGGGGGCATTATTTTTGAAGTAGATGTAGCTACTTACCCCACTGGCGCCGTACGCGCAGCTGGTGTCAGCCCAGCCCGGCATCGGCTCCCGGTACGACGAGATTACTGAAATTATACAAGACAACTCTTGCCGTTCGACCTAGACTGTTCTGCTGGTGTACATACACAGGCATTAGGTCTCTATGAGAGGTATAAGAGGTGTGGTGCCAAGCAATTTTATCCTTCACCATTTTGTGAGCAGGTTTGATGAGAATTTAGCAGTGTCATTAGAGTTACACATTTCAGCTGTGTCTCTGGGGTAGCAAAGTGTCTGCTATACCTCTGGCATTGCAGATAGGGGGCCACACTTATTGACGCTGAATCTTTATACCCATACAATAAATGACGTCATTCGCCCGGATGATTCAGACGACGAGAGTCGACACCGCGCCGAGGATCAGAAATGGGATAAATATGCTGACACGTGATCAACTCATGTCAAGTCAGTTCCGCACCGATAAGTACGCTTCTACTCCCTTACCACTACATGGGCCGTCGTCGGCGTATCTGCCATGCAATAATAACCCTTATGTCTTACCGATTGCGGGTCTCACGATGCTGATAGGCATATCCCCAGCTCTGCTCCTCACCACCTCTTCAGCCACCGCCTTTGCGAACGTGTAAGTATTGGGGTAGCCCTTGATGAGGCTGCAGGTAAAATATACTTTCTGTAGCCATTTTAGCAAGATGTCTCGTTGGTCTAGGTGTCGCAAGTGCGTTCAATTTCCAGGTCGGGCAAAGTGTTTAGAGATTCCACAACCCAGTTAGGACGGGTTATACGACGCCTCTTGGTAAGACCGGTCACCGGACTCTGACTTATAATGTACTGAAGTATCTGTTCGTCCGTACAAGGTGGGCGCAGCCGGCCGAAGCCATTTTGACCCAATCTTTTGCAAGACATAACATAACATCAGGCTCGTCACATATTTCGCCAGTTATGTTTAAGTTACACGTGATAGGGCACAAAACCAGACTCCGTGACTGCTACTGAAATATTTCTGATGGAAAATCCCAAGAACACATTGCCCGACCGGGGAATGTAATCCAGGAGCTCATGCTCAGTAGTCGCGCTTGCGCCCACTACACCAACGAAGCAGTCGTTCATAGGTATGTATAGAAGCCGCTGTAGTCTCATCGCACTGTTTAAACTAAGATTTACACTCACTTGTCAGCAATAGCCTCGAACCTCGCTTGGTCGAAGTTCTCGGCCATGCTGATCATCAGCTCGGGTGGCACCGGTGCCTCGTAGAACTGCTCCAGGACCTCCTTCTCCACGAACTGGTCGGTCGCGTTGGCGTACGTCGTTGAGACGTACACGAATGATCTGGAATGTATATAACATCCATAACATGCCCGTATTCCGCAAGGAGTGTGTGTGTATTGTATACCCACATTTCGCATAGTTTATATATTTTGAGCATTGAGTGTAGAAAGCGATGGATGAGAGAGACCTACGAAGGAGGATACGTGCCCAGAAGACGAGTGTTTAGTTTCGCCGCCCATTAATTGTGAAGCAATTTAATTTAAAGTCATTTATTTATTTGCATCAGACACAACGATCCATAACTTACTTAGTAAGCACACTTAAAAATAATGTTAGTTGGAGATCGAATAATCAGAGAGAAATACACACCACACAGTACTATTATATCTAAGTTGTACACAACAATAAATTTAAATTAAATTAATGCAATCAGCTTTCGTCAAATAAAATATACAATGTAAAATATCCGTAATCAAATCTATACTAATATTATAAAAAGGTAAAATTTGTTTGTATGTAGGGGGTAATCTCCGGAAGTAATGAACCAATTTTAAAAATTGTTTCACTGGTAGAAAGCTACATTATTCGTGAGTGCTATATTCTATAAATTATATTTATATCATGCGTATTAGCCGAGCTATAAAAATTTTCGCGGACGAAGTCGCGGGCGAAGTGCTAGTTTAAAATAAAATAACTTAATTTCATTACCTAATCAAATCATTATTATAAGATACACGTTACACGTTAAAATTCAATACATAATCAATATTAAAAATTAATAAATCAAACATTAACGCCAGCATTAACGACGTTATTCGTCGAGCCAAACGGCTTGGTACGTGACCATGGCAAGAGACCAGACGGCATGACGTTGGTCCCTTGGAAGGTGGGTAGGCCTTTGGTGTGGGACGCAACCTGTGTCGATACCCTTACGCCATCTCACCTTGCAAGCACGGCGGGCTGTGCAGGCGCTGCTGCTGCGGCTGCTGCGATCCTCAAGCGGCGCAAATACTGTAACCTTATTGGTAATTACAGTTTTGAGCCGTTTGGGGTCGAAACGCTCGGGTCATGGGGCCCGAGTGCGCGTCTCCTTTTTAAGGAAATCTCTCGCCGACTGGGCGTGACCAGAGGGCTGGGCTCTTTCTTTGGCCAAAGAATTAGCGTTGCCATTCAGCGTGGCAATGCTACCAGTCTTCTGGGCACGTTTCCAGATGCCAGCGATGCGGAGGAGTACTTTGACGCCTAGGTGTCCTATTGTCGTCGTTTATTAGATGTTTATATTTTCTTACTTTTAGTCTTATTTTATCTTTAGTTTAGTTCTATGTGTAGTCTGTATATAATGTAAATAAATGTTAATTGTTAGTTATAAATCAATATAAATTATAAACTACTAGCTTTTGCCCGCGGCTTCGCCCGCGTGGATGTCGTAAATATCCGATTACTTACCTTCACCCCCTTTTTAACCCTTCGGGGGTAGAATTATCACAAACGCCGAGACACGTATAAATTAATTTTCAATCGTCAGCCTAAACACAAAATTTGAAGATCCTAACTTCAACACTGACAGACTTTCATACAAACTTCCATCCCCTATTTTACCCCTTTAGGGGTAGAATTCTCAAAAATCCTTTCTTAGTGGAGACCTTCTCTTCACAAAGAACACATCCTCCAAGTTACATGTCTCTAGGACCAGCGGTTTGGGCTGTGTGTTGATATATCACCCAGTCAGTCAGTCAGTTTACTATTTTATATATATAGATTTTAAATCCTGTGGTGACTATTTTACATTTTTACCTAACCCAGGTCCGTTAAACGGGTGTGTTAAGAATAGCCTTATATTTATGAGAATATCCGACCAAATTAATAACTATATACAGGGTGGAGACGACAATGCGACAATAAATTAAACTGTATGTAACTCATGACGTTCCCAGTCTGCATACAAAAATTCAATCGAAAATTACTGGATATTTTCGATTGAATTTTGTATGCAGTTTATTCACAGGACGTTATTTCTCATTTTTTGCATTTTCTACATAGTGTAGATAATAGGCTACCACCAACAGGTTAACGAATCCCGCATCGGTATAAACGTTAAACACATGGTGCCAACTCGCTACTTCAAAAACCTTGGCCAAAATTGTCGTATTGTCGTCTCCACCTTGTATAATTATCTATTATATTTTATAGAAATAGTTTCCATTGTGGCTTAAAATGCTTAGTTTTCAAAACGAAAGATAGTTGTGATATTTGAATAATCAAGTTAAATGTTTATTTACTTTATATTGCTAGTAAATGAATTAGTAATAATTAAATATTATTTTATAATGTTTCCTAGATCTTATCTTGCAATTTCAATATATCAAGTTGTTTCAATCAATTCTCTGAACTATCAGTTGATGTTCATATCTTATCCGATTAAACATAAATACATACTAGATTACTAAATTGTGTAATGAAGTTTTAAAATAGTTCCCTTACACAGGATTTGTTAATTATTATCTTCGTTATAAGTTATTCAGGTATAATGTATGACCATTTGCCATTGGTTTATTATGGCGGCCATCTTTGATGAGAATCATTATGATTATGATTTGACGGGTATATAAAAAATCTTTTTTGCAAAAAATAAAACCGACTTCAAAAACACAGAAAAGTGAAAAATAACTTAACTTCTGAACTCGGTGACTTCTGTTTGTTTGATTCAGTTTTTTTGTCACCGACTTCTGAAGTTAAGTTATTTTTCACTTTTCTGTGTTTTTGAAGTCGGTTTTATTTTTTGCAAAAAAGATTTTTTATTTTTCCATTTTTAGTGTAAATGTATAGCAAATATTTGTATAGGATATTACAATCCTATAGAAATATTTGCTATTCATTTATTTTACATTGTTAACAATACATTTTATGGTAATAGGCTTATCCCCAATAAAATGGAAGTTAATATACCTAAATGTCGCAATCTGGGTGTACTGCACGCATCTGCGTACCCCATCAGAGCATACAGCCGTTACGTTATGTTATGATATTGTGTAAACAATACACATCCAAGCGATTGCAGCAAACACGACAGATTTGCTGTCTACTATTGAAGAGTTCCATTGTATAACTCCGAAGATCAGATTCACCAAATTTAAACGGGACCACCGCGGAATAATATTCATCCAAATCAAAAAAAAAATCATCGAAATCGGTTCACAATTGTCGAAGATATCGATAATATAAAATTTGGGGAGTCCCCTCGATTTCTCCAAGATCCCATCATTAGATCCTGACATGATGACCATAGGACCACATGGAAAGTATACTCATGGCATTCAAACAATGCCCATGAAGTTTGAGGGTTGCCCTTAATTTTTCTGGGATTCCGTCATCTGATTCTGACTTATACCTTCCATCATCAGCTCAGCAACATGAGATGATGATTACCAGGCACAAATATCTGAATTGTTTTGGAGAGTATATGAAAAACATGGTATGTGCCTATAAAATTTGAGGGTTGCCCTCGATTTCCCTGGGATCCCATTATCAGATTCTGAGTTGGTGACAATGGGACTCCCTCAGGAGTATAGGCTTTCGAATAAAAAAAGAATTATGAAAATCGTTCTACAATTGGCGGAGAAATCAGTGAACATAGGTACGTAAAAAATACAGTCGAACATAGAAACTCCTCCTTTTTTTAAGTCGGTTAAATTGTCAAAGGAGTTTTGGTGAAAAATTTGTGAACCGTTTACAATACATGTCATGGTAATAGGCTTATCCCCAATGAACTTAACATACCTAACTGTTGAAATGGAGGTGTACTGTACGCATCTGCGTACCCCCTCAGAGCATACAGGCGTGATGTTATATCATGGTGTTGTGTAAACAATAAACATCCAAGCGATTGCAGCAATCACGACAGATTTGCTGTCTATTATTGAAGAGTTTCATTGATATCTCCGAAGATCACCATCAGATCTTCACCAAATAAAAAATGGGACCACCGCGGAATAGTATTCTTCCAAACAAAAAAAGAATCATCAAAATCGGTTCTCAATTGGCGAAGATATCGCTGAATATACACAAAAAAAAAAAAAAAAATTATCGACTTGATAACCTCCTCCTTTTGGAAGTCGGTTAAAAAGTAGATGTTGCCGCCAATTCGGGGCTTTTTGCTGTAAGTGTTCGAAGGGTTAAGACATACCCTGATTGGTATATTGTGTGATACAAAATGTGTAAAGCTGGAACCTATTTGGATTACAATGTTTATGTAATGTGTTTGATATTATACTATTATACTAGAATGGTCCAGGACAACGCAACGTTGTCCTGGTATAATATTTTAAAAGATGTTACCGTGGAGTTTCTTGTCCATTGTTCTCCACGAAGACCTAGGTTTGCGAATGGACGTAGCTTGATAGGTAATTGACGTTACCTATAAATATCTGACAAGCCTAACATAAATAAATAAATAGTCTTGTCTTTCTGTGCTTTTCTTGATAATAACCTTTTTCCCTACACACCTTTTTAGAGATACTTTAGACATAGTAAATAATAAGTAACCATTCTGACACTAAAAGCTTGATAATCGGTATATATTAATACATACATACATTTACTATTTACACCCTTTTCTTAACAGGTGCATGTAAGGCCTGCCAGTGCCTCATGAAAGGTCCGTCGAACCTGTTGGCAACAACTCGGTGTTCCGTTTGATCAAAAAAAAATCCCTCTGCTGTTTATTGTATTTATCGATCAAGGGATGCATTTAAAATGCACGAGTAAAACACCCACGTGTCAATTTCAAATATAAATATAGTCTGATGAAGTATCTTTGGGCGCATATTTTCCAGTTTTTATTTTTGGAAAATTACCTCCGGATTCCGAGTAATATTTTTTTTTCAAACTTTCGTTTTTTTTTTTTCTCCCTAAAAACTCAAAAGTGTGACTTGTCACTAACATTGAAATATTGCTCGTAATAAGGCCTATCATTCATAAAAAAACCATGTTGCACTATTGCGGTTCTTGGGAAGAATACGCCATTTTGTTCGAAGGTCAAAGAACACTACATTCGAGAGGTCTTTGAGGTGTTGACCCATTTCTCTGAAAACTTCGATGGTCAATTCCGAGGATGTTAGGTCGTCAGGTGACCCGTTCGTCTTATATTTTTTGCTTTCTGCGTAAAATAAATAAATAGCTTCATTTATTTCAGGTAAATAACACCCATTGCCACACATAAATTAATAAAAATCCGAAAACATGTACAAATAAAATCCGATAAAATAACATAGAATCAAACTGAATAAATTAAAACCAAATACAATACAATCAAACTAAGAAAAATTGAATAAATTAAATTAAATAAAAGAAATCAAATTAAATCAAATCAAAATAAACCAAAAAAAGCATTCAAAAATCTGTAATCGCGTGCAACCTCCTTGCATATTTGCGAATACTTCCGGAGTTTGAGAAGTACCGGCTGTGGCGCAGTCCACAGCATCGTTTGCCACTCGTGTACCAACATGAGGGTTGGAATTAAGGTGAAATTCAGTGACAACCCTAACACTATGTTTTGAAATTGAATTCCTTCTAAAAACCGCAATAGTGCAACGTGGTTTTTTTATGAGTGATAGGCCTTATTACGAGCAATATTTTTATGCTAGTGACAAGTCGCACTTTTGAGTTTTTAGGGAGACAAAAAATAAAAACGAAAATCTGAAAAAAAAATATTACTCGGTATCCGGAGGTGATTTTCCAAAAATAAAAACTGGAAAATATGCGCCCAAAGATGCTTCATCAGACTATATTTATATTAAATAAATATCTTGGACAGTTACGTTTTCAGAATTTATTTTAATTTTTTTCATGAAAAAGTCACCTAGTGTTCATCATTAAAAAAAAAAGTATTTGAAATTGACACGTGGGTGTTTTACTCATGCATTTTAAATGCATCCCTTGATCGATAAATACAATAAAGAGCAGAGGGAATTTTTTTTGATCAAACGGAACACTGTGCAACTTTAAGAAGACTGTTGCCGCTGCCCCGCACTGCTGGCATTAAGACAGTCAATGCGGACGCTTGCAAACATTCCCAATGCGCTGCAGAAGCGAAGTAGCTGCAGCAGCACCCTCAGCCCGTTATTATATTGAACGCGGAGAGCGCTTTAGGATTTCTGCAAATATGACACCCACAGACTACCCGACTATTAAAAGATGTGCAATAGGCTCGAAACAAGGCGATCTTCACATCCTTGGAGCTACGAGCAAACCTGCGGGCAATCATATTCGCCCTCACCGACAGCGCCCTCCTTTCTCGCTCAATACCAGCGTCGTCCTTCAGGTCGGACGTCACAATATGGCCCAGATACTTAAAAGTATGTACCCGCTCCAAGGGCACCCCACATAGCCTTACTGGTGGAACCTCCGCCGGACTCTTAGAACCCGTATTGAAAACCATAAGCTCGTTTTTTTGACGTTATATTTTAAGCCATTTACATTTATGAGCGTACGTTTCACAAATGCTTATTAGCTCTCTGAGTCCCCCTATTGACGCGCTCAGCAGCACCATATCACAGGGGCGTGCCGTCCATAGAGGCAATTAGGCCTAGTCTACCCTACCAACAACGCCAAAGGCATTTATGATAACTATGTAATAAAATAATACAAAATATTAAAAAAAGGAGATTATCGTTTTATTTTTAACAATTGGTGCTACGACCGTCCTTATCAGCTCGTCCGGCAAGTATGAATGGCGAAAGCAGAACGTGAACAGCATGGCCAAAACACGTGACAGGTGTATGCAGTGTGCATGCTGTAGGTGCTCGATGCTGATATAAGATTTTAATATCCCGTTAGTATTAATAGTAATGCTCGATGCTAAGTCCGTCATGTCCTGGAGAATTACCCCTGGTCATACACTGGATGGACTTAGCTATGTCCGCAGCTGACAACTTAAGTCTTGGTTCCAGCACAGTGCACTGTGACTCGGCATCGATCACCTCAGAGGGTGGAATACTGCTTGGCTGGACACAAAACTGGGATTTAAAAACATTGACAATATCCCACGCCATCGACGCTCACTGGCAAACCAGGCCTAAGGTTATGCTTTTATGTAGACTTCCAGAAGTTCCGAAACTCTCTTTTTGTGAGCAACTCGGCTATGATGTCCATCTGGATTTGGTCTTGGTGATGTTGGCACCATCTTAATTTGGATTTAAAGGTCTTTTGAGTGTCACACATTTCCTCATAAATTAGGCTTGACGTAGGTTTGCTACAATTAAGCCACTCATTAAACCTAAGCCTAGCGTAGGAGTGAGCCACGCTAACGTGCTTATTCCAACCCACCACGCGCTTCGACCTGCTACCAATGACTCGTGACTCGTGTCTCCCTGCTAACAATGGCGGCCTCCCTTGGAGCGGATACCACATCCCGAAATAGGCAATCAATGATTAGATTGTGGTCCGAATCACTACACACACATGTGAAACAACTGGAGAATACGCGAGGAAAGTTAACATTTCGCAATCGCCGATGACATTCTTGCCTGTAGGTGTAGATAGCATCTGAGCTTTTTTGTCCCCACACAACTAAGATGTCGTAGGACATACTCTATGTGTGAGTCTAATTAACTTTGTCTACTCTTTTTTACTACGTGCAATTTGATAATGAGTCAAGTTGGCATGAATGCTCCTAACAATAAATAATTCTAAATTAAAGTTGAATGAAACCATTCATATCTGAAAAGATGGCCAGTTGTTTACGTCACTTTCACGCGGGATTAATGTAACATTGGTGTTTTATTCAGCGAAGTGGATGAGTAGGTACAGTGCGTAAGGACAGTCGTGTTAACCAATAGGACAGTAGCGAGTCAACTTGGCTTGTTAGTAGAATAAACAGTCGCTGTATAGATGCTCTTACTTGAGTTTCTTGCAAGCCTGTCCGAGCAGCACTGCCTCCCTGGTACCGCGCACGTTGATCATGGTCGCGACTCGCAGCGCCTCGTCGAACCGTGTCGTGGCAGCCATGTGGAATACCATGTCCACCTGCAACAGTACTATGTTGTTTGAGCTGCTCACTTTTTTTTTTTTTATTTTTTTTTTTTTATCGTTGTAAAATCATCAAATGAGTCCTCCCACCCAGGGCAGAGTGGGAGGAACTGTCAGACTTGTACTGACTAAAATCCACGGTGTCCTTCAATAGCCCTTTATGATCCAGGGTCACGGTAATTCTATAAGTCCCGCGACCCCGGCAGGCTTTGGCCCTCTAGAGGGGGGCCCCGTCATAATGCTGACACTCTTTGAGGCGCGCGTGGGACACAACGCGCCGTCGACCCGGGCATGGTCCATGGTCGGACAGCGAGTCGCCCATTACTCGCCTCCCGCAAGCCCGCGCCTACGGTGGCCGGAGATCGTCTGCCGACGTCCGGCGCCGTGGGCGTCTACCACTGCGGCTGGGGTGGAGGGAGGACGCTGTCCTCTCCCTCACGCGGCCCGCCTCCTCCTTCGCGAGCATGACTGCTTCGCAGAAGGAGGCGACCGCTTCCCACTCCGTCTCGCCCCGCAACATGGCCTCGACCAATGCCGGGCGCGAGAGGTCTCCGCCTATCGCCGCCGTGAGGACACGGGTGCTCTGCCCAAGCGGGGCAGTCCGAGCTGCTCACTTTGTATAAGTATGAAGGGGGATCTGTGGCTGCTGTTATTATACCTTTCGCTTTTAAGAGTGGACATGGGACATGGGCTGCGATTTCTCCATACAAAGATTCTGGACAATGTCGACGTTTCGTATTCTCCTTCTTTCTTCCTGAATAATGGCTCTTGAGCTATTTTTGTTTATCAGTCACGTCCCGGTAATTTTTTTTTCAGTAACTAATAAGTAAAGTACCCTCCAAAATTAACAAAAAATGTCCCATTTTTACGGCCGTGATTAGAGGACTACCAGACAAATTCTAAAAGATATTAATAGAAAAGAAATTGATAGGATCCTAGACAAACTCTTTTTTTAAATTTTGTGTGGGAGCGTAGTCCGCGAGGTGCCTCAGTTAGGTCTGAATGATTCCTTTTACTTTAATAGCTAGCCGAATAATAACTTTTTTGAGAGGGTCATCCTTCCTTGTTTAGCAAATAAAACAAATGAACCGCGCAGTTAACGTGGTTGCAATAGTGAGTGGTAGAAGGGCAGACCCATTGTAGAAACATCACAGGGAGCAGATAATTTTGGTATCGCCAACCGCTCATTAGGGACACCAATCCGACATTGATGACACCTTTATCACTACCAGCAGTACCTAAAAGTAATTTTCCTACTGGTAGTAGACCAAAATGACGGTCAGATGTATGGATTGGTTTTGTGCGTTTCACACGGAAATGGTTGGAAATAAAGGTTGTAAAAGTACCTATAACGAAGCCGTCTCCTCGTCATTACGATCTTTTTTTTTTTCTGGGAACGTTCTAGTTACGGAGATATTGGGGGTCAAAGTTCCGACGTTTTCACAAGTTTTTTTTAAGTAGGTCTACTTTACTTTAAATACCTCCACGATCCCCATACTATTCAAAGCATCCATCATCACAATTTTTTGAGTGCGTTACATTGAGTCCTACCTACCGTAAAACGTAATTTTTCACCCCAAAAAAAGGCGTTTCCCAACAGTATTTATTTAGTAGAGTTACTTAGTTTGATGTACAGACAGCTTGATTGACGACTTCGTGAAGGGTTCGTTTACAACGTGCATGAATCTCAGATGTAAACAACTTGGATCGGGGTCGATTTTGTTAAATTCGCTCGAAATTGATATATGTGTTATGCCATTTTGATGTACCTGAGTGGTGATGGTGACCCAGTCCTGGTCGCTGAGGCCGAGCCTCATCTCGGCCACGTCGCCTTCGATCGGCACGATCCGTTCTGCGAAGTTCGGCTTCTTCTTTCTAACCATGCCGAATACCTGCAAATAACATCAATATTATCTTTACTACTATAGTAATATTCAGCTGCATCGCTGGCTTAGCGGTCGTATGTACACGTGTGACTGCTGCGCGTGCGTCATGCAGCGCTGACTCCCAGGTCAACCTAAGAGTGTTTAAAGATTTAATAGAGTTAAAATTAAAGATCGTCATCTCTCGTTCTCTTACCCAGTTATTGACAACCATAACGGAGTGGAACTTAATAGCGCATTTAAATAATTCTGTCGTAGGCCGTTTTCTATCTCGACAACTAGAGTAAACAGGCTAATTCGGTGAACGAATTTCGTTATTTTAAACGTAAAGCAGCCGCCGCATTGGTGACCGACCTAATGTAAACGCGCCATAAACATAATAATTATGTAACCAAATGGGGGTAAATTATTTATGGAAAATTATTAATCGGGTGAATAAATGAACATACTGAGTGAGCGACTATTATAGTAAGTAACTAAAACAAATACAAAAAAGAAAATATTTATGCGGTCATTGCGGCAAGAAGAAACATAGGAAGCAAGAGCAAGCGAAGGGAGCGGCAAACAATGCGCGATAAACTCACTTCGACAGTTCACAGTATGTGAGCTTGTAGAAGCATTTCCAGGCGCGTATTAATCTCATTTTTTACTAAAACTTACTTATATTGAGATTTACAGGAGTAATTGCATTGACGTAATTCAATTACAGGAGCAATATAGGCGTATATGGCATTTCAGCGGTCTAATATAAATACATTATAAGTATACGTGAGCCCTTTTCGCGACTTATAAGCGGATATAAGTCTCATATAGTCCTCGATAAATGACGGTTCTAGGATAGTTTAAAAACCACTTTTTGCTGGTTGGGTAATAAGCGAGTCCTTGAATTATCACACTGATCGTGAACAACTCAAATTATTTTCAAGTCGCCGTTTTAAACATTTGTATTCGCCCACTGTTTGTCGCCAACGTAGTATTTCAGTATTTTTGGAACCTTTCATTTGAACATTATTTATACACCTCTACCTAATACTACTGGAAATACAGTCGTGAAGTTACGTGTACGTATTACGGTTGTGTTCAACTCACCGGATCCTGCAGCATCTCTTCAACCCTCTGCTGTATGCACATGCCTTTCTTCGGCCGCAACAGAATGTACACCTTGTCGATATCGCACGCTCTGGAAACGTAACATGTCATTTTAGCCAGAATGTCAACAATTTGTGCGTCGAATCTACAACAGTTTCTCAAATACCTACGCCTTAAAGTTTATGATTTTTGACGTCATCATCAGTCTGTACCTAGCATTCACCTCCATCCGAAAACTTTTGAACTTAATTGTTTTATCGTTTCTCGACATCTTGTCTTCGTGTTTAAAACATGTGTTTAGTTGTTTGTTAACTTTGTGACTAAGTCATATATTATTAAATGGTAGGCGTCAGGCGATCAAAACTTCAGAACTTTCAGGTCTCATCCACAATCATTTTAGTTTAGTAATTCATCCGGGTACGTCTATCTCTGGTGCTCCAGCCTTGCAGTAGAAACGAAGATTAGTTTGGTACCTCACCGAGCTTTGTTTCTCTTACAAATTTTTGGAGGGAAACTCTATACAAAACGAGAGGACTGTGCGGTACTTTGGCTGTCACCAGAGTTCAGTGACTATCTATAGCCCCAAGGCGATCTCTTTTAAGTCAGATGTTATTTCTTACCTGAAGAGCTTTTCTACGAGCTGCTTGCCGAGGAAGCCGGAGCTACCTGTCACGAGCACGACAGCATTCCGGTAGAACTGCTGGACGGCGGAGTCTCCGCGCTCCGTGGCCTCGATCATCGCCTTCTGGCGGGACAGTGCCTCCAACTCCACGGCTAACGCTGGGTCCATGGTGTTCTGGTCTGACAGGGTCTTCTGTGGCAGTAGGATATGTTTAACCTAAAAGACAGATGTTTTGCTGAAGAAGTGAAGGAACAAGCCACTTCTTCCCAGCTAACATTAGAAAGTGGCGTTTTGGAGGACTGCATTATATTTGCTCTACCTGGGAATACAAAGCAGGACTTGATCAGAAGTAGTGCTTGCAACCAGTAGACCAACGAGGCAGATTTAATACCGGAAAATCATCATCATCTACCCAGCCTTTTGCAACTATATTGGTGTCTGTATAAGTTTTTAAACTGACTGGTCACTAACATTATCATTAACACTGAAAACGGGATATTTACCATGTTTAGGTATTTGTTTTGACATGATCACGGATAAACAACACAACAATGGTGCTGGCAACAGCGCCGAAATATCGGGAACTCAAAACAAACAGTAAGCATGGAAAAAACCCATTTTCAGTGTTAAAGACTGGGGTTACCATGACGTCTAGCAATATTGTTGTAATGTCAATCCAGTGTGGGAAAGAGACAGAGCTACTGAGGACGTTTAGCGCCATTCTTTTCTCACTCTGGAATAAGATTCAAACAATACTGCTTTAAGACGTCATGGTATGCCACTTGTTATTATGTGACGTTTAAAAAGTGCTGATTTATGTTCTCAATTTGAACAAATTACTTTTAATTTTGATCTGAAACGTTCGGTAGCCTGTACCTTCTATACGCATAATTAATTGCGTGATTAATGTAGCCATACGTCTAAGACCAGATGTATGAACGTGGACGACACAAAAGTAATACGTAAGGATCGTAGCAGGTGGCGTTCTGTAGTTTCTGCCTACCCCCATGGGGAAAAGGCGTGAGCTTTCTACGTATGTATTACATTGGGGTATCTAGCGTAATGCGACCCTCACTACTTCGACAAGCTCAAGTGACATGCAGCTTCAGACAGCGGCTACTGACAATGTAAATGAAACAAATGCCATGTGGGTGTGGCGCTGGACAGACATGTCTGTCGGCCGCGCTTTGGTCCATGTCAATTACCTGGGTTATATCACGTGAGGTACTTCCAAGCAGCCTCTCCATTCCTTTGAGGGACTTGGAGCCTATTTTTTGTCGGGCTTGTTGTGAGCAACCACACCCTAACTCAGTTTCTAATTTCTTCCTTTCACACAAATATAAACTAATCACTATGACGTAGAAAAATAACTATAGTTCATTATATTATTCGCACTTATCAACCACGTACTTAAACGACACTGAGTAAACCATTACATTGCATGTTAGGACATATCTGAGAGCACTCTTGTCCTTCGATATTTTCTGACACGAAGTGACTAGCAAATGGAATGTTAAAGCTGGTGTTTTTTTAAATGTTATTGGTCGCTTACAGTTCCCGTGATTGTTCGTATGATTACGATAATCTCTTCTAACAGGAGAACCAGAAAGAGTACCTTTGCAGTCTTTTCTTTTAGGCTTGACTGTCGTTTTGTGTAACCTCTTTGTAACACTCAGTTTTAAAACGCACTCAGTTTATTCAACGTAATCAATCAAGTTCGCGTTGTTTTTGGGTCCACTAAAGCACACCATAATTCTAAGTGGTAACCTTCTAGACAAAATCACGACGTGCAGCGTGTTCCACACTTGTAGCAGCAGAAGAGAGCAAAGTCTAGAAGATTACTGTAGAACTGATGCGTTTTCACTCCATTCTCTACTTACTCCGTGACATTTACCGGCGACAACAGTATTTTCTCCGTAATACCGAAAACGCGAGCTTGCAGTATGTTGGTGTTATTTATATAAAATCGTTTTATTTGACTGCTCAGCATTATTGTAGAGTGAATATCACGTGCGGCCATGTGCCGAGGTACAAGTCACGCGTTCATAATCTGATCGAACTTCAATATTTACTTCAATTATTATGTCTACGAAGACCTACAGAATTCTTCTTGTGCATAAAAATAACCTAGCGAGTGATTTGACTGCCTGTCTGCTCTGCTTCGCCCCCATAAGTTATTATTTAACACAATAACTTTACAAATAGGTCTTTGTGTTATTCTGGTGTCAACATCATCAACTACGTTGGGGTGGGCGTCCTGCCTAACCGGATGCAGCCGAATACCAATATTGTACAAGGAGCGCCTGCCTATCTGACGTCCACAACCATAATTATACACCTTTTTGTGTTATTTTGGTGTAAAAGCTATATTACTGTAGTTTTATCAAAATCTATTCTGTGATTTTTGCGTGAAAGAGTAACAAACGTCGGGGCCTCCATACATGCTCACTAGTGCGTTATGCGTTGGAGCTGACGGTCCTGGGCCTCGACAATATTACAGTTTGCCAGCGTTAAGATGATCATTGAAAACCAAAACTGTGTTGGATTTACATAGGGTAAACCGAAACTAAACAAAAATCTTAATTATAAAGTAAAAATTAATAAATAAATAAAAGACACGACTTATTCGCAATGAATTTTCTGAGGTCGTAAGATAGATATTTATTTTCACCATAACATACACTCTAAAAAAGTATTTTTCTATCTATAGCTACTTAATATTATAGAGATATAATTTGTTTGGATGTAGGGGTAATCTCCAGAACTAATGATCCAACTCTGAAATTTTTTAACTGGTGGAAAGCCACATTTTTCTTGCGGGCTATAAATTATATTTATGTCGGGATATTTAAGTGCTAGTAATTAAATAGAACTCAGTTTACCCCGTTTTATAACACGACACTCGCTGCATCTTGCCGTTATGTACGCAAATGGACCCACGGGAACGTATTTACTATAGCCTATAACACTCGGGGATAACGTAGCATTCTGATAGTGAAAGAGTTTTCGGAATCGGATCAGTAGTTCCGAAGATTACCCCTTATATACAAACTGACAAACCAATTTTAACTCTTTACTATATCAGTCCAGTATTATAGATCAGCAGTTCTTTTTCCTTATTTTCTTATTGATGGCTACGTCGGCTCATAATTACGTGTTTTACAACGACCATTACTTGTTGCCGATTCTCGCCCTTGACCCTAATAGTAACCTGAAATATTATATAAGGCCATGTACCAGTAGCTCGATGTGGACGGATACAACTTGACCTAATTTTCTTTTTTAAAGAGTTGACGGATTCACGCAAAACGTCAATAGTACATTTTGATATAAGTGGGCAAGGTTGTTATGGAGCCGAGAACTGCAGTAAAAGAGGTCCCGTATAAATAAAATATATGGGACCACCGCGCAGGCTTCCTCTACCAATTAAAAAATGAATCACTTCAATCGGAATAGTAATCACGGAGAAATCAGCACACATACATGAAAATGAAAAAAGAGATGCTGGTGGAACTCATCAGACCCAGAGGGGGGCTCTTTTTTTAGAAGTCTGTTAAAAACAGCGTTAGCACGTTACTTCACTCTCCTAATTGAATAGACCTAAGACTACTTAAAAAAAAACACTTTTCACAAACCTTATCACTCACTAAAACTAAAAACCACAATACTGACGTTCACTAATCAACCAAATTATAATTTAAAATAATAATTTCACTTTTTTATGTTACTAAAAATAATCGACTGATTGTCACCGGCCCTCACTGCAGTTTGACGACAAAATGCAGTGCCTTGACCGAAAAAGCTACTTTAAAGCTTTTTGGAACCCTACATACATACAGTGTGTTCCTTATTAATATTAAAACTAGCTGTTGCCCGCGAACTTCATTCGCGTGAAATTATAAAAAAAAAATATTACCGCCCTTTTTTAATCGGATTTTGTTTGTTTTGTTTTAATTTTTTTGCACGGAACCCGAATTCTTATTCTTAAAAGTTGCCTATGTTAGACATAAAATCTGCTACCTGTCAGTAAAAGTCCCGTTAACATTGGTCCAGCCGTTTCGGAGATTAGCCGGAACAAACAGACAGACAAAATTTCAATTAAATGTTTTTTTGTTATAAGTACCGTGTACTGTGTTACATTCAGTAAAAAGCTGTTATTTTGAAATTACAAACAGACGTTTCAATTAAATTTTTTGTATAGATATTGTTTATCGATTAGTACCTAGTGGTATTCCAGATGTTCGCTCCGAGCAGATCGAATGCCGATTTGAATGTAAAAATAGTGAATAATATTATGTATCATTTAGGAACCTACTCGTGATGTACCCAAGTAGAATTATAAATTTCGACTGTGTAATATTAATAGTAGTTTGTCTTTTATCTTTTCGGCGTAAATTGTCATGAATTTGGTCGAGCAACCTACATGGTGTTTCCTTACAGCTTTGATGGGTACATCAGTTTGACAAATGATAATCTTTTCAAGAAATTCAATGCAGTAGTCATCTTCCTAGCCTTTTCCCAATAATGTTGGGGCCAGCTTCAAGTCTAACCACGTGGGTAACACGATACCTCTTCGTAAGACTGATTGTCAGACTTGCGAGCCGATGACTACCAGCAGCGACTGTCTGCCCGAGCGTCTGTTATTGTTTAACCACGAGCCTTGAGGGGCTCGTGGTCACATAACATCGTGCATGTAATCCCCGAAGGGTTAGGCAGAGGTGTACCTAATAGGTAGTACGCCCACGTTTCACTTGTTCTATTTTTAAATCCATGTATTAGGGGGCGAGCCAATTGCCATCAACCGCGTATAAATTCCAGACTCCGTGGCTGCTAGTGAGAAATTCTTTATGGAAACACCCCAATAACACTGCCCGACCTGGGAATTGAACCCAGGACCTCATGCTCAGCGCTTGCTGCCACTCGACCAACAAGGCAGACAATAAAATAGGATAATATCCAATACATAATATAGTCACGTCAACACTCCAACCAAACGGAAATTAAAATCGAATTTATTCATGTAGGCGCCTGCTCATAGTTCTAGAGCAATTCATCACTCATGTGTTTTGCGACAGTGATTTTTTTTTATATTCGCTATTGTGAGGTATTAGAAGGTTGGCTAGAAAGTTTTGTACTCATAATTTCGGCTCCGCTAAAGAAAATTATAAATGAATCAATATTATACAAGTTTCAAGTTTAGCTATCTAAGAGCTTTTCTTGAAGAAATTCCAATATTGTGCGTGTTATGTCTCGCTTTAACTCTTTTTTTTTTTTTTTTTTTTATCGTGGTAAAATCATCAAATGAGTCTGGTTTAATGAAACACAGATAGATTTCTATTAGAGTGTGACACGTCCGCTCGCCTCGAGTTCTGTCACCGGCATGCCGAGCGGGCGGGTCGCAGGAGCACATATTTATTTAATTATTTTACAGTACATCACATCTCTCCCTTTCAATAAATTTTTAAACTAATCACATTAACTACTCTTAATTTGATCTTGGTTAATAGTCACTATTTAAGCTACACGTGATTTTATATAATTCTAGTATTTAAATAATTTAAGTCTGATCAATATCCTGGTTTTAATAATCATCTTAATTATAATAAATAATCTTATAATATTATAATAATCTTAATAAATAATCTCTTCTGATACATCAAAATCTTAATACTATCAATAATTTATTACAATACCAATTTAATCATCCGTGTCTATTCCTACATCACCATCGTCTTTTTTTCCGTTTTCATTGTGAATTCTCCATTGTCCCTCTATTTTCTTGAGGTGAACTATGTTTCTTCTTATGTTTTGACCTGTTTCATCATTTTTTATTTTAATATCACCTCCTTTAGCACTCATTACCGTGTGTGGAGTAGGGTTGAAATCAGGAGACAGTTTATTTTCTTTTGTCATGTTTTTAACATAAACCTTTTCTCCTATATTAATTTCATTGTCTACAGCTTTCCTTTTCCTATCTTCAATCAACTTTCCCTTTTCTTTTATGATTTTATCTCTATCATATACTTCTAGGTTCGTACGTCGGTTTTCGACATCTACAGCGGAAGGGATTTTGTCTCTGAATTGTCTATTAAAAAATAATTCTGAGGGTGTCTTTCCAGTTGTACTATGGGGAGTGCTATTGTACATCATGAGATAGCGAAGGAGATCATTCCTCCAATCAGACTTTTGGCATTGGCTAATTTTCAAGCGCTGTAGGATGTCGCGGTTTTGTCTTTCGACCTCTCCGTTTTGTTGTGGCCAATATGGTATAGAATTGTAAAGCCTGATGCCAAATTCTGAACAAAAGGATTTGAACTCCTCGCTAATAAATTGACGTCCATTATCCGATGTTATACTGACTGGGATACCTAGCCTGGAAAATATTTCTTTTAAAACATTTATGGTTTCATTAGATGTTATAGTTTTCATAACCTTAATCTCCTTGTAGCGGCTATAATAATCAATAACTACTAATAAGTTGTGTCCACTTGGCAGTGGGCTTAAAAAGTCTATAGCTATATCAGTCTATGGTTGCATTGGTAATTCGTGTCTCTGCATTGGCACAGGGAGGCTTGGTCCTGATACTAGAGTGCAACTTTTACAACTTTTAACCATGTTTTCCGCGTCTTTATCTATTTTAGGCCACCAAACTTTGGTACGCAATCTACTTTTCATAGCAACGATACCTGGATGTCCTTCGTGTGCCGATGCGATCTCTTGCTTACGTAACTCCGTGGGAATGATTATTTTGTTCCCACGTAGTAAAATATCGTTGTGCATCCAAAGTTGATGCTCGAAGAGTTTATAGTTATTGACTTTGGGGTCCCAATTATTTCCAGAGAGAGCTAATTTTACTAATTGAATGTCTTCATCACTTTTAGATTTTTCAGTGATATCCTCCATAGGTACAGCCATTGGTCTAGCAAACTCCACGATTTTATTAATGTGATGCTCGTTAACATGTGGGTATGAATTATGATTTGGGGATAATCGGGACAGGGAATCAGCTATATTGTTTTTTCCAGGACAGTAAACAACCTTGTAATTGTAAGTCTGTAACCGTAACACCCATCGTTCAATTCGTGCGCAAGGTTTTGATCGCGGCCCAAATATTACCTCGAGAGGTTTATGATCAGTGATCAGCTCAAATTATTTTAACCCATATAAATACATATTAAAATGTTCGACGGCCCAGACCAAGGCAAGTGCCTCTTTTTCGGTCTGGCAATATCGTTTTTCAACGTCAGATAAACTTTTATGACCAAAAGCAATAATCCGAGGTCCTTGTATATCAATCTGAACGAGGACTGCTCCTAACCCTACAGGACTAGCATCTGCCATGACTTGTGTCCTATCGTGTGGATCATAAAAGCCTAAGGTGCGAAGGGCACTTAAACTTTCTTTTAACTCCACAAACGCAGCAGATTGTTTATCTTTCCAATATTCAGCTATGTCGGCGTGTTTAGAGAGTTTGTGCCTTAAAATTTCCCGAATTGGGTCGGTCATGGTGGCCAACCTTGGGATCCATTTTCCAATATAATTGACAAGTCCTAAAAACTTTGAACTTCTTCGACTGTTTTAGGTTCTCTGAATGATTTTATAGTTTTGACGTACTTATCAAGGGGCCTAATGCCTCTTGGAGACAATTCATGACCCACAAAATCTAGTTTTGACGCGTTAAAAACACATATTTTATCATTAAGGACCACATTATTATCTTTCAGAACTTGTAACACATGTTTTAGTCTATCGTTATGTTCATTTTACTGCCAAACACAATAACATCATCAATGAAGTTAACGACGCCCTTACAAGGCAGAAGCATCCTTTCCATGATTTTCTGAAAATGTTCGGGTGCACACGATATACCAAACATCAGACGCTTATATCGAAACAAGCCTTTACTGGTTATAAATGTTGTTATATCGCGACAATCTTCTTTTACTTCGACTTGGTGGAATGCATCTTTAATATCGAGTTTAGAAAAGATACATGACTTCCTGAGCTTTGGGAGAAGTTCATTGTAGATAAAGGATCATTCTCTCTTATAATGGCTTTGTTTGCACATCTCATGTCTACACATAGTCTTAAGGTGTCATCACTCTTAGGAATGGGTACTACCGGAGAAACCCAGGTTGTGGCTTGATCTACAGGTTCAATGATGTCTTTTTTGACTAACTCATCAAGTTTATCATTGATTTTATTTTCGAGCGGAATTGGTACTCGCCGATATGGCTGACAAATGGGTGTCACAGATGGATCTATAGCAATAGCCATAGGCATTTTTGAATTTAGGAAAATTTTCTGTATGTACTAGATTTATACTCACCCTAGTTTAAGCACATTGAGACATGTAGCTGTATGCTTGCCCAATAAATTACGGGTGCCATTTTTAATCACATAAAATTTTGCAGTATTTGTTTCTGGTCCAATTACAATTGATGCTTCAAATGTGCCGAGCACATCCAGAAGATCTTTTGAACCGTATGCCATAAACACTTGATCGGAACCTGGTTGCTGGTTAGACACAACGACAGCTTTTGATTTTAAATAGTCCCAGGTTTTATCATTTATTATGTTGTTTTTACTCCCAGAGTCGATGAGCATATTTACGTTAACACCTCCTACTTGGCAAGTTATTTCAGCATCATCGTCAATATGAAATATATAGTTTACACTAGCTTATGCCCGCGGCTTCGCCCGCGTGGAGTTAAGGAATTGCCCACGGGATCTTACTTCTGGAATAATAAGTAATCTATGTATCTATCTATAATACATACATAGATTTACATGTACTTGCTTATAACTTGCAATTATTATTATAAAGTTATATCAATTAAATTAGATACGTGAAATATTGATACCTTGGTTTGAGATTGGACATCGGATTTACTGGATTTTATCTGAAGAGTATGTAAACAAATTTTCAAGTCAATCGACCCCGAGAGTAAAAAGTTTCACAGAAAATTCAACACCCCATTTCACCCTCTAAGGGGTAGGAATTTCGAAAAACTGATACTAACTCTTCACAAAGAATACACCCTCCAATTTTGATATCTCTGGGACCCGCGGTTTGGGCTGTGCGTTGGTATATCAGTCAGCCAGTCAGGACATGGAATTTTAAATTGGGGGATGATTTTGGAAAAACTATGATACACGTATCTCATCATTTTAACTGAAGTATATGTAGACACATTTTCAAGTCAATCGACTCCGAGTATAAAGAGTTCACATAAAATTCAAAACCCCATTTCACCCTATTAGGGGTGGAATTTCAAAAAACGCTTTCTTAGTGGATACCTACTCTCCACAAAGAGTACACTGTCCAAATTTCATGTCTCTAGGACCAGTGGTTTGGGCTGTGCGTTGATATATCAGTCAGCCAGTCAGGACATTGAATTTTAAATAGGGGGATGATTTTGGAAAAACTGTGATACACGTATCTCATCATTTTAACTGAAGTATATGTAGACACAATTTCAAGTCAATCGACTCAGAGAATAAAAAGTTTCATAGAAAATTCAACACCCCATTTCACCCTCTTAGGGGTGAAATTTCGAAAAACCCTTTCTTAGTGGATACTTACTCTCAACAAAGAGTACACTGTCCAAATTTCATGTCTCTAGGACCAGTGGTTTGGGCTGTGCGTTGATATATCAGTCAGCCAGTCAGGACATTGAATTTTAAATTGGGGGATGATTTTGGAAAAACTGTGATACACGTATCTCATCATTTTAACTGAAATATATGTAGACACAATTTCAAGTCAATCGACTCAGAGAATAAAAAGTTTGATAGAAAATTCAACACCCCATTTCACCCTCTTAGGGGTGAAATTTCGAAAAACCCTTTCTTAGTGGATACCTACTCTTCACAAAGAGTACACTGTCCAAATTTAATGTCTCTAGGACCAGTGGTTTGGGCTGTGCGTTGATGTATCAGTCAGCCAGTCAGGACATTGAATTTTAAATAGGGGGATGATTTTGGAAAAACTGTGATATACGTATCTCATCATTTTAACTGAAGTATATGTAGACACAATTTCAAGTCAATCGACTCAGAGAATAAAAAGTTTCATAGAAAATTCAACACCCCATTTCACCCTCTTAGGGGTGGAATTTCGAAAAACCCTTTCTTAGTGGATACCTACTCTTCACAAAGAATACACTGTCCAAATTTCATGTCTCTAGGATCAGTGGTTTGGGCTGTGCGTTGATATATAAGTCAGTCAGTCAGTCAGTCAGTCAGTCAGTCAGTCAGTCAGTCAATCAGTCAGTCAGGACTTTGAATTTTATATGTATAGATTACTGACTGGTGGTTTGGTCTGTGGTTCGTTTATTTTAGTTTTTTTACTGTCATTTTTTATTTTGTTCCAAGTAATGGGTGCTTTACGCTTGAGTTTCCTTGTTCGACATTGACTTATGAAGTGACCTTTATAGCCACATTTGTCACATACTTTGTCCCTCACGGGACAACGTGTATCATCACACTTGTGATTTTCACTTCCACATCTTGTACACCGTGTATTATCCGTATGAATACCCTGAGTTCGGGTTTTGTTTGTTCTTGTTCCAATCCTATTAACCTGTTCAGTTTTTATTACTTGGAATTCCTTTAATTGTCTCTCTACGGTTTCGATTGACTTGGCTTCTAAAATAACCTTTTCTATTGTAACGGAATCTCCTAACTGTAGTATTTTTTCCTGAGGTCTGATGAGGTACATTTTTCAGCAATTTGGTCTATGAGAGCGTTGTCTTCGTTAGCAAAATCACATTTGGAACATTGATTACGTAATCTCACTAAGAATTTTTCCAACATTTCATCCGGTTCCTGTTTCATGAGTCGGAATACGTGTCGTTCATAAACAAATCTCTGCTTCGGAGAAAAGTACTCGTCTAGTTTTTTAATAGCGGACTCGAAAACATCGGAGGAGTCGCCCTATTCAACGTGTGCACCGGGAAGGTTATAATAGATATCTTGCAAACCTAAACCACCGGTATGTAAAAGTGTTGCTCGTTTTTTTAAGGGCTGGTCTATGCCTAAGGCTAGAAGATAGATTTCGAGAGATCGTTTCCATCTTTGCCACCGATGGCCTAATGAGGTCGGATCACCATCGCAGTCGAGAGTTTCTATGGTCGGTAATTGAGACATGTTGGGACAATCTGCAAGTAAGTATGAAAAATTGCTTCAAGTACCTACTACGGAAATTAACCACTAAAACTACTGGGTAGCGATATGATAAGCAACGATATAATAATATATATATGGAATTCATAGACAGTATTGCGTTTTTATTACTCAAGACTGAACTTTTGGATTGGAACATGAATCATTTTCATTTTGTGGAATTGCATATACTAGTATCTACAGTTTTATACCAGTATATGTGGAACTAGATGGGTATTTACCCATTGGAATAGTGTACAGTATTCATTTTGTCATTCTCTTTTGACTTAGCTAATACTTACAGGCACGATTGGTTGTTGTTGTGTAGTCGGTAGCTTATTGAAAAAATAAAAAAATAAAAGCAAGAGTAAGGTCTAATCGCAATAGATTGTTTTCAAATAATCCGTGCACTAATTATATTTTCCTTTCTTAATTTATTACCTATTATTTGCATACAAATAAAAATTAAGATTCTATGACCGCTAATTACTATTTCTCATTATGTTTTTGGTAGTGATAGTTCTGCGGTATTAATACAATGTGGGTTTTAGTTATAATGGAATGTGCACACCAACTACACAACAATATTTTATTGGTAAGTATTAGCAGGCAATGATTTTAAGGCTACTTTGACCGAAGATATCAATTGTGGGCACGCCGCAATCGCGGCGGTACGACCCCTCTTTGAGGAGTGGCTGGATAGGCGTCACGGCGTCCTGACCTACCGCGTGACGCAGGTCCTCACCGGACACGGAAGTTTCGGGAGGTACCTGTGTCATATGGGGAAGGAGGAAACGCCTGGGTGTCACCACTGCGAGGACCGCCCGGAGAACACGGTGGAGCATACGGTGCAGGACTGCCCCGCTTGGGCAGAGCACCGCCGTGTCCTCACGGCGGCGATAGGCGGAGACCTCTCGCGCCCGGCATTGGTCGAGGCCATGCTGCGGGGCGCGACGGAGTGGGAAGCGGTCGCCTCCTTCTGCGAAGCAGTCATGCTCACGAAGGAGGAGGCGGGCCGCGTGAGGGAGAGGACAGCGTCCTTCCTCCACCCCAGCCGCAGTGGTAGACGCCCACGGCGCCGGACGTCGGCAGACGATCTCCGGCCATCGTAGGCGCGGGCATGCGGGCGGCGAGTAATGGGCGACTCGCTGTCCGACCATGGACCATGCCCGGGTCGACGGCGCGTTGTGTTCCACGCGCGCCTCAAAGAGTGTCAGCATAATGACGGGGCCCCCCTCTAGAGGGCCAAAGCCTGCCGGGGTCACGAGACTCATAGAATTACCGTGACCCTGAAACATAAAGGGCTATTGAAGGACACCGTGGATTTTAGTCAGTGTCAGTACAAGTCTGACAGTCCCTCCCGCTCTGCCCTGGGTGGGAGGACTCATTTGATGATTTCACCAGGTTAAAAAAAAAAAGATATCAATCGTCAGTAATTTGCTTACACTCTAAATATTTCTTATTTTACTAAACGATATATTTATTTATCTCCATATACCTTTATAAATTGATCAAGAGAAAATAGAAAACAATATTGAATTGTGACGAAATAGATATCTAACCCCGGTCATCCGCCTTTTTTATTTTTTATCTGTTTATTTTACTCACGTTCTTTATCCTCGTCGCCAATGTTATGTCTCGCTTTAACTCTTGGGTGGTTTAATGAAACACAGATAGATTTCTATTAGAGTGTGTGTGACACGTCCGCTCGCCTCGAGTTCTGTCACCGGCATGCCGAGCGGGCGGGTCGCAGGAGCACATATTTATTTAATTATTTTACAGTACATCACAGTGCGTAAAGAATAAACGGCGACCGTGAGGACATTTCAAGAAGTTCGGTAACATTCAGTACACGACTTGCGTCAAGAAGTTCGGTAACATTCAGTACACGACTTGCGTCACACTCGGCGATACGAAAATTGGAGGCTACAACAATACAAGCAGCCGGTCTGGTCTTCTGTGCCAACGACTCAGCTAAAGATCATCATATGTGACTGCAAGTTACTGCTATTTTGTAACCCGACATTGCACGTGTAAGCGGGCATGATGGTGCTAGCTGACATGTGACAATAATTTACCGTAATAGATTCTTTGTTTCAAAATCAAAATATTTTATTTCACATAGGCCTCGATGGGCACTTATAAAACGTCGACAAAAAGGTGCACGGTTCGGGTTGGTCGTTTCCTATGGAGAAGAACCGGCAAGAAACTCCATGGTTACTCTTTTGTTAATGTTATCTAACTACTGTATAGAATCATCTGGTTCTTGTAACCTAACAGACAGATGTGTTGCTGAGGAGCTTGTTCCGCCACTTCGTCTTCCCGGCTACAACACCAGCAAGTGTCGAATGGTGGGCGTTTTGGGGACTGTCTTTCGTTAACTTTGACGTGCAAAAAGTTCTGATTATCAGCCTAATTTGAGTAAATGACTTTTGATTTTGATTTGATCTTATCGGAATCGATCGAGTCATCAATATCATCAAGTGCCTAGGCTCCTTTGTTCCGTTCTTCCTCACCAAAGTACCACCAATTTCCAAATCCCATACATAAACCTTTCTAAAATACCTCTACCCCAACAACTAGCCTTTATCAGTGCTATATTCCTTAATCTTATAGTTTAACATGCCAAATTATGGGGTAGCAGACTTGAGTATTTACATTAGTTTAAGCTTGATTCCTCCACGCGTTCCTGCATGAGAAAAAGGGTCTTGCTTGACAGACGGACAGACGACAGACGGACATCAAAGGAATCCTATAAGGGTTCCGTTTTTGCAGACAGAGGTACGGAACCCTAAAAATGCCAAATCAAAACACTTCGAACTATTAAAGTATTTTTTAATCAAAACTATAACTTAAACATTGAACACCAAAGCCACCGTCGAGTACACGAAGTACAGCACCCGCCATATCAAGTAAACGTACAGCGCTAGGAAGACTATGTTCGCGTAGTACAGCCACTTCTGTTTCCTGTAGGCCGCTCCGCTGCCTTGTAGACCGTCCTTCAGTATGAACCTGGAACAGTCAGTTCAAGTTGAGAGCCTGTGCAAAGTGATAATATTATACATAAAAAAAACACGCTTTAAAGTGACGTTATTTAATTTATCGTATTCTTCTCACTGAACCCTTTCATTTGATACCAATGTCATGGGAATCCATAAAGAATAACTAGTCCGCCATCTTTGGGAGACCGCCATATTGAATTTAGAATGGCGTCACTTAGCTAATCATGCATTGTCATCCAAATTAAACATGTATGCAAAATTTCAGCTCAATTGGAAATCGCGAAGTGGGTCAAATTTAAGATGTAAGATTTTTTTACATATGTACTTAGCAACAGGTGAAGCTAATAATAATAATAAGTCTTTTATTATATTATTTTATATTAGAATATTTAAAAATAAATACATTTTTATATGTATAAAAATAAATAATAAGTTTTAACCATTTTATAGTGTAATTTTTTTTTTTTTTTTTTGTTTTTTGTGTCCACTTGTGGAATGTGCCAAATAAATATGTTTTCTGTCTTTCTTTCTAATAGACGCGTGTTTAAAAAAAGTGGAGAAGATTTCGAGACATCACGAAGGTATTGGTCGACTCTTCTCGTGACCAGAGGGCTGGCTTAAGAGAATGCAATCCGGTAATTCTCCTTCCTCTAGTTGATCCCTGCGCACTGCGCAGTGATGACCATTTTTTTTTTCCTATACCCATAGCACAGTTGACGAGGCCTTTAGATTAGATAATAATATGTTACGTCTCAGTATAATACGGGGTTCGGTAGCTAATTTTATGTCAGATCTCCTTGCGGTGGCCTGTGAATGACCGTGTAGGTATTGCACTTTTGTAGAAAAGAGCAGCAGTTTTTTTTTAATAAGCGATATAATAAATATGGATTCTTTGTTAATGTTATCTTACCCACTATTGTATAGAATCTGGTTCTTCTAACCTAACAGACAGATGTGTTGCTGAGGAGCTTGTTCCGCCACTTCGTCTTCCCGGCTACAACACCAGGAAGTGTCGAAGGGTGGGCGTTTTGGCGGACTGCCTCTTGTTAACTTTGACGTGCAAAAATAGCTGATTATCAGCTAATTTTTTTTTTTTTTTTTGATCACGGATGATATCCCGTAAGTGACAGAATAAGTTTAGTTGTAAACCGTGAAAGCTTAAAACAGTGTTTAATTTCTTCCTTCCTTCCTTTCCGTCCTTCCTTTTATATACTTTTCATTTTGATGATATCAGTTTCTTTGAGGCAAATGGCCCATATTGATTGAAGAGCAAGTGATTTTAAATTTTTTCCTGGTACATATTGTATATTTTTGATTCTTCTTTTGCAAAGTCAATTTTATCGATTTTTCTCTTTCCGGAAGCTTAGTCCTTAAAAAACTGGTTTTTCTAACAAAATTTTTCATTTTTCTTAGGTTTGAAACCAGTGGATTAAGGTCCGATTTTTTTTACTTTTTCCGGTTACCCTATTCGAAAAATTTGAAGAAATTTACTTCTTCTTCTTTTTCTTTACTTTTCTTCTTTTTTTCTTTATTCTTCCAATAATTCAACGATTCAACCCGTCGGGACTCCGAGTGCAGAGTTGATCTGCTCAACAGACTATATACTTGAAGAACTCGACGTGATATTTTACTCATATTATTTTATTAACCTTTTTTCAAATTCAGTCTTCATTTAAAAATGAGGTAACATAGATTTCTTTCTATATAAATTGTCCAAGACGAAATATATTTAATAACTAGCTGTTGCCCGCGACTTCGTTCGCGCGCGTGGAAATTTTGTTGTGTATGCGTGTTCGATTCCCGGTTGGGTAAAGTGTTGTTTGGTTATTCCATCAGGAATTTCTCAGTAGCAGCTACGGAGTCTAGATTTGTGCCCGATTGATGACAATAGGCTCGTCCCCTATTACATGGGACTTCAACATAACTGGTGTAATGTGGGTGTACGATTAGGTACACATCTGTGCCTAATCCTTCGGGGATTACAGGCGGGATGTGTGTGAGAACTGAAGGCCTGATCAAAATGTGATAATGTGGGTGATGACTACAAAAGGCGTGTTTTTGGGCGCTGTAATTCTGGGCGGCAGAGATCTGAACGGCGTTGAGGCGACGATATGGCTTAAAAACTGGAACATTACGGTGCCATACGACTTTTTTTTTAAAGTGAACAATCAAACGCCTTGTTGCACAGTCTGGGAGTTAACCCCAGGGAGTTGAGAAATTCAACGGGGTAGGTAGTACTATCATCATTAGCCATCACAGGGTCTATGAATGTCGACGCCGACGATCATATCATTTTTTTTTATTTGATTGACACACTCGTTCTTTGGCGACAGCACTACCCCTCACACAACCATCCTTCATGTTTTATATTAACCTCCAAAGGAAAAACGTGCATGATGTGATGATGTGGAAGTGCGTGCATCCTCTGTAGCCATTGGATGGGAAAATACTTCGGAAAATAGAATTTTCCCATCTGCGATTCCAGACAACCCACTCCCATTTGCAGCAGCATATTCGCAAAGACACCTGCTTCGTGGTCGTTGTACAGTTGGACGCACATGTTACAGGTAAGATGGATCTTTTCGATCCCAGACAACAGTGGCGACGCCTTGAGACATTTATTGAGGCGTTTATTTCATCCGCCGGTGTGCCCCTCTCATAACTTGCAGTATCTGTCTAAAGTCGCCTGCGAGCAAAACGACAACGCCACCTATCAGCGCCTGGTTGCCGCGAATGTCCTGCAACCTGCGGTTCAACGCCTCTTCTGCACTTTAAACTTGCACTGCTGCAAAAGGACTCCCCGGCCGCTGTTTTTGGTGATGTTGCATGTTGAGGTATCTTCACTTGCAAGATTCAGCGGCAATATGAAAACGGAATGTGCAGTCCGGCCACCGTTAAGCAAAGTTGCAGCAATGTCCGAGGGAGCCACAGCCACAGCAAAGTGACCGCACGGTTGGCGCAGTGGCTGAGTGAATGGCTGCTGCGCTGCGAGTATCGGATTCGATTCCCGCACGGATCACATTTTTGTATGGCCTACAGGTAGTTGTTCCGGGTCTGGCTATTTGTGAGTTTAACTGTCTGTAAACACACCCACGATACAGGAGAAATTCTAGGTGTGGGCCTGGACTGGGGCAAGGTTAAAAAAAAACTTAACTTACTCCTTGAGGAGTTCGGCCAGCAGAAGATTCAGCACAAATGCAATGTGACGGCACAGTTGGCGCAGTGGCTGAGCGATTGACTGCAGCGCTGCGTGTCGCGGGTTTGATTCCCGCACGGTACAAATTTACGTCGTTGGTTTTATCTAATTTTATTTTTTGTTTTTATTTTAAAGTTTTTAGAGATTTTTTTTCGGCCGGTGAAAAATGGTCAATTAATATTTGTTAATTTATGATTACCTAACTGTATTTGAATGGTTAAAAAAAACCAAAAGCATATTAATCTACTTTATAATGATTTTAAAATCAGAAAGCATTAGAAAAAAACAAAATATCTAGTTACAAAAAGTGAAAACCAGCTGGGCATCGAACTCGCCAACCATTTTTATTATTTTTGGAAAAAATTATCACAAAAAGTGGAGACTGGCTGCCACTCGAAATTGCGAAACCTGGTTAACAGGGAGGTCTGTGAACCGTCAGCCTACCTCGCTTTGCTTCGATGACAAATGGGGTAAAATAGCCGTTCTATTCTAATGCATTGTATGACAGTTGCCAGTTGGCAACCAGTTGCGGAATATGGACATAATGCAATATTGCTCACCCCCCTAAATTATTAGCACGATAATTTATCTCTGTGCCAAATTTCATCTACATCCGTTCAGCCGTTCTGGCGTGATTGAGTAACAAACATCCATCCATCCATCCAAACTTTCGCATTTATAATAGAAGTAAGATACAAAAGACAGATATGATAAAGATACCTAAATATTTTTCAAGTAACGAATTACGTGCTTTTTTTAACAATCAACACGCATCAGAAATCATACATTACAATCATCCACCCTCCGACAAAGACAACAAAGACGAATTTATTTTTGGGACCTAACAATGCAGAGAAACAACCTGAACCTATGATAGTTGTGCAAAACTAAGAACAACGACACAACAAAATAGTTTCAAATTAATTGCAATAACTGCTATTATTTTTATTGGGAGCGATAGGTGAAATTCATAACATCGAGTCTGACAGCACCTGTGGACAGCACACAACGACGTTGTCAGTTCAGAACACCATCGAACGGCCAATGAAACATGAGGAAAGAGATTTAACTTTATTCATAAGAATACACAAAAATATACAAAAAAAAAGATTTATCTTTTTTATGTATATTTTGTGCAAAATTTGAACAGGATCTATGCAGTAGTTTTTGCGTCAAGTCGGAACATCGGACCGAATTTTAACGATTTTATTATATGTAGAGATGTTAGTATTATTCAATTGTTTATCGTTTCAGTCATGATATGTGTAACAACGTTTATTTCAAAGTATACGTCAGCGAAACAAATAGAGAAACGGTTTCATGACCGCTTTACGTGCATCACGTCGCAAGTTCGATCCCCAGTAAGATTATACTTGTACCTGTGTGTTGTAGTTGGTTGTAATTTTTTTTGATAGAGATTATTATTATTTATTTTATCTATTTTATGTATATTTTTCCACGAAAACGAAGTCGCGGGCAACTAGTAGTAATGCAATATGGCTATATATTATCACGCTACTTGCTTAAGGGGATGCCTTTAAGCAAGTAGCGTGATAATATATAGCCTAACATTTGAAGAAGCCTATTACAGATATTTGTGCAAAATTTGAACAGGATCTATGCAGTAGTTTTTGCGCCAACGGAACATCCATTTGGATTTTAACGATTTTATTATAATTATGTAGACATTGCAGAGATACTGAAGAATTAAACAAAATTTTATGATCTATATTTAAAATTACATTTTAATAGATACATTATTTAAGTAAACCTAATCATTCTTTTTAATACCGTTCTATTATAAAAGATTTTTTATCACGAGAAGCTTCTCATAAATAAACCTCTTATTTTTAACTTCCAATTTATGTACAGTGCACTAAAACAAAAAATATTAATTATCTTATTTTTTTATTCTTTCAATATTGTTAATTTGTTTTTAAATTTTTGTTTCATTTTGGTTTTAATATTATTTTTTTTACAAAAAGTGAAGTGCATTTTTTCAATATAACTGCACAGTGTGTATCGTGTGTGTGTGATCGTGTCTGCTCTTAACAATTTTATTTATTCTCCATCCACCCGCATTCTCCAGTCAACCCGCGATCATGGCGCTTGCGTTTAGCGCCGAAATATCGGGAGCTCAAAATAATGAACAATCATGGAAGATATCCCGTAAGTGACAGTAGAAGACCATGAGAGTAAGAGTAGAGCCTGTTGTTGTAGAGGCTGTTGCCATCTGCAAAACATAAATCTAGACTGGCTGTAGATGTCCAATCTATACATATAAAATTCAAAGTCCTGACTGACTGACTGACTGACTGACTTATATATCAACGCACAGCCCAAACCACTGATTCTAGAGACATGAAATTTAGAGAGTGTATTCTTTGTGAAGAGTAGGTATCCACTAAGAAAGGGTTTTTCGAAATTCCACCCCTAAGAGGGTGAAATGGGGTGTTGAATTTTCTATGAAACTTTTTATTCTCCGAGTCGATTAACTTGAAAATGTGTCTACACATACTTCAGTTAAAATGATGAGATACGTGTATCACAGTTTTTCCAAAATCATCCCCCAATTTAAAATTCAATGTCCTGACTGGCTGACTGATACATCAACGCACAGCCCAAACCACTGGTCCTAGAGACATGAAATTTGGACAGTGTACTCTTTGTGAAGAGTAGGTATCCACTAAGAAAGGGTTTTTTTGAGATTCCACCCCTGATAGGGTGGAATGGGGTTTTGAATTTTATGTGAAACTTTTTATTCTCGGAGTCGATTGACTTGAAAATGTGTCTACATATACTTCAGTTAAAATGATGAGACACGTGTATCACAGTTTTTCCAAAATCATCCCCCAATTTAAAATTCCATGTCCTGACTGGCTGACTGAAATACCAACGCACAGCCCAAACCGCGGGTCCCAAAGATACAAAAATTGGAGGGTGTATTCTTTGTGAAGAGTAAGTTTCAGTTTTTCGAAATTCCTACCCCTTAGAGGGTGAAATGGGGTGTTGAATTTTCTGTGAAACTTTTTACTCTCGGGGTCGATTGACTTAAAAATTTGTGTACATACTCTTCAGATAAAATCCAGTAAATCCGATGTCCAATCTCAAACCAAGGTATCAATATTTCACGTATATAATTTAATTGATATAACTTTAAACTAATAATTGCAAGTTATAAGCAAGTACATGTAAATCTATGTATGTATTATAGATAAATACATAGATTACTTATTATCCCAGAAGTAAGATCCCGTGGGCAATTCCCTAACTCCACGCGGGCGAAGCTGCGGGCATAAGCTAGTTTAATATAATATTTCAGTGTAATGTCAGCAGATAAATAATGATTCAGACAGGAATTTCTCACTCATCTAGTTTAAAAAAACCGGTTCCGAAACACCAAACAAAATAATAAAAATATTTTGAAGGCTGATTCATATGTTGTACTGTATTACATTCAACAGCAAAGAAATGGGGGGGGGGCATTTTACTTCTTTGGAAGTGTCTATCTTTCAAACGATCGAATTTGAGAAAAAATGGTTTTACATAACTCAGTGTCATTTTTAAAGACCTATCTACGAGTATATACAGTTCAACATCTGTGTGACCTCCCAACCCCCAAAGTCTTTGGCTGCGACCGCGCCGGGACCTACCTCCCAGAATGCTTAATGATGGACCTACCTCCGTATTCCCACACAGCTGGATTGCATCATATCGTTGATCTGGATACTGCTGACGTCGCAGTTGTATATAGCCCTGTCTGCCGGAGACAGGCGCGAGATCATGGCCTGCAGGTTGTCGTCGCGGAAGTTCCAGTAGTTCGACAGGAAGTAGCGGTACACCATCGTTAGCTTGTAGACTTTGGTGTAGGTCTTCACCAGTCTGAGGATAAAGAAAAGAATATAACTCTAAGGGTTAATGCAGACAGAACGAGCACATACTCGCGCAGTTGCCACCTCCTTAAGCGATAGGGAATATGCAAGAAATACAAAATCTTTTTTTATTTCTAAATGCCTTGTATTGGCCCACAAAATCATTGTGGACTTACTTTACAATTTATTATTTTATGTTGCGTGGTTTTGATGAAACGGAACGCAACTCAAAACGCATTGTCACGGTAATATTATAATTAAATTGTAACATCGTCCTCGATAAAACCACAGTATAAAATATATACAGTATTGTGACTCGGCCCTGTCCTTGAAATAATTACTAATAATTATAATCTATACAATATTATAAAGCTGAAGGGTTGGTTTGTTTGGTTGAACGCGCTAATCTCAGGAACCACTGGTTCGATTTGAAAAATTCTTTTAGTATTGGATAGCCCATTTATCGAGGAAGGTTATAGGCTATAAAATATCACGCGGACGAAGATCGCGGGCAACAGCTAGTATCTATCTATACATATAAAATTCAAAGTCCTGACTGACTGACTGACTGACTGACTTATATATCAACGCACAGCCCAAACCACTGATTCTAGAGGCATGAAATTTAGAGAGTGTATTTTTTGTGAAGAGTAGGTATCCACTAAGAAAGGGTTTTTCGAAATTCCACCCCTAAGAGGGTGAAATGGGGTGTTGAATTTTCTATGAAACTTTTTATTCTCCGAGTCGATTGACTTGAAAATGTGTCTACACATACTTCAGTTAAAATAATGAGATACGTGTATCACAGTTTTTCCAAAATCATCCCCCAATTTAAAATTCAATGTCCTGACTGGCTGACTGATACATCAACGCACAGCCCAAACCACTGGTCCTAGAGACATGAAATTTGGACAGTGTACTCTTTGTGAAGAGTAGGTATCCACTAACAAAGGGTTTTTTTGAGATTCCACCCCTGATAGGGTGGAATGGGGTTTTAAATTTTATGTGAAACTTTTTATTCTCGGAGTCGATTGACTTGAAAATGTGTCTACATATACTTCAGTTAAAATGATGAGACACGTGTATCACAGTTTTTCCAAAATCATCCCCCAATTTAAAATTCCATGTCCTGACTGGCTGACTGAAATACCAACGCACAGCCCAAACCGCGGGTCCCAAAGATACAAAAATTGGAGGGTGTATTCTTTGTGAAGAGTAAGTTTCAGTTTTTCGAAATTCCTACCCCTTAGAGGGTGAAATGGGGTGTTGAATTTTCTGTGAAACTTTTTACTCTCGGGGTCGATTGACTTAAAAATTTGTGTACATACTCTTCAGATAAAATCCAGTAAATCCGATGTCCAATCTCAAACCAAGGTATCAATATTTCACGTATATAATTTAATTGATATAACTTTAAACTAATAATTGCAAGTTATAAGCAAGTATATGTAAATCTATGTATGTATTATAGATAGATACATAGATTACTTATTATCCCAGAAGTAAGATCCCGTGGGCAATTCCCTAACTCCACGCGGGCGAAGCCGCGGGCATAAGCTAGTTATATACATAGTAGTAGTAGGAAGTAAGATACTATTTCATAATATTTAATATCAATGTAACAATCTTAGCTACTTATTAATAGGTAAATACTCTCGCGCGCTATACGCCCGTCTACGTGAGTTTCGAAGCCCTATTTGACTCTGTTGGGGGATGATTTTGGAAAAAAAACTGTGATACACGTCGTGTCTCATAATTTTAACTGAAGATTGTGTACACCAATTTTCGAGTCAATCGACCCAGAGAATATAAAGTTTTACAGAAAATTCCCCTATTTCATCCTCTTATGGGTGGAACTTGGGGTGCGTTGTCAGAATTCCTCCTCGTGTGCTTGATGGCTGCCGGTCCCTCTCGATACGTCTGGAGGGAATAGCAGCTGCTGGGCGGTGCACCCTGGGCGTGGGCAGTATCCTTCCCCGAGAAATAAGATTCTCTTCCCATTCCTCGGGAAATGTAACTGTCCATGGCTAATATTCGGACATGGGAGGGGTTCATTGTGGACCAAGGGGGCGTTGTTCCACGTGACCCTCTGATAAGCAGAGGGCACAGCGGAGGAGCAAGGGCGAGCTCAGTGTGCATTACCCTGCCTCCGAGCAGACTGAATGACTGCGTCCTTCACTGTCCCTGTCTATATCGTAATCCCACCGTCGAAGTGTCGTGGAACACGTCTCGCGGCTTCGATTGGGACCGAGGATCTTGGCTTAACCGCCCGGACCACGAGGTAGAAAACCTCTATAAAGTTACCCCGAAACTCAAGCGGCAGCGCACCGCGAGGAGATGTATGGCTGACGGGGGTACGGGGGCACTGCCCAAATTAACTTTTTATTTCCCCCATACTCGTGGGAACAACATGGATAAAACTAATACCCAAAAAACACGGCCGATAACGGCGAAGGAAGGGAGAGGGATGCGGGGTCGGAGTCCGGCGCCGCATCCAGCGATGTGGAGTCGGAGTCCGGCGCCGCATCCAGCGATGTGGAGTCGGAGTCCGGCGCCGCATTCAGCGATGTGAGCGCGGGAGGCTCAGAGAGCTCCCGGCACGGGAGGCCCGGAGCTGCTGTGGGGAACGGGGACTATTACGCAAGCGGTCCAGGCCGGTGGGGCCGCCTCTTATAAACAAAGGCCCTCCACCAGACAAAGGGCTATACCCGCAGCGGTCGCCTCCATCATGGCGGCAGCGGAGGCCAGATATGCGGGGCCCCCGCCAGACGACGTGGCCAAATTGAGGGCGGAGGTCGCTCGACTGACGGCCGCCACGGAGCTTCTCCAAGAGGAGAACAGGAAGCTCCGAGCAGACCTGGCTGGTCTGCGCGAGTCCGGCTCTCGCGAGGCGCCCCAAAATGGGGGCCAGCAGCGACCAAGCCAGCCCGTGCCGGTGGAGAACCAGGTCCAGAACCTGGTTCGGTAGGAGCTGGCTGCCTTACAGGCGCGGTTCTCCGTCCTGCATTGTCCTGCGCTCCCCTCTGGTGGCAAACAAGGCGCCCCCGGGCCCGAGGGCGGCCACGTATGCAGCTGCTGCGGCCTCCGCACCGGGGCCATCCAGCCAGCCCTACGGCAGGGTTACGTCGGCCCTCGAAAAGCCGGCTCCAGCGAAATCGGCTCCGGTTAGGAAGGCGGTGGCCCTGAAGCAGGGCAAGGCGGCGGCTCAAAAGAAAGGCAAGGCGGTGAATGTGCCAGGGCCAGCCGCGAGGCGGCGTAGTGATCACACTACAGCCAGACGTGGAAAAGAGATCTCGTGGACCTCGGGGACCTCGGGATCACCGGGGGCCTCAGGCTTAGAGTCACCGCAACAGGGGCTTGAGTGCTGGAGATCCCTGGCGAAACCCGTGGCTCGTCCGCTGACGCTCTGGCTGAAAAGCTTAGAGCGTCCCTAAATGTGGATGAGGCCCGAGTGTCTAGGCCGTCAAATACGCAGACCTGCGCATCCTGGGTCTGGACGCCTCGGTGACCGAGGAGGAAGTGGTGGCCGCCATCACCAGGACCGGTGGGTACCCTACCGAGCAGGTCAAGGCAGGCGCCTTACGTCCGGACCTGTCGGGCATGCAATCCGTAACAGTAAGCTGCCCTGTGACGGCGGCAAAAGCCATTGTGGAGGGTCGAAGGCTTTTGGTGGGCTGGGTGTCGGCACAGGTGAAGCTGCTGGAACCCAGACCTGTGAGGTGCTTCCGCTGCCATGTGGGGCACCACGTGTCGGTCCGGTGCACCTCGGAGGTGGCCCGCAGTGACCATTGCTTCCGCTGCAGCCAGCCCGGTCACAAGGCCGCGCCGCATTGCGCCGCATGTGCGGCAGCTGGCAAGCCGGCCGATCATGGAGGGGGTGGAGACCTATTCCAACCACCGGTACATCCGTTTCGATGTCTCCACCCAGACCTCAAGCGCGCCGGTCCTACAGGCCCCGAGTGGTCCGCGATAGGCGCTGAAGCAGCTGGACCGGGAGGTCCTCCTGGAAGCTTCGATCGTGCAGGGCCTGGGTGTCATCACCGGTCAGGCCTGCCGATATCAATAATGAGGTGGGTTGGTTTCAGGAAGCCATGTCCGAGATTTGGGACGTGTCAATGCCCTGAGTTCGGCCAGGAAGCGCCCAGCGTCAGGTGTACTGGTGGTCGCGGGAGCTGACGTCTCTGTGAGAGGCGCGCGTTGCCGCGCGGCACCTATACGCCAGGCATCGCAGGCTCTGCATCCGCCCTCCGGATGCGGCAGCCATTGAGGCGGAGCTGTACGAGGGGTACAGAGCGGCGAAGACCGCCCTCCAAGAGGCTGTCCGGCGGGCCAAGGATATGGCTCGCGAGGAGATGCTGGAGTCTCTGAACGGAGATTCATGGGGGCGCCCTTACAAGATGGTGCGGGACAAACTCCGCACCCACTCCGGCCTGAGCTCATGGAGGATGTGGTGAGCGCTCTGTTCCCTTCCCGAGGGGAGCATCCTGCCCCGCCTATGGCTCCGCCGCCGCGTGCGGTGCCGGAAGCGGACCACACCGATGACGATGACGACGTTCCGGATGTGACTGGGATAGACCTGAGAGTGGCGGTACGCAGGCTGAAAGCCAGATATACCACCCCGGGACCCGATGCCTTGCATGGCAAAGCCTGGGTCCTGGCCTCTGAGGCTCTCGGGCCCCGACTGGAAGGGCTCATAAGCGCATGCTTGGAGAGAGGCCAGTTCCCGCTTCGTTGGAAGACGGGGAAGCTGGTCCTCATCCGGAAGCCTGGGCGCTCTGCGGACTCTCCGTCCGCATACCGGCCCATCGTGATGCTCGACAAGGTGGGCAAGCTCTTTGAAAGAGTCATTGCCAACCGCCTCGAGAGAATCCGGCAATTGGGTCTCGAGGTGGCATTGCACAAGTCCAAGGCCATGTGTTTTCATGGGCCTCGGAATGCGCCACCGTCGGGATTCCTACTAACGGCAGGAGGAGTCTCCATTGGCGTCGGGTCGACGTTGAAGTACCTAGAATTCGTCCTTGACAGCCGGTGGAACTTCTCGGAGCATTTCCGACGTTTGGCTCCCAAACTGGAACGGACAGGGGCTGCCTTCAAGCAGCTCTTGCTCAACCTGAGGGGTCCAAACGCCTCCTGCCGGAGGCTCTACGCGGGGGTCGTGCGGTCCATGGCCCTTTTTGGGGCCCCGGTGTGGGCGCGTTCTTTGAGGCGGTAAGCCACCCACTACCTGAACGCGCCCCAAAAGGTGATAGCCATAAGGCTAGCCTCCTTGCTGGATTGCCGCCATGGGATCTGGAGGCGATAGTCCTCGCGCGCCTGCACGAATGGCGCGCGGAGGCACTAAGTCGGGGGAAACTCCACTGCCGCGGCAATTTGCCGCTCAGCGGACAGACCTCCGGCGTGATCTCATAGCGACACGGAGAGAGCGACTGTCGCAACCCCGTGCAAACACAACATGACTTGAATGACCGCGACAATACGGAGTTTAATCATTTTTTTGAGCGACAAGCAGTAGTTGAACTTAAGTTTTAATTATTTTCTTGGGTTGATAGTACTGTATTTAATTGATTTATGTGAAGAATAAATTACATGCATATTCCCTATTTCACATCTAGAGCAGAAACGCGCTTCGAGACTGTGCCACACCTCGAGAAGCGCGCGTCTTAGCAACACTGAAAACGCAAGCGGCGATGCTCGCGCGGTCTCGGCAGTATCCTCGACAGGCCGGGTCGACTCATTGGGTAAACCTTGGAATGCCTACGGGGGCTAGAACTGTGTTGCCAGGTTCTCTTTTATTATGCGAGACCTAAAAACTTCGGTCTCTAATAATGACGTTTTCAAGGAAAATATTAAAAAGCTACCATTTGGTAGTTTTAGCGACATTGTTGTTTAAATTATTAATCAACAAATTACCCAATATAATATTTCGGATAATTTATTCAATGTTAATATTATTAAAATTGAATAAATATAAATGTAATTAATGCAGAATATAATAGAAAGACGCTGGTTTAGCGTAGGTTGGAACTATAAAAAAACAAAAGGGTTACCAATCAAGCCAATAAATAAATAATTAATTTAATTTACTGCATTGGATCGGCCAGAGGCTATTTATTTTCAAAATTTATTTATTTTACAAAATTAGGTTAGTAAGTTTTTGTTAATTGTACCTGGCATCCCCACACCACTTCACAAGAAAAATGGCTACCGGCACGGGTGCATGTTGATGTTATTATTAATGCAATAACTATTGTGTAATGTTAATAAAGTACTTCTGACTTATAAGACAAACTACTGTTTTATTATAAAAATACTAGTGAGAAGCTTTGACTTTTACAAATAAACCACAAACTTGTGATTTTTGTCAAAATTCATAGTTTTCTACTGGCAAGATTTGTTTCCTATTCACCGTATAGTTAATTTAAACAATAAGGCTGCTTGACCACAAAGTGGAGCTGGAAAATTGTGATCAGTGAAATTGCACACTAACATTTTCACAGTTTCCCAGTTCTGTTTTTGTGGGCAGGACTAAAATAAATATCTCAAAGAAATCAGATTTTGAATTTCCCGCTTTCGCAAGTTTTCGGGGGCACCCACCAGGAGGCGCCAAAACCGTGCCATTTTATTTGTACGTAGTTGACATTCTTCTCCTAGAGTATTATGTTCCTTGATCCTCGAGGACTCCCGAGCAAGCGGAGGCGCGCGACTGAGTCACGAGCATGCGCGAGGCGATGCTTGATGGCCGCGTCGATATTGATACTTTAAACATGTTTTAAATACGGTCCTATTTTCATTGCAGCCTGAAAATTGCAAAGTGTGTGTTGTTTTAGATAAGCAGGCGGAGTCATGTGACACGCGCGTGCTTCATTTGCGTATGTACTGTTGCGTCGCAAGTCGTGTCACTTCCACGGCGTCGGCGGTGGCAGCGCAGACGTGTTTGGCAACATATTTTGGGTCTCAGTGGGATAGATAAAAGGTGAAACATAGTTTGAAACACAGGTCCACGCCCAGTACCTGCTGCTGCCCCGGTGCGCTGCCCAGTTGGGTCCCCTGACAGACCAGAATCTTACAAGAACCACTGAAGGTTGAAGAAAGATGCTCACTAGGTGGTAGATAGTTAGACACTCACGAAGGTACTCCTTTAGGCCTGACGCCCAGCAAAGAGACCACAGCGTCGAGGAAGTAGCCCGGGATGTAGTGCAGAAACCACGTCAGCAACCAGAAGAACAGATTGTTGTTGGTCTCAATAAGGTAGACGCACCACAGAGCGCGAGGGGTGCTCAGGTGGTAGAACTCCTCTGTGCGCAGGTGATCGCCGAACGCTCCTGCCAGCAGTACATGAAGAAGAATAAATAAATGTACATAACAAAAAGAATTAATAATAAAAATGTTGTGATGGCGCCGAGGTTAAGGCCGGAATTCACTGAAGCGGAGAGGAGACGAGAGGAGAGATGTGCTGTAAAACACTAATAGAAATTGGTCATTTACTCTTCTCGTCTCCGATTAGTTTTAATGGAAACGGTTGACCACGGAGAAGAGGACATATCTCTGAATCTTTTTCGAGCGTTTTGTCAATCGTTTTACATGTGCAGCCTGTGGGTAAGGTATACGCAGAAGGCTTACAACGCTCTGCGCGTTCAGTATAACAATGCGTTGAGGATATTGTTGGGGCTACCTCGGTTTTGTAGCGCGTCTGGCATGTTCGCTGAAGCGAGATTAGATGATTTTTATGCCGTTATGCGCAAGCGATGTGCGAGTTTGCTGAAGCGAATCAGGGGTAGCCCCAACAATATACTGGCTACACTGGCGGACAAAATTGATGGGCCTTTCATTAGGCACTGGGCAGCTAGGCATGTGCGTACTGGCGTACATCTCGCCAATTAATTTAAGCTTTTTTATGTACTAACAATAGGTTAAGATTTTACTAACACTATATGGATCAATGGTCTGAATTAAATAAATTATTATTTCCTTTATTTCTTTTCTATACATATTATTCTTTATATTTTTAAATATTTCTATACAAACATAAAAAAAAAACATTTAAAAATATAAAAATAATAGCCCACCGGCATCAGGAACAGGGTCCGATCTACCAGTGGTCAGGGCTCTTGAGAGAGGAACCTCCTAACGATACGCGCCGTGTCCAGAAGTACTGCTTTCTGAATCAAGCCCTTGATCCAGCTGCCAAGCGAGAGCCTCCTCAGATGTTGCTCGAGGCTATTGGCTATTAAGCCATTGGCCGACACGACTATCGGCACAATGACTGCTGTACTTACGTCCCACATGTCGACAACCTCGCGAGCCAGATCAAGATATTTGAGTTGTTTATCTTTCTCTGCTTTCACGAGATTCTCGTCATGCGGAACCGTTATATCAACAATCATTGCGCGACGCTCCAATCGATCTATCACCACTATGTCAGGCTTATTGGCAACAATAGTCCTGTCAGTGACGATAGATCGATCCCAATACAACGTGATATTACCATCATCGAGAACTGGGTCGGGCGCATACTTATAGTATGGTACTTCTGATTCCCAAGATCGTACTTCAAAGCAAGTTGCTGGTGGATAATCCTGGCAACGAGGTTGTGTCTATGCAAGTACTCTCCGTTAGCCAGACGAGAACATCCAGAAATAATGTGTCGGATCGATTCACCCGGACGGTGGCATGCCCGACATAATATGTCAACCGTGCCATCCTTCACAATGTATTTCCGGTAGTTATTCGTCATCATAACTTCGTCCATTATTGCACAGACAAAACCTTCAGTTTCCCCGAATAGGTCACCAAAGCGCAGCCAAGATACGGACGCTAAGAAGTCTACATCGGGTCCATGTAAAGCCCGGTAATAGCGTCCGTGAAGCTCCTTGCCCTGCCATACCTCCTTGCGATCATTCGTATCTAATACTCTAGGTTTGCGCCAGTACTCGTTAGCCAGGGAGAGCGGGGTGAGGCCCTTGTCCACTGAGACCACATCTCGGTGCATCCCCACGTCGGCTTCTAGGAAGTATTCCCTGAGACTGCATACCTCACGGTTGTGCAGGGTCTTAGCATTTAAGAAGCCACGACCCCCGCACTTCCGCGGGATATACAGTCTCATCACCGACGACCGTGGGTGATGCATTCGATTTGCGGTCAGCAGTGCGCGGACCCTCCTATCCAGGGCATCAAGTTCCGTCTGAGTCCATTTGAGTATGCCGAAAGAATACATCAAAACCGGTATGACCCAACCGTTGATGGCGCGCACCTTGTTACCGCCTGACAAAAGACTACCAAGTACCTTATTCAGGCGGCCAAAGAAGCGCTCCCTCAACGATTGTTTCATGTCGACAGTATTGATACCTAATGCTTCCGACATACCCAAATACTTGTACGTTTCTGTTGAGGAGAGGGATCTAAGGTGTATGGAATCCGAGAGTTGAATTCCCACGGATTCCATAATCTCCCCTCGCTTCACATGCATGACTGCACATTTGTCCACACCAAATTCCATCCTGATGGCGCTACTGAAAGTTTCCGTTACTTTCAGTAGCTTCATCAGTTGCAAATTGTTGGGGGCAAAGAGTTTCAGATCATCCATGTAAAGAAGGTGAGATATGACCTGACCACCTCTCCTCAACCGATAGCCTAGACCTGAACCCTCCAGCAATGTGCTGAGAGGGTTCAAGGCTAGACAAAACCACAATGGACTCAGACTATCACCCTGGAATATACCGCGCTCGATCCTTATCGGTTCGCTGTTCTCCTGGATCTGTCGACATCCTGGATAGCAAAGGACCGTTCTCCAGTGCCCCATACATGACATCAGGAAGGTACGCAGAGTTGCATCAACTTTATACAACTCCAGCACCCTCATGAGCCATGTGTGAGGCACAGAATCATAGGCCTTCTTATAATCTATCCAACATGTAGACAGATCTCTTCGGGAGCGGCGAACCTGTTGGCTAACGGCCATATCTATGAGGAGCAGCTCCTTAGTGCCGCGGGACCCATTCCTACATCCATTCTGAGAGGCAGACATGATAGAATTACTATCAATATGATGGTTAATCTTGGCTCTCAAAATGGATGTTAGAACTTTATAGACCGTTGGTAAACAAGTGATTGGTCTATAATTTTTGGGCTCCGCAGTACTACCTGATTTATGGAGCAGGTGGGTAATTCCTGTCGTCAAGAACTGGGGCAGCGACCCTGACTCTAAAGCTGATTGAAACTGGGATGCCAAGCGAGCGTGCGATCTCTGAAACCATTTGATCCAGAAGTTGTGCAGTCCATCCGGCCCTGGAGATTTCCAGTTAGGCAACGGACGGACTGCACGAGCTACGTCTTGGGGGCTGATGGTGATTTCCCCTCATTTCAGGTATTGGATCACACGCTCGTTCAACCTCCCGGGTCCAATCACCCTCAGTGTGACTGAAAGGCACGGACCAGATGCTGCGCCAGAACGAACTCATGGCGTCATCATCCGGTAGACACGTTTCAGTCACACCTTGGTCCGGTCGTTCCCAAGCCCTATATACCCACCTTTCATCGCTCTGGAATGTGCGATTCTGAGTGTATCGCTCCACTCGCCTCTTGTACCGACGAATACGGCTTGCCCATGCACAGATCTTCTGCTTCAGGAAGTCGATACGCTCTGTGACGCAGGCCAAGTAGTCTCGAAAACTAACATCAGTTCCCAAGAACGCCCGCCTCACAAAGCGCATTACTCTAGGTCGAGTATTGCCCTCCCTGAAGCAGATTAACTTGCCGATGAGTGCTCTAGCCTCAGCGATACGCCGCTCAATCCTGCACTGCCAAGCTGGAACAGGTAATTTTGGTCGCGTAACTCTGTCGTTGTTAGGAAATTTGACGTGAGCTACACGACATGCCGCTACAGCTCCACAGTACAATATTGAGTGGGTATCGGCGAGGTCTTTGCTGCTGTCAAAGCAATTTGACAGCTGCGAATCTAGAGCACACACCAGCGCCTTGTTTTTCTTGTGCATAGGCAAACGAGGTAGACGTGGCCTAAGTTCAGGCGGTGTGGAACGGTACTCCCGGAATGCACCCTCCAAAGCACTCCTCAATTGTACGTTGCACTGGGTACTCACGGATATAACTTCGTCATCATCCCCTTCACCACCGTGGTCCGACCGCGGCGAAGCACTGGTAACATTTTGTTGCTGCACCGCGATCATTGGTGAAGCAGGCGTAACTAGGTTACTCCGTGATTCGGAGCGTAGTCGATCAAGTACGGTGTCATCCAACATATGGTTACGCTGGATGACCCGCACCTGATCCGACAGTCGTTGCGCCGACACGCTGACATCTGGCTCAAGCACCTGAAACAGAGACAGCATCCGACCACGGTACGCAGTCAAGTTGCTTCCCCCCTCAGTAGCCCCATAATATGCGCGCATGACTTGTTCATTAATGGACGGAGTCCATCGCATGCGCGACACATTTCCACCAGCAGCGGGGACCCTGTTCGGGGCCGGTTGGCCTCGGGGTCCCAAGCCCGCTGGTGTCCGTCCTCTTCCTCGTCGTCGTGGTGGTGGTGGTGGAGTCGACGGCGGGGAGAAAAACTCGTCGCTCGAGCTCGACGCAACTGCAGCAACCGGCGACACGGTGATCACGGATGTGGCGCGTCCCGGCGGCTGCGAGGCGGAGCTGAGCGACGAGCCCGGAGATGGTGGGTGTGCCTCTTGATGTTGTTTGGCTCGGTGTCTTGTGAGCATCGGTGACATTTTTTTCGATTATTTTTCAGACATTATTTTGTATTTTCCATTTTCTTGTTGACTCCATTTCAGTTATTCGGTAACAGTTTTTTTTTTCTTTTTCATTATTTATGTTTGTAAATTTGTTTAAATTAGTTTTTGTGAGGTAATTTGCTAAAAAATATTAAATTAAAATCGGATAGAAAAAATATATGTCACTTCGATTTGACACTCGAGCCACAGATTATTATTATTATTATTATAATATTTCGTAATTTTTTAGGCCAGTGGAGACGAAACGTGAGCGACATTCGGTGAGTTGTGTGCTGTGTGCAGCGTGCGGTGAGACGTGTGCAATATATTTTAAAATAGTAAAAAAATACATTACATTTTAACATAGTAAAATTAGGATCGACTTTCATAATATAAATACACGCGGTAAACACGAAATTGTAATACCTAAATTCAGATTAACAAAAACTAGCAAGGCTTTTCTTATAAACAGCATACGCTTTTATAACAAGTTGCCAAAGTCAGTTATAGAACTGACCGATGGAAAGTTCAAAAACCACATCAAAAGTGTCCTTATTAAAAAAGCATATTACAAAATCAAGGACTACGTTGAAGATAAAGAAGTTTGGCCTTAGTTCCTTCTGCGCTTGCGGCTTCCCTGGTAGCTCATAAACGGCACAAATATGTGGATGTCTCTAACTATTCTCAAATTTTTTCTCTTCTTTCGAATCAGATTTAACAGTAATTTTCAAATCATTTATATCTTTTGCTCAAAATAGTTACAGCACTGATAATGTAACAGTATTTGTGTCACTTGTTTAATTTAGTATTTTACAATATTTTCTTACCTTTGTATAGATTCTTTTTATCGATTGTTTGTGAATGTGTGGACATTGTAGGCTTTGTAGATTCCCAGCTGCTTGTTAACTTTTTATTTTGTTCTACATTTTTTGTGTAGTAAGCAACGACTTATTGTCGGGCCTACGCTGTCCCCCCATACTTAAGTACAAATGCTGTATCCATAATAATACTGTAACACCAAATGATTTGAAAAGAGTAACCATGGAGTTTCTTGCCGGTTCTTCTCCATAGGAAACGACCAACCCGAACCGTGCACCTTTTTGTCGACGTTTTATAAGTGCCCATGGAGGCCTATGTGAAATAAAATATTTTGATTTTGATTTTGATTTTGAGTAACCATGGAGTTTCTTGCCCGTTTCTTCTCCATAGGAAATGACCAACCCGAACCGAGCACCATTTCTTTACGTTTTATAAGAGCACATGTAGGGCTATGTGAAACATTTTTTTAAATTTTATTTAGATTTAGGTGGCAACGCCAGGGCTATCCTATCCACCACTATCCTTATTGGTCTCCTCCATCATGAAGAACATGTTCTTCAGATAGGTCAGGTGCGTAATACTCGCAACCGGCGTGCGTGTATGACTAGATGTATATGAACGTGGACGAGGCAACAGGAGTGTGTAAGAAGGATCATAGGAAGTGGTGTTCTGTGGTTTCCGCTAGCGAGAGTTTAAGTATGTATGTAAATTCGCCATGTTAACGTTGGGTTCACAAGAAAATATCTATGAAGCCATTTTGCGGAATGGCGGTCTTTTTCTTTACTCTTTAACCTGCAGAGTTTTTATGCCGCCCATGGGCCTATGACTCGGCTTTAGATGCCGTCGAGAAATATCTCTCAGGCATGCTGGTTTCCCACGATGTTTTCCTTCAGTGAAATAAGTGATAATTATACAATACGCCCATGAATCCGAAAAATCAGAGTTGCGTGCCTTGGGATCGAACTCAAGACTTCGCAGTCCGATGGTCACACCACTAGGCTATTACTGGAATGGCATGGCATGGCGTAGTAACAAATAAATAAGTCACAGTTGTCAACGAGAGAATCGCGAGTGTCGAGATGCAGTGTGTCCTTTCGTCATTGAGTGTCACGAGCGTTGAGATGGATTGTGTCGTCTCGTCATTGAGTATCACGAGTGTTGAGATGGATTATGTCGACACGTCATTGAGTGTCACGAGCGTTGAGATGGATTGTGTCGTCTCGTCATTGAGTGTCACGAGTGTTGAGATGGATTGTGTCGTCACGTCATTGAGTGTCACGAGCGTTGAGATGGATTGTGTCGTCTCGTCATTGAGTGTCACGAGTGTTGAGATGGATTGTGTCGTCACGTCATTGAGTGTCACGAGTGTTGAGATGGAGAGTGTCGTCTTGTCATTGAGTGTTACGAGTGTCGAGATGGAGTGTGTCGTCTCGTCATTGATTGTCACGAGTGACGAGATCGAAAGTAACGAGTATAATATTGAGGTCGACTATCACGATTGTCTCGATTGTCACGATTCAATGTCAAAAGTGTCATGATCGACTGTCTTGAATATCACGAGTGTCATTGTCGTAACTCTCGGCTGTCACGAGGTTCATGAGTGTCGAAATCGAATGCAACGAACGTCTCGAATGTAACAAGTGTCGACATTGGTCTACTAGACCGTACTAGTACGGCGAGTGACTTACCCCACTTGGTGTTATAAGGCGAGCTGCTGACAGTATACATGGGTATCTCGCTGGGCCAGAGCTGCCTGTTGGTGACGGAATCCCAGCCCGCTGCGATGATAGCGTTATTGACGTAGTCTAGCGGCGCGTAGGAAACCACCAGATCCCTGTCCACCAGGAGGGCATGCAACACGCCTAAGCCGGCGCCCAGGAGGAACTGCAAGTATAATTACAAGGTCTTTCATATAATATGGACCCAGAAGTGTGACAATCAGTCTTGCCAAGGGGTATCGTATTACCCAGTACTATCTGGGTTATGGAGGTCAGATAGGTACTCACTTCGTCCTTGTAAAATACTGGTACTCAGCTGCATCCGATTAGACTGGAAGCCGACCATAACATAGTTGGAAAAAGGCAGGCAGATGATGATAATGGATTCTACCACCTAATGCTGTCATGTTTCGTCGGAGTGAACAATTTCACTAAGACGACAATAAGCACAGACTACAACAATGAGCATGCCGAAATAGTTTTCATAAAAAAGAGAAAAGCAAAAAAGTTTCCTAAGAAAGCTTTCCGGTATCGAAGATTGGGGTTTCCCCAGCTCCCAACTTAAAAGAATCACTCTGTATTCTTCACAGTCACTGTTGAGATACGCGTGCTGCTTGAGCTGGGTGTGCATGTTGTCTTTTAGGGGTCCGAGTAAAGGATGTAAATAAACTTTGGTTGAATGTACTGAATAATTATCTAAGCGCACGGTAGAGCGCAGGCCAAGTTCCAGCAACAGGCCGCGCGCATGCCGTGCACTATTTATACGAACCGTTTCGACCCACTTTTGACCCCCCTGTAGCTCAGTGCCTATTGCAAGTACAGAGATAAAATTGTACCTACGTAATCATATACTAGTACTAAAGCAGTATGCCAAATTTCAAAGATATAGCTTCAGTAAATCCTGAAATATGACCCTGTGAATATAGCTAATTTTGGCACTGACTGACTCACTCACTGACCGGTAATCAAAACCTTTAGGCCACTTCCAATAAATTATTGTCCAGGTTAATTTAATTATACAATTAATCAAGTGTTACATACAGCACGAAAACCTGCCAAGTTCAAATTTAGAAGTATTATAATTTTAGATATTTTTAACCAAGTACCTACGTATTTAAACAACCATACCGTATTTTAAGTTGGGTGTATGGTAAAGTGAATTTCGGCCAGGTGGACCATTGACGTGAATACGGTGGCGGGTAGTGACTGGATGCGGAAGGCGGCGGACTGGGTGTGGTGGCGAGTCTTGGGAATGGCAAATGTTTACCAGTGGATCAGGTTGTTGATGAAGATGATTATGATCGGTTTTAAAGTGCATCTAAACATGGCATTGGATTGGTTTTCAACCCTTTTTTGTGCGAACAATTAGCCGATAGGAACTTGGCCCCCTTTTTAACAGGTGTGTTTTTGGTGGGATTTAATTTTTCTAATGACAACGATGTGGATATAAATATTCAAAGTAGACGAAGCCGTGCGGCGGGACGTGAGCGACTGGCGAGCCGCGCGCTGGCGCTCGGTTACAATATCATGAAATTCAATAATTCAACAATCGCATTGGAGTCGCTACATCACACCCCCCTTTCTCCCATAACTTGTAACTCGTGACGAGACAGTGAAATATTATTTGTAAATGAAACTTACCCCAGTAGGTGATGCCATAACCGTTTGGTTACTTACCCCAGTAGGTGACGCCATGACCGTTTGGTTACCTACCCCAGTAGGTGACGCCATGACCGTTTGGTTACTTACCCCAGTAGGTGACGCCATGACCGTTTGGTTACTTACTCCAGTAGGTGACGCCATGACCGTTTGGTTACTTACCCCAGTAGGTGACGCCATGACCGTTTGGTTACTTACCCCAGTAGGTGACGCCATGACCGTTTGGTAACTTACCCCAGTAGGTGATGCCATAACCGTTTTTTTACTTACCCCAGTAGGTGATGCCATAATCGTTTGCGTGTCAATCCAACCCGGTGAAGGCTCAATACAGCAATTTACCACTGAAATTTATTAAGAAATCAGTTAGTAAGAAAAAAGAACAAAATAAGCATTTTTTTCTGAAAAACAACCTGATATTAAAATAAAAAGAAGAAAATTTTATTTTATCTATCAAAACTGAACGCGTGTACAAATGACCATAGGCACTTTGCGCTAAAATGCCTAAAAAATTATGACAGTGACGCCAAATAATAATAATATGTGTGTATGCCATTTTATTTTATTGAAGCTCAGTTCAAATCAAGCGCTAAAGTGGTGTTTTTGCTATTATTTTAATTTAGAAAATATTAAATAATTAAAGCAAGCTTTTTGCTTATGCAAAGTTTTCATAAAATATTCATATACACGGAGATTTTAATTCACTGTTAGTCTTTCAGGAATGAGTAAAAAATCACCGTATATATATTTTACTGCAGTTTCGCACTCGTGTCTAACTTCGCTCTCATACAATAAAATCAAGTACAAACAAAAACCCTTCACTTGACATTATGGGTTCATCATGGATTCAAACTCAGACGGGTATTTTAATTGGGGTAAATACTTTAAATCATATTTAATGCCCTGGGTTAAGTAAAGGCAAAAGATTTACCAACGGGTGGCTTGACTATACAGACGGGCAAATCACTGCCGTGTGTGCGCACCAACTCTTCGGCGATCGCCTTCGTGAATGTGTAGGTGTTGGGCCAGTCCTTTATTAATCTGCAAAATGAAATATTTAACGTAACATCACAATTGTAATCTCCCTGGCGTTAGGCAGAGGTGAACCAATGGTAAAGCAACATTTTGCATGTTGTATTTAAATAATAGGAGGCGAGCGAAGGTACTACTGAAAAATTCCATAGGGAAAAATCTAATCACACTGCCCGACAAAGGAATCGAACAGTTGCACATACTATTGGCCTATGGAGTTCCCAGTAGTCTGTCCATAGAAAAAGGTTATAACGAAAGTTTTGCAAGTTTGTTGTTTCGAAAAATCTTTCACTAATGGGAAGCTAAGTTATCCCCGAGTGTCAAAGGCTACATTTAAAACGTTCCCGCGGTATAATTTCGGACCACAACGCGACCAGACCGCGGGAAAGAGCTAAGACATCGGGAGGCACGGGCCACCTGCTACTCTTGTAATGATGACTTTTAAAGTGTTGCTGATACTCACGCTGGCGTGATGCTGGTCAGCCGATCCTCACTGAGGCTCTCCACCATCTCCAGGAAGACGTCAGGCGGGATGGGGCATGGATAGAACTGTTCCTTGATGTCCGAGTTGATCCGTGGGGCGGTGGCGTGCGCGAACGCAGTTGATATGTAGTTGAAGAGTCTGGGGACGAGTAATGCATGCTCGTTAAGCTTCATATTCATGGTTAAATAAGATTAGCTAGCATAACGTCGGGGTCGGGTTGCGTATCGATGTTTAATTGAAATAAAAAACGCTGTCATTTGTAGTTCTTTCTTCTTTCCTCGCCTGTCAAAGTCAAAATTATTTATGTGCTGTAAATGTGGTACAAAAGATGGTAAAAATGACATGAAGTGCAATGACACATTTCGCCATAAAAATAGCATGCAAATAATTATTAAACACAAATATTAAATTAGGTAGGTAACTACATATATAAAGTATTTATTTATATATAACAGCTTAGTTAGACTGTTAAATACTAAAAACGAATAATGTTAACATATTAAAGTATTTTTAACATACAACAATTTCTTAGCTATAATAAAATTGTTAAAATATACACACACAACATCATATAATGTAGGTAATTCTTTACAATGCAATTCGGTAGTGATATGAGTGATAGTTAGATTTTTTGAGAAATTCCGCTATGGAATAAAAGCTATGTGAAATAAGCCATTTTTTCAGGACTTTGCAGAATTTTTTGTACGGAAGATCAGTGATAAATTTTGGTAGAGAGTTAAAGATAAGTGGAGCCATATATACACAATTACGTCTGAATAATTCAATCCTAGGTACAGGCATTGTTAATAAATGTGTAACTGTACGTTTACTAAGATTGTTTTTGAGTTCGAAAAGTGAAGAGTTCGTTTTGACAAATTTTGCGATTTCCTAAATATAAATACAGGGAACTGTGAGAAGGTTGTGTGATTTATACACTGGTCTGCAAGATTCAGTCCAGTCCATATTGAAAATTGAGCGTAAGCATTTTTTTGTGCTAACAGAACCGTTATAATTTCAGAAGAGTTTCCCCAGACAATGATACCTGATGATGGAGCAAATATAGGCGTGATTTACCATTAACGCAGTTTGTCAGGAGGTTTGGTTTGGTTTTTCGGATTTTATTAATTTATGTGTGACAATGGGTGTAATTTACCTGAAATAAATGAATTTATTTTTATTTAACTTTTTTAAAGGCAAAAACAAATCTATTTTAATACATAATTCATCAATATGATCCTTCCAGGTTAATTGTTCATCAATTGTAATACCAAAAAATTCTGTTTAATGAATTTGTTCAACTGTTTGATCTTTGTGCGAAATTTTAAGGTGTAGATATTTTCCTTTATTTATATTTTTACAAATTGTTTACATTTTTAAATATTCCTTAGAAAAAACAATATAAAAAACATTTAAAATATAAAAAATTGTAGCCCACCGGTATCGGGATCAGGGTCCAAGCTATGAAAAGTATGAGTTGTGAAATATAATATTTTAGTTTTTTCTAGGTTAATTTTTAAAGCGTTTAATATCTAGCCACGTAATTATTTTATTCAAAATGCTATGCCTGAAACACATGTTTATCCAGGCAAATAACACGTGTGAGCTTCACATATACAATTAAGAGAAAACAATTTTCTTATACTTGATTTGAATAAAGGTTAAAATGGACGTAAGTCCAACAGAATTAATAAGTAAAGAAAGTGTGACCCTCCAAAATGGACAAAAAGAGGACCAGACAAAATCGAAAAGTTTTTGAACATAAAAGAAATTGATAGGAACCTAGACACTCTTTCTTAAAATTTTAGTGTCAAAAATAATTGAATCGGCTCAGTTTTCCAAGGAGAAAAAAACAGGAAAACGAAACGTCGATCTCGTTAAATTTTTGAGATATCGGTTTGACCTGCAGTTGTCCCTATCGCACTCTACGGGGGCACAGGATTGACGCAGCGCGTTACCAATAATTTCTTCAAATATCTATTTTTCAAATTCCGCGCAGGCCCTGTTCCCTCTTAAAATATAATTCAAATCATAGCTCACATCATAGAAAATTGCCTATGGTCCTTTTTATTATTATTTACCTACTATTATTTTTTCTTTGACAGTCGTAACGGGTAGTCAGAATCCCGAAATTTTGACAACCAGCCTTACCAAGCGTATTACCGTACGACCGTAGTAGCGTATTACCCGGAAACTGGGATGTGAAGGTCAGATATAGGTAGTCCAGTTATACTGGAAGCTAGCAACTTACTTGAGGTTATGGCACTGCTTGCTCAAGGTCAGCATTTCTCGAGTCCCTCGCACATTGATGAGCGCCGCCACCTGCAGAGGCTCGTGGAAGTTCACAGTCGCAGCCATGTGGAATACTATGTTCACCTAGAGAGAAGTATCAGTAAATATTAAGTATGGAAGTGGTCGTTTATACAGGACATCATTCTTTTGAAAGAGTTGAGAATGACTGTGACGATGCTCTACCAACCTGATCAGTGGTGAATTTGTGACTGTGGAGATGCTCTACCAACCTGATCAGTGGTGAATTTGTGACTGTGACGATGCTCTACCAACCTGATCAGTGGTGAATTTGTGACTGTGACGATGCTCTACCAACCTGATCAGTGGTGAATTTGTGACTGTGACGATGCTCTACCAACCTGATCGGTGGTGAATTTGTGATTGTGACGATGCTCTACCAACCTGATCAGTGGTGAATTTGTGACTGTGTTAAAAGTCTTTCGAGTTAAATAAAAATATTTGGTGTTTAAACGGTAGTGTTTCCATTTATCCCATACCCAGCTCGTAACAATATAAAAAGGGATGCAGATTACACCCCCGTCTCTCTTAAACATGGAGGTCATTATCTCCTCTTTCTCCTGTATTTTCAAAAACATTTTTTTTGCTAGCAATTTATACAATTGGTTAGTTACCTCACTGGTGATGTTAGTCCAGTCCTTCTCGCTGAGCCCCGCCCTCAGCGTCGCCACGTCGCCTTCCACCGGCACGATGCGATCCGCGAAGTTGGGTTTGTTCTTACGAAGCGTGTCGTACAACTGTCAAAGACATTTATAAAATAAATAGAAGCTTACGTATAGTTCAACTACATTTCGCCAGTTATGTTTAAGTCCCATGTAATAATAGGGCGACCCCATGCACTGAACCGTACACAAATCAAATTTCTGGGACTGCTTATCATGGGGCTGTCATTATTTAGCCACGAGCCTCACTTTATCTTGTCATACTTACTTATTCGTTCTTATTAATAAATACAAAATCTAGTAAACTAATGTTTTTAAAGCGGTTACTATTATGTTTTAGTTCACTAGATTAATAATTGATTATTCTTTTACTTTCTTCTCTAGAGATAACGTTTTTTTTTGGATGGAGATGTATATTTTTGGATTTTTTGACTTTCAATACTTATTACTCGCCTATATTAAATAAATTATTTGACTTTCAAATGAAAATACCCTAACTCTTTCGTTCGTCAGAGGGAAAGACAGAATAAGGTATTCTCATAACGAGATAAAGGGCGCAATTTATTTATACAGTGTGTTTGGTTAACGGCTACCGATATTTTAAGGGCATATTATATACTCATTTCTATCGACAAATACCAGTTTATAAATACTCCTAATACCACACCCCGCGAATGGCAGCCATCTTGTTTTTATTAATGTAATGCTAATATCATTGAATCTAAGAGACCTAGAGGCTTGCAAATGACCTTATTTCAAAGGTAAACGCCGAGACTATCGAATTACAAAATAAACTTTCCTGAAAAACAAGCAAAAAGAGCCAAAAAAACGTAACCGTTAACCAAACACACTGTATAAATCCATAATAAATAAGCGATGTTCTTTATTTACTTACCGGATCTTTTAGAATATAGGCTAGTCTCTGTTGTATAGTTTTGCCTTTCTTTGGCCTTAGCAGCAAATATACTTTCTTGATTTCACATGATCTGGAACATAGAAACAGTCGATGAGTGTAAGGTACTCATATTAAGCTAACGCATCCGTTCGTCGAGTGTAATTAATTGATGATTGAGTTTGAATCGCTGTTTCTGCTCGGGTGTAAGTACGATACCTGGCAGGTTTTATTATAAAAAAATAAAAATTTTAACAAGATTTCGATGTCCTATTTACAGAAGAATAACAATTTCATTTCTTAAATACATAGTATAAAACAAGGTCGCTCCCGCTGTCTGTACGCTTAGATCTTTTAAACTACGCAACGGATTTTAATGCAGTTTTCAGCAATAGATAGTGTGATTCAAGAGGAAGGTTTATAAGTATAGGTATATTATCTATATAAAAGGCAAATGGCACGTTAAAATTGAATCATCAAAAACTACGTGATGCTTATGCGCAATAATCAAAAAGAAGACATTATTTATTGCCCTCTCGTACTTTCTAGCGTCTTCATAACCTCTCAAAGCTTTTGTTGTAAACTGTAAGTTCAGTGTCGATATTTTCGTTACCTCATTAATAAGAAGCTTAACGGAATGACCAAACGTGATCGGTAGAGCGAAGTACTGTTAGCCTACGGGGCTGAGGAGTACTGTTAGCCTATGGGGCTGAGGAGTACTGTTAGCCTATGGGGCTGAGGAGTACTGTTAGCCTACGGGGCTGAAAAGTTCTGGAGAGTACCGAAAGATGAGGCCTGAGTTGGCCCTTGCAAGGTACAGACTACAGATTGATGACAAATGAAGGACGTGGAGGCACAGGAATATGCGTTACGGTGACGTGTTGACGCATAAGAGTACAACGAGCACAATAACAAACAAGTCCAGAAGATGAGGTTTTTCAGCTTAATGATGATGATTATGCTTCCTCACCTGAAGAGCTTCTCTACGAGCTGCTTGCCGAGGAAGCCGGAGCCGCCCGTAATGAGCACGACAGCGTCCCGGTAGAACTGCTGCACCGCGGAGTCTCCGCGGCCCATCACAGCGTTCATCGGTTTCTGCTTCTCTAGAAGCGCCAGCTCTATCCGTTGTGCGATGTCCATGGCTGCGATAGGACATGACATTATGTTAAACTTGCATTCATTGGGACATACATGGATGTGGGACTCATGGAACAGGAATGTCATCATCATCTGCTTGCATTTTCCCAACTATGTTGAGGTTGGCTTCCAGTCGAACCGGATGCAGCTGAATACCAGTATTTTACGTGGAAATATAGCCTATCTGACCTCCACAACCCAAGTGGTACTGTTTAATACCCTTGGTTGACTGTTGTCAGACTTTGGGGCCACTAACTACTCGTAACGACTGTCAAAGATCTAAAGTAAATATGGAAGTATGTATGGTCGGAGAAAGGGGAGCTCCATACCCAGCAGTAGTGAGTCCCGGCTGATGCTTATTGGTGGTGTTCTTCAGAGAGATCAAGTGCGTGGAACTCGCAACCGGAGTGCGTAATAAATGACCAGTGGACAAAACAAAAGAATTATGCAAAATGAACTAGAAATCGTATCATTTCCGTAAAACGATTAATTGATAAATTAGGTTAAATATACAAAATTATAAATTAAAACTACATGCGTACTTGAAACTTAACACTACATAGCAAATGATGTCATTGTTCAAGGTTGATTCGCATAAACTGTTTATTGTATATCTAACAACATACTTTACGAAACATTTTTTTCGCAAGTCATTTAGAGTAGTTTGTTGATTATAATGTTGCCTTGTCATTTGTCATAAATAATGCAAGCAACAGAAGCACTCGCGCATCATCGCGGTGGCAAAAGGCCCTGGTGCCAAAATTTTCCTATTGAATAATTAATTATTTAGTTTAAATGAGCGTGGAAATGACGCGGAAATCGCGACAAAAAAAAATCACGGCCTTTTTTTTCCGTTGGGAAATCATCAAATGACAGGGGTCCCGCTCTGGGCGGAGCGGAAGGGAGTGTCAGACTTGTACCAACTGAAACCCATCCATGTTCCTTCTTATCGTTTAGTGTTCCAGGGCTGCGGTATCTCTTTCGAACAGTCCCGCAGCCCCGGCAGGCATCGGCCCTTGCGGACCTGTTTGCTGACATCTCTTTGAGGCGCGCTGCCCCTTACATAATAATACAGGGTGTAAACAGATTCTTCACATATCCGTCAACCAAGCATTCTCTACATCAAACTAAGTAAGTTTACGCAAAAATTATTGCTGGGAATCGCCTTTTTTGGGGTGAAAAATCACGTTTTACGGTAGGACTCGATGGAAAGCACTCAAAGCATTGTTAAAAAATCTTACATTAAAAACATGTATTTAAATAAAACTTGTGAAAAAGTTAGAACTTTGACCCCCAATATCTCCGTAACTTGAAGGTTTCCAGGTATGGTTTAGAACAATAAAATGATCGCAAAGCCTTCTTTCTTTTTTTTTTTGTTTTCTCCCCTTGGAGAACACGTGCCGTTTGGATATGTTAAGGGTCTATTTACACCCTTTATATTTACATAATAAATATGGTTCCTTTCCCACTAACAGGCTAAGCAGTTCTACGATAGAACTACCATACTACCACCATACTAGAACCTTACTAGATAGTACCTAGTATGATGTCACGAATAGCCTCAGGTTACTGAGCGAGCTTACACTCGAAGATTACGTAGTAGGAAATTGGCAACGACAAGTAGGAGAATGAAGATAGTAAAGTACCAGGAGGCCAGAATCATGAAGGAGGTATTGTTTATTGTTAATAGGAATCTCACAATCAATCCATATACATTTCCTTTACCATGCAGCATGCATTGAAGATAATACGTCTTCATGATTCTGTTCTATCGTAGAACTGCTCAGTAGAACTAGTGGGAACGAACCATAAATATCCACGAAGTATTTAGACATATGGAGCAAAATCATTATTCAAATTAGGGCTGATAATCAGCACTTTTTGCATTGCGTCAAAGTGTACAAGAGACAGTCCCCCAAAACACACACTCTTCGACACTTCCTGGTGTTTCAGCCGGGAACAAGTGGGGAACACACTCCCCAGCAACACATCTGTCTGTTGGGTTAGAAGAAGCATTTCTTGTTCCCGATTTCTCTTTCACGGTAAAAGATGTTCATATTATTTCAAAATATTTAACAGTTTTCAGGCCCAGAGCAGTTCCAGTTACATTTTGTAAATCTTATGCATTGTATCAGGCACTGTTGGCTTTCTCAAAACTCTGAACGTTACAAATATTATGTAAAAAAACAATATTCATGACATTCAATATTTACGAGATGTGCACAATCGATCACACACACACAGTGTGGAGGGGACATTGCCGCACAAACGATTACCACGTATTCAGAACATGTGTCATTCGGAGACCCGGATTCCGAAACCAAATAGTTTTTTTTTTTAAAACAGCCGTTTTCTGTATATTAATCGCACTTTTTTTAATTGCGATTTTGGCTGTTGCGTCGATCTCCCGTCCACTCCCTAATACATAACATCAAGCCAGGTTTCCCGAGACAGGCAGAGATGTTCAACACACTGCGGCAGTTATGATTAACTCCAAGGTGACGAAGATTGACAGCGATACATAGCGTTTATCTTATTAATATTGACATCTGTACTTTTGTTAACCTATGTTCGACAATCCATCCTTTGAGCGCATTATGTTCCATTTGCAAAATGTCCAGTGGGCTCAAAATGTCCAATTCTCAAATTATCCAATTCTCAAATTGTCCAATTCTCAAATTTTCCAAATCGCAAATTGTTCAATTAGCAAATGGTCCAAAAAATGTCGTTTAAGGAGTTTAGTAGATAGATAATACGTTCGTTACGTTTCGTTTATTATAATTTTTGACGTGACAACGTCTTATAATTCGATGGAGCCGGCTGCACGCACGAAAAAATGAGGCGTTACCTCGCTCTGAGGCGTTCCATAAAACAATTGCTCAACGCACATTCATTTTTTGAAAAACGCAACCATTCCATAAGTATTTTCTTATGACGTTGTCACGTTGAAATATCGTCAGTAAACCGACTTTACAGACAACCGATTTTTTTTTCGTTTTCTGTTTTTATAAACAACAAACGTATTGCAGCGTTACCTCTGCTAGTAAAACCTTACCTCTTAGGTTAAAACCTTTGTTTCCAAATAATTCCTTTTTTTATGTTCTTGTCAAACGGAGTTCGTTTTTCGGACATGACAGCAAGTCATATTTGATGGATAATAAAAATTTTCTGACCTAGTTGCTTGATATAAGATTTTAAACTATCATGGTCACTATTATTAATAATCGAAACGGGATAGTTCAGTCAGAGAGAGAGAGAGAGAGAGAGGGAGAGAGTGTGTCTTTAGTTTATCCGTGATCGTGGTGCTTGCAACAGCGCCGAAATATCGGGAACTCATAAAAAACAGTAAACATGGTAAATATCCCGTTTCGAGTATTAATAATATAGTTGCTTGATATTGGTTTGAAGTTATTAAATTAAAATAATGATAAACTATATTTCCTTTATTTCTTTTCTATACATATTCTTTATATTTTTAAATATTTCTATACAAAATAATATAAAAAAATAAAACATTTAAAAATATAAAAAATAGTAGCCCACCGGCATCGGAAACAGGGTCCGATCTACCAGTGGTCAGGGCTCTTGAGAGAGGAACCTCCTAACGAAACGCGCCGTGTCCAGAAGTACTGCCTTCTGAATCAAGCCCTTGATCCAGCTGCCAAGCGAGAGCCTCCTCAGATGTTGCTCGAGGCTATTCGCTATTAAGCCATTGGCCGACACGACTTTCAGCACAATGACTGCTGTACTTACGTCCCACATGTCGACAACCTCGCGAGCCAGATCAAGATATTTGAATTGTTTATCTTTCTCTGCTTTCACGTGATTCTCGTCATGCGGAACCGTTATATCAACAATCATTGCGCGACGCTCCAATCGATCTACCACCACTATGTCAGGCTTATTGGCAACAATAGTCCGTGAAGATAGATCGATCCCAATACAACGTGATATTACCATCATCGAGAACTGGGTTGGGCGCATACTTGGTATAACTTGGTATATGGTACTTCTGATTCCACAAGATTGTACTTGAAAGCAAGTTTCTGGTGGATAATCCTGGCAACGAGGTTGTGTCTATGCAAGTACTCTCCGTTAGCCAGACGAGAACATCCAGAAATAATGTGTCGGATCGATTCACCCCGACGGTGGCATGCCCGACATAATATGTCAACCGTGCCATCCTTCACAATGTATTTTCGGTCTACTACTACTATTATTATTACTACTCAGTTGTATTAGATATTATTAACGGGAAGATTTATAAAACAACGGTTAGTCCTGCTGTCTTGTATGGATCAGAATGTTGGGTTGTCAGGTTGAATGAAAGGCATTTGCATGAGGCCGAGATGAGAATGCTAAGGGGGATGTGTGGTGTTACGCGAATGGATATAAAAAAAACCTTTTTTGCAAAAAATAATACTGACTTCAAAAACACAAAAATGTGGAAAATAACTTTATCTTCAGAGGTAGGTGACAAAAAAACTAAATCAAGCAAACAAAAGACACCGACTTCGGTTTTATTTTTTGCAAAAAAGTTATTTTAATTTTTTTCATTTTTAGTTGTAATATCGTATAAAATATTTGCTAAGCATTTATTTTACATTGTTAACATCCCATCCCCAATAAAATGAAACTTAATATACCTAACTGTCGAAATGTGAGTGTACTGTATACATCTGCGTACCTCCTCAAAACATACAGGCGTGATGTTATGTTATGGTGTTGTGTAAACAAAAAACATCCAAGCGATTGCAGCAATCACGACAGATTGGCTGTCTGTTATTGAAGAGTGCCGTTCCATATCCCCGAAGTCCATGATCAGATCATGACAATATTTCTATGGGACCAACTTGAGAGTACATTCTTTAAAAAAAGACTTTTCCAAATCGGTTCAGGCGTCTTCGAGTAATCGGTGAACATACATAAAAAAAAAGATTCCGACGGATTGAGAAACTCTTGTTTTTTTTTGTTTTGAAGTCGGTTAGTAAATATTTTTTTGTATAAATTATGCTTGAATACTATGTGCTACAACTAGCTTCCAGTCGTGAAAAAACATGCAACTACTACTAACTTTGATAGAAAATGGGAGTGTACCCTGGGTCCCTGATATACTGAATACATAATTATGCGTAACCCTATCGAGTGTACACTGTACAGGCGCGGCGTTATGTATTGATTGCGTAAACAATGCATATTTATGCGACAGCAGCACTCGCGGCTGATTTGCTGTTATTTTTTAAAGAGTTTCGTTGTCTGTCTCCAAAACCCATCATCAGATCTATATGAAATTTAAATGGGACTATTTCGAAATAAACCCCTTTCGAACAAAAAAATAATGTTATAAATCCGTTTATATATGACGGAGTTATGCCCGAAAATATATTTAAAAAAATATGTATATCGCCGCAAGAGCGTCTATCTGCTAAGAATATTAGTTAATTTAATTAATAACCAACTTATAATGTCTCATCCATCATAATATTGATCGTGCCATCTGTGGGTTGCAAGTACAATTATTACAATGATCTGTATCCATTGACAGAAGAGATAAGCGCCATCTAATGGTCTCTGTATTAACTAGTGCTGAGATAGTTCGTGATAAGATCTTCTGATGATTAATTTATTAAACTAAAGTCTTTAGCTAGAACTATAGTTAAAATTAAGATAAGCAAATATTTGACAATTGGGATTTTAACAATGCTCATTTAACACTAAGATTTGTTTTGAGGCAACATTCCATAATATTGTGGAAGATGGCGCCGAATACGATTTTAATGATCAATAACTCAATTTATAATTTGAAACTACAACTAAATCAGTTTCTGTAACTAATTACAAACTAAAAAGTAATAAGAATTTTACAGAGCAAAGTATTAGTGAAAGAACTGTTTGTATTAAATCCTTTGATCTGCCGGAAATGGTTTTAAGCAAGATCCCATTGTTGTAAAAAAGTAATGAAACCACTAATTAGTTTTAACTCAATAACGCCTTTGCATTTATGAATAGGTATTGGCATTGTTCAATTATTAGAGTAATTAATTGTGAAGTAGTCTAGTATTGTTTGTTAGTGTTAATGAACTTACTATGTAATAAATTACTGTACTCCACTTCCGCCCAGACTGAGAACACGCGTAGGTACAACGAGAAGTCGAGTTAGTTAGCTCGCGATTAGAAAACAATTGAAGTATGTAATTGAAAGTGGTTTTTGAAGTGAACAATATTACGTTGTGTAAATGAAAACTGTAACACGAATTAAAAGAGTGTGTAAGGAGTTTCTTAGCCCGTTCTTCTCCTTATGAACAATCATGTTTCCGAACGGGTGGCTCAACTTGTAAATGTTTTAATAGAAATAAACGTTTGAAGTTTGAGTCAAGTATTGTGTGTGATTTAAACTACCCAACTACCTACCTACCAACAAAAGAATCATGTCACGCGAAGACAATATGGCGGAATGGCGGATGGCGTCGATATTTGGGATGAGCGTTCCTCCTAATCCATTCTCTGTCATAACATATATAAACATCCGAATTGATAACCTCCTCTTTTTGAAGTCGGTTAACATTAAGAAATGAGTATATAGGGTGACTGGTAATTAGTAATCGATACTTAAACACGTGATTGTACTCATGATAACAAACAATTTTCCCAAAGAAACATTTTTTTTTTAATACTCATTCACTTTTATCACAATAACACAACAGCGGGCCGTACGAAAATCACGCGCGCGCGCCTGTGCCCTATCAGCTGTTAGCCGCATGACGCCGTTCTGTCTCATTATATCAGGCCGGGTCGACTCATTGGGTAAACCTTGGAATGCCTACGGGGGCTAGAACTGTGTTGCCAGGTTCTCTTTTATTATGCGAGACCTAAAAACTTCGGTCTCTAATAATGACGTTTTCAAGGAAAATATTAAAAAGCTACCATTTGGTAGTTTTAGCGACATTCTTGTTTAAATTATTAATCAACAAATTACCCAATATAATATTTCGGATAATTTATTCAATGTTAATATTATTAAAATTGAATAAATATAAATGTAATTAATGCAGAATATAATAGAAATACGCTGGTTTAGCGTAGGTTGGAACTATAAAAAAACAAAAGGGTTACCAATCAAGCCAATAAATAAATAATTAATTTAATTTACTGCATTGGATCGGCCAGAGGCTATTTATTTTCAAAATTTATTTATTTTACAAAATTAGGTTAGTAAGTTTTTGTTAATTGTACCTGGCATCCCCACACCACTTCACAAGAAAAATGGCTACCGGCACGGGTGCATGTTGATGTTATTATTAATGCAATAACTATTGTGTAATGTTAATAAAGTACTTCTGACTTATAAGACAAACTACTGTTTTATTATAAATATACTAGTGAGAAGCTTTGACTTTTACAAATAAACCACAAACTTGTGATTTTTGTCAAAATTCATAGTTTTCTACTGGCAAGATTTGTTCATATTCACCGTATAAGTTAATTTAAACAATAAGGCTGCTTGACCACAAAGCGGAGCTGGAAAATTGTGATCAGTGAAATTGCACACTAACATTTTCACAGTTTCCCAGTTCTGTTTTTGTGGGCAGGACTAAAATAAATATCTCAAGGAAATCCAATTTTGAATTTCCCGCTTTCGCAAGTTTTCGGGGGCACCCACCAGGAGGCGCCAAAACCGTGCCATTTTATTTGTACGTAGTTGACATTCTTCTCCTAGAGTATATATGTTCCTTGCATTATATCGTACCGTGGGTAGGCAGAGCACCTGCGTGGCTCGCAAGCCCGCTCCATAATGCTCCGCTGTTGAGTTATTATGATAAAAGTGAACGAGTATTAAAAAAAATGTTTCTTTGCGAAAGTTGTTTGTTATCACGAGTATAATCACCAAACATACTGTCACAATTAAAAGAGAGAAGTTTATCATTCTTGTTGCCGTCGCCGTTTCGCTCATTACATTTTCAAGTATGACAAATACCCAAATATCATAGTTGAGCAGGTTTTACTACTGACGTTTGGCATTTTCGTGGCGGTGACTTTGTATTAACATCAAACACGAAATCAAAAAGTAAACCATTTGTTGAGCAGCCATTAAATAATTATTATGCCCTCACACGCACTTGTAATGTGTAAGATTTGCTATCATTCGATTTCTTTCTATCCGAATATTTGCACCGTAAGGCATTGAGAATCCTGCATCAACATTTTTCAACCAAACGACCGACGTAACATTGCACGTGGGTACGCCCTTTATACCTGGAAGCTATATTTAAGCCTTGAGTATTTATTTTTTATTATTGTTGTGTGCTAGATGGTGCTAGCTGACATGTGACAATAATTTACCGTAATGGATTCTTTGTTAATGTTATCTAACTACTGTATAGAATCATCTGGTTCTTCTAACCTAACAGACAGATGTGTTGCTGAGGAGCTTGTTCCGCCACTTCGTCTTCCCGGCTACAACACCAACAAGTGTCGAAGGGTGGGCGTTTTGGGGACTGTCTTTCGTTAACTTTGACGTTCAAAAAGTGCTGATTATCAGCCTAATTTGAGTAAATGACTTTTGATTTTGATTTTGTGTGGTCGGATTGGTTGTCGCGGTTGCCTTTGTGTTGGGACCGGAATAAGTGATATTGGCACTGCTAATTGACACCTACTCAATTATTAGAAGAGTAAATAAGACCATGTCTGAAAATAAATACGTGTACTACACATACTTGTTAAGTTTCTGACGTCGTTGTAAAGAATTAACTAAGTACTAATAGCAAGATTCTTAATCTAAACTGTAATTTTGAAAAAAAAAACGACAAACCAAAAATTCCTCATGATGGAATGGAAGCAATCAATCCTAAATGCTCAGTGCTATCTCTCTCTAAATCGGAAAGCGTAAACAAACATTCATCACTCTTGACTCTTACAAAACTCCGAGTTATCTTGTCAGGCAGTAATTGGAAACCGACCCTAACATAGTCAACTGCACCCTAACATAGTCAACTGGACCCTAACCTAGTCAACTGGGCACAGCACATCGTTTGCAGAAAGGGCGATGAGAAGTTTTGGAGAGGCGAAGCGGAAGGAGCAGAGTAGATATTTCCGTCATCTCTTTCCTAGGCTATGTGGGAGGCACTACACACTACGCATGCCCTGCTACGCTATTCCCAACCACTCCTACTCCTGGAAGCCGTCAACCGCGGTGACCACCAAAAAAACGTCGAGGTCAAAATAGAAGTAATGAAAAGCACTAATAAAGTTTGGCGACCCTGGCAATCAAAACCAGTACTACCTCACACTCAGCACTAGCGCTTGCGACCACTCGATGAAGGCGACAGTGGCTCGAGCACAGTTCTATAATTTACTTTTGTTTTTGTTTGTCCTAGCCTGCTCTGTCCCACTCCTGGGCCCCTCCCCTCCACCTGGCTCCCTCCACTCCTTCCATCTCTCGCAACCCGCGCATCCTCCATACATCCATCTCCTTCGTGGCCTGCCGCGACCCCGCCTCACTGTGTCAGGCCACCAGCTTCCTGCTATTTTACTACTTGCTTTAATACTTGTAGTAAAATTAAGAATTGTTTAAATTTCCAACCAGTTGCCCCTGTTGCATGCCAGCTTAAAAATTAATCGATAATATAATATCTTCAGTGTCCACACAATGGCTGCCTAGAGATGGACACCGCAGCGGAAGCCGGCCCAGAAAGCTATGGCGAGGCGACCTAGATGCGTACCATGAGGCCTGGTTCGGAGTAGTGCGAGAAAAGAGTTCGTGGTAGGAATTGGGGGAGGTCATTGCCAAGCAGTGGTCTAAATTAAAAAAAACTTACCCATAATGTATGATTCTGATACACTGATCACTCAATACTATAATGATAAACGTTTCACACTGATTACTAAAGAACACCCCACTCTAGATCAACACACTACTGAAAGAAGAGTCTGGGCGACACATGCCACGATAACGAGTTTAAAATGTGGAGGAATAAATCAGAAAGAAATGGAAAATATTAAAATCAAATAAAGTTCAATTTATGCGAATTAATTCGCGATATAATTTATTTCGAATGAGGTTGGCAGCCTCTATTCGGCGATGGACGACGCGAGACTGAACATTAAGTAAATATTACAAAGTATTTATAATTGACTTTGAATAGAAACAACAACTAGGAACTAACGAAGTACTTCACGGAATGATTGTCCGTAAAATAATTTACCTACAATAAAATTGTTAGCTGACGAAAACCATGCCAATATGTTTTCATTGCTGTATAGTTTAATAGATAACAATAGGCCGCACTTAATTTATAGAAAAAAAAAACAAATTTTAGCTAGTCTCGTATTCTCTGACCCACGTTGGGCAAGCTCATGGTCAAAGCGGATACCATACCACTAACTAGTGGCCGACTGTTCATATAATTTACATTATTGAATATATCTATACAGGACTGATAAATAGTTTTTATAAACATTTCCAAAGAAAATCGTCTTGTCATCATCATATTGAAAACAACCGGCCAAGTGCGAATCGGACTCGCACACAAAGGGTTCTGTAGCACCGAACAATATAATAAAAATATTTATATGCTCATTCATAGGGCAAACTACAAAACTAAATTTGTTTTTCATAGTATGTTAATGAAAAACAAAGTTGATACAGCAGTTTCACGACAAACTCCCATATCTCTAAAGCTAAATATCAAATCTTATTCAAACCAATTTTTCCTTGAAAATTCTTTTTACGTTCGACAATCCTGATTTATTTCAGAATTTTCCTTGGCTACATTATTTAAGTTGATAAGGTTTAATACTGTATCCGTACAAAAAGCTTTCCAATTACCGCATTGTCCATGACCATTTTTTTAGATATCCTTAAAAGATATATGCATCGCGGACTTTTTTGAAGATCTGTAAAAGAGGAATATCCCACCATGCATTGTTTTGTTATATCTCAAAATGATTAGGCAGCGTTTTCGATGAAAGCTCCCAGGCGACTTGACTTTTTCCGACACTTCTAACAGTTAGGCTGCGTTTCCACCAGAGATGAGCGAGGATGCGTAGCGAGGAATGTGTGTACAAGTAACCAATAACATCGCTTCTTTTTCACAGCTTGAGCTATTCTAGCTATGTGGTTGGTTAGTTCCACACACATCCCTCGCTACGCATCCTCGCGCATCTCTGGTGGAAACGCAGCCTTATCGTCATATTTCAGCCAATGTACTTAACACCTTGACAAATTATACAAAACCTAAACCTAAATACCTTTCTCATCAATCACTCTATCTATTGGTGAAAACCGCATGAAAATCCATGCAGCAGTTTTTGAGTTCATCGCGAACAGACAGACAGACAGACGCGGCGGTGGACTTTGCTTTATAATTATGTAGTGATGTAGTGATAGTGGTTATTTTGCTATTACATACGTAATAATGTGTCTATAATCGCATTTGTCTTCACAATTAAGTTCAAAGGTTAGCTGTCACATGTACGACCTACTTCATAGTATTTTATTAACATAAATTACACAAATATTTGGTTTAAAGGGTCCTGGTCAAAATGGGCTTAAGTTCAACAGAATTTAAAATATCATCATCATCATCATCATTTCAGCCGAAAGACGTCCACTGCTGGACATAGGCCTCCCCCAAGTGTCGCCACATTGACCGGTCCCGTGCGTCTCGCATCCAGCTGATCCCTGCAACCTTTACGAGGTCATCGGTCCACCTAGTGGGAGGCCTTCCAACGCAGCGTCTTCCGGTTCGCGGTCGCCACTCCAGAACTTTTCGGCCCCATCGGCCATCCGTTCTGCGAGCAATGTGCCCTGCCCACTGCCACTTAAATTTGGCTATTCTTCGGGCTACGTCGGTAACCTTGGTTTTCTTGCGGATCTCCTCATTTCTGATTTGATCACGCAAGGAAACTCCGAGCATAGCCCTCTCCATTGCCCTTTGGGTGACTTTCAGCCTTCTGACGAGGCCCATTGTGAGCGACCACGTTTCGGTCCCGTATGTAATCACTGGCAACACACACTGGTCATAGACTTTCGTCTTGAGACACTGCGGTAAGTTGGACGAGAAGATACCACGCAACTTCCCGAACGCTGCCCAGCCGAGTCGGATTCGACGATTGACCTCTTTCTCGAAGTTAGACCTACCTAACTGGACCGTTTGTCCCAGGTAGACATAATCGTCTACAACTTCGAGTGTAGAGTCTCCGATCTTGATAGGAGTGGGTGTTACATGGGCATTCAACATGACTTTGGTTTTGTCCATGTTCATTTTAAGACCCACTCTTTCGGAAGCTCTACTGAGGTCATCGAGCATTGTACTGAGGTCCTCCATGGTCTCAGCCATGACCACTATATCGTCGGCAAACCGAAGGTAGAGAGATAGAGATATACTTGCCATTGACGTTGATGCCTAGTCCTCTCCAGTCCAGAACCTTGAAGACATCCTCCAGTGCAGCGGTGAACAGTTTCGATATGACGTCTCTCTGTCTCACACCTCGCTGCAGAAGGATAGGTTCCGAGGTCTGGTCCTGAAGTCGGACTGACATGGTGGCGTTTTTGTACAAACTCTTCAGCACCTCGATGTACCGATAGTCGATTTGGCACCGTTGGAGAGACTGCAGTACAGCCCAAGTCTCGATCGAATCGAAGGCTTTCTCGTAGTCCACAAACGCCAAGCAGAGAGGCAGGTTATACTCTTCGGTCTATTTAAAATATATCGCAAATCAATCATAGGAAATTGCTTATGGTCCTTTTATTATTATTTACCTATTCATATTTGGGTAGTATATAAACGAGCGAAAAGAAATTCAAATTATAGGTGTCAAAATACTGTACGAGTATAATAATGGGCGCTACTGAAAACTAAGTGGGCGACAAACAGTGGGCGAATAATAATAAAATAATAATTTGAGTTACCTACTAGGTGTTCAATACGATCACTGTGATAATTCAAGGACTCAGAAAATAAAACAACTTTAATAACCACTAGATAAGGCGTACTCGACGTAGCCCTGCCTATTACTGTGAGCAGGGTTTAAAGTAACCTAACACGAAGGGCATGCCTTTGAATAACTTACGGCGCAGACACGAGATTTTATGAGACTTTTGAGACTACTTTTAGAACACCAAAATGAAGGAGTACAGCTTATTATCTCTCATTCCGAGGTAGGAGTAGCCATATCATCCTTCGCATAGTCCAGTCGTAGGTACTATATTTATTTCTTATCTCATAAAACGTAGTAGCTAAAAAATGTTATTTTAAACACATCTTAAAAATATTTTGATGTTCCATAACAATACTCAATTAAAAAAGCATTTGATGATATTTATAATTACTTCCGCGTTTACGTGTTAATTAATTAGAAACTGTAAAATAATCATTTTCTTTGGTTATCGTGCAATGATGTTACAACATGTAAGTAGGAACTCTCCAATACCATATCTAAAAATTAAGTAAATAAAAAACAATATAATTTATAATTTTTTTAGTTCGCACCCAGTTTAGTCTCAAAGTGAAATGGTCAGAGGATTTCCGTCAATACGGGTTCCGTTTTTATCATTTAGCAACGGAACCCTAAAAAGAACATAATTATATCTAAGATAATACACTTAATCATAGTCTATGGCAACGGAATTAGATCGTCTGCGAAACGTAAATGATTCAAGTTTTCACCATTTATGTTGGCTCCGTTCTTTTTTCCAACTAGGTTTTTGAATATCATCTCTAAGGTCGCCGAAAACAACGTGGGAGTATTTGGGTTGCCCTGTCGGACGCCTCTTTATATAGGAAACTCCTCCTCCGTTGCTTCCAGCCTGATTTGGGCTGTGCTTTTTGAGTATAATTAAGTATTTGTATGCACTTTGCCTGTATACCTTGAGAACGCAATGCTCCCCAGAAGTATTCATGTTCTAGGGAATCGAAGGCTTTGTTGTAATCTACAAATCGTTGATAGTAAGTTATATTTTATTCTTTGTATTTCTCTAGGACTTGTCTTAATACATGTATATGATCGACTGTTGAGTATTCACTACGGAACCTCGCTAGTTCTTTCAGTTAATTATCATCGAGTGTAGATGTGATTCTGGACAAAAATATTTTACAAAACACTTCATAGATATTTGACATCAAGCTGATTGGTGGACAATTTGCCATTTCCTCTCTATCTCCTTTTAGCAGTTGCCCGCGACCTTCGACCACGTGAAATTTTATAGCCTATAACCTGCCTCAATAAATGGACTATCCAACACTAAAATAATTTTTCAAATCGAACCAGTAGTTCCTGAGATAAACGCGTTCACCCAAACAAACTCTTCAGCTTTATAATATTATATTATATAATATATTATAAGTATGGATCTGGTAATATTATTTTCAATCTGTAGGAATAATATGTTCAGTCTCTATACTTTCATTAAATATATCTAAACATGGAGGAAATAGAATACGTAGATGAGAATATAAACTTAGGACAGCTTATAGCCACACGGGGTGTATTCCCGTTGGCCCCACCGCCCGTGGTCCCACTGGTAGGGCCAGCGAGAATTGATTAAAATAATTATTGAAGAAACGAATTGATAGAAGAACCGCTAACACATGGAAAAGATTTTGGTATCTTAGCGAAGTTATGAAAAACAAAGCCAATTAAAGACAAAAGAAAGGTATATAACACATGAAGACCAAGAACAAACTTAAGTGGCAATGGGCAGGGCACATTGCTCGCAGAACAGATGGCCGAAGGGCCCGAAAAGTTCTGGAGTGGCGACCGCGAACCGGAAGACGTTGCGTTGAAAGGCCTCCTACTAGGTGGACCGATGATCTGGTGAAGGTTGCAGGGATCCGCTGAATGCGAGTCGCATGGTACCGGTCAATGTGGCGACACTTGGGAGAGGTCTATGTCCAGCAGTGGACATCTTTCAGCTGAAATGATAACAAGCATTTTCCCATGTGTAACATATGGCTGTCAAACATTGTCATTAACAGAGAAATTAACTAACAAAATAATAGTTTGTCAAAATGGAACAGAGAGAAGAGTAAACGTAGTAAAAAGAAAAAAGAAAATAAAAAAGAGATGTGAATAAAGTATGCAAAACTGGAAATGGGCAGAGAGAAAAATGAAAAATGGACTAGAATAATATCAGAGTAGAACCCCAGGGACGGCAAAAGAAGTAAAGGTCGACAAATGAAACGCTGAGAAGATGATCTCAAAAGAGTTGCCGGTCCAGAAATTCCAGAATGGATCAGAATTGCTAGAGACAGAGATAGGTGGAAGTCTTTGTCGACGGACAAGCTGTTATTATCAAAAATCCATCATCAGTTACAAATGTAATAATTGTGAAACAGCAATAAAGGCTTTTTTTTATTACATGGCAACGCGTATAATTATGGCAATACCAGAGGAATTGTAGACGCCCAAAGGTGCCGGTGGCCAATAACTTGCCATCAGGGGGACTGCCTACGGTTTGCCATCTAAGCACGACTTATAAGCGTAATCTGCGTTATAGGGCTAGCTATACTGGCTGTGATCCCTAGGCAGCCTGTTGTCTAGATTTTTGTTGGGTGGTGTAGGTGATAGCCTCCCTATCATTCCTAGGTACTTTTACCATTTAGGGGTACGAGGAACAGGGTGTAAAGTTCTCCGAGTAGCCCGACGGGTGTTGTGTCTGGTGGACTACCGCCCGAAGGTTTTAGTAGAGTTTATCTGTATTAGGGTCTTAACTCGTGGATAACTTTAATATTGAGATTCAGGATGTTGATGTTAGTACTCCATTGACGCCATTGATGTAGCTGATGTTCATTTTGCCGATTTAATGATACAACAACAATTATAACGGGTCACGACACATAGAGACGTGGAATCAACTTGAGCCCGTGAGAAACAGCTTTATATCCGGGCAATAAAAACGAAAAAGACGTCATTCGCTTCGGTTTAGGTCGGAGGAGGCTACGAGGAGTTAGGGCTCTGCCACAAAGATATTTTCTACTGCAAATAACCCCAACAATCGCCCTGTATGTTTGATCCACGATTTTTTTACCCACCCTTTATACAACAAATCAATATAGTTAAACGTTACTGGATTGGCCCAAGCTATTCCACGTCAATTAGTGTGATTACTCACTTACTCGTTAAATGTGGTCGATCTACCTACAGCTCTACCGATCTCTTAGGACACAAGAGTCATGATCATCTCTCACATGCAGGGGCTCTCCATAACGATGCTGCTGTTATCAGCCGGGCTGGCTGTGATAGGGCTGCAGCAGGGCTACGGCTGGCTGGACAGAGTAGTGCAGTTCCAGAAGAACAAGCTCTTAAATGAGGTCAAGGAATTGGCGCCCATTAATATGAACGGTATGATGAGTCTCAATGTTGCGAACAAAGCACCCAATATCATCATTGTTCTTCACACCTGAACCCTTTCTAGCCACACAAGGTGTAAACGGACCCTTCACGAAGCCGTCAACCAAGTATTCTGTACATCAAACTACGTAACTCTTCGTAAAAATTATTGCTGGGAAACGATTTTTTTTTTGGGGTGAAAAATCACGTTTTACGGTAGGACTCAATGTAACGCACTCAAAACATTGTGCTGATGGATGCATTAGATAGTATGGGGGTCGTGGAGGTGTTTAAAGTAAAGTTATAACAATGATATATTTTTTTTAAGTCTAGATCAAGAAAATGATCGCACCGATGGGGACAATAAGTGCCTTTCGACTTCGTTATGGGTTTTACAGCCATCATAGCCTTACACATAGTCCCTCCATCTTTCCATACTCAAACATGTTGAAAATATATGAAACACAAACCAATGTGACGTCAATGAAATCAATCTTTTTTTGCAAACACACGTAATTGGTAAATTAGTACATTGATAGTTTTTAGCTGACTGCGCGACGCAGAGGAAGGTAATGTGTTTAACAGCTTATTAATTCCTCTGCGGCACCTAGAAACCATACGCGTGGGCTGACTTTGATGATTTTTTACGTTCACTTTGTCTTATTCTTGCGAGTGTCACTAATGACACGACTGTGGACATGACAGTAATCAAAATTCAAAATGGCGACCACTAGGTGCCATATTGCGAAAAATAGAAATCCGATCAAGTGCGAGTCGTACTCGTTACACACAAGGTTCCGTAGCACCAACAATTTAATAGCAATATTTTTAACGCCCATTTAAGTAGTAAAATAAATAAATAAATTAAAAAAAAAACAATATGTAACGGTGTGGGTACAGTTACATACATAGAATTTTTTTTTCAACCCTCAGTTACAAGTAGGGAGTCACCCGTATTTTTTTTTTATAATTTCACCTCATTTCCTGCCTGCTTCCAAATGTGCTTGTTTTGTGCTTTTCAGTATTTTCACCGCAGTCAGGTTTTTTTAGTTTCTTTAATTACAAGTCCTCCACGGTCGACCATCAGGAAATGCTTTCAATCAAAGTAGCGAATCCATTCAATGTGGCTCGAATCACATTCAATAACAAAGGACATAATACTGTATAAATTCTGAACTCCTGTAGGTACATTCGAACCAGAAACGGTATGCGCATTACCAATATAACTTTAATGTTGATGATGATGATGATGATGCCATCTAGCTGATTTCGTCCACAGTGACTGCATTCGATGGCTTTCTAGGCAAGTTGTCGAGAGCTTTGGTGACCTGCTCCTTCATGTGCTCTCAAGTGGCTAGCGTACCCAACTTTGGCCGAAAAATTACGAGCACAAAGCGGACATGTCAGAACACCATTGACGAAATTGTAGGGTATAGCCGCAGGTGGCCTAGTTTTAAGGTTATCACGCTTTAAATCTAGCTGCGACCTTTTTCTCTCTTCGAGGGCGTTGACCTGCCGATGCACACGACGTCTCCACTCGGGCCGATTTTGTGCCTGCATTTCCCACACTAAATCTCGCATCAACTCAATTTCGCATCTTTTGAAGTTTCTATTCTGAACATCCTTGTAACGTAAAAACTGACCACCACGTTTCCGTTTTCGTTCCTGGAGTTCATAATAGATGTGCTTCGCCAGGCTCTCTTCGTGCATTCTAGAGACATGCCCGCACCACCTTAGCTGACGTCTCATCAAGTAGGCGCGTACATAGTTTGTGATATACTTGAAATTTTCAAACGACTGTTTCAATAGCCGCTCATAGTTCTTTTGAAACCAACTTAATTAACACTTAAACTTAAATCGATATTTGTTTAAATGGATAATTTGGTCACAAAGAAAGTTTGCAGTCGAGCTCCGATCAAAATCGGAGGGTTTTGAAGACTCCAGGGACTGGGACTACGACTCTGTCTTACGCCTGCTGTCGCTCATAAGAGCAAGCGAGACGGCAAAGCCTGTCCACAAGGCGCTGAGACGGATGCTGCAGCCTACCAGACGTATCATGATGTCTATGAAGCAGAGTATGAAGAGATTTCCCAGCTTGCAGGTAAGCAAAAGAGAGAGAAATATTTTTGAGTCAGAAAGGAAGCCATTTTGTTCTCCTTTTCTTACTATAATATGTCGAAGTCATTTTAGGCCAAAGAGTGGAAGGAGGTGTTACATTTCCATTAGCTGAAAGTCACAGACATTCTGGGTGAAACGCAGAATACGATCCGATCCGTAGAAAAATATATAAAATACAGGTAAACTAGAAAAGCTATGCGCTTCAGTAATTTTCATCCGAACGTTGCGTCACAGAGTACCTCCTCACAGAGGCAAAACTTCAAACTTTTGTGCTGCCGCGTCTATCGTAGAGCACCTATAAATGGGAGTTTTTAATGAAGTATCTCACGGCTGAATTACTTATTTTGGTGTGAACGAGACTAACGAATTAATTGCATAGAGTTGTTAACCACACAGATTTATCCATAGTTGTACAAAATAGTAAAGGACATGGGAACCTTTCTGACCCGCTCGCCGAAGTTTTGCAAACATTAATGAAACATGGTAGTTTTTAGATATTATTACGTACATCCTAAATGTGTTGTTTTTTTTTTAATACCCAATGGGATTGTTGAGGAATGAGCATCGCTCAAACAAGAAATAGTTTGCACTTTTTGCTAGCTCGCTATCACATTTTTTATTGATGAATCGATTTCATCAAAACGAAAAATGTTATCTGAGGTACGTTCGTTGGCGATTTATTCTTTAACTACTACGGCATTTTATTTTCTTTTATCTACCTATCTAGGTAAAAGGTCCAATCATTCTTATAAAAATAAATAAAGGCAACGTAATCTAGGAGGCGGGCCGCGTGAGGGAGAAGACAGCGTCCTCCCTCCACCCCAGCCGCAATGGTAGATGCCCACGGCGCCGGACGTCGGCAGACGATCTCCGGCCACCGTAGGCGCGGGCATGCGGGCGGCGAGTAATGGGCGGACTCGCTGTCCGATCATGGACCATGCCCGGGTCGACGGCGCGTTGTGTTCCACGCGCGCCACAAAGAGTGTCAGCATAATGACGGGGCCCCCCCTCTAGAGGGCTAAAGCCTGCCGGGGTCGCGGGACTCATGGAATTACCGTGACCCTGGAACATAAAGGGCTATTGCAGGACACCGTGGATTTTAGTCAGTGCAAGTCTGACAGTCCCTCCCGCTCTGCCCTGGGTGGGAGGAATCATTTGATGATTTTACATTTTTTTTTTTTTTTTTTCTATGCGCTATACCATTCTATAATCTATCTTTGTGCCAAGTATCATCCACATCTAGTCAGCTGTTCTGGCGTGATTGAGTAACAAACATCTGTGATACACGTGTCTCATAATTTTAATTGAAGAGGTGTACACCCATTTTCGAGGTAATCGACCCAGAGAATATTAAATCTCACAGAAAATTCAACACCCCATTTCACCCTCTTAAGGGTGGAATTTCTAAAAACCCTTTCTTAGTGGATACATACTCTTCACAAAGAATACACCCTCCAAATTTCATGTCTCTACAGCGGGTTGGGCTGTGCGTTGATATATCAGTCAGTCAGTCAGTCAGGACTTTGAATTTCAATTCAATTCAAATTATTTATTGCTGTGTGTATATGTAGATTATGATATAAAATATTTTCCTGGATATCTCAATATTCCCATTACTCTCAATAATGCGCCTCACTCTGTTATATCTATATATCTCAGGCTTTAAAATAAGGTATAATTCGTTAATGTTCGCCATGGGTATTTTTTCCATACTTAAGGTCCCAGTGTCCTTTCTTTAATTTTTGACGACATCATCCATGTTGTTACAGAAGGGCCAATACAACCTCTACTACGACGTGGACTATACGAGCTCGGAGGAGGAAGCCGCCTCCCCCGCTCCCGCAGTGCCCGAGGACCAGGCCGTCATTGTCGTCAGCAACCCGGTGGAAGCGCGGCTGCCCAGCGCCCAGATTAGCGTTAAGCTGCTCAGGTTACCTTGCTCTAACACAGCAACCCACAGGAGGGCCCCTCCCACCGCCGCCCCGCTGCTCGAGGACCTCCCCCAAGCAGCGCTACAACGAGCAACGTCTGGGGGTGCTCCTCGCATCCAGCGATTTACCGCCTGTGTGACCGCGTTGTTTATAAAGCTACGCACGAGATTTTGATTCAGTTTAGATCATTCAAAAGAATATTCCGGAAGCCTGCTGGGTCGATATTTAGTTAAGCAGAAAAGAAAATTCGTGCAAACCAGAGTCCAGTCGCTGAATAATGATTTCTAAACACAACATAATTATGATAAAAAGCTTATACAATATGTTAAAAAAACTGTCCGATCTGTGAGGGTATCGAGAAAAGATTCTACTTATGTAATCCTTATTAGGTAACAAGTTAAAAAAAAATGCTCCGATGAAAATTAAATCCCATCAAAAACATAACATGTACAAAAATGCAAGTCAAAAAAAAAACCAAAAAAAATTTTCTTCTACTGTCAAAAGTTATGAGATCTAATGTCGTTAAAGAATTACTTGTCCATCGCACGGTAACATAATCAAATTACAATAAACTACTATTTTAAATAGTCTTAACTCCTGATTGAAAATATCGCTTGAGGCCCAAAAGAGATTTTGTTGTGTGTAATTCTATTGCCCTTAGCGATTGCCAAGTAATTCTTTAACGACATTCAGGTTTTTAGCTTTATCTACAACGAAGTTACGGGGGTTCTAGAAATGGCCTGAATGGGTTCGAAAAAAGGGTATAGTACGGCACTGCCATTTTTTTTTTGCTTTACTTGGCTGGGGCACTGCCGTGCCCCCAGGTGAAATGTACCTGACATGGCAACACAACAACAAGGGCGCAGGCGGCGACACTCCGGGCGCTTCACGGGTAGTGACGTCATAAAAAAAACAATTGACAATCGATCATGCTTATACCGAAGATGGTGTTGTCATGTTTTAAAAGTTTGTTAGTTTTTAGGGAAATGGTGGTAAAATTCATTAGTATTTATATTCATGAATATTTTATGTTTCATTTATGTTTCTTATTTTATGTTTCCAAATACAATAATTTGGTAGATAATGTCATTAATATGTGGGTGAATATCCCTGCAGCAAATTTTACGTGTCCACGTTGAGAATTGAGGTGTAAAATCATAGGATATTTCTTATTTTTTTAACATATAGTTTATGTAACTATATGAACAAAAAAAAAGAAAGTCTAGTCTATAAAACAATCAGTAAATAAAATCGAAATTGAAATTCAGGTCCATTTTTTGATATAATTGTATTCACTAAAGTAACAATTTGAGGTACAATAACAAATGAACAATTTCCTTCGTCTACAGGGTGTAAACATACCCTTCACATAGCCAACCAAGCATAGTGTACATCAAACTAAGTAACTTTACGCAAAAATTATTGTTGGGAATCCACTTTTTTTTTGGGGTGAAAAGTCACGTGTTACGTACGGTAAGACTCGATGGAAAGCACTCAAAGCATTGTGCTGATGGGTGGATTGAATAGTACGGGGGTCGTGGAGGTGTAAAGTAAAAATCTTACATTAAGAACATGTATTTAAAAAAAAAAACTTGTGAAAAAGTTGGAACTTTGACCCCCAATATCTCCGTAACTATAAGGTTCCCATGTATAGTCTAGGGCAAAAAATGATCGCAAAGACGGGGAGAACAAGTGCCTTTCGTATATGTTAAGGGTCTATTTACACTCTTTAAAATTAAAAATTAAAAATAATTAAACCATATTAGAAAATCTAATTTAAAAGCACAGGACACTCTATCAAAGTTTGTCCAAGCAAATATCAAAATTTTGATGGCACTTGTTCAACATGAAGTTTCGTGCGTGTGCGACTAATCGCGTTTTATTATTTCACATCTGTCAGTCATCCGCCAGCACTTGAGCGTAACAGGCGACAGCGTAAGTGCTCACCGTGGGTGGCACGGGAGACAAGAATTGTTCAATTTTTGGTGGATCGATTTGCTGTCGATTTTGAAGTGTTTTAATAGCTACACGTTATAGCTAGTGATTTGGGTAACGCTTATATCAGTAACATCAATTTAATTGTAAATATTAAAACCCCTATTTTTAAAGATTTTTTTATGCCTGGTTAAAATTGAAAACGAGCCACCAGATTTTAAGTATGTACTGTATTATGTATTATTTGTACCTATATAGCCAGTTTTTGATTTACGTTGCAGGAAAAGAAAGAAGAAAGAAAAAATATTTAGGTTTTTTTTTGTTCATGGCAGTTTGATTAGCTATCAAATAAATTGTATGTACTTGACAGTAAGTAAGACATTATTATAAAGGTGGCATACTAATGATCAAGTTTCTTAGAATAGAATATATATTTATTGTAAAACATGAGTATACATCAAATAATATGTGCAAGGTCTTATTTATATACTTTTATTTTGTTGCTTTTTAGAATGCTAAAACAGACCAGCGAAGAGAGGCTGCTTAAAAGAGAATGGCAGAGAGAAGAAGAAAAGCAAAAATAAAGAGCAATTGCAAATCGGCTGAAAGACTGCGAAAACGAGTTGTGACGAAAAAAGAAAAAAAAAGTGTTTTTAAGTTTTAGTAAAGATGAGTGAGGATTTAAGAAGGGTGTTACAAAAAAACGAGAAATTGCAAGGTTTCCTCGTTGAAATTGTATGTTTTTTTTCGTTGCTTGAAATAACAATTATTTGTTAAAAATAGGTCGTTATCTCTACCACAATCATATCAAAGCGAATTTTAGATAGGTAACTTTTTATTTATTTAGTAATCATCATTCTCCCGAAGCACGTTTAGGCAAAAACTCACGGAGACCTGATTTGGGGGCTCTAATGTGTAGATTCTATTGACTATAAACCATCAAAAAATATTTTTCGTGTCTTTTGTATCCTATACTTTAATATTGTCAGAATACATTTTCGTTATAATATGCCTTATATGTAAAGAAAAAAAAACTGGACCTAATTCAATTATCGACCGAAAAGGCTTCGAAACATGCCGCGATATCTCCGAAGTTGTACATCATTTTGACGTAATATTTATACCAAAATATTCTTTAATATTTGCTTGAACTATAGTATTATTTTTATTATTTAAATGGCTACTGTTATTTTTAATTAATTAAAACTACTATATATTTCACTGCGCGATCGCGTTCGTGATCTACGCTCAGAACGGCGCGAGCGCTTGACTAGGACGGATCTATGTCAGATAATTTCGCGCGCTTCGTCCTGTCGATACTATCGTGGTGTGCGTCGATTGCCCTATAGACTCTGCTTTTGTGTGCGTGCTAGAACTACGTAAACTACGACCGCACTTTTTGATCGTTGTAAAGAAAAATGATAATATTTTTCTAATAAAAAATATGGTAATTGACTGTACCAAAAAATAATTATTAGTTATATTGGTGTGTTTTATTTATTTAGACATGTAACCGTACTATTTATTTATTTACGTACACATAAAAGCTATTAAACAGACATGTGTCTGTTTAATATCGATATAGAGTTCGATGGTCTAAAGATATTGTTTATTTTTCAAATAAATCTGTTCACCAGACACCTATGTGTTTACGAGCATTGTGGTCAGCTTTTACTTTCTAATGATGCATCTTTAGTAAATGCCCAGCGCATTATACTTGAGACTTACACCTGGAACCATAAATGCTAAAGTGAACAATTAGCGCTAATTAATAGTTCGTAAACATCTATGGTTTGCGCGAAGGTAGCAGAAAGTTATGATGCTAATTATCCTTTTACCTATTTTAATACTTGATTGCTTGTAACACGTGCGTTCGGCTTTGGCCGCGTTAGGAAAGTAATGTCAAAAATTACTTCTTTTTTTTTTTATCTTGGTAAAATCATCAAATGTCCTCCCACCCAGGGCAGAGTGGGAGGACCTGTCAGACTTGTACTGACTAAAATCCACGGTGTCCTTCAATAGCTCTTTATGATCCAGGGTCACGGTAATTCTATAAGTCACGCGACCCCGGCAGGCTTTGGCCCTCTAGAGGGGGGCCCCGTCATAATGCTGACTCTCTTTGAGGCGCGCGTGGAACACAACGCGCCGTCGACCCGGGCATGGTCCATGGTCGGACAGCGAGTCGCCCATTACTCGCCGCCCGCAAGCCCGCGCCTACGGTGGCCGGAGATCGTCTGCCGACGTCCGGCGCCGTGGGCGTCTACTACTGCGGCTGGGGTGGAGGGAGGACGCTGTCCTCTCCCTCACGCGGCCCGCCTCCTCCTTCGCGAGCATGACTGCTTCGCAGAAGGAGGCGACCGCTTCCCACTCCGTCTCGCCCCGCAGCATGGCCTCGACCAATGCCGGGCGCGAGAGGTCTCCGCCTATCGCCGCCGTGAGGACACGGCGGTGCTCTGCCCAAGCGGGGCAGTCCTGCACCGTATGCTCCACCGTGTCCTCCGGGCGGTCTTCGCAGTGGTGACACCCAGGCGTTTCCTCCTTCCGCATCAGACACAGGTACCTCCCGAAACTTCCGTGTCCGGTGAGGACCTGTGTCATGCGGTAGGTCAGGACGCCGTGACGCCTATCCAGCCACTCCTCAAAGAGGGGTCTTACCGCCGCGATTGCGGCGTGCCCGGACCTCGGTCGCGACAGTCGTTCCCTCCATACTGCCCTGAGATCGCGCCGGAGCTCTTCCCGCTGCGCCTCGACTTGTCGAGGCAGCAGGGAGTCACCCCGGCGCTGCGCCTCCACGCGCCACTCATAGACGCGCTGGAGGGCAGTCGCCTACAGATCCCAGGGCAGCAATCCGGCAAGGAGATTGGCCGATTCGGCGGTTTAAATAATACGAATAGCGCTGACTATAATATTGTCCTTTAAAATATCTCACAAAAGTACTTTCTTAGTATCGATAGTACCATAATTATTTCGATTTCTATGAGTGTGGAGCACGATTTTCAGACCACTATGCTACGGATGTCGGTTATCCACGATCGGTTACTGTGTAACAATTTAAATGTTTATGTATATCTTCTTAATTTAACACTTTAAGATTCTTAAATAATGAAAAATATATTAAAACGAATATATTAATATATTATTATATTATATTAAGACATCAGTCTTTACAAATATACAAATACCTTTCTTAGGTTTATAGAAACTATTGATCTAGTCTAGTCCAAATATTGAATTAAGGCTTTTTAGTGAACTGAAATCTGCAGAGCGTAGTCACTGAGCGTTGGTGAAATGGTAATGATCTGCTTGCTATTATTACTGTGTCTCCCCTTGGATTAAATATTTTTATTATATTTGGATCAACAAAAAATTACACAAACTTATACTGTCACTGACGGGAAGACTTCCGTAAGTGGCAGTATAAGTTTAGTTATAAACCGTGAAAGCTTAAAACAGTGTTTAAAAGTTACATAAAATAGCATAGAGTCTAAGCATAGCCCTTTTCATAGCTCGCTGAGCGACCTTGAATTTATGAACCAGCCGTACCGAGAGTGTCCCCGTTTCGGCCCCGTAAGTCATAACAGGTGGGACGTTGGTTGAAGACCTTAGTCTTTAGGGTCTATCTAATACAATACGTGTCGAGAAGATCCGACGAAGTTTCTCAAATGCTGCCCAGCCCAGCTGAATTCTTCTGTCACTCGGAAGAGAGAGGGATCTCAAAGTTGTTCTTACCAAACTGTAGAGTTTGCCCGTGGTAAACATATTCTCGAACAACCTCGAGAGGACCGCCATTGACAACAATAGGTCCTGGGGTGAATTGTTCGTTGAGCATAACCTGGGTTTTTTCCAAGTTGAACCTGAGACCAGGTCGAGATCCATGCGATGCGTACATTCGTACAACCGTAGAAGTTTTCGACTTCCGACAGAATCTCCGACTTCGAAAAGATAATATTCCCACTAGATTTGGGCTTTATTACCACATGGTCTTTATTGTTAATAATAATAATAAAGACGTATCGTTAGGAGGTTCCTCTCTCAAGAGCCCTGACCACCGGTAGCTCGGACCCTGTTCCTGGTGCCGGTGGGCTACTATTTTTTATATTTTAAATGTTTTTTTATATATTTTATAGAAAAATGTAAACTATATGTAAGAAAATAAATAAAGAAAATAATAATAATAAATTTATTTGCTAGAATATTGTTGTTACATAGGTGTTACACATAGTATGATGTCCATAATATTCTGCTGTTTCCAGCGTACAAATATTTCAAATAATTAATATTAATATTAAACCATACAATGTCGAGAATAAGGAAAACGTTGTTATTGTTTACAATAAAATATTAATGTTTTTTGTTTTCATTTTTAAATTTTGATGGGCACGTTCGATTTTGGTGGGCGATTTTCAATTTTGGGGGCCACACTCGACTTTGAACTAAAATATCTCAAAAAGTTATGGAAATTATGAAAAAAAAATAAAGAAAAAAAAAAGATAAAGAGAGATATGAGATAAAGTTATGGTTAATTCTTAGACCTCTTGAGATCCTTCTAGCTTGCATTTTCTATTCTTATACCAGGTCCTTATTTTTCACGAAAACTGAAGAAAAAATTTCGACACCAAAATTGAATAAAAAGGCACTTTGTTGATATTGACCCATACCTATATGCCCCTTTCAGGTCAGACCGGTTTTTGTTAACTTTTTGTATATATTTTTATTTTAGCCTTGTAGAGTTTCAACAGCATTTGGCCTTACTACTTACTCTACCTCTGTCACTCCTTCAAAGTGATGTTATAATTTGCAGAGAGATCCTGGAAGCCAGATCGCGAGCTGCAAGAGAAATGCCGACCACAGCAGTAGTGATGTAAGTTTATCATCATAATATAGCAGATCCAATCTGGCTAGATGGAGTAATATCGACGTCGAACACAAAGCGAGCGTGGAGCCCCGATACAGGATATGCCACACCTGCTCTCCTGCAGGACTTCAAAGCTGTCCAGGTCGCTATGGTCTATGGCTACTGGTCGGACAAAATATGAGTCATGGATTCGAGAAGAAGAAGATCATAACATAAGGCACCTGGCTTTGCCGAAAATAAGCAAGTATAGCTGGTAATGAGTTAATGAGTCACTGGTTGTCGGACAACGACAGCGAGTGTGTAGTTTGGTTAGTTTTGTCACTGGTCTACGATCAACCCGAGGTACCATTAACAATATTGTTAAACCTACCAACATCAAGGTACCTTCTTGCACTCATTTAGTTAGTAAAAAAGGGCCTCAGCAGAACAACTTAAAATTATTCCACCAAAATATCCAAGGCATTTCTTCCAAAATATTAGAAAAAAAAAAAAAAAAAAAACAAATATTTTTTGACATTATTTGTTTTACTGAACATTGGCTAAAGGAATACCAATACCAAATGCTTATTAATTATGAGAACAATACGGTGGGTAGCTGCCTTAACAGTAAATCTATACTGCGTGGAGGTTCCCTAATATTATTGAAAAATTGTGTTAAATATAAGCAACGTAATGACATAGTAGGTCTCTCGGCTGAACAGTGCGTCGAACTGTCCTGCGTTGAGCTAGATAAGCATGTAATTGTGTGTGTGTACAGACCCCCAAACTATCAAAACTTTTCCTTATTTGAATCAATAATGGAAGAAATCCTGGCAAAACTTGCAGCCAGTAATAAATCTATAATTTATTTGTGGTGATTTCAATACCAATATTTTAGACGAAAATTCTAATAGCAGTCGGTTATTTAATCTTTTTAAGTCATTTGACTTGACCAACATTTTTATAGAACCTACGAGAGTCGCTCCATCGTCTGCTATTTGTATAGATAATGTTTTCTGCAATTGTGATTACTTAGATAAAGCCATAGTAAATTGTTTGCCATCACACCATAGCGGACAAACTGTAACCTTTAGGTGTAACATACCATTGCAAAAAGTTCATATTCATATTCAGTTTAGACCTATAACTACTAATAAATTAAATAGATATAATCTTTCACTACAGAAAAAGTCAAGCATTATGAGCCATCACATGGACGATATTAATATAAATTAATTGTATGATAATATCTTTTCACTAGTTCACACTGAGTTCAACAAAACTTTTGAAAAGAAGACAAAATCTATTTGCCCTAAATTTATATTTAGTGATTGGGCAACTAGAGGTATCAGAAAAAGTAGGGAAAGACTATTTGAGCTTTATGGCCTTAAGCCATAAATAAACACTGAAACTTTTAACAAGTATGTTGCTAAGTATTCAAAAATTTTAAGAAATACATGCAAGGCTGCCAAAGCCCTGCACATTAGCAACAAGATCAAAACCGCAGAAAACAAAATTAAGACAGTTGGAAAGTCATAAATAACGACACTAACAGGAAGAAAATACGTAACACTAGCTACACATTAGAAACAGCGTGTGGTCCTAAAAGCTCTAATCAGGAAGTAGCTCATGAATTTGTAAATTCTTTACCGATATACCGTTAAAAACTACGGAGGCTCTTAATTCCTCTCCTGAAGTCTCAATTGGTTTATTAAAGGCGAATGTGTCTGGCTGCCTGGCTGAATTTAAAATTAAACACATAAACCCTATGATATTCAAATAAATGGTGTTAATTTACAGGGTTTAAAAGTAAAAATGGGGGTTCCGCAAGGCTCAATATTGGGTCCTTTCCTCTTTTTAGTATATATAAATGATCTACCCTATTTATCGAAAAACCAACCTCAAAATATGGTGTTATTCGCTGATGACACTTCCCGAATTTTAAGATAAATAGTCGGGCCCAAAATCTAGATGACGTGAATAATGCCCTACTTCAGGTCCATAACTGGTTCACAGCAAACAATTTAGTATTAAATGAAAAAAAAACGAAATGCATAAGATTTGCTTTACCGAATGTTAAAAGTAGTGATTGTGATATAGTAGTCAATAAAGAGAAGCTTGAATTTGTAAATAAAACAGTTTTTCTGAGGATTACGCTTGATTCAAGGCTACAATGGGGTTCTCATTTAATATCTCTTGCGGGGCGGCTAAGTTCAGCAGCATATGCTATTAGAAAAATCCGTCAATATACTGATGTAGAGACCGCTAGACTGGTTTATTTTAGTTACTTTCATAGTATACTGTCTTATGGCATTTTGTTGTGGGGACGAGCTACAGACATTGAGTCTATATTTATTCTGCAAAAAAGAGCCATCATGGCCAAGTCAATACATCTACGAAAACATAATGTATGTAAGAAAAAATGTACATCTTTTTAATAAAAGAGGTGACAGACACAATTACAGTACTAGAAATAGAGACCAATTAGTTCAGCCAGGCTTCAGACTCTCTAAAGTAGACTCATCTTTCATGGGGTAATGTTTGAGATACTATAATAAAATTACACAAAGTATTCTTGAACTGAATGAAACGAAATTTAAAACATGCATTAAACGCACACTATGTACGCAAGCCTATTACTAGTTGGACGATTATATCGTTGATAAAAATGCTTGGCTCAATGCCGGTCCTGCTCCACAAGGACAGGGGCGCATAAATGGATAGCATTAAATAGTATGTTGGACCTGCTAAAGATTGTACAACTATCTTTGCATTGTATAAATTCAATCTCGTTAGTATTATATAACCACATAGCCCATATTGTGTGAGTACTTTGTACTAGAAAGTTGTCATTCGCGGGAAACCTACGTCTTTTCTTGACTTGAATGTGCCCTGGCGGTTAGGAGTATGTCATGCCCACTCAAATGTCTCGCTGATGGTAGCGCGTGTGTCGGATCATTTAGTTCCCTTCAAAATGGTGTTCAACTCAACCATTTTGAAGGGAACTAAATGAGGTGCTGATACATGCGTCATGTTCGTGAATGGGCACTGTCAGTTGTGACTGGTCATCTCTTGGTTGCCACGGCTAGTTTGAATTGATTATTTTATTTTTGAATTGTTTTTACTATGGACACTTTTAACGTAGACATCTTGCTACATCGTTCTCACATAATGTACCATGTCAACATGAATGATGTAACCAAGGGTTTGTAAAAGTATTCTGATTTAAAAGAGTGTCATGGAGTTTCTTGCCCATTCTTCTCCATAGAGATCTACGTTAGGGAACGGACAACTACAGTACTTTCACAGTTTTTATGCCTTGTGACTGGGACTGCAGCTATTGTTGTCTTTGTTTCGACAATTCAAAAGTGCTTGTAACTGGCCTACTTAAAATAAATGTTTTTATTGATTGATTGATTGACTCAAGCCAAGAGACTCGCTGTAATACGTATTTACCAAGCGACAGTCTCTCGGTGAGTGTTCTGTACGCGGGCGTCACTGAGTTCTGTAGAGACCCTTTCTACTGTCAACAGTGAATTCAATTCACTTAATGAATAATATGTCCGTCAGTTCACTGATTGACAGTCAATCATCCAATAATTAATGTATCCCTTTTATTGGTCACGAGACTCACATGTATCTTTATTTCTTGAGCGACAAAATAGTCGCTTGCTCTTTGTGTTAGCTAATTTCTTGATTGCAGACCTTGGATAGAATTCGTAAAAAACCATACAAGAACGGAGGCTGCAAGCACAGATTCAACGGCAAGCACGGATACAACAGAGATGCAGGTATCGACGACAGCCGCGGGGGGTGACAAGGAAGCCGATGGCGATAATAGTATAAAGCCACAGCCAGACGGTGAGACCGTGGCTGAGGGCGATAAGGCTACTATTTTGGCAGACGCAGAAACTCCGGCAGAAGAACAAACTGCGCCAGAAGGAGAAACTGTGTCATCAGAAACTACCTCACCAGAAAGTATGGCAGAAGAAACTGAGCCAGAGAAATAATTTAGAAAACTATTGTAATAAAGTCATGTTTTAAGATTGTCATGTACTTTGGTTTTACTTACCCATTTTATTTGTGACTAGCTGTGCCCGCGGCTCCGCTCACGTGATCGTGTATTGTTTTGGCAGTATCAGGAAACATTACATGGATTTTAATGCAGTTCAGAAATAGATAGAGTGATTCAAGAGGAAAGTTTATATGTATGGTATCTACATTGCACCCGCGCGAAACCGGGGCGGGTCGCTAGTATACTTCTTCGTTTTTGCGTGTCGATAGGCTCAAATAATACCCGACCAGTATATTACCACCTGCACAGCTCTGTCGTTGACTTCGCTTAAATCCTGGAAGGTGCAGGTGGTTGTGCAGGATGGGCATGAAAGGAGGTGGGGCATATCCTGCAGAGGGGCTCCACACTGACATTGTATTTGGGACGGGTCGATGATACCCCATTTGCTAGTATACTATAAACTGACTCACTGTTAATTTAAACTGAAACCCTTTGGTACATCTTTGTTTTAAGTACTAAACGAACTCGTAGTCAATTTCTGGGGGTAATCAGTTCAGATTGCTATCGACGCGCTAAGAAGATGTTTATGAACAAACCAAACAGATTCATGATCTTTCTTAGGTCCCGACGCTGAGTACCCTTACAAAATCTTAATCAGCCGATGGAAATGAAAAGTGAGGATATGCTAACACCCCTTTACTGAAAAATTTTTTAAACGCTTGAATCTAATGTATTTAGTAATGGAACCAGAAAGAGTATACGCTTCGGTAATCTTCATGTTTCCGAAATAACACGAACTGAAACTCAAACTCAAAGCATTTTAATAAGACCATAACAGGCAGTTTTGAATGTCAGAAAAACAAAGAAGGCGAAGCTACAGTCCCAGATACAAGGTATAATAACTTGTGAAAGTACTGTAGTTGACCATTCCAAATCGTAAATCTCTATGAAGAAGAATGGGCAGGAAACTTCATGGAGACTCTTTTCAATCAAATTTCTCCGAAGAGGTCTCCGGAACGTAGCCAGGCTACGGACGCTGATAGGTCTACATCGGGCCCATGTAGGACCCGAAAAAAGCGTCCGTGAAGCTCCTTACTCTGCCATAGCTCCATGCGGTCGTTAGTGTCAAGCACTACAGGATTGCGCCAGTTCTCTTTAGCCAAGGAGAGCGGGGTGAGGCCCTTGTCCACCGCGACCACATCTCGATGCATCCCCACATCGATTTCAAGGAAATATTCCCTGAGACTGCATATCTCGCGATTGTGGAGAGTCTTAGTCTTATTTACTGTTGATGATATTTCAATGATGTAATAACTTTATACAAGGTATTATTTACTGAGATTCACGGTTGACCTTGCATTACAGTGACTATAGCTGAGCGTGGTGGGCTCTCTGCCCTCTATCTCAAAAACGATTGGGCGTATGAAAAATCTTTCAACACAATTTGTCGCAAATTTTATGCTCTACAATTTTGATGGTACGTGTTAACATCATTGGAGCTATAGAAACCGAGATAATCGTGAAAAACTGATTTTTGTGACGTTTGACCTAGAATAACTTACGACGCAGACACGAGATTTTATGAGACTTTTGAGACAACTTTTATAACACCAAAATGAAGGTGTATACGAGTTTACAACTTATTATCTCTCATTCCGAGGTGAAACCCTAATATGACTGGACTATGTGTGCTCTGAGGGGTATGCAGATGTGTACAGTAAACCCAGATTTCGACAGTTAGGTATGTTACGTTCCATTTGAATGGGGATAAGCCTATCAGCATGACATGTATTGTCAACAATGTAAAATAAATGCATAGCAAATATTTTAATAGGATATTACATTTACAACACTCAAAATGGACAAATAAAAAACTTTTTTGGAAAAAAAATAAAAACCGACTTAAAAAACACAAAAAAAAAGTGAAAAATAACTTTACCTTCAGAAGTCGGTGACTTTTGTTTGTATGATTTACTTGTCACCGACTACTTAACTTACTTGCTTTTATTTTGTTTTTTAAGTATGCTCGTGATCACTGTTTTAAGCTTTCACGGTTTATAACTAAACTTATACTGTCACTTACGGGACATCCACCAAAAAAAATCGAGACTGATCCCGATCGGGGTCGATTCTGTCAATATCGGGAGCTCAAAATAATAAAAATAATAATTTGAACATCGTCAATACATATGAAGGTATGCATTTTTCTCATTTGTGTTGACGAAAATGGAAATAAATAATATTTATAATAAAGGATAAACCGTCCGAAGTAATTTTCTACATTATTAAAATTGTATCTGAACATTACAAAAAAATGTATTTTGTTGCATCCTCTTTTCTCTTAAATTATGTAAAACTAAAGCTAAACCAGAAAAGGTAACTTCGATAACCTCCAAGTTGCAGAATTAATAAAATAAAAAGGAATTGCATAGAGTTGTTAAAATGTTATTTCCTAACTTTAAAAAAAAAAAAAATCAGTAAGCAGTGCCATGGTTCGAACAGCTTTATATAAAATCTCATAATCTCGATTTCGTATTTTAGAAGGTGAACGATAATTTCGCATAGATGGAATAGATAAAAATAACCAAAGTTATGCAGATGACATGGTGCTGCTGAGCCCCTCTATTAGCGGCTTAAGAAAGTTTCTGTCTATAACTGAAATGTACGCTGTGAAGCATGGACTGAAGTACAATCCCAAGAAAAGTGAAGTGAGGGACACCGACGCGTAAACGGTTACCACTTCAGTACGTCAATCTGAGCCATTCTACCCACATCGAAGTTTCTCGATGTTTCCTACAAAATGCAATACATACACGGTCAAAATGTATGAATCAGCAGATTTAAAAAAAAATTGCTTTAATGTATTGAACACGTGGTGACCGTTATAGCGTCGGTGTGCCTTCCACCCTGTATTTAAAACGTCTCTCTGGGCTAATTTTAAAAACATGGCGAGTGAAGTCACGTGCAAAAGCTATTCGGTAATATTCTTGTAATAAAACGCAATCCTATTATGCAACAACTATTGTCTCAGAACCCGACATTAAAAAGATACGGTCAAAATTGCTTCTTTTTTTTCTAGGGGGTTTAATGATTAGGTACTATTCTCAGTCTAGATACATGCACTTAACTTGATACATGGGACTTAAAACATAATCATGGCGAAATGTGGATGTGCTATATTAGGTACACCTCTGCCTAACCCTGCGGGGATTACAGGCGTGATGGTTATGTTCTGTAACATATACTGGTAATGCCTTTGTGTCTTTTCCAATACCTAGCGATCAAACGACGGCAATTACTTCATTAAAAATACTTACATAGATCAATGCATTATAAAACAACGCTACGTAAAGGTTAGGGGCAAGACATAATTGAATACTAATTAGAACTAGTTTATATAAAACATGGTTTTAAAAATATAATGGACTTGCAAGGTTAATTGTAAAGCTACTGCATTTGTGTCACGTCCCGGCGAGTTTCTGTTTGTGTAACTGATCCTGTTGGTAAGTTAGGAAACGAAATTTCTTGTATCTAAAATTCTGCTAGTTAAAAGGTCGAAAATTAACCATGTTATCACAGTTATAAGTTCTTCACGAGTTTTTAATTACACAAAGTATGTAAGTATTATTAAATGAATATATTAGAACCAAAAAGATATAGGATATTTTTGTTTTTGTTTTGCACTTTCGTTTAGTCACTCTAGTTTTTTTTTATTGTTTGTTTTTTTTATTTTTTTGTATGCAGATCTATTTCTCATATTTAAGTACCTATTCACCACCACCATTGACACAAAATATAAAACTGCTTCACATCCGTAACCTCAATAATTTTCAGGTCCAGTTGAAAACCAGCTTTGGGCACTAGTTGTAGTGTATTTTGCTGAACTGGGCCTATTTGGCGCAGACGTGAGGCACACAGTGTCACACTATTTTATATTTTTGTTAGGATATAAGTTTTTTAATTTTTTGTTTTTTATTTGTTATTTGTATATTTGTCAATGTATTTTCTTTCTTACTTCCTCTTTTTTCGTCAGCTGATGGAAGTGGCGAAATTTTTTATCATCAACAAACATTGTCTACCTTTTGCAGACACTTAAAGAAGAATAACATCATCATAAGACAAAAGCCTTCCAAGCCTTTCTTCGAGTTGACAGGTCTCGAAGAATCCGTACTCTGAGGAAACAAAAGAAGGTATATGGAAGACGACGAGGGAGGGAGACAGATGGATGCAGGCGAGGCAGTGATATTAAAGGCTCTAGAACGACAGAGGGGGACAAAAGATGTGATGAAGCGCGGAGACTCCACCGTCCAGCAGTTCTACCGGAATGCTGTCGTGCTCGTGACGGGCGGATCCGGCTTCCTCGGCAAGCAGCTCGTAGAAAAACTCTTCAGGTAAGGAGTAGCTTAGCATAATCAGCCTATAATGTTCCCACTGCAATAATAACAGCCGCACGGGTCGATCTTCAAAGTTAAGCCTTGCTTGCCAAGGACGATCCGTGGATAGGTGGCCATCGTCGTGGGCTTCCTCCCACCGGAGGAATAATAATAGTCTTCCTGACCGTGTTCGGTCACGGCGGCCAAACTCAGTGGAGATAAGCCATCGGCGCGGGAGATATTACAGTGCACAACTGTGGACAAGCACTCTGCTCTGCACTCTTTAATCCCTCACTCTCATAGTCCGTTGGGACGGCAATCCGACACGACCGGAGAGAGATCAGGCGCAAGACCAGCGGCTTAATGTGCACGACGAGGCACGGGGGCTCATACCGCCAACTTCCAACACCTGGGCTAATACTGAGAAATTCCTAATGGAAAAACCTAATATCACTCTTTGCCCGACCCGTAATCGAACCCAGAACCTCACGCTCAGCAGTCGCGAGACCAACGGAGCAGTTACAACGGAGAAATACTTTATATGGTTGTAGTACTTCACGGATGCCTTTCCCAATACTGTATGGTTGTAGTACTTCACGGATCCCTTTCCCAAGATTGCTATAGTGCTTATCCAGAAGCCTCTAAACTTGAACCACACACTGTTCTTCAGGTCTTGCAGACTCAGCAAAATGCTTATCCTGATGAGAGCCAAGAAAGGGAAATCTGTTGAAGAAAGACTTGCTGAAACATTGAAGGATCCTGTAAGTACCACCGACTTCTCGGCTAAATATTCTCGCCGATGATTTTTGACGCTCCGCGCATCGCAGGTTATCTGCGGTGGTCGGTGATGGAACGGTATAATGAGCCTAGTCTCATACTTTTCACAACGATGTTTTTTTGTTTGCCTGAAACGTTCCTAGCACGGTAATGATACTGTGTAGCGGGCAGACTCCTTAAATCCAATATTGATATTAAGGTGAGGTTGCAGTACAGTGTGTAGCTATGAACGCACGACGTCACCCCCCGCAAAAACGCGGCGAGTATCGGCAGCGAGACGAGCCCATAGCTAGCCGTTCACAGGCCCGCGCCTACGGTGGCCGGGAGCCACCACGTGACCCCCGACGCCCAGGGCGTCTCCCGCGGCGGCTGGGACGTAAGGTTCTTTCCCTCTCACGTCCCGCCACCTCCTTTGCTAGCATGACTGCTTCGCAGAAGGAGGTGACCATGGTCACCTCCTTCTGCGAAGCAGTCATGGCTGGGTCACGTGATTGGCCCAAGAATACGTCATCAGTTGCGATGCTGTCGATGTGTTGACACGGTGTGTGATTGAATTACCCGAGCAAAATACATTTTTTAACTTAACAAAGCAACTATGAACTAAAATTCAATATTTAAATTAATTTAAAACTAAATAGGTGAATCACATGAGTATGTAAATAGTTAAGCTAGTTAGTAATTTATTTTATTTTCATTCACTAAATGAGAGTCCCTAAATTTACTGAAAAGGACAATCAATGGTAACACTGTTCGTGACGTAGTCTAGGGCCATCGTGGGAAGAGAATACCAGGCGAAGTATATTATTATACCATGGCATTGACGAACGGCAGCGACTGCCCAGCGAGCGATATAATGCCTAAATTTTGATTGTTTTTTCTTCTTGGAGAAAAATAATAAAGAAATTATAAAATATAAGCCATTTACTTCAAAATAAAAATATCTGTCTAAGATATAACTTTCATATAAATTCTTGATAGAATCTCTTAGCAGTACACGTTTAAAATTAAGATTTAGTGTCACGTTTGATAATTTTTTTTATATAAATAATAAGATTTTCAGACGTTCAAAAATCTTAAAAAGTACTGCAACCTCGCCTTAATTTGACCGAGCAAAATGAACACCAAACGCGGTCATCATGCGTGCTATTATGAATAATTACGTGCTATTCTGTCCGCCTGGAATCTATAATTCTATTTCTTTCTAGATATTTGACACACTCAGAGAAGAACAACCAGATTTTGTGGATAGAATAGTACTAGTAGTTGGAGAATTGGCCGAGAAGAATCTTGCAATCAGTGAAGAAGACAAGAAGGTTCTAATCAAAGAGGTTCGTTATTAATTAAAAAAATAATTCAATAACTTCGTTCACGGAGACCAATCTCAACAGAGCGATCACCATTTTAGTGTACGAGTGTGCGCATACACAGGACCACTCTTGCTTCCCTCACTCATCCCCCGTACAAACGGATATGATACGCTGTTGAGTGTTGATACGCTCTACTGGGCATAGTAGTCCGTGTCATGTTTATTTCCGTGCCTGATACGTGCATAACACGGTCATGTATCGTACGGTGTAGTGGTAAGTGGACAGACTCCTCTATGCTCAGTAGTCTGCCCACAAGGTAGTCATTAATACCTTCCTCTGACCACAGGTCAATGTGATCTTCCATGTGGCGGCCACGATATCGTTTCAAGAACCGCTGCGATCTGCGACGCTGACTAATGTACGTGGCACCAGGGACCTGCTAGCGCTGGCGAAACAATGCAAGAAGTTAAAGTAGGTGTTAGTAAGTAGGCAAGCACAAGGGGCGCCATCAGTAGGTACGTCAAGGAAATGGAGCTATACGTCCTCGTCCTGTATACATTATTTCCATGGTGTAGTTAATGTTATACTGTAGTATTACACTAGTAGTAAACATGTTACTTTCTTATTTCAATCGGACCTTGTTAACTATTTCAAGGGTTTTATTTTTTTTGCACGGAACCCTAATTCTTGAAGATGCCTAAGTTACTCCTTATAACATCAGCTATCTGCCAGTAAAGTCCCGTCAAAATCGATACAGTTGTTTCGCAGATTAGACGGAACAAACAGACAGATAAACAAAAAAAACAATTTTTTTTTTAAATTTGTTTGTTATACGTAGGTACCTACACTACCTACCGTATACATATGTACATGCATTCAGTAAAAACGTATCTGGCTAACGTGACGACGAACAAAGATGTACGCATGATAGCCGGAATCGAACACTTTACGTACTGCCCGAGGCACAACGGGTCACTTTTATTTGAGTTTAAGCTGCAATTAATATGAGCCTAGTTTGAATTTTAATGTTAATCCAGCATTATTATAAACTAGCGTTTGCCCAGGGCTTCGCTCGCGTTAATTTTGAATTTGACAATGAATTCGGGTTGTACTCTGCTTGCAATAATATAATTCAATCATGATTCGATAGACGTTTAAGAACGTTATTGTTGATTTCCTCGAGAACAGTACTTTTTTTCGGGATGTAAGTTACCCTATGTCCGTTTCTGTACACCTGACAACGTATATGCAAAATTTCAGGATGATCGGTTCAGTGGTTTAGGCGTGAAAGGTAACAAACAAACAAACTTAGTTTGGCATTTATACTACAAGTTGGGAAGTTAGAATTAGGATATCATATATAGTACCATTTAAGTTGGGCTTATATAGATCGTCACCTAGTTCATAGATTCAAACCCAAACCGTACGATTTGATCTGCAATCGCTGAAGGCTTACATTTTAAGCTATAAAAGCTTCTCCTCCACATTCCAGAACATTTGTCTACATTTCAACCGCTTACTCCCACGCGACCTACAGCCGACGCGACACGACACTACACGAGCAGTTCTACCCAAGCCCCATTCCACCAGAACTTATGATATGCATGGCGGAGACAGTAGTTGAAGACCGGCTTAACGACATCAAGGATGGGTGAGTAAACCATCATCTGCCAACAGACGGAAACAGGAGAATTTGTATGAACCCGTCCCCATTCCACCAGACCTCATGATACACATGGCGGAGATTGCAGAGGGAGACCAGCTTAACTAACCGTCTAAAGAAGGGGTGAGTTTCTAGGCTTAGAAAGTAGAAATAAAGAAAGAAGAACGTTTATTAGCACTTAACGTGACACTTTATGATTCCAGATTGATAACGGGCTGGCCAAACACGTATTCTTTCACGAAGGCTTTGGCCGAGGAATTGGTGCGTTCTAGCTCTGGAGACTTTCCTATCTGCGTGGTGAGACCTACTATTGGTGAGTCGGTGGGCGCATCTGCGGTGCCTGTGGTATTGCGGATGGCTGTAGGCGACGGTGGCCCTGACCACTTACCATCAGATGGATTGTTGTTGATGAGCTGCTTGTATTTTCTAACCAAATACTTTAAAGTGATTGCTTCATTTGTTTTTCAGTTGTGTGTGCACGAAGAGAGCCTTACCCTGGTTGGACCGACCTGAGCAGTGTGTTCGGACCAAGTGGGGTAAGCATTTCTATACTCTCTAGGTCGAAAATGTTCTTAAATTGAATCTGGCTTTAGCTTAAAATAAATTAAGTTCAAAGTATAATGCAGCTCAGTTAACAGAGCTGGTGGCCCGTACTTATAGTTAGTGAGTTTTTAGGCAGTTTTTCTTTATTCAATTATTACATCATCACTTTCACACACACATCACACGTTACGGGCCATCTCCCCTCTCGATATACAGAGAGACCTGCGCACCAGCCAAGGGAGTCTTCATAGACGTATGAGGAACAGGGTGAAAAGCTCCTCATATTACAAAATTGAGTTGAAGGGTGCTGATCCATGCGTCATGTTCGTGAACTGGCGCTGTCAGTTGGGACTAGTCATCTCTTTATCATTAACACTGAATACGGAATATTTACCATGTTTACTGTGTGATCAAATAACTTAGCTTAAGTAGAAACCACTAGGGTGGCCTGCGAAATTCAAATGTTCTTACATTTTGTTGCAATTTGCAGGTCAGTGTCAGATTGTATAGTGATGACAATATGATTCGTGCAAGTAACACGATGCACTTACAGAAGTATAATCATTAAAATCATCATAATAACCCTCTAAGTTCATTTCACCCCATTGAATGACTATTTCATAAAAATACTTACCTAAATCACCTTCAGCGATGCAGGATTTGCATGATACTAGTATGAAGCGTAGTTCTGACTGACTATTATGTTACGTTTATCTTTTATCCCATTCCAGATAACGCTAGGCTGCATGCTGGGCGTGATTCACGCTCTCCACTCGGTCCAGGACATCCGGATAGACTTCATCCCAGTGGACTACGTGAACAACACGGCCATCGCCGCCGCGGCCACCGCCGACAAAGGCGTCAAGATTTACACCGTGGGGAGTAGCAAGAGGAATCATATAACTTGGGGTATGTTTCACTGAACACTTCAAAGCTGTATTTTTCGAGGGGATAAGCAGAGGTGTACAACAGGTCTGCGAAGGAAGGAACGTATTTTCATGAACCCACAAAAAATAATGTCTAATCGGTTGCAGCTGAATACCAGTATTTTACGTGGAGTGACTGTTTATCTGACCTCCACAACCTTGTGGTACAAAACAATACGTTTTGTGTTTGTTTTTATATTATATGGGCTTACTGTTGACCTCAATCTAGTCCTGAGGACTGAGATGAGCTCGACGATGGAACGAGCTAACAAAAAAGAAGCCTATTTACTCGCGACTTAAATAGATTGGGGTCATATGAACTTGGGAACAGCGACGCAGCCAGGGAATTACACTCCTTGGCTGTGGGTGTAATAAAAGATGTAGCAAAGCGCTTCGTGCGAATGTCTGAACATCTTTGGTCTTCCGACAACCTGTTGCGACAGCTGATAAAGATCTAGGTACAAATGATAGTCGGGAGCAAGTCACTGAATTACGGAGAGATCTTGGTATGCAATGAACAGTCAACCTTCCGTGGACCGACCTCGCCAAGCATAGCTTAACCTCGAAGATCGACCCGTGCCGCTGTTATTATCGACGCAAGAGACCCCCTTGGTTGATGATAAAATAAACCGAAAGCGATTATAATATCGTTCGATTCCCGGGTCAGGCAAATTGTTATTGGGTTTTTCCATCAGGAATTTCTCAGTAGCAGCCACGGAGTCTGGATTTGTGTCCGGTTGATGGCAATAGGCTAGCCCCCTATTACATGGGACTTAAACATAAACTGGCGCAATGAGTGCACTATTAAGTCTTTCTTTCTTCAAGGGACCGTGTCCCAACAGTGAGAACTTTTGCCCTTTCCAGGAGGCCTCTCCTACATCCTGAACAACGTCGCTCGCCGAACCGTCATCTCCCCTCAGGCGATCTGGTACTGCTTTGTGGTCCAATGGCCGTACCGATGGCTGCACCTGATCACCAGCTTCTTGCTGCACACCATCCCTGCCCACCTCGCCGATGGACTCTGCGTGATGCTCAATAAACCACCACGGTATTACACTTACAGTTCTTTTCCTTTTGTCGCCTTTGACAGCAGCTGAGCAGCAACCTTACGTACATACACCACGCATTTTTTTAATGGGAGTAGACTGAAACTCCCATAACGCTAGTTGCTGTGGACGTCCGCTACACTTTATAGAAACAAGGTCCCCATTTATTTAGTTAAGGCACTGAGCGCCGTATCATGAGGTGGAGGCGCCAGGGTAGCCCGCGACATTCAAATTTTCTTACGTTTCTTGCAATTTGCAGGTCAGCCGTCAGTGTCAGTCTATAATTCGTTGAACAAAATATGATTCGCAAAGGGGCAACAGGGTCGCCCCTATTACACGGGACTTAAATGTAACTGGCGAAATGTGGGTGTACAACCAGCTACACTTCTGACGAACACTACGGGGATTACAGTCGTGATGTTTTGCTATGTGTTCCTCTATGACCACATTATTTTACTTTTGTACAGCTTGAAGAAAACTTACGCAACAATAACCAAGATGGCGACCACGGTTGCATGCTACACAACCAACAACTGGATTTTTGACGATAGCAACACTGTTGAACTGTACAACAGTTTGTCAGCCAGCGACAAAGTCATCTATTACAACGACATCGCCGATGTGGACTGGACAGAACAAATAGTACTATGGTGCGTCGGACTCAGGAAATATGTCCTCAAAGATAAATTGAAAAACACTCATTGGGGCATGAGGAAACAGTTTTATTTGCGCATAACACATTATGTTATAAGTGTGTTGTTTGGTATAATGTTGTGTTACTGTTTTTGTAAAATATATTTATATGTTTTCGCTTGAAAATTGGTTTTTGAAATGGGATTATATATTTTTAAGTTGGGTTATTTGTTTTTATTTTTACTTACTTATAAAAAGGAGGAGGTTATGTACTCCAACAGCAGTTTTTTATTCATGTACAGACGCCAGCACATCAACCTAATACAATCTGTCAAATTTCTTGAATAGATTTTCAAGTTTATTGCTAAGCTGTAGCACAGATAAGCTGTAGGTTCAAGGTTGATTGGCAAAATTGTACAGTTCTGGTAGCTTGATGTGCTGTTCACCGATTTCTCCGTGATTACTGGTCCGATTTAAGTGACTCTTTTTTCATTAGGTAGAAGATGGTCGCGCGGTGGATATGAAATTTAATTAACTTTGCTTAGGTACTTCATGAGCTATCCTCTAAAATATGCATTTTTATCTTAGTAACAATATTAGAATATTCTTCGTCTATGCGGATGATGTGCTAATATTTTCTAGTTACAATGTAAAACCACAAATTAAAAAAGGTAAATTAGAAACATTTTTGCGAAAAAGTTTTTGCACAAAGTAATATCAAATCAAATCAAATCTTTTATTTGTGATACATGGGTAACATGCAGGTGTTCATTACATAATTAATTATATTATGATAATAATGTTAATTCCATGATCTTGGCACTTGGGCATACAAATTATTAAATAATATATTGAAAATATGAGTCCAAAATTACAATTATTTTATATAAATTCAATTTTTGTTCAAATATAAATTATCTAACTACTATTGGTCATGCATGACAGACACAACACAAGACAACAATAAATTAAAGTCAAGCAGACATGAAACATTTAAAAAGTAATATAAATTAGAGTATAACACAAAAGAAACAATGGATGGACTACAATGTGAAAGATGAAATGCCTGGCTAAAGGTCTATCCCCACACATCAGTACCGTGCCAGGGACGGGGCAGGAACGTGGCCGTGGCAACACTGAGCATCCGTGTCCCGTCAGGCTTTTTCGTTTTTAAAAATTAACAAAATATAACGTATCTACGAGTAGGTAAATATAAATTATTTTATAGTCTTACCTTTCAGTTTTACAGCTAGCCCATTTATTATTATTATAGCTAGCCCATTGTCCCACTGCTGGGCAAAGGCCTCCCTCCAGGTAATTTAAAAAATGTAATCTCTGGATGCGTTATTGAAGAATTCAAGCAACCAAAGACAGCACAACATAGTCTATTAAACTCTTTGCCATATTTAGTAAATACTTGTTCTTATTTCAATCAAATATTCACAAATCGCACGCTTACTTCTTACAAAACCATCACAACGTTCGTTCGTCAGTGCGGCGCATTCGCGACTTTTGCGTACCGAGTGTGTACCAAACTCGAGGCGTGTAGGTATGACTCGCGTTCCGACCGTTTTTATGAAGATACACTACCGTAGATATTATTACCGTGCTAAGACCATAAAACGGTGACGCTTCGCCGTAACTCGGCTCGCCCGATGATAGAATGGGAATGGGGAAATTAGATTAGGTAGTTCCAAAGCACACTCCGAAATGTGACCGACAAAAATCGATAGGCTGGCAACTTTGCGGCGATCTTCAAGGCGTCAGAACTTGGCTTTGACCCCAGTCGTTGTCAATGAGCCTCTTTACACGTCGCTCAATAGCTTCTAACGCCTACAGCTGGTACTTGGCGGATCCATCCCACAGCTGCGAAGTACCTACTCCATGCACGATCGAACTTGTGTGAATGCTGGTATTTTACAAGGAGCGACTGCCTCAACTATTTACCAGTAATAAAACACATTAAGTAATACAAAACGTATTATATATTTGAAAAATAATAGGTATTTATGTACAATTTGTTTACTTCTGTAGAGTTTAGTGTCATTTCGCCTCTTCCGTCTTTTCCTGATAGGATATCACTCCTTTTTCTATCAGCTCTGGAATTTCTACAGCTAACCAGGGTCCAAGCTGGGTGAAGAAAATATTGTTTGTTAGAATTTAACGCTACATGAATGAATACATCAAATAGTATTACATCAAATGGATATAAAATAAATAAAAATATATACAGGCTGTAAGGGTAAACACCGTTATCCTTGAAACCAGTGTTTTGGCTTCATTAATAGAACGTTAAATCAATGAAAAAAGGCAACCTTTTTTTTTTGAAGAAAATCTACTATTTCCCACAAGATCATTTCACCCTAATGCGCGCGGGCAACAGTCATACGCCACGCGCGCGCAACGAAAGATGAGTCATGATCTTAGCCAGTCAGCTGTCGCGCTAGCGAGCGCACGTAACTCGTCGTAGCGTCGCGCACCGCGCGGCTTGTTTTGTTTCTCGCACGTAAATTGAGTGTACCTAGTGCTATGTCTTACAGTCTTACACAAATGAACAGTGGACCGAAATGGTACGGCTTTACGCCATCGCAGGCGAACGAGGCTCGTAGGATGTATGCAGAGGATAGATATAGATTCTCGACTGCGAAACAACGTGCGGAGGCATGTGTGGCCGTAAATAGATCTCATTTTGAACATTCCCATTTTTGAGATTATTGTAGTAGTGTAGTATAGATATTCAATCAGTATAAATTTTATCGGTGATTTTTAACTGTACATAAAATTGCGATAAACTTTTTAAATACGCCAAAAATACCTACCCAATGGTTTGGATTATTTTTTTCATTTTCTGTGTTGTCAAATTCAAATATTAAATTTTAGACTCGTCACGCAACACCTAAGGTAGGTATTTTTGCCTGTCCTAAGCCAGGAATGGTTGCATCACACGTTATGTTGCGAGTATCGTGTGAGTAGATATTACGGGCGGCGATTACGTCACTCGGGTGCATACCATGAATTCGCGGACGGTGTGGGATAATTTACTGTTATTTTTTTAAAAGTAAATTACTTATTCTGTTATTTTAACTCGGTCCTATATTTTTTCCTTTATCTCAACCACCCATGGTTTGAGTGATAACGGTGTTTACCTGTTTATAATTATACAATATGTTAAAAAAAACCTGTCCGATTCGTGAGGGTATTATTAAGTATCAAGATTAGATTCCATTTATGTAGTCTTTTTTAGGTAACCAATTTAAAAAAAAACACACCGACAAAAGGAAATGTTTTATTTTGGGCCACCACTATGTACACTACATAGATAAATAGGAAAAAAAATAGGGTCTCTAACGTCTTGAACTACCAAGTCATAGGTCTCGAGTTCGAACCCAAGACCACCTCTGATTTTTCGGATTCATGTGCGTATTGTATAATTATCACTTGCTTTGGTGAAGGAAAACTTCGTGAGGAAACCAGCAGGATGAGATATTTCTCGACGGCATGTAACCCAAGTCAGAGGCCCACTGGCGGCGTAAAAACTCTGCCAAAGGGTTAGGCACTAATACTAGTTATTATACCCCGGCTTCAGCTACGGCCGACGATTGTGGTGATAGCCTGACACTACAACCAACTTTTGAACACTTGAGTATCCCAACTTACCCCAAGAGCCATAGCATGTGCTATACCAAACCGAGGTATATTCCTGGCCCACAACGGCTTGAAGTGGTCCGTGAGGCAGATCTTGCCTCCGCGGTACATCTTGGCTGTCTTGCCATCGAGACCGGGTAGGGCTAACTCAGGGGCTGTTGTTGGGTAGGTAATGGGAATCTGAAAGTACAATAAAATATAAAATAACAAGGCCTGTTTTCTCCACAGAGGTGTACAGTGTATACTATCTAAATATATAAAAGCGTAAGCATTACACTCATTCACTCATCACGAAATATCGAAAACCGCTTGACGTATAACGATGAAATTTGGCAGGGAGGTAGTTTATAGTTAGTAGACGTCCGCTAAGAACAGATTTTGCCACAGGGCCGGATTAAGGAGGTCTAAGGGCTCTCGCAAGTTTGTATGAAAGTTTTTCATTTTTTGTGCTACAAATATAATATTTGGCAGGGAGGTAGCTAATAGTTAGTAGACGATCGCTAAGAAAGGGTTTTGCCACAGGGCCGGATAAAGGAGGTCTAAGCAATCTCGCAAGTTTGTATGAAAGTTCTGTTTTTTTTTGTACTACCGATCAGAAATTAAGCAAGTCCAGAGTTTATGAGTAGGAGACATAATTAAGCTAAGAAAGAATTTTGTGTCAGCCTGGACTAAGGGCTCTCGCAAGTTTATATGACATTCTTGGCTTTTATAATTAAGACCATGTCAGGTAGGAACAGATTTTATGACGGGGCCGGTTTAATATAATCGCTTTCGCAACCCTATGTGTTCAACAAACATTTATTGATGACTTTTATAATACAAAAAACAGAAAATACAACTAAATTAAATTCAAACGAAGATAGGTACCTATTTATATATTTTTTACAATAACGATTACGTAGGTAAGTAGTTTCATCAAGTTATTGCTCGAATATTTTTTTTGTATTTTCCCCTGGGTACCTTCGTGACGCTTTTCCGTGGTAAAAGTATCTTATAGTCCGTTGAACCTGGTATTCACATATTAAATACCAAATTCCAGACAATATTTTATACATGTTTGTTCTAACCACAGGTTCTAACCCAATCTCACGAGAGAGAGAGCGGGGGTCTCGGTACATATCACGTAATTTTTTTCCCCGCAATAAATTGTATAATTGCTAGACAACTGGGTTTCATTGAGTAAAACATGTTTCTCTACTAAAATATGGCCAAATATGGAAAAAAAAAATGGAAATAGTTAAACAAATTATTATTTTAAAATATTCAACAATAATTCAACGCAATCAAGCACAGATTACCGTATTTATACTAAACTACGCAGTTCGATAAATCTCACGTGGGATTAGGAGAGGGATGAGGGGGTCAAGCCAAACCTCACGACATCTCACTAAGGGGGACTCACGTAATTAATGGACGCCCCCTAACACAAGCATCTCCTTGCTTAAAAGGTGATCTCCATATCATGTGTGTGATAACTTTATGTAATTGAAATAAACATTTTTTTAACACTGCCCGACCCGGGTATCGATCCCAGGACCTTATGCTTAGTAGTCGCACTTCCGACCACAAGACCAACGAGGCAGTCTCACACATACACACCAAAATTTCCTCGCAAACGAAGTCGCGTGCAACAGCTAGTATATTATTATTAATTAATTATTATTATTATATATTATATTATATTATATATTATTATATAATAGTATAAAGCTGAAGAGTTTGTTTGGTTGAACACGCTAATCTCAGAAGCTACTGGTTCAAATTAATATATTCTTTTAGTGTTGGATTGCCCATTTACCGAGGAAGGCTATAGGATATATAATATCACGCTACGACCAATAGGAGCCGAGCATGAATGAAAAATGTAGCAAGAACGGGGAAAATTTATTCCTTTTGAGAGCTTCCGTTGCCTGCGCTGCGTTTAAAGTTACGCAACAATCAAGTGTGACGGAATTAAGTTCTAAAAAAAGTCCGCGATAGCACATGTCTATCTTTTTTTTTTCTTTTAAGATTGACTCAGTATAACCTTTTTTATGGCAATCAAATTTGTTCTAAAATAATGCATTATATGCCTGGGTAAAACTACAAATCTAATCATACTTACATCAAATTCTAAATCAAACTCGTACTTGAGCAGGTTGTGGACGTACCAGCACTTCCCGAACCACTTGGTGCCAGTCTTGTCGGACTCCAGGCGGAACCAGTCATTGTCAGCTACTTTGTTGTTCTGCACATACTAGACAAAGAAGAACAGTTGTGAGATATTAGTTTTAAGGGGATGTGACTACTGAATTGTCTACTCCAAATACACCACCGAACCACCGAGCCTGAGGGCATCCCACCTTACGCTTGCTGATTCACGGTCTCCACTCAAGAACACGTCTACCCCAACAGTTCTACGGCTAATATGGCCGGCCCATTGCCACTTCAGCTTACTTATTCTGTGAGCTATGTCAAGAACTTTGGTTCTCTGTCAGATCATCTTGTTCCGAGAGAATCCAAGCACAGCCCATTCTTTAGCTCTCTGAGCGACTTTGAATTTATGGATCAGCCGTACCATTGTTCTTACCTTACTGCAGAGTTAGCCTGAGGTTAACATATTCCCAAAAATTCTGATGGGTTCATAGAACATATCCTGAGTTTTGTCCAAGTTCACCCTGAGACCAATGTGTGTTGAAGAATCAACTAGGCCATACGGCATCTGCTGCAAGTCGTCCAGCGATTCAGCCAGCGTGATGACGTATCTACAAATCTCAAATGTGAGATGCACTCGCCGTTGATGTCGGTTACCCAATATTCAGTAAATTGGACCACAATTTCTGACCTATACTGAATTCTTATGCCCATTTTCATTAACACTAAGTAACAGCTAAATGAATGCCTAAATATAATTGCAATGTTAAAGTTTCAAACTTCGGCGCGAAGCAGAGGGTTGATAATCTTTTAGAATGCTTTAGATGTTGTCTAATCCTTCTGTTCACTAACAATTATGTGAATGTGACACATTGGGTGCAGATTGTTCACATGATATTTTTACTTACCTTGATCAGCGCCTGGTATTCCTCTTTCAACCTAGTGGGCCATAACTCTTTATCTCTGGGTCCTGCTTTAGTTTGAAGCAAGGGTATGCTGCTTAACGTTTTTCGAGTACCTTCGTCTACCATTTTTGCTGTTTTAATTTAATAATTCGTTACAATTCTATTGAGAAAGTTTCGAAATTATACACACTCACAGGAATTCCTTTGCACTAAAACGTCAACATCAACATGGTTAACGTGTCACTTGTTGTCAGTGTCATTGTCAACGTGACAACTAACCGGGGCTTTGGCTCACTAATGATGCGTTAAATCGACTAGTAAATTAGTCGACTTAGCGTATCAAGTATTATTTGTAGATAGTATATTATTTGCTTGGGACACAATGGAGTCGACGACAATGGAAACAAAGATGTCCACATTGTCACTTTTTAACCTACTTCTAAAAAAGGAGGAGATTATAATAATTTAGGAATGATTCTCATTAGAGCGGGCCGTGCCCGGGGCGGGCCGTGTACGTGGCCCGGACGGGGAACGGATTTGAAACGTTACATACATTTTGTATGAAGCAATTCATACTAAACAGTGCATGTTCCGAGTCCCGTCCGGGCCCGCTCGACGCCTCTGTAGTTGCACAGTCCCGCCTCGCTCCCTCCACGTCCGGTTCTTCTTACTCCTTGCTTCTACTTCCTCTTCATCAATAGCTATCGCAATAGCAGCCATCTCCAGTAAAGAAAACTCCATTATAGGTAACTACAATAATTGGGAATTATTCCCAGCACTACGCGACCGTGTCGACTTATAACCCGTTTAACACTCGGTGTAGTATAAATCGTGCAGCACGGACAGGCTCCGGCCCGTCCCCACCCCGGCCTCGGCCCGCTCCACAGTGTGTAATTTCGCCTCAAAAGCGGACATCCTCTTTTTATAGCGGATTCCGATGGATATAACTGTTATACAGTATAATATGAAACACCAGTTTAAATATATTCCTTAATTTTAAAGTTACAATAGTTTTTTTGAAAGGTCAATGAACTTTGTCAAAATCTTTTTTGTAGATATTTCCCAAAATAACAAACGCTCACCTTATTTAAAATTAACCATGAATTGAAAATTGTATTTATTACAAGTATACTCGCATTCCAGGGAAAGTAAAGACTTTCCCTGGAATGCGAGTTAAAAATTATTTTGTAAATATTAGAAAATATTTAAATATATAAATTTTCTATATGACATTAGCATTTTTTTTTTACCAATGAAATACACTCTAGTTATGTAGCTTCTTATAGTAAAAAAATGGAACATTTTACGTACAGGACTTCAGAGCTATAACGTTTCTAAGTTTTTCATCAATTTCTATGGAAATAGGGTTGTCAAGCATGAGTTTACTTAATTATGTTATTTAGGTATAATTAAGTAAACTCATGGAAAAAATGTATGAAAAATCACACAATATCTATTAGAAACATTTTTTTAAAAATTGAACCTCCTCAAGATAAATTTTGAGTTTTTGAAAGAAAAGGGAGAAATAAACTGGACTTATTTGGTATAAACAAAAAAAGTTGAAATGAGAGTTTACGGGTTATCTTCATTATCTGAAATAATGAGGATTTCGTCTGAAGTCAGCTCCACTTCTTCAAATTCGAAATTAGAATCCGGTGAGTAATAAAGCACATTGTCCATTGTCACTTCCAACAGAGAAAGAACTTTTGGGGGCAAAGGTTTTTTCGGTTTGCGTCTTTTATTGTGGGATATAGTTGATAAATATGGATCAGATGATTCAAGTCCACGGTGAAATAAGTCTGCTATAGTTGTTTTTCGATCCAGCTTGCGTGTGTGATGCTCACGATCATTACTTCAGTGATGTTCGTTAAAAAAATATAACGAACATCACTGAAGTAAACCATAGACTTGAGTGACAACCCTAACCTAAAATTTTAAAATTTATTATCTCCGAAGTCCTATGTTTAAAGCGTCTAGTTTTTTTTGTCGAAGTAATAGTTACATCAACTAATAATTTGGCATTTAAAAAAAATGCTAATATTGCAGGACATGTCAGAAAAAAAAAATATACTAAATAACCGAAAAAAAATATTTTCGCCCAAACCAGACGAGATTTTTTAACTTTTTTAATATAAATAGGTGCCTAAAATATGTTTGAATCATAACCAAAAACATCCAATGGAAAAAATGATTAAATACGGAAATAAAATGTTTCCATGGTTTCTATGGACTTATCCCGATTTTCAAACTTTCTAGACAACTATGATAGATAACGACACCGGAGTTTTACTAGGAGATTTGTTCAATTAATACCTTTCTAAATAGCATATAAAACGAGGATGTCCGCTTTTGAGGCGAAATTATACACTGTGCGCTCTAATGAGAATCATCCCATACTCCACCAGCATCGTACCAAACGGAACCCTTACACAGGGTGCAATTAAAGTCATGGGCATTATTTTAAACTTAGGCACTACTCACGATACTAATTGCATTATGGCTACTATTCATCATCATCATCATTTCAGCCGAAAGACGTCCACTGCTGGACATAGGCCTCCCCCAAGTGTCGCCACATTGACCGGTCCCGTGCGTCTCGCATCCAGCGGATCCCTGCAACCTTTACGAGGTCATCGGTCCACCTAGTGGGAGGCCTTCCAACGCAGCGTCTTCCGGTTCGCGGTCGTCACTCCAGAACTTTTCGGCCCCATCGGCCATCCGTTCTGCGAGCAATGTGGCCTGCCCACTGCCACTTAAGTTTGGCTATTCTTCGGGCTACGTCGGTAACTCTGGTTCTCTTGCGGATCTCCTCATTTCTGATTTGATCACGCAAGGAAACTCCGAGCATAGCCCTCTCCATTGCCCTTTGGGTGACTTTCAGCCTTCTGATGAGGCCTATTGTGAGCGACCACGTTTCGGTCCCGTATGTAATCACTGGCAACACACACTGGTCATAGACTTTCGTCTTGAGACACTGCGGTAAGTTGGACGAGAAGATACCACGCAACTTCCCGAACGCTGCCCAGCCGAGTCGGATTCGACGATTGACCTCTTTCTCGAAGTTAGACCTACCTAACTGGACCGTTTGTCCCAGGTAGACATAATCGTCTACAACTTCGAGTGTAGAGTCTCCGATCTTGATAGGAGTGGGTGTTACATGGGCATTCAACATGACTTTGGTTTTGTCCATGTTCATTTTAAGACCCACTCTTTCGGAAGCTCTACTGAGGTCATCGAGCATTGTACTGAGGTCCTCCATGGTCTCAGCCATGACCACTATATCGTCGGCAAACCGAAGGTGAGAGATGTACTCGCCATTGACGTTGATGCCTAGCCCTCTCCAGTCCAGAACCTTGAAGACATCCTCCAGTGCAGCGGTGAACAGTTTCGGAGATATGACGTCTCCCTGTCTTACACCTCGCTGCAGAAGGATAGGTTCCGAGGTCTGGTCCTGAAGTCGGACTGACATGGTGGCGTTTTTGTACAAACTCTTCAGCACCTCGATGTACCGATAGTCGATTTGGCACCGTTGGAGAGACTGCAGTACAGCCCAAGTCTCGATCGAATCGAAGGCTTTCTCGTAGTCCACAAACGCCAAGCAGAGAGGCAGGTTATACTCTTCGGTCTTCTGTATAACCTGGCGCAGCGTATGTATGTGGTCTACGGTGCTAAAGCCTTTTCGGAATCCGGCTTGTTCGGGAGGCTGAAAATCGTCAAACCTGCGCGCGAGACGATTCGTGATGACTCTTGAAAACAGCTTGTAGACATGGCTTAGAAGTGAGATGGGCCTATAGTTCTTCAGCCGGGCATTGTCGCCCTTTTTGAAGAAGAGTACCACCACACCCCTGCACCATGCCTGCGGCGTTTTCCCCTCGAGTATGACGGAATCAAACAGCTTCTGAAGGGTCTTAAGTACCGGTTTTCCACCTGCCTTCAGGAGTTCGGCCGTAATTCCGTCCTCACCCGGTGCCTTGTTGTTTTTAAGCTGTTTCAGAGCCATCCTAATCTCGTACAGGCTGACATCCGGAATGTCTTCGGTATAGTGTCGTGTCAGTCTAGCTCTTGGGTCGTTAGCTAGATTTGCAACGGGTTTACTGGTTGAAGTGTACAACTGCCCATAAAAACTCTCGATCTCCCTCAGCAGCTCCGGTTTGGCGGATACGATCCTGCCATCGTCGGTCTTCAGTTTCGTGAGCTGGCTCTGCCCAATAGCCAGATCTCTTGAAAAAACCTTGGAGCCTTTATTCCGCTCAATAGCGTCTTTAATACGCTCGGTATTAAAGCGGCGGAGGTCGCTTTTCAAGGATTTAGAGATCCGTCTATTGAGCTGCCGGTACTTCCACGCCTCGTCTGAAGACTGCAGGATCATCTCGCGCCGCTCCTTCATGAGCTGGCTGCATGGCTACTATTACGCAAATTTTAATCAAAAATATTACTAATGCAAGTATGAAAAACCTTAAAAATGTAATAAATCATACAAAGTATCAAGTGGTTGCGCATTACGTTAGCGAATGCTTCTGTATGTAGGTACACTAACGTAATGCGCAACTACTTGATACGTTGTATGATTTATTACATTAAGGTTTTCCACACTTGCATTAATAATATTTTGGTTTTGCGTAATAGTAGCCCAATTAGTATCGTGAGTAGTGCTTTAGTTTAAAATAATGCCCATGACTTCAATTGCACCCTGTAGAATCATTTTGTTGTTCGTCTGTTCGTCTCTTCGTCTGTCTGTCCCCTTTTTCTAAGGAACGCGTGGAGGAATCAAGATGAAAATAACAAATAACCCCTAAGTGTAGTGAAAAAATCAAACTTGTAAGTAGTGATTGTAGGATTCCGCTATTCCCGCGTTTTAAACACGCTGGCTGAGGCTTGAGTGACGTGTTGGATTCGCTCATTAACCCAGTTTCAATAAGTATTTAGTCGATTATAACTGCCAAAACATCTTTGGTTTTTTTGAGCAAAAATGAAATATTCCATTCTGTTCTATCCCAACACTATAAAAAATTAAACTGTCATTGACTGACCTGTCAAAGTGACTGAAAAATTGATTGAGATTGTGATTATTTTGCATGAAAAATAGTTATTTTGTTATGATTATTATTCTAGATAATAATTAACAACAACCTCAACGAATAATTGGTCTGTGTTTGTGTATAAGTTTCTAAATGGGTCGAGTGTAATAAAAAACAAAATTAATTAAATAAATTGCGTAAGTTTGTATGTGTATTTGAATCTTTTATCAGGAACTTGAATTTCTCTCGTTATTGATTATTCACAAATAAAACCAGGTTGCCTAACTGTATTCTTTGACAACTGACCAAATTCACGGGCCATTTAGTTGTTAATGTTCATCCAAAGCTATAATTTCACTCATTGAGTCAGAACTTTTATTGTAGGTGTAATTTTCTCTCTGTCCAGCGCCACAATGGGTTCAGAACAGTCTACTCTGCCTCCCAAGAAGCAGGCACAGAGGGCGCCGCCAGTCAGAAGAGGTCACACCATAGCTGTGCCTAACTTATCAGGTATGCACTACTAATAAGTCCAGACATGTTAAAATTTTATGTAAGTTAATTTTAATGCACTTACTTGAATCTCCAAATTTCTTGTCACAAACAAGCTTTTTGTTGCGCTTGCGACCACTAGACCAATGAGGCAGTCTTCCATTTATTATAAACAAATCATAATTTCAGATGCAACACTTAACATTGTATAATTACAGATCCCTCACGGTCCACGGATCTTCCCCCGAGTGGCAACAATTCCCCCGGCACCAGCATATGCTCAGATTCTGAGCTGCCATACATATCCTATACTGTGGACCGGCCCATTGGTGGTAAGTTCACTTTCAGTACTTATTTCTGTACACAAATTTATCATCATCTCGCAATTTATTCTCTTGCATTTGGGGCTGAAATTAATTGCACATATCTTCTTCCATACTTCTCTGTATAGAAATGGTTTAAAAAAAGAACCAGCCAAGTTCGAGTTGGACTCGCGCATGAAGGGTTCCGTACCATCGTACTAGGGGAGCCCCTTTAAATTTTACATTTTTATTATTTGTTGTTAAGTGGCAACAGAAATACACATTCTGTGAAAATTTCAACTGTCTACCTATTACGGCACCCTAAAAATGGAAATAGTTGAAAACTAAAATGATGGAATTTTATTAAGTTTATTATGTTGCTCTGCGTGAACTGCTGTGTTCGAAAATAATGACTTCCAAAAAAAACAAAAAGTAATTTTTGACTCTTTTTGTATTTTTTTTGGAAGTTGGTTATTTTTTTTTTACAATGACAAAAATTTTTTTAAAAGAGCTAACTCATAAACTACTCGAGCCAAGTTACTGAAATATACAGGGTTAATTTTTGAAGTGGGCGTTGGGCGTGGATTGCCAAATCCGAAACCATGACGAATACCCAGAATATCCCAGAATTTGATCCTTAATAGCGACACTATCGAATGGTGTAACAATACAGTGTGTGTTTTTTTCGATTTATGGCTAGGAATATTGATTTTTCAAAAATGTATTCCTCATAGTTACGGATTTGGCCATCCACACCCACTTCAAAAATTCACTGCGTTTATGGGACCATTGCGCGGGCTTCGTCTACCAAAAGAAAAAAGAATCACGTAAATCAGGCCTATCACGGAGTAATCGAGAAAATAAATTATCAAAAAAAAAGTTGCCAGCCAAATAAATAACTAACCTCCTCCTTTTTAAAAAAACAGTTAAAAGTGACTGTAATGCCTGCTCATAAAGTTTAATTTACCCTGCATGATATTATTATTATTATTTCATTTTCAGTACCATTACCCTCACTGATATGAAATAAGACAGTCACTGTGGCCCGATGATATAAACGATGACGATGATAAACGTCGGTTAACTATCATACATCATCTGCCTAACCTTTTCCTAACTATGTTGGGGTCGGCTCCCAGTCTAACAGAATTCAGCTGAATACCAGTATTTTACATGGAGCGACTGCCTATCTGACCTCCACAACCCAGTTAGTACTGCGTAATACGGTACCTCTTTGTAAGACTGGTTGTTGACTTTCGGGACACTGACTACGTGTAACAACTGTCAAAGTTCTATAACCGGAAGCAACGGCTTAAAGTGCTTTCCGTGGCTCGGAAGCGCGGCTTAAACTGAAGATCGACCCGAGCTCCTTCAAAATGGACATCTTCTACTCAAATAAGACTGAGGGACAGCACTTTTTGAATATCACACGTTACATAGCAGAGCTCTCAAGCACATTACAATTTTCTAATGTTTTCCTAGACATTGTGTCATTTTGTAATCAACTTAATTCACACATGAGCAAAGTTGATATTTCTTCAAGCAGGTAAATATAACAAGAACTGAAAAAAAAAAAAAAAAACTACATACCTTACCTTGGCTTACCTTACAGATTCACCAAAGGCCTCGGCGAAGTCCGCTCGCGGTCCGGACAACAAGAAGTCTTTACTCCAACGCAGACAACTAAGCTTACAGCCCAGGAAGAGCAAGCGCACCCGGGACATCGTGGTAGTCAAGCAACCCACAGACGAGTTGCTGGATGAACATATACAGAGGTTGCAGGTACACCATCTGCCTATCTTTTCCCCAATTGTGTTGGGTTTGGCTTCTTCCAGTCTAACCTGTTTGATCAAGAAAAATGGACGTATCTGTCAAAATCACCATCTGCCTGCCTTTTCCCACTTATGTTGTGGTTGGCTTCCAGTCTAACCGGATGCCAGTATTTTACATGTATTGACTGCCTATCTGACCCTTACAACTCAGTTAGTACTGGGTAATACGATACCCCTTGGTAAGACTGGTTGTCAGACTTTCGGGCCACTGACTATCTGTTACGACTGTCATCATTTCAGCCGAAAGACGTCCACTGCTGGACATAGGCCTCCCCCAAGTGTCGCCACATTGACCGGTCCCGTGCGTCTCGCATCCAGCGGATCCCTGCAACCTTTACGAGGTCATCGGTCCACCTAGTGGGAGGCCTTCCAACGCAGCGTCTTCCGGTTCACGGTCGCCACTCCAGAACTTTTCGGCCCCATCGGCCATCCGTTCTGCGAGCAATGTGCCCTGCCCACTGCCACTTAAGTTTGGCTATTCTTCGGGCTACGTCGGTAACCTTGGTTCTCTTGCGGATCTCCTCATTTCTGATTTGATCACGCAAGGAAACACCGAGCATAGCCCTCTCCATTGCCCTTTGGGTGACTTTAAGCCTTCTGATGAGGCCCATTGTGAGCGACCACGTTTCGGTCCCGTATGTAATCACTGGCAACACACACTGGTCATAGACTTTCGTCTTGAGACACTGCGGTAAGTTGGACGAGAAGATACCACGCAACTTCCCGAACGCTGCCCAGCCGAGTCGGATTCGACGATTGACCTCTTTCTCGAAGTTAGACCTACCTAACTGGACCGTTTGTCCCAGGTAGACATAATCGTCTACAACTTCGAGTGTAGAGTCTCCGATCTTGATAGGAGTGGGTGTTACATGGGCATTCAACATGACTTTGGTTTTATCCATGTTCATTTTAAGACCCACTCTTTCGGAAGCTCTACTGAGGTCATCGAGCATTGTACTGAGGTCCTCCATGGTCTCAGCCATGACCACTATATCGTCGGCAAACCGAAGGTGAGAGATGTACTCGCCATTGACGTTGATGCCTAGCCTTCTCCAGTCCAGAACCTTGAAGACATCCTCCAGTGCAGCGGTGAACAGTTTCGGAGATATGACGTCTCCCTGTCTCACACCTCGCTGCAGAAGGATAGGTTCCGAGGTCTGGTCCTGAAGTCGGACTGAGATGGTGGCGTTTTTGTACAAACTCTTCAGCACCTCGATGTACCGATAGTCGATTTGGCACCGTTGGAGAGACTGCAGTACAGCCCAAGTCTCGATCGAATCGAAGGCTTTCTCGTAGTCCACAAACGCCAAGCAGAGAGGCAGGTTATACTCTTCGGTCTTCTGTATAACCTGCCGCAGCGTATGTATGTGGTCTACGGTGCTAAAGCCTTTTCGGAATCCGGCTTGTTCGGGAGGCTGAAAATCGTCAAACCTGCGCGCGAGACGATTCGTGATGACTCTTGAAAACAGCTTGTAGACATGACTTAGAAGTGAGATGGGCCTATAGTTCTTCAGCCGGGCATTGTCGCCCTTTTTGAAGAAGAGTACCACCACACCCCTGCACCATGCCTGCGGCGTTTTCCCCTCGAGTATGACGGAATTAAACAGCTTCTGAAGGGCCTTAAGTACCGGTTTTCCACCTGCCTTCAGGAGTTCGGCCGTAATTCCGTCATCACCCGGTGCCTTGTTGTTTTTAAGCTGTTTCAGAGCCATCCTAATCTCGTACAGGCTGACATCCGGAATGTCTTCGGTATAGTGTCGGGTCAGTCTAGCTCTTGGGTCGTTAGCTAGATTTGCAACGGGTTTGCTAGTTGAAGTGTATAACTGCCCATAAAAACTCTCGATCTCCCTCAGCAGCTCCGGTTTGGCGGATACGATCCTGCCATCGTCGGTCTTCAGTTTCGTGAGCTGGCTCTGCCCAATAGCCAGATCTCTTGAAAATACCTTGGAGCCTTTATTCCGCTCAATAGCGTCTTTAATACGCTCGGTATTAAAGCGGCGGAGGTCGCGTTTCAAGGATTTAGAGATCCGTCTATTGAGCTGCCGGTATTTCCACGCCTCGTCTGAAGACTGCAGGATCATCTCGCGCCGCTCCTTCATGAGCTCGAGAGTATGATCAGAGAGTCTTTTGTTCTTCTGTGCACGACGTGTCTTGAAGAACTTAGACCCAGTCGTATGGACAGTTTCCACGAACCCATCGTTGCATTCGTCCACTGAGCTTCCTAGGCACTCGAAACGATTCTGGAGTTCAAGCTGAAAGCTCTCGGGGTTTTGGATTTGGATTTGTGCTGGACGGAGCGTAGACTTCATCAGTCGAGACCTTTCAAGCTTTATATTGATGTTCAATGTGCCTCTTACCATGCGGTGATCGCTCCCGGTTTTCACCGAATTGATCACAGAGACATCATTGAACATTTGCTTCTTGGTTGACATGATGAAGTCAATCTCATTTTTAGTTGCACCATCGGGACTCTGCCAGGTCCACTTCCTGTGCTCACGCTTTCTGAAGAAGGAGTTCATCATATAGAGGCCCCCCTTCTCCATAAAACTAGCCAGTTGGTGACCCCGGTGGTTCCGACGTCCAACCCCAAATTGCCCCACCTGCAGCTCATCCCCGTCTCGTTTGCCCAGTTTCGCGTTGAAGTCCCCCATGACAACGGTGAAGTGAGTTTGAAACCATGCAGGGCTTTAGAAATATCCTCATACATGGTCTCCACTTCGTCGTCGGGGTGTGCCGTGGTCGGGGCGTAGACCTGTATGACCTTCAGCGAATATCTTGAGGATATTCTGAGTATAAGGTACGCCACCCTGGTCGACACACTCTCGATCTTCACCACGTTATTCACGAGGGACTTGTGGACGATAAACCCAACACCACCCTGGGACTGCCGGTCACCCTTCTCGGAAATAGAGCAGGTTGCCGGATCTCAGGATTATCGTATCCTCCCCCTCTCTTCGGACTTCAGATAATCCCACAATACTCCATCGCAGCCTGCTCAATTCCTCTTCGAGTTCCGTTATCTTCTCGTCGGTACGGAGTGTACGCGTGTTGTATGTTGCCAGGTCAAGTCGTCGGTATAGGCAGCCTGCACCCTACGACTGTCAAAGATCTACAAATGACAGCCGGGACCAACGGCTTGACGTGCTATTCAGCGGCATCCATACCCTTCATACCGGAGCACAGTAACGCGGCTTGGACGCACAAAAAGCCGAAAGGCACTTGTTCTCCCCGTCAATGCGACTATTTTTTTGTCCTATACCATACCTGGGAACCTTCTAGTACGGAGATATTGGGGATCAAAGTTCAAACTTTATCACGTTTTTTTTTTTTTTAAATACAAGTTTTTAATGCTATAACTTTACTTTAAATACCTCCAGTCGCGCTTGCTATTCAATGCATCATTGCTATTCAATGCATCCATCAGCACAATGTTTTGAGTGCGTTACTTTGAGTTTTGCCGTAAAACGTAATATTTCACCCCAAAAGAAAAGTCGTTACCCAGCAATAATTTTTGCTTACAGTTACTTAGATTGATGTACAGAATGCTTGATTGACGGCTTCGTGAAGAGTCCGTTTACACCCTTATTTATGGTGGTAGTACTTTAGTAGACGAGCTCGTTCACAAAAACCTCTTAGTTCAACCTAATAACTACTGAATGTGATTTTCAGGAAATATCGACATTCCTGCCCATAATGAGAGGAACCCTGGGCCTCCCCGGGGCGAGGGATCCTGAAGTGTTGGAAGGTAAGTCTTGGAACTGCTACCGACTTATTTATAAGAATTCTACATTGATATAAGCCATTCTAAAAAATAGAGTTTATTTATTTAAACTTCATGTACCTAGGATGACTTGGTGCCACAAGGCATTCTCTACCAGTCAACCTCTGGGTTAAACAGGACAACATTGGGATGGGGTAGAAAATAATATCTAAAATGTAACTTTTTGTTTTTGAAAATTTATATACAAGTTATATTTATCGTAATACACATATTAAATTATATCATTACAAGCAGAGTTAGTTAATTTCGATAGACTAATTAAATTTGCTCTTATATTTGAATCAATCTAAACCAGGTAATACCGTGATCCCCCAGGTCTGGACTACCGGCCGTGGGTGCGCGTGACGTCACGCCTGCAGGCGCACCTGGCGGCGTGCGCGCACCCGCTGGCTGCCATAGAGCTCGGGATAGCCGGCAAGGTTAAAGAGGTATGTATGCTGTTCCACAACCAATGGGACGCCTGATATCGTGTTCCTGCACTATCATCTGCACAGCCCTTCCCAACTATGTTGGGGTCTATTAGGGTATATAAGATTTGAAGGGCCTGTCGGGGTCTAGTAAGCGGGCGAAGCGCACGAACTAAGACCCCGGCATCCCCTTCGTGTTAGGTTACTTTGAAGTTGCAGGGTCTTATCTACAATCTAGTGGTTCATTCGCGGGCTACCCTGGCGCTTAGGCCTTGCTTATCGCAGAGAGCATGCCTGAATCCCTGCCGTGGGAACGGAATGTTATAGCCTTACGATTATGCTTAGCGTACTAGATGTTGTCAATAAGCTTGTTTTAGTTTTTTTTTTGAGTCCTTGAGTTATCAATCTGATTGTATTAAACAACTATTAACTCAAACTTTATTTTCAAGTCGTCGTTTTAAACATTTGTTTTCGCCCACGGTTCGTCGCCCACGTAGTATTAGTAGTAGCCCATATTCAGTATTTGAGACACCTTTAAATTGAATTTATTTTCTCTAGTTAAAATATCTAAATATCGTTAGCTTTTAACATACACGCAGTTAATGATAATTTAACTGAGACTAGGTGAAGTGATGAAACACACTAGTATCTCCGATAATACTGTAGTAGGTTTTTTAAACTTTTAGAGCTGACAAATGAGAAGACGGAGAGTAATACGCACGTCACGTTGTCGTTGTCGTTGTGCACGTCATGTCCCTGCGACTAATAAATATTTTTTCTTTCTTTCTTAATATTTTATTTATCACCAAAATGTAAATCGCTTCTCCGGCAAAATTTTAGACGTGGTAATGTTAGTAGGTAAATACCTCGTGAATATTTTATGTTTTAGTGAAACTTGGTTAAAACCAGATAGGATGTTGTTTAATGTAAATAATTTCTCAGTTGCCAGCGCGTATAACAGATCCACAGTGGGTGGTGGTACCCTGATACTTTCTAATAGCTGTCTCAGATAAAAAGAAAGGAAGGATATCACTGCTTACTCTGTTGATCGCTTATGTGAGGTAGCATGTGCAGAGGTTGAAGGGCATACTTTCTTATGTGTCTATAGACCACCAGCATCAAACTTGTCATTGTTCTTAATCACAATGGAACAAATATTAGGAAGGCATATTCAATCAATGTTTGGATAGCGTCAAGTTTCCTAATCTAATGAAACAAAGTAAAGTAGTACCAATTTTCAAATCGGGTTGTAAGAGTGATCCTTCTAATTATAGACCTATCAGATATAGGTGCTTCCAGCATTGAGTAAAATCTATGAAAAAATCATGCTGGACCAGAAGTAGTCTCACTTGAACTTAAATGGGATTCTCCATAGTCAACAGTTTGGTTTCACGAAGCGTAGGTCGACAACGGACGCGGGAGTAGAAGTCATCAGTCACATTTTGCAATCCTGGGAGAAGTCCCAGGATGCCATTGGCATTTTCTGTGGCCTCTCAAAAGCGTTCGACTGCGTCGACCACAACACAGTGATCTGTAAATTACACCACTACGGAATTCGTGGACGAGCTGCTGATCATGTTCTTTCCTATTTATCTAACAGGCAGCAAAAAATAAATGAAAATCGGGGCGACGTTCTCCGGGTCTCTACTTAAGATGGGCGTGCCCCAAGGTTCAATTCTCGGTCCTTTCCTATTTCTTGTTTACATTAATGACCTCTCTTATATGATGGCCAAATTATCGAATATAATTATATTTGCTGATGACACTTCGCTAATTTTCAAAGTAGATACGAATGTCTTACATGTCAACGAAAGTCTAAATGTTCTCTCGAAATGGTTTGCAGCTAACAATCTTTTACTGAATGCGAACAAAACAAACTGAAGTTCTCTTTACCAAATGTACCACAACGGGATCTAAATTTAAATGTTGACGGCAAAAAACCTGATGTTATAGCGGAAACTGTATTCTTAGGGATTACTATCGATTCAAAATTGCAGTGGGGCGCGCACATTAGAACTCTTTCGGGTAGGTTAAGCTCAGCTGCATATGCAGTAAGTAAAATAAGGCAGTTAACTGATGTGGCTACAGATACACTGATGACAATATTTGTGTCATTTGTTTAATTTAGTATTTTGCAATGTTTTCTTACCTTTGTATAGATTCTTTTTTACCGATTGTTTGTGAATGTGTGAACATTGTAGGCTTTGTAGATTTCTAGCTGCTTGTTAACTTTTTATCTTGTCTTACATTTTTTGTGTAGAAAGTAACGACTTATTGTCGGGCCTACGCTGTCCCCCCATACCTACTTAAGTACAAATGCTGTAACCATAATAATATTGTAATACCAAATGATTTGAAAAGAGTAACCATGGAGTTTCTTGCCGGTTCTTCTCCATAGGAAACGACCAACCCGAACCGTGAACCTTTTTGTCGACGTTTTATAAGTGCCCATCTACGCCTATGGAAAATAAAATATTTTGATTTTCATTATGATCTCATTTCATAATGATCCCAGGCCGACGGCGAGGTGTCCCGGCTGTACGGCGTGATGGTGGACAAGCAGAGAGCCAACGCGCGGCACGCGGAGCGCCTGGCGCGCGTGCACGAGGTGTCGCACCAGCTCAGCCGCTGCTACTCGCTGCTCAACCAGGTGCGCTCTAACTTGACAACGTCGCATCATTATATAACATGACATCTCGCCTGTAATCCCCGAAGGATTAGGCAGCGGCGTACCTTATAATACACCCACATTTCGACAGTTATGTACACACATTTCGTCCATATAATAGGGGGCGAGCCTATTGCCATCAACCGGGAAAATACAAATGCAGGCTCCGTGGCTGCTACTGAAAACTCCTTCGCTGTTTTGATTATTTAATCAGTATAACTGACTCAAATTATTAAATATTAGCTTATGCCCGCGGCTTCGCCCGCGTTGAGATCGATAATTGTCCCCCAGGATATACTACGTACCTACGGGGATAAAAAGTATCATAATTTCAGCAGAAAGACGTCCACTGCTGGACATAGGCCTCCCCCAAGTGACATTGACCGGTCCCGTGCGACTCGCATCCGGCGGATCCCCGCAACCTTCACCAGATCCTCGGTCCACCCACCTAAAATAAAAAGTATCCTATGTGCTAATCCAGGTTGTAATCTATCAGTGTGCTAAATTTCATCCAAATCCGTTCTGTACTTTTAGACTCATTATAATATTGTTTTGTTATTTTCAGACTCTGCAAGACATAGAAGAACTAAACTCTTTGCTGCCGGAAGATAAACGTTTAGAACCATTTGTGTGGAGCGAGTGAATAGTAGAATGTAAGCCAAGTTACTAGAGATTAGCCGAGTAGTCGGCTGCAACAAAAATCTATCATAATAGATTCTTTTAGTTTAAGAACTTATTATGATAGATTCTTGTTGCGACTACTGAAAAAGTGTAGCCTGAGCTACCCAAGCTATAACAACTAATAGATTGACACCTTATTCATCAAAATCCGATGAATAGTTTAGGCGCTACGGAGGAACAAACGTATATGCAAACATACATATATACATAGGGTAAAAAAGCGCAAGCATTACTTTCGAAGGAGTTCTGGAGCCATCGGCTATGTCCGCGACGTTTCTTGACCAGCAGGGTCGCTAACATTGTGTACATCCCTCGCATCGTGGCTCACTACCGCCTTATGGTTATAAAAGTTGAAATTATACATATTTTTCCTCATTTGAACCTTTTCACCGCCACGGACTTCAATAGAAGTTTCAGATTTCCGTGCCACCAGCGCCACGACTTCATTACAAGGTCTTAATTTTTAACTACCTATTAAACACTAGCTTGTGCCCGCGGCTTCGCCCGCGTGGAGTTAGGGAATTTCCCACGGGATCTTACTTCTGGGATAATAAGTTATCTATGTATCTATCTATAATACATACATAAATTTACATGTACTTGCTTATAACTTGCAATTATTAGTTTAAAGTTCTATCAATTAAATTAGATACGTGAAATATTGATACCTTGGTTTGAGATTGGACGTCGGATTTACTGGATTTTACCTAAAGAGTATGTACACAAATTTTCAAGTCAATCGACCCCGAGAGTAAAAAGTTTCACAGAAAATTCAACACGCCATTTCACCCTCTAAGGGATAGGAATTTCGAAAAACTGATACTTAATCTTCACAAAGAATACACCCTCCAATTTTTATATCTCTGGGACCCGAGGTTTGGGCTGTGCGTTGGTATATCAGTCAGCCAGTCAGGACATGGAATTTTAAATTGGGGGATGATTTTGGAAAAACTATGATACACGTATCTCATCATTTTAACTGAAGTATATGTAGACACATTTTCAAGTCAATCGACTCAGAGAATAAAAAGCTTCATAGAAAATTCAACACCCCATTTCACCCTCTTACGGGTGGTATTTCGAAAAACCCTTTCTTAGTGTATACCTACTCTTCACAAAGAGTACATTCTCCAAATTTCATGTCTCTAGGACCAGCGGTTTGGGCTGTGCGTTGGTATATCAGTCAGCCAGTCAGGACATGGAATTTTAAATTGGGGGATGATTTTGGAAAAACTGTGATACACGTATCTCATCATTTTAACTGAAATATATGTAGACACATTTTCAAGACAATCGACTCAGGGAATAAAAAGGTTCATAGAAAATTCAACACCCCATTTCACCCTATTATGGGTGGAATTTCAAAAAAACCCTTTCTTAGTGAATATTTACTATCCACAAAGAATACATTCTCCAAATTTTTATGTCTCTAGGACCAGCGGTTTGGGCTGTGCGTTGGTATATCAGTCAGCCAGTCAGGACATGGAATTTTAAATTGGGGGATGATTTTGGAAAAACTGTGATACACGTATCTCATCATTTTAACTGAAGTATATGTAGACACATTTTCAATTCAATCGACTCACTTGCTAGGAGGTAGATGGCGCTGTCGCCCGTGTAAACATAGCTCCGTACTAAAAATTGTTTTAAAAATAATATAATAGTAAATAAAGTGGAAAAACGTCGAAATTAGTGAAAGGACACAACAATATACATGTGACATTGTTCTGCAGCGATTATTGTGACAATTGGTGAAGATTGAATCAACTAAAAAAAAAAAAACAAAAGGTGTAATTCAAAAACCGGACTACAGTTTAAATACTCTTCTTTAGTGCGTGGGCTTGAGAACAAGCAAAACTATTGATCAAATTGTGAATTCAACAAAGAAACAACTGTGAATTATTGTGTTTTCAACCGTCAATTTAACGGTCAATTGTATCGTCTGTAGAACAAAGAACTGACCTTTGGACTGTACTCGACGCATCAACCAACCGAAACCCAGATGTGATCAACAATTTCAACTATTTCAAACATGTTCACTTAGCCTAGCGGTCACATTACCGAATAAGGCGAGGCAAGACTTGTGGTCGCAAGTTCGATCCCCGCTGGGCGTTAAACTTTTTCCATTATATTTTCTAATTCTAAATAATTTAATTTGTACCTATAATGAATTCTTTCGAGAATATCACGCTACGAAGAACACGAACTCGGTCATTAGCGGAGACTACATTCGAAAAGTCTAGTATAAATAACTCGACGCTAGATGGCAGCACTAATAGTCTACCAAATATGTCCGACGATGAAAGTGACGAAACACAAGATCTTAAATGTCAAGTAGAAAAACTTAAATTGGATTTATTATCAGCCCATGAAGAGATTAACTTACTGTCCATTGAGAATAGTAGTTTAAAATCATCACTGATTGAAATCACAAACAAATGTGAGCTCTTAAAAAAAACAGCGAAGATGCTAACAACCGACGTAGGCTCACCAAAATCAAAGACGAGACAGTTATCAACTCCTTTAAAGCATTCAACACAACAAACGACTGTTGAAGATTTAACTTCCCTGAGAAAATCTATGGCTAATTCGGTAAGACCTACATCAGCCAAAAAAGGATCCAAGAATACTCGCGAATATGCTCTGGAACCTCAAGATACGCATCTACATAATAGTGTCACTCCGGAAGTACAAACATTACCGACGATTACCCACCTCAAAACGTCATCTGAAATCCGTAAACAGGATCACAGAAAAATATGTATGATTTCTAGTAATAATGTGAATAAAATATTAGACATAGGTAAAAGTACGTTTTCAGGATATAAATTCTGTCACTATATCATACCAAATGGAGGAATAAAGCAGTTGTTTGCAAATTTAGATAAGAAACTCAAAAACTTTACTTATGATGATTATTGCATCATCTATATTGGTGAAAGAGATTTTGAAGTCTCCAACAATTATAGATTATTAATAGACTACATAAAGAAGGAGCTTGGTAATGCCATTAATACTAATATTGTGATTTGCTCGCCTAATTTTAAATTAAGTAACAATTTTTCTATATTCAATAAGCGTATTGAAATGTTTAATCATTTAATGTATTTAGATAAGGAATTATGGGAATATGCTTATCTCTTTGATTCCAATTATTGTGTGGAATACACATATGAAATGTTCCGGAAATATATTGCAACGGTAAACAATAAAGCAGTTGCTAAAATATTTAAAAATTTAATGGAATATATTAAATATCTAGATTCAGAAGCGGAAGTTAATGAAGTTACGAGTCATTCTCGACATTGTTTTGATTATACTGCTGTCGAGGATATCTTAAACCAATCAGTCAACAATAATAACAAGTTATATAATGATCAGTCAACCCAAACTGAAAGCACTTCTAACAATGCAGAACATGATTTTTTTCGTTTATAATCAAATAAATATCTTACATCAAAATATTAATGGACTAATAGGTAAGTCCGATTTGTTAAGCATTAGTATAAATGAACTTTTCTGCGAAGGGAAAGCAGTGGATGTTATGTGCATCTCGGAACACAACATGAAAGATGATGATACCATGCACTTATATATACCTGAATATAAAATTGCAACATATTCTTCCAGAAACACCAGGAAGGGTGGTACATGTATACTTATTAGACATAGTCACGAGTTCAAGGTCATAAACATTAAAGAATATAGTGTGCCCAGTTTTATAGAGTGTTGTGCCATCGAACTAGTAGCTCACAAGTTAACTATCATTTGTATTTATAGACCTCCAAAATACACGAGAGATGCCACTTCTATTTTCTTTGAAAAAATTGAGCAAATTTTAAACTATTGCGGAAGAAACTTGGGAAAAGGGGTTTTACTTTGCGGTGACTTTAATATCAATATTCTGCAAAAAACTAGATTATCCACTGAATTTCAACATCTACTACTGAACTACAATCTTAAGCCGAGTATAAAAAAACCCACACGAGTATCTAGTGGAACCTGTATTGATAACGTTATGCATAATGTTAGAGGTGGTACTGGCGAAGTTTTAGAGTTAGCCCTTTCAGACCACACCGCCCAATTTTTTAAATGCCCTGTTAGAAAATCGTGTGTAATTGATCACTGGTATGTATTGAGTCGAGATTATAGCCCTGAGAATATATCTAAGTTCATTGAGGCCATTAGGAACTTAAGTTTTACTGAAGTGTTCAATAGCACAAACCCGGAATTGGCTTTTAATTCGTTTTATGAACTATTTAAACTTTTTTACGACTTGTGCTTCCCTACCGTGAGGAAAAAGATTTCCACTCGTAAAACTCCGCGATGGATATCTAAAGGTATCAAAAACTGTAGTAAACGGAAAAGAGAGATGTTATGGTGTTACAGGCGATCACCAAATATTGCAAACAAACAATTACTTAAACAATATTCAAGAAGATTAAAAAAAGTAATACATTTGACACAAAAATCTCAAAACAGTCATATTATAAATAGCGCAGAAAATAAAACCAAAGCTACGTGGAAATTAATTAATAGGTGTAAATCTAACTTTCCCCCGGAATCTGTAAAGCAAATTTTTATTGGTGATAAACAAATTAACGAACCTAAAGACATAGCTACTGCTTTCAATGATTATTTTATTGATTCGGTACATCCTGAAAAAAATTATGCAAACGGTAATGCTATATCTCTTGTAAATCACTACCCAAAAACCCTTTTTATGGCACCGACGGATGCTGTGGATATTTTCAATATCATAAGTTTGCTAAAAAATACCAATAGCACGGGATTTGACGAAATTTCTACAAAAATTTTAAAGTTAGTGTCGCAGATAATTTCACCAGTACTAAGTTTTATAATTAACCTATGCATAGAACATGGTCACTTTCCAAACTTATTAAAAACGACCATAATTAAGCCACTTCATAAGAAAGGTAATAAAGAAACCATTTCAAATTATCGTCCAATAGCCTTAATACCGGTATTTTCAAAGATCTTTGAGAAGGTGATTTATAAATCCCTTAACTTGTTCTTTGAAACAAATGAAATACTCGCTAAAGAACAATTTGGTTTTCGGAAAAATAGGAATATCAACAACGCAGTCTATGAGATGGTTGCTAAAATTATTGATAATGTTGACAAAAAAAATCCTATTGCCGCAGTACTCATGGACATGTCTAAGGCATTCGATCACGTGGATCATACAATATTACTGGGTAAATTAGAACGTTATGGTGTCCGAGGAAATATATTGAACCTAATCAAAACGTATTTATATGGAAGAAAACAAATCACGGTTTTAACTAGAATTTGTCCCAAGTCTAAGAGAGAAGTTGCTCATAAGTCATCCATTAGGTATACAACTTGCGGTGTACCCCAAGGGAGTGTCCTTGGGCCCTTGTTGTTTCTCATTTTTATAAATGATTTGCCAAAGTGTACCGACTATCAAACCGTCCTGTTTGCCGATGATAGTACAATCATTATACCGTGTAAAAAGTTAGAATCTTATGAAAATGAAATAAATAATGCCATCCATTGCATTATAAACTGGTTACGTAAGAATAAACTCAAAATAAATTTAGAAAAAACACAGGTTATGACTTTCGAACAAAGGAAAAAAAAACAAAATTTAAATATAAAGTACGCAGACCAAAAAATACCGGAAACCATTAGCGCCAGATTTCTAGGAGTTTACTTGGATAGTCATCTTAATTGGAAATGTCATGTAGGAAATGTGTGCAAAAAACTAAACCAGTATTCGTATGCGCTTTACAATCTTGCGAAAATAGCAAATGAGTCTGTAGTTTTGACAGCATACAAAGCGTATGTCTCATCAACGCTACGTTTTGGAATACTGTATTGGGGAAATTCCACTGATAAAAATACTGCGTTCAAAGCTCAAAAGAAGTGTTTGCGTGCTGTGTTTAAGCTGAAAAAGACTGATAGTTGTAAGCCATTATTTAGTCAATATAAACTTCTCACTTTGCCATCTATGTACATCTACGAGACAGCAGTATTCGCAAAATCAAACTTACACTTGTTTCAAAAACTTAGATCGAAGCGACGCAATAGAGAGATTTGTGCTATTCCACACAAGACTGCGCTCTACTCAAAAAGTTTTTTAGGAATGGCACCCAAGTTATATAATAAATTACCCATTTGTATAAAAGATCTCGACAGCATACACCATTTCAAAAAGGCTCTTCTTAATGTACTAGGCGAAAAAGCTTACTACACAGTCAATGAGTACCTAGAGGACAAATTGTAATCTAATGACATTTTTTTATTTATTTTTCATTAAATGTTCTTTTTTAATTTATTTGTAAATAATTTAATCGTTTTATTTAATTTTAATGTTTTGATATGGTTACATCTATTTTTATTTTGATTTATGAATTGAACATTTGACATTCATAACTTATTAATTTTGATTTGTTGTTATTTTTATCAATTAATTTTACCGATTGTTTTATTATTTTTACCGATTGTTTTATTATTATTTTTTACCAATTTATAATTAGAATATTTGTACGCCGTTGAAGGCAAGACATAGCGCTCATTTTATTAATATTGACATCTGTACTTTTGTTTACCTATGATCTACAAATAAAAATATTTGAATTTGAATTTGAATTTGACTCAGGGAATAAAAAGTTGCATAGAAAATTCAACACCCCATTTCACCCTCTTAGGGGTGGTATTTCGAAAAACCCTTTCTTAGTGTATACCTACTCTTCACAAAGAGTACACTGTCCAAATTTCATGTCTCTAGGACCAGTGGTTTGGGCTGTGCGTTGATATATAAGTCAGTCAGTCAGTCAGTCAGTCAGGACTTTGAATTTTATATGTATAGATAAAAGTACTGTATGTAAAAGCTTCGTTTCATTTAATTATTTAATATAGCACGGTCTAATACCCTGTTTTTTACTTTTCCACACAAAAGTAGCCCTTGTCTTAAAATCGGCAAAAACAAAAACTTCGAACATTCTTAACGTCCCCAGAACGCCAAGACTTGATATATAGTCGGCCAGTGATGTGACGCGAAAGTTATCGCTGTTTGATTTCGCCCGTTGAAATATTTATAAATACTACTATTGAAAACAATTTGAGGTCAGTAAAATATGAACTTAGTTAAATACTTTATAACAAAAGGAAAACAGACGAATTTCGACCTTCAGATAGTTGCCGATCCGGAATTACATAGTTGTTATCAATCCTTGTCGATAATTATATTCCCATCTCTACAAAACAATTGGTTTTCCGTGCCCCGGGCGCCACGGACTATAATAGAAGTCGTTTTGTGATAAGCGTACGGCTGTCAAGGTCACTTTGGCATAGTGTATCCTTCTTTTAATTTGCTTAAACACTGTTTTATTTTTACTAATAATAGTGAAAAATTAATGAAGAACTGGGTTCAGATGAGCTATCGTTGCCCGCTCGTAAAAAACGTTGACTTAACGTTAATTTCTTAGAGCTCTAATGGAGTAATGTTTTCGGTCCTTTGATATTTATAATTTATACTGTTATTTCTTACTAAGGATATTGTGACATAAAACAAATATGAAAATATCTAATCAGTTTTTATTTATATTCGTAAAATTATGAATAAAACTTAACTTAAAGCGTGTAAATCTCATTCATCGATATGACGATACCCTCATCACTACTGTTTACTGTATACTTCGTTATACATTTATAGCTTGGCGCTGGCGAGGCATCGCGTGCTGTGTACGTTGGCGGTGAAAAGGTTCCGTTATTGACTACCGACGGAAGAGCTCCGATTCCTAGATTATATAAAAAAACTTAGGGCTGATTATTAAGTAAAATTATTTCATATTCATTTATTCCAGCCGTTAGTCGGCGCTTTTAGCTAACTAAGCGCCGACCTTTTGCCGACTACAAATATTGCCGGATAGTCGTCTTTACCGACTAGTGGATACATCTCTATCGGTTACTGTGCCACTGCTGGGCAAAGCCTCTTGAAACAAATTATCGAACGAACCTTACGGGACTGGTATCGAAATCAAATTATGAAACAAGACAACTTGTTTATAATTTATAGGTAATTAAAATTGACAGTCAATTTAAGATTATACAGTCGCTCCATGTAAGGGGCTATCCTTTAATCACGTGAGGTTTTAAGGCCACTTTTATAGCCCCGCCCCCTCCCCCTTGGCGGCTTGTCGTGAGATTTTAGGCGTTTGCCAGTCCTCCCAGCGTCACGTGTATTTTTTGTTGTTGAAAATTCAGGTAGTTTTTTATTTTTTTTTAGAAATTTTTAACGGTTATTTTAGACACAAATTCACTTGCTCGGGTTTTTAATACAATATAAGTAAACATTAAAATTTAATTTAATAATTAAATGCTGCTATTTCATATGTACAATCACAGAACAGAAAAAAACAGTAGAAATCGCATAGAGCTTTATTAGTTTCGGAACCAGCGTACCCCAAACTAACACATAAACAGGTTAATTGTATTTCGTAACACTAAGAAAAGCGTGGTGTGATTGGTAATTTAATATTAAATGAAAGAAAGTAATATATTAGTCTTCGTTTTTTTGAATATAAACCATAATAACATGCTAATAGAGTGGTTTATTATCTACTCTGTTTACGTATTAGCTCATACAGAATAGTTTTACGAGCAAGTTCTGCTACTCGCCGCTAGATGTCACTACACTAAATGCATTTAATAAGCCTTTATTTGTTTAGGAATAAGATTAATATTTCCCGTAACGAGCTCATTACTATTTGTGTGCTATTCGTCCTTTTCTAGGGTTGTACCACTGTCGTTGCCCTTTTATCGACATTGCGTTTTATTTTCAAACAAAATTCAAGAGTCGATAAATATTTTTAAATTTAAAAATGAATTAAGTACTTATGTTTGAAATCAAGTGTTACAAATTTATAATAATGCTTATGATTTATATAACGAATAGTTAAGAATTTATTGTTATGTTAATATTGTCATGTTAAACTACTGATTGATTTCGAAAATTATACTATTTGATAGAAAGGTAACAGAATAAACTACACGATTTGTTACTACGGGTACCTAGTACCTACTTTCTATTGACATGGGAAACCTTCGATTTCGCCGGCAGCTACACTCGTTTTAAGTATGTTTTAGCTCGACCAACTCCTTAGCGAACTTTGATGTTTCAGACTAACACATAGGCCACTTATTATATTCTATTATATTCTTTTCTATCTGGATCCTTAGGAAATCTGAAGCCATAAAATAATATGAAACCCATTTTTTTATAGGTTCGAGACTTTATGAATGACTTAGGGTGAGATAAATCTTTTCTCAATTTGAATATTACGAATAGATTCCCCATATCCATGTTTTAAACTTATTTCAATCCTGGATAAAGAAAATTAAAAAAAAGGGTAGAAGAGTTCATCATAAAAAAAAACGCACAAGGTTAATTTTTCGCCCATACATCATAGAACATTGAAGTTTAAAATATCGATAACTCATTATCGATAACGTCAATCTCTAATTGAGTAGCGGACTGTGACATGTGCGTAGTTGGAATCTTCGAGAATAATATGTTTGAGTTAAAAGAAAGTAAACCCTATGTGATAAACAATAAAGTCTATTTGTACTTGTCTTGTATAATAAAATAATGTTTTTCAAATTTAATCGAAATAAAGTAAATTAAGACTTCCCGATGGTATGATATACCACCATTTGATACATTTTTGGTTCTGCTATCGTTTTTACATTCTAGAACAGCACAATAAGGCATTTTAGTATTTTTTTAACATTAAAATAGGTTTTATAAAAGTTATTGTCACTGTGACGCTTCTATCTAGACTGATGTGCGTAGCGTGGGCGTGGGGGTAACAGTTTGCGGAACAGCGCAAACCTCGGGGTACGCGCGCCCCGCCCACATGCGACTTCTACTGTTATTTTCTGTTCTGTGTGTACAATAAACAGGACATCCATTGTAACAATTTGTCTTTGACTTCTAGTTCATAGCAATTAAGGCGATTTTAGAAGTTCTTGCTGACGTGCGGTTGAGTGTAACAAGGCTTAGATCTCATTGTTATGTCATTATTATTAGATAGCTTATTGTATGTTAAGTAAACAAGGTGTATAGTCGAGTGCAATTGGACAATAAGGTGGAACGAAGTCGGGACTTCGGATTTTCATGGGACTTTTATTAATGACTTCCTAGAGTTATGCAGAAGAAAATTAATGAAAATCGCATTTCGCGGCTTCTTTTTTTAATTTCCTTTTGTATATATTTTTTTTCATTTATAAATAACATGCCATTCGCCAAATGTATACTGTGGCGTAATAGTGTGACCTGTGTGCATACATTAAACGCCAATTTGGTCTGTTTCCTTGTTCATTGTTGTCGACGAAATGCATTCCAGAATTTTTTTTATATTTCCTATTTGCTTAGAGGTTCCCCTCATTAAATAGCTACTAAAATGAGAATTAGGACAATAATTTGCACGTTGAGTTCCATAGAAACATTTCCATAAATATGGTTTTCTTGAACAGTTTCTTGTCCAGTTATCTGTAAAAAAGTATCAGTTACCAATTTCAAACGAAAACTTAGTCATAAAATTCGGTTATAGATATAGTTAAAATTTAAAAAAAAAAACTTGAAATTCGCATTGAATCGACAACAATGAACAAATAAACAGACCAAATTGGCGTTTAATGGATATACACAGTTTACACAATATAAATTGGTCGAATTTCAGGTTATTCATAAAAAAAAGAAAATTTTCCGAAGAAAATTAAAAAAAAAGTCGACGAAATTTTTTTTGACCTCTGCACCTCTAGGAACTCAATAAAAAGAGTCACATCAAAATCCGACCTCTATAGTTATACTTCGTTCGTTCCACCTTTTGAGTACTTTTTTTTTTGTCTTATTGCACTTGGCTAGTAAATGGACCCTTCACGAAGCCGTCAACCAAACACATTCTGAACCTTAAAAAAAGTAATTTAATGTATTGAATTAGGACAGAATATTGCTGGGAAACGGCTTTTTTTTTGGGGGTGAAAATGGTTTACGGTTGGACTCAATGTAACGCACTCAAAATATTGTGATGGACGCATTGAATAGTACGGGGGTCATGGAGGTATTTAAAAAAATCTTGTGAATAAGTTGGAACTTTGACCTCCAATATCTCCGTAGCTAGAAGGTTCCCAGGTATGGTTCAGAACAAAAAAATGGCCGTAATGACGGGGAGAACAAGTGACTTTCGGCTTCGTTAAGGGTTTTTTACACCCATTAGAAATTAAGTAATATACTACATAATTGACTAGTAATCTGTAGTTTCTTTTTGTGCTTTTTGTCCAAAAATCTAAGTATATTTTTGAAATTCAATGGCTAGTTTAATTTATAGTTAATTTTAAAGTTGTAGGGCTGATGACGTCATCACTGAAAAAGATTCCTTTACTCAACGATTTAATACGTGAGTGACACTAATGACAACTTGTTTTTTAATGACTTTCCCATGAAGCTAAGGGCTCGTTCAGACACGCGAGAACCGCGCGATTGCAAATCGTGTGGTCATGAACCGCAAGAAGCGTATTAGAAAGAAGAAAGGAAGAAAAAATATGTGTCGCAGGGCTATGACGTGCATCATACAAAATTACACGATAGTCCTTCTTGAGATGACCTCATTGAAGGTCAAATAAAGGTTAACGAAATTTCTTCCAAAATGTAAAAGAACGGGTGATACTATGACGTCTTAAAGCTGGAGTAATTCCAGTTTGGGAAAGAGACAGAGCTATACAGGTCGTCTAGCGCCATCTCGTTCCCACCTGGGAGTATTTTTTCATTTTAAAGAGGAATAAATAATTAGAGACCTTATTGCTCGAAATAGTGAATGGTCAATCCGCAGTGTTTGGATGCTTTCGAGGTCGAGTGCCAGTTCTTACAAAGATTCTCGTGATGTGCTTGCGGCCCAACTTGAACCGTAAGTCTTACTACTATTATAAATGCGAATGTTTGTGTGGATGGATGAATGTATGGATGGATGTTTGTGTGAAAAATTACTGACCGGATTAGGATGAAAAAAAAAAGACCAAAATTGGTCCCTTTTAATTTTTTGCTGCTACTAACGAAACTATACAGGGAGGAAACTTTCAGCGGGGCAGTAAGGGGAACTACCTTAACCGTTGCAGCTACACGAAAATGGACTCAGGAGACTATACATAATTTTTCGTGAAATTTTGATCCCCATTCACAGATTTAAAAAAAAAAAATATGGTTAACAAGAAATTGCACAACACATTTTATTGATGCCAATCGACCCTGTTTCTAATACTGATCAAAAACTCCTATGGGACTCCTATTTCTCAAAAACATTTTCTCATTCAACCTTGAACATAATGCTGTAGCGACAAAGTTGAAAATCTATTAAAGAAATTTGATAGATTGTGGTAGCTTGATGTGCTGTCGTCTGTACAAGCCATAAATAAGACGCGAGACGACGATCGTAGCCTTGACCGCGTAGTGACGTAATGACCAGCATTACATATTATGGAAAATACCTTCATGAACATAACACAATAACATCAATGTAGGTAATCCCCGAAAGAGTAGGCCACTGTCAAAGCACGCAGAACAACCTTATGTATGACTTAATTGCCTATCAAGGCCTCGGGGCACCGGGCTCTGTCTATATCGGTTGATCACGCAGAAATCCAACAGGAGCGCCAATCCAGAGGTTGAAAAAAGGAGCCCTCATCATACATACATTATACAGGGTGTAAACAGACTTTCACGACGCCGTCAACCAAGCATTCTGTACATCAAACTAAGTTACTTTACGCCAAAATTATTGCTGAGAAACGACTTTTTTTTTGGGGTAAAAATCACGTTTTACGGTAGGCATCGATGTAAGTGTAACGCACTCAAAGCATTGTGCTGATGGATGAATTGAATAGTACGGCGGTCGTGAAGGTGTTTAAAGTAAAAATCTTACATTAAAAGCATGTATTAAAAAAAAAACTTGTGTAACTACTTAACTAGAAGGTTCCCAAGAATGGTCTAGAACAAAAAAAATACCTATCGCAAAGACGGGGAGAATAAGTGCCATTCGGCTTCGTTAAGGGTCTATTTACACCCTTTAGATACCTACATCTCCAAGCGATTACAGCAATTACGACACTTTCTGTATATTATTGAAGAGTTCCATTGTATATCTCAGAAGATCAGAATCATATCTTCACCAAATTTAAACAGGGCCACCGCGAAATAATACTCTTCAAACAAAAAAAGAATCATCTAAATCGGTCCACAATCGGCGGAGAAATTGGTGGACACACATAAAAAAATACATACGAACATAGAACCTCCTCCTTTTGGAAGTCGGTTAAAAAATCACGTTTATACTTATTGCACAATCTAAACCGTTGGTCGTCTCGAAGCAGAAACAATTCCATAATGAAAATGAACACTGTAGTGAGGCAAATGTTGAGTATGAATGGCTGTAAAAGTAGAGGAAGACCAAAGAAACGATGGATGGACTGTGTGAAGGATGGTATGGCTAGAAGAGAGGTGACTGCTGACATGACGAGTAATAGAGAAGACGGAAAAGTAGACATGCTACGTCGACTGCAAATAAATGGGGATAATGGCAGGAGAATGATGATGCTAATGATGAATGAAAATGAACACCACGGATTTTTAAAGACGCAAAAAAAAAAACATTTATTTGCGTAAATAAGGTACAGAAGGTTAGTAAAATGTACAGAATCACCTGTTTATCACCTTAGCGAAATTTTAAAATAAGAGTTAGTTTGGAATTTTTTCATCTTTGTCGATGGAGGGTCCCAAAGGGTGGGGCACACATCTTTTCGTATACTATGTGTAACATAATACACACAAGACCTCTCGTGGTGTGTCTCAGACCATGAAAGCGAAAAACTTTTGTTGTGCTTTCTGTTACATTGACTTTTACCGTAAAACGTGATTTATCTTATCACACAAAAAAAAGTCGTTTCCAAGCAATAATTGTTGCGTAGAGTTATATACAGAATGCTTGGTAAACGGCTTCGTGAACGGTCGCTTTACACCTCGTATACAATGTATGATAGCTACCTACATAGTTAGGTACGTATAATGTAAGATTGTATAAATGTATGTTATACTTATAAGTAATTTATTTTAATTTAGTTTCAGAAATCAGACAGGAAGTGACTAACTCAATAGCACAGTTTTAGTTTACTTTTTTTGTTCATGGTATTCCTCGTAATACAGCGCAAATACCTAAACTTGTACAGTCGAACAAGCTAGTAGATGTGCAGGCACTACACTCATGCTAATATTCACGTTTATTGTGTACAGTCGAGCAGTACATATAAATACTTTTCTCGTGAAGTAACGGTTTCTACATTGATATAAGTAGATCCTATTTCGTTATAGTAGGTATGGCTTCCAAAATACTTTGTTCGTGAAAATTTAAGATTAAAATGTTATCATTTTTTTCTTGTTACTGTACCTGTATGTCATCACCATTTCAGCCGAAAGACGTCCACTGCTAGACACGGCCTCCCCCAAGTGCCGCCATATTGACCGGTGCGTCTCGCATCCAGCGGAACCCCACTACCTCCACCAGGTCATCGGTCCACCTAGTCTGCCATCCGACGCAACGGTCCGGTTCGCGGTCGCCACCCCAGAACTTTTCGGCCCCAAACTTAAGTGGCAGTGGGCAGGGCACATTGCTCGCAGAACGGATGGCCGATCTCTTGTGTAATTTCGACTAATACCTATGGAAGAAGAGATGCTGCGCCGATACCAAATAAATTAGAATAAGGGAAGGAGAATGCTGATGATTGTGTCTGCTTATGTAAAACTTAAAAATTTTAGAGACCCTTGTTCTCTGTAAGATTTCCCGATGAGAATATTACAAACTCCCATCCTTGAGGGACGAACTTCTCCCATCCTCGAAGGACGAACTTACGGTGAAGTCCTTGCTTAAGGCTCACCTTTGTTATACAAGGACTTTTGTGCAAAAAATCAAGATCTAGATCAAGCGGTATTTTTAATAAAAAGACAAGCCATCCATATTTCCTTTAGGGGATTCATTTAAGTCGAAATAATTTAAAATTCCTTTTGAGGCCACGGTTTATATATAGCCGACAAATGAAAAAAACGAAAAAAAAAACATGCCCAACATGCCAGCGTCTAAAGTCGACAACTCTGTAACTGTTATTTAATGATAGTAAATACGAAAAAGTGTTAAATTAAATAAAAGAATGATGTTACGTACGACTGATAATTTATTTAAAAAATATAGGACGAAAAGCAATGATTAATTGGTTATCTATAACGTGTTGGAATCTCTATTTTTTTTTGTAGGTACATAATACATATATGTGTGACTCGCTGAATTTGTGGCTTCGCGTGGGAGGGGACGCCCGATGCGTTTACGCTCTGGCGTTCAAAAGGCCAAAAGTTAATACTTATCTCCTTTATAAGGGACCTCTTGTGGAAAACCGAATGGTTAAATCTGTGCTTTGTTCGTCACTGTATTATTTATATAAGAATATTATTGAGGATTTTCAAAATAAACCACAAATTGTTTCTCTGAAAATACAAAGGTTTGTTTTATTTAACACATTCTTACAATATTACAACAGTAATCGTTTATCTATGATAATTACTCAATAATCTAACCTGAAAATACAAAGAAACGACATTTAAAGTTCACTAATATCGCCTCCTCAATTATATCCTTTTATTTTGTCTCTCCACACGTTTTCTTAAAACAATAAATCGCACCGAATATTTTGACCATCATCCGCCATTCAATTCCACAGACAACTTATAAAGGCGCGAGGCGCGGCAAATTCGAATTAATGAAATGTCATTTCATTACATCTCCCCCCCCTAAGAGGGAAAATTCTAAATAATATATCTATACGCTATACCTATTAGTTATCTTCATATTCGTTTTCTTCTACTTCATCTTCTTCAGCATCTATTATGACTGGTTGCAATTTTGTTATGTGGAATAAAGTTGATTCTGTTTTTCTGGTTCCGGTGTCGATCCTATAAATGGAGTTCGATATTTTCTCTACTATCTTGAAAGGGCCTATCTTTTATTGTATAATTTTTTTCTTGATCTTCAACTATATCTTTTATTTGTATCAAATTGACTATTTTCAATAGTTCCTCTTTGTTGTCTTCTGGTTCTAACACAGGATTTCGGCTCAAACAGTCTGCTTCTACATTTTCTTTACCAGGTATATATTTTACTGTAAAGTCATATTGAGACAGGTAATATGTGAGTTCACCCAATTCTTCGTCCGTCCTGCATTTAATGTTCATGTTCTCTAGAGGTTTGTGGTCTGAGTAAATAGTGAATTGTTTTCCAATGAGCCAGTGCTGCCAGTATTTAACGGCTTCTTTCATAGCAAGACATTCCAAGTATATAGCCTTTTTCCGTTTTTGAGATTCATTCAGTTTTTTTGAGAAATATGCCACTGGTTTGTCTTTACCGTCCAATTGTGTTTGTTTTAATATTGCTCCGATGCCCTCTAAGGATGCATCTGTAAAAATTTTTATTGGTAGGTCTTTGTCATATATTTCCAACACCGGTTGAGAACATAAAAATCTTTTTATTTGATTAAATGATTCTTCACACTTCTCTGACCACACAAACTTTTCGTTTTTTCTTAATAAATTATGTAATGGGTCCAAGATAATTGCGCTTCTTGGTATGTATTCGTGGTAGAAGTTGATTTTTCCCAAAAATTGTCTGATATTCTTTTGCGTCTTCGGAACTGGAAAATGTCTTATTGAAATCAAGTTGTCTTTTAGTGGTCTTACCGAATTGTTCTGAATTACATGGCCAAGATACTTTACTGAGTCTGAAGCAAAGGTGCATTTCTGAAATTTCAATCTAAAGCCTTCTTTTTGTATTGCCTCTAATACATTTTTTATGTGTCTTATGTGTTCTTCAAAGGTGGATGAATATATCAAAATATCATCAATATAGTTTACGGAGTATCCTGTGAGATTGTGCTTTCTTAGAATATTGCTTAATATTCTCTGAAAAATTGCTGGAGATGTTTTCAAACCATAAGGAAGGCATGTCCACTGAAAGTGGCCATCTTGTGTGACAAATCCTGTTTTATTTCTATCTTCCACCCGTAGTGGTATAGCCCAAAATTCAGAATTTATATCTAGTGTGGTAAAATACTTACAGTTTCTAGTTTTAATAATCAAATCATCTATTAATGGAAATGGTTGTGCTTGTGGTATAACAATTTTGTTTAGTTATAGCTTATTCCTTTTTAGCTTGTCGATGACAATCTATATTGAATCAGCACTAAATTTGGGGAAGAGTTTGGCACTTACAGTAGCGTCCATCAGCTCCAGTGATGTGCAAACAACAGGACAGGCAGGACAGGACACGATATCAAGTGTCCCATAGTTTGTGGAACAGCATCACATTTACACTCCACGGCAGAATTATCTATGAATCTCCACCTGAACAGGCAGTCCTTGCTTCGACCAACCTGTGCCCGGCTTACTAAAATGAGTGATGAATAAGACTTGACAACTCAATACCGTGCTCAAAACCATTCACAATTTACCTACCTATACAGCAATCACCTCGTTCGCCAGTACACAGTGTACTAGACTTCTCAAGCTAACCCATTGCGACATTCGCGCAAGCCGGGCCGTCGCGTCGCAATCGCAGTCACTGTGGCAATGTTTAGCACAAACGAAACCCGACGGTTCTGCTAGAGGCAGTCGCAGTTAGGAGCAGGAACTAAAGACGTCGTGTAGTGTTCAAGCCTTGCAGTAAATTCAGGACGACACTTATTTGAACGAAAAAAGTTGCGAGTCTAAAATGTGAGTATTATTTTGATAGTCTTATAAAATTGTTGGTTGTAAAAAGGTTGATTTAACAGTTAGGTTCGCTAATTAGTATTTTGCTAATTAGGTGCTTGCTTTGTAGTTTGAATACGAAACTGAAAATGGCTAAGTATTTCGTATCCAATTTAAAAATAGTTTAATATGACTTATAATCCTGACCTACCTATTCATTTAGGACTTCAAGAACGTCCTAACTATTGTCTTTTAAGTGTCAAACTTTGGGTAGTACGAAACTAATAATCATTATAATTTATTTTTCGCGAATTCGTCCTCATTTATGCAAGCACTTCAATACAAATTGATGCCAAAATTCAATGAGATTCTGTGTCTCATGTTAATAAGTGTCTACTTAGCTACCTATTACAAAATGCGTATTATTTGGCTAGACGATCTACGGAAATAAGTATTTCCTTTTTTGTAATGTTACTTAGCCAACAACGAAGTAATTCTTGGAATTTACTTTGTCGTCCTTGAGACTTGTCATCTTGTCAGGATTGCAATATTTATCTCACAGTTGTAAACTACGTTGCAAAAAATGCGGTTACTCGTGTTTTTCGCTACTTTTTGAATATCTTTTATGTCTAAAACAATTCTTTCAATTGATCTATGAAAATACTGATATTTAGCTGCATCAGGTGAGGCTGGTAACCGACCCCAATATTGACGGGAAAATGCAGGCTGATGATGAATAGCATGTACCTACCTAGGTAATTACCTGTTATACCTACCTATCCAACGATATTTTTGACAAGCTCATTTCACAATGGAAATTAGTTTTCAAGATTTTCCCGATGTATATTCCGCGTTTTATCTCGGATTAGGAGTCTTGACAGGCTTTTTGCCTGTTCGCCTCTGATATCATCTAAATGTGACTAACTTGGATTAACGTCGTTCTCCTGTCCATAGACCAACTTATTTGTGTTCGACGCAGCATGTCGATATGTCTTCTTCTTCCATACTTCTCGGTTACTCTTCAGCTCAGCAGGCAATATAAACAAGTCATAAATAAAGACTCTAAAATCATTAATTTACTGGGATTACCCATTCACTTATAATCATAACATTATAAACACATTAATGGTACCTACGTCAGAGGCAGGTACAAAGTTTATACCCTTTGTGTGTTTCTTATTATAATGATTGCAATCATGCTGTCATACACGCATGTTGTAAAACTAAACAAATGAATCTAATCCATCTTACCGGATACCACGAAGGACGTAACTCTCGATCCAAAAGCCACTAGGCAAGGATCTTGGTCAGCCTTGACGGGTCTAACCCTTTTGCGCCTTTTCACAACTATATTGAGGTCGGCTTCCAGTCTTATCGGATGCCGCTGAATCGTCATAATCCAAGCAAGCCTGTTTCATCCCTTGCTGAGTATAGACCTGCCTCCCATCGTCGCAGTCTTCTATGGTCTGCGTGAGTCTCAACCAAGTCTTAACCAAGATCTTCTGAATGTCTTACGCCCGTCTGGCGGATGGTCTGCCAAAACTTCTTCTACCGTCTGTCGGTAACTACTCCGTGGGGGCTGCAGGCCTACTCCACCTGCTATCCACGAGTCTTGCAACGCGTCCTGTCTACCTCCACCTCCTACGGAACTGCTACAACATGGAGCGACTGCCTATCTGACCTCCACAACCCAGACTATTGGGGTTTGACCACCCACAACGAGCAGATCAATCATAATATTTAGACGTGCAATGAAGTGTCACGCAATGGTGTAGCTTGTGCGGTGCTACTGTTAACTTTCACCGCGGCCTGCCACCGACATCATCTGTCCAAGAGTGAATTGTGATCGGGCCCTGGGACTCCACTCTTACAGACGTACAGTTGAATAAAACAAAGAACCCTGAAACTAGAATCGTCAACATACAGTTAACAAGCGAGGTGGCCTTATCAGAGCTTGCACAAAATCCTTACTAATAATAACTCAGAATAGTAAATCATCTGCCTTGCTTTTTCTCAACTATGTTGGGGTCGGCTTCCAGTCTAACCGGATGCAGTTGAATACCAGTATTTTACATAGAGCGACTACCTATCAGACCTCCACAACCCAGTTAGTACTGGATAATACGATACCCCTTGGTAAGACTGGTTGTCAGACTTTAGGGGTAGTTACTGGCTACCTGTAAAGACTGCCAAAGATCTACAAATGACAGCCGTGACGTTGGTCCCGGCTTAACGTGCTTTCCGAGGCACGGAGGAAACTCTGTATGTAATGGGTGGTCACCCATCCACAGACCAATCTAGGCAAGCGCGGCTTGATCCGATCAGCTGTTTATTTAGCCACGAACTCCTCCGAGTAGATACCTGTGCAATTATATAAACTTGTTCGAATAGAGTTTATCCTGTATCTAATTTTTTTTATTTCTTATTGTTCGTTTTGTGTCGCTTCTAGTCAAGCCAGCCAGATACAGGTCAATCTCATAGTAGTTCTCCATTATGTAAACTTGAACTTAAAATACCTACTTCAATGCGTCGGGTACAAATACATCTAATTATGCTATTAAGTTGATCAGTCTGTGTATAAAAAACGTTGAAAACAGAATTAGGTTTTTCCGGATAGTTAAATGTACTTTGGTTTTTCAATATTTTTTAAGACTTTTTAAGTACTAGGTAGCTTATGCCCGCGGCTTCGCCCGCGTGACGTTCGGTAACTGTCCCACGCGATCATACTACTGGGATAAAAGTACCTATAATATACGGGGTGGAACGGACACCGACGCGAAAACGGATACCACGTATTCAGTACATCATCCTGAACCCCCCAAATAGAAAAAAAAAAACAGCTGTATCCTACCAAAGTGCAATACCTACACGGTCAAAATTAATGGAATAGCTGATTTTTTTTATTAACCCTGAAAAATGTCTATGTAGCCGCTCAGAATGATGTACTGAATACGTGGTAACCATTTTCGCGTCGGTGTCCCTTCCACTCCGTATGTTTTGTCTTCGATTTTTTGGTTCTAGGACATGCCGGTTTCGTCACGATGTCCTTCACCGTTTTGTATTAAGATCCACCTTTCTTATTATTAATTGACTAAAAGCTAGATTTTGTAACTAAAAACTGCTCAACTTTCAAAATATTATAATTTGACGTTAAATATTTTTCGTTTGCAACAAATCAAGTTTCAAAAATGCAACGATTAAAACCAGAAACCGACAACTTACATTTGGAAATTGAAACACCAAATCTATTTTTATATTTTTTTGAATGTAACAAGGTCAGCATTTTGCAAAACACTATTTCAAGCTGTCTCACTAACGGTGTTACCACACTGAATACACATTATGTTGCTTCGTGATTGATTTATTAACCAATCTTATCATTTGCGTGTTTTACATATAAAATTGTTAATATTTTTCCCATTAAGTTTCTATAAAAATATACTCGGAAGAAGTCATTTATATTATAATACTATAAAGCGGTATTTGTTTGTAAGTCGTAATCTTCGGAACTACTGATCCGAGTCCGAAAATTATTTCACTAACGGGAATCTACATTATCCCCGAGTGTTATAGGCTAGATTTAAAACGTTCCCGTGAGTACATTCGGTACATAAAGGGAGCGAAGCCGCGGGTATAAGCTAGTTTGTGAATAATTTGGAAGGGTTTTCAACTGATCTTTTTAAGGTTTCGTATCAAATGTCCTATAACCGTACCGTTCCGTTAACCCTTTATTTTAAAAGGGTGCAAACGAGACCTTATTGTACAAGCACACCATCTGTCGGTCTGTCTATTTGTCCCAGGGCTGTGTCTTCAGAACCTAACTGAAATAGTTAAATAATCAGTTTTATAACTTTCAGAGTCTGTGCAATTCGTACATTTTAACCAGCATTTCTGTCATCATGCCAAACGTACTAGGTACCATTGTAAATGTGAAAGTTTGTATGGATGTTTTTTTCTCAATTACGCCAGAACGGCTGAACGGATCTGGATAAAATTTGACACAGAGATAGATTATAGTCTGGAATAGCACATAAGTTCCTTTTTTATGTTTTCTTGCACATACATATCAAAATTTACACAACAGTTAGTTAACAATAAAAGTAAAATAAAATTATAATCTCTATATTATTATTATAGCCTTGAATAAAATCCACAAATATTGCAATTTGGAGCAAAAAAATAATGATTTTTAAAACTCATTCAATGAGTCAATGTAATGGCAACTGGCATTGGAGACCCGAGCTTAGGTGAGATAATATTACAGTACTTTATTAGTATATTATAATACAAAAACATAGTCTTTATGTATTAAATAAAATGACGAAGCCTTAAAAAAAGTTATTTTTAGTAGCAGCTCAGAATCTGGAATTAGGCCCAGTTGTTGGCAATAGGCTCGCCCCCTATTACATAACTGGCAAAATGTGGATGTGTGCTATTGGTACACCTCTGCCTATACTCGAGGAATGCTAGTGTTATGTTACGAATTGCGAAAATGTGTAGTCTATTTTGAGCAAGTCTAGAATTGGAAACTAGAATAATGTCGCATCATGTAACTAAATTTGTTGCAATGTCTCAGATCTGCATTTCACTAAGTGTTTAACATCTGTAAAAGGTTAATTGTAAGTATTCATTTGTTTCATTACAACGGTTGTGTTTACAACCAATTACAGTAACTAAAATTATAAAAATAAAAGAGACAATTATAAGTATTATAACATATAAAACACATATTAAAATTTATAAAATAACAAAGTAAAGCAAAATTTGAAGTGAAAACTTAAAGAAAAGATACAGGCTGTAAACAGACCCTTCACATAGCCGTCAACCAAGCATTCTGATCATGTTTTAAGGTAGAACTCGATGGAAAGCACTCAAAGCATTGTGCTGATGGATGGATTCAATAGTACGGGGGTCGTGGAGGTGTGTAAAGTAAAAATCTAACATTAAAAACATGTATTTAAAAAAACCCTGGTGAAAAAGTTGGAACTTTGACCCCCAATATCTCCGTAACTAGAAGGTTCCCAGGTATGGTTTAGAACAAAAAAAATATCACAAAGACGGGGAAACAAGTGCCTTTCGTTTATGTTAAGGGTATATTTACACCCATTATAGGTATAGGTATGTATGTAGGTATCTATTCAAATAAATATAACTCAAGTGTCAGCCGTCACGCTAGTATTTACTCCTTTTTCTTTCATCTCATTCCTCACACAATCCATCCATGTTTTAATTGGTCTTCCTCTCCTCCATTAACACCCAAAATGGCTAGACAGATGACCCTACTTCCTATAAATGCGAAAGTTTGTGACGATATAATTATGGATGTGTGGATGTTTCACGCAAAAACTACTGAACGGATTTGGATGAAATTTAGCACACAGATAGTTTACCTATATCCTGGATTAACACATAGGATACTTTATATCTCGGTAGTATGATCCCGTGGGACAATTATGGAACTCCAAGCGGGCGAAGCCGCGGACATAAACCAGTGAATCAATAAAAATAGATGATACTTAGAAACTTGTTTTAATGCAAACGTTATGGTGTAACGTTATGAAGATATTAATAGCTGTGGTGCCTATTTATAAAATACTTTCGCAATGCATTCTCATGTTTATTAACGATTCGGCTTATGAATTCGCGGTCAAAGGCCGGAGGCGTAAGGCATAATTAAGTTGAACTGTGATTGATTACGACCACACAACGTATCTTCAGGACTGTACTACGTAAAGGGGTATTCTCGTTGGTTTCTTGGTAGGATCTACTGAGCATGAGGTGCCGAGTTCGATCCCCAGGTCGGGTAAAGTGTCATTGGTGATTCCAAGTCGCACAGAGTCTGGATTTGTGCCTGGATGGCAATTGGCAGCTCGACCTATAAAATGGAACTTAGAAGGAAACTAACGATATAAAAGTTGAGACTCATCTGGCTACCCTATTCAGTTTTGCATCAGGCGTATTTTATAGCCAGCAATGTTCAAGTCCAATATAATAGGGGAAGCTGCTGTCAACTGGGTATAAATCCAGACTCCGTGGCTGTAAAAGAGAAACTCTTGATGGAAAAAACCAATGACAAGGTTGCCCGACCCGGGAATCGAACAGGGCCTCATGCTCAGCACTCAGCAGTTGCACTTGTGACCACTTTACCAACGAGGTAGCTAAAAAAAGGCTAGAAGCATGTCAATATGTTTGTAACAACCTATTTGCAAAATAAACACCATTTTATCATAAGAAGCGAGCCCATACATCAAAACGGCCACAAAAAAAATTGCTTATTATTTCGGCATTATGTCGTGAATTGTGCGTACATCAAAGTCAGGTCAGGGTCGGTGAACAAGAAACCACGACACAACAAACAACTGAGTTGAACCGACGTACAACAGAGCTGCAATACTCGGTATTACTACATCTATGGCTGTCAATTTTACACAATCATTTTATGGAGTGATACTTCCGAAGTGGTTTTAGATGGGTAGGTACTTTTGTGAGGCTTCCTGAAGAAATTTCTTAGAATAGCTGTGATAGCATGTCTCAATGACACTTCAATGCTATGGGATCAAGGGATCTGACACGGGATCAGCAAACACTGCATGTAAAGTGCTGGTATTCAGCTGTATTCAGTTAGACTGGAAGCCGACCCCAGCATAGTTGGGAAAAGGCTGGTAGATGATGATGAGGTTTCTTTTGGTGGACGAATGACATTGTTTGAACAGGGCGTAAACGTGTTTGTAAACATTTGTGACTCGACTGTGGAAATTGTTTTAAAAAACAAGATGGCGACGTAGCCCACGCGCCAAAGAACCATAAAGCACTATACTATACAGGGTGAAAACGAACCCTTCACGAAGCCGTCAACCAAGCATCTTGTAGGTACATCAAACTAAGTAACTATAAGTAAAAAATATTGCTGGGAAACTAGGTACTCTTTTTTTTTGGGGTGAAAAATCACGTTTCACGGCAGGACTCAATGTAACGCACCCAAAACATTGTGCTGATGGATGCATTGAATATTATGGGGGTCGTGAAGGTATTTAATATAAAGTCATAACATTAAAAACTTAACTTGTGAAAAAGTTGAAACTTTGGCCCCCAATATCTCCGTAGCTAGAAGGTTCCCAGATATGGTCCAGAACAAAAAAAAAATTGATCGAAATGGCGGGGAAAACAAGAGGCTGTCGGCTTCGTTAAGTGTACTTTTACAGCCATTTGCTGTAAGAACAGAAAAACAGAATCAAATGTGATCATAATGTCATCCCTCAGTGTCAGTTTAAAAAGCTTTAAAAGCAAAATGACATAATGGCCAACTTTATCATATTACACTTGTACCGACAGAAACTTAGTAGATAACGATAATAAGTAAGTAAACAAGCTTCTGTCCGCGGCTTCCCTCGCGTTATGTCCTATGGGAACGTTTTAAATGTTGATACTCGAGGATAATGCAAATTGGGAAAAAAAATTCGTAATCTGATCAGTAGTTTCGAAGATAATCCCCGTACACCTACATTTAAAAACATACAAACTTAACCTCTTTTTAGTATGGATATCTGCGTAGCTATTACTTCATCTTTGAGTGTTAATTTACACAATAATTTATGTAGTGCTACTTCTAACATGTCTGTCTCCTAATCAAGTGGTTAGTTAAGCTTCTTCTGCCGCCAAAAGGACCGTCAACCGCATGTCAGTTGGATTACGAAACTACCCTCACACTACGCTACAAAATAGAGTCGCTTCCGAGGTCACATTGTGACCACTGACTTGTGGCTTGCTGTACTGTTGTGGCTCGGTACGAAAAGTAAGGGCTCTGGACACATTCAAGCTATGGCTGATTCATAATATTCTTAGTGTGAGATGCTAGCTTAAAATCTATACATATAAAATTCAAAGTCCTGACTGACTGACTGATTGACTGACTGACTGACTGACTGACTTATATATCAACGCACAGCCCAAACCACTGGTCCTAGAGACATGAAATTTGGACAGTGTACTCTTTGTAAAGAGTAGGTATCCACTAAGAAAGGGTTTTATGAAATTCCACCCCTAATAGGGTGAAATGGGGTTTTGAATTTTATGTGAAACTTTTTATTCTCGGAGTCGATTGACTTGAAAATGTGTCTACATATACTTCAGTTAAAATGATGAGATACGTGTATCACAGTTTTTCCAAAATCATCCGCCAATTTAAAATTCCATGTCCTGACTGGCTGACTGATAAACCAACGCACAGCCCAAACTGCGAGTCCCAGAGATATAAAAATTGGAGGGTGTATTCTTTGTGAAAAGTAAGTATCAGTTTTTCGAAATTCCTATCCCTTAGAGGGTGAAATGGGGTGGTGAATTTTCTGTGAAACTTTTTACTCTCGGGGTCGATTGACTTGAAAATTTGTGTACATACTCTTTAGATAAAATCCAGTAAATCCGATGTCCAATCTCAAACCAAGGTATCAATATTTCACGTATCTAATTGAATTGATATAACTTTAAACTAATTATTGCAAGTTATAAGCAAGTACATGTAAATCTATGTATGTATTATAGATAGATACATAGATTACTTACTATCCCAGAAGTAAGATCCCGTGGGAAATTCCCTAACTCCACGCGGGCGAAGCCGCGGGCATAAGCTAGTACGAAACATAAAATATTCATGAATGTAAACATTTTAATGAACGTGACCCGCGAAAATATGTAAATTTTCTCATTTTAAACATTCGTTATTTTTTTTATTTTTTGTACATTTAATTTAATTTGTTTCGGGGTATTTTCTTTGACTTGTTAGCCAAAAAGGATTACAAATATAGAATCTAATCTCGATACCTAAAAATCACGGGTTGGACAGGTTTTTTTAACATATTGTATAACCAATGGCAACAAAACGGTTGAATTGTGTGATCATCATCTGCCTGCCTTTTCCCAACTATGTTGGGGTCAGCTTCCAGCCTAATCAGATGCATCTAAATAACAGTAGTTAACATGGAGTGACTGCCTACCTGACCTCCACAACCCAGTTTGTAATACGATACCCCTTGGTAAGACTGGTTGACAGACTTCCGAGACACTGATTACTTGTAAAGACAGTTAAAGATCTACAAATGACAGCCGGGACCATCGGCTTAACGTGCTTTCCGAGGCTCGGAGGAACCTCGGTATGTAATGGGTGGTCACCCATCCACGAACCAACCTAGGCAAGGGCGGCATAAACTGGAGTTCGACCCGAGCGGCTGTTATTATTTAACCACGAAGCTGTTCTTTAGCTACTCCTCGACATTACATGGGAATCAGTGTGATACTAAACAACAAACAACAAAGAAACAAACAGTACTATTGTACTACTATTATAAATGCGAAGATTTGTGAGGGTGTATAAATGTACGGATGTCTGGATGTTTGTTACTCTTTCACGCAAAAATTACTGAACGGATTTGGATTAAATTAGATACAGATAGCTTATAACCTGGATTAACGCATAGGACACTTTTTACCCTTATCCGATCCTGGATGCGAGTCGCGCGGGACCCGGTCAATGTGGCGGCACTTGGGGGAGGCCTATGTCGACCAGTGGATCTCTTTCGGCTGAAATGATGATGATGATGATGATACCATCCCGTAGGTCAACTACCGAGATGCACGCGAGCGAAATCGCTGGCATAAGCTAGTATTTTGAGAACTTCGTAATAATTCAGTAAACTTGTGTGTACTGATTTCTATTGGCTAATATTACCTAACGTTACTAAGTAACTTGGTCAACTAGCTATATACGCTGGTTTCCCTTACAAGTTGACTCTAGTTACAATTTGCTGTTCTGATTACCGCGAGAGAAATTGTGTGACATCGCTGTGTAAGAACGTAACATGCTTCGCCCGCGTGGAGCTCGATAAATGTCCCACGGCATCGTACTACCGGGATAAATGTGTTAATCTAGGTTATAAACTATCTGTGCGCTAAATTTCACCCAAATCCGTTAAAACATTTATTAAAAAAAAAACCTTGTAAAATAGTTGTAAGTTTGACCTCCAATATCTTGTAACTAAAAGGTTCCCGGATATGGTCCAAACCAAAAAAAATATCGCAATAATGGGGAGCACAAGTGCCTTTCGGCTTTGTTAAGCGGTCTGTTACACCCATGTCATAAACTCGAGCCTTTATCCCTTGGGGGTAGGCAGAAACCACAGAATGCTTCGATCCTCACATAATCCTGTCGCCTCGTCCACGTTCATACGTCTGGACATACACGCACGCCGCCCGCGCCGGTTGCGAGTGCGCAGCTGACCTTTCTGGAGAACCTCCCCATAAGGTCAATTGTTGGTCAATTTCAGGGAATTTGTCTGCACCTAACAATATATTTAACATCAACCCGCATTCTCTAGTCATTCCGCGATCACCGCGCTTCCAACAACGTCAGAATACCGGGAGATCAAATGAAAATGAAAATGAAATCTTTATTTGTAAACATAGGTTTTTAAATGGTGTTACAATTAAATATAAGAGTCCCGTCTATGTTTTGCGTTTAAGCGTAAAAATTAAATTGATGATTATAATCAGTTTTTATCAAATTTCAAACTACAAAAATAACATTAATGTCAGAATGATTAGAAAATAACAATATTTTAGATTTTTAATTACAGTCAAAAATTTTACACACACAACCAAATTATTTGTCACATAAACATAGAGGTAATAATTATAACAATTTTATTTCAATAATTTAATTCAGTGCAGTGTCAAGTTTTTACTAATGTCATAAATCGGATATAGTAGTTCTAGCAAGTTTCATTAAGATAGTCATTAATAGTGTAGTAACATTTTTCAATCAAAAAATCATTTAACCATTTTTTGAACAGATCTGTATTACTAGCTTCTATGATATGTTTGGGTAATTTATTGTAGATTTTGGGTGCCATGCCTAAAAGGTTTTTGCTGAATATAGCTTTTTTGTGTCTTGTCATGCATATTGTATTTTTATAGCGTATGCTCTTCGGGCGATTATATAAATGTAGATATCAAAACGGAAGATATCCCGTAAGTGACAGTACAGGTTTAGTTTTTCACCGTGAAAGCTTAAAACAGTGTTTATTATCTAACTTATCTGCTATTTACTATGGTGTAACGCGAATGGATAACGTAAGAGGAAGTCTGACAGTGGCCGGTGACGGAAAACTTGTGAGATAATCGGTTATCGTGGTATGGTGGAGTGTAGAAGGCTATAAGTGTAGAGGAAGACCAAAGAAACGATGGATGCAGGACGGGCTGTGTGTAGGATGATATGGCTAGAAAGGAGTTGACTGCTGAGATGACGAGGAATAGATGAGTATGGAAGAAGAAGATATGCTGCGCCGACCACGAGTACATTGGGATAAGAGCAGGAGAATGATGATGAGCACTACAAATAGCTAGAACTGAATCAAAGATTAGCTAATTGTAAAAGTTACTAGGTTCTGTAGAAACAGCTTGTATGGCTTAATGTTATACATTTAGCTTTCAAGGACTTTTCTCATATGCTGCACTTTCACTGCGCGCCGCGATTTCGTTAGCGGTTTTATAGTAGTAATAATATTGCGCATATCCTTTAGTGCTAACTTTATGTTAGGTACTTGCAACAACTGTTAGTACGGAATATGTGGCAAATGTCAGTAGCAGCTCCATCTGGTCCGATTCCCCCAGTGATAATACATACTAAAGGCTTGCTCACGTAAAATACGCGCTTTGCACGTGGAGTTGCGGACACCAGCCCGTTCTACAATACTATGAAGGCTTTCCGTGCGTTCAAGCATTTCTACCATACCTATTTTATTGGAAACAAATTCAGGGTGTAAACGGAACCTTCACAAAGCCGTCAACCAATTATTATGTACTCGTACATCAAACTAAATAACTCTACGCAAAAGTTATTGCTGGGAAACGACTTCTTATTGGGGTAAAAAATCGAGTTTTACGGTAGGACTCAATGTAACGCATTCAAAACATTATGCTGATGGATGGATTTAATAGTAGGTAGGTAGGTCGTGGAGGTGTTTAAAGTAAAAATCTTACATTTTAAAAACAGGTATTTAAAAAAAACTTGTGTAAAAGTTGGAACTTTGACCCCCAATATCTTCGTAAGTAGAAGGTTCCCAGGTATTATTTTAGGTCAAAATAAAATCACTTTAATCAGTGTTTTTTTCCTTGGATATCTTTGGTTAGACGTACTGAACGCTGTGTTGAATCTGTCCATCTATTTTAATGGGACCTTATAAAGGGTGTAAAAAGGCACTTGCTTTCCCCGTCATTGTGATCATTTTTTTGTTCTGGACCTGGGACCTGGGAACCTTTTAGTTACGGAGATATTGTTGGTCAAAGTTCCAAATTTTTCACTTACTACTGGTACTTACGTTTGATGTACAGAATGCTTGGTTGACGGCTTCGTGAAGGGTTCTTTTACAGCCTGTGTATACTTGCTGATAAGATGGCCATACTGCTTGCACCTTGGAAGAACTGACAGATATTTCAACTTTTACAGGCAAGGCGAGGTAGTTTTACAGCAATTATGTAGTGTTAACTGTCAGTCCTTCAGTCTGCCACCTTCATTCCATCTATTACATGGAACTTGAACATAACTGCAGAAATGTGGGTGTAGGTGCTATTAGTTACACCTCTGCCTAAGCCTTCGGGTATTACAGGGGTGATGTTATGTCGCCTTGACCTGCACATCACCTGTGTAACGTCAGGGCCCGGGCTGTAAGCTGCCACAAATTCTGTACTGTTTGTGGTGTGCATAGTAAGGCCAGTGGTACAAGGTCATGCAGTTGCCCAACTGAGCCAGCAGTGGGCTAATACTGTAATGTTGCTAATTACGGATATTGCAGTAAAGTTTGAACGTACAAAAGCATTTTATGTTGTGTTCCACATCTTCGTTCCATTGTTGCGGTCAGGACATATTCCACTAGATGACTTTGCTTATCTCATACAAATATCTGACTCTCCAAACTGTGAGGTGTGTGTCAAGTTACAGGATGCACAGCATGTGTCGGTGGAATGTGTCCGATATACTAATAAGAGAAACGCAGTTATCAACGCGATAAAATTGTCGGTAATGGATGTCGGAGTGTTCCATGGTATTTTAGCTAAGCCTACCTCCGAAGCAGCAAAAATATTATAAGCTTTTTTATTAGAGAAGTTCGGTTATGTGTTATTTTGATAAGCTAAATTAGTTTAGGAAGTAAGTTGATATTTGTAAAAGTACGATGGGATTGACATCGTTGCATTTGTGTACAAGAATTCCTTAAATAAAAAATTTAAAAAAAAACTTCGTTCTGTTAGTTGTGGGTTTGCCGTTAGCTATGTGGCCAGTACCTTGAGTGAGAAGGTCGGATAGGCAGTCTCTGCTTGTGGGTGTATAGTATAGGTACGCTCCTGCATAGGGGGGGTCCCCCTACCTGAAGTCGTATTTTAAAAGGAAACTGTTCCTCCTCCCGCGCTGAATGTGACCACCGGGGTGGTTTTAGTAAGATAAAAATCTTGTAATGTAAGGTACAAAAAGTGGGACAGCAACATAGTACAAAAAGTACAACAGCGCCATCTATGCCAGAAAGGAAGAATTAATACCGAAATTCAAAATAGCGATATTAAAGTTATCTGCGTACACATCCAGGGTATAAGGGACAGCCCTGCGTAGTTTAATGGGGTGAATTCAGTAATTATACTAAGATACCCGGAATAAGAAATTAACTCAGGAAGGTTATGAGAATCCAATAAAAAATTGTTTTATTTCCTCGTAGACAATGTATCGTTACCGTGGCAAAACGCACGTAGCGAACGGCAAGCGCGACGACGAACTCGATGAGCTCTGTAGCTAGGCAGTAAGTTAACAGCTGATTTCACGCGTCGTTCGTTAGAGTATTTCAACATCCATTGTTGGTTTTTTGATTTAAGCCGTTATATGATGTTGCAGAATGATGTACTGAATACGTGGTAACCGTTTTAGCGTCGGTGTCCCTTCCACCTTGTATTTAAACCTTTTTCCTTGTATTTTTTCCATCCATTTGCAATCAGGATAATAGTATCAATATTTCCTTCTCCAGATTGTCTACAGAAGCAGAATGGCTACAGAAACGCTATCGAGCGCAGACGTCGATGCTTTTCCCGACCGGATCGCGGACACCTTCTCAGGGCTGAAGGTCCTCATCACCGGAGGGACGGGGTTCATGGGGAAGGTGCTGTTGGAGAAACTGCTCAGGTAAATCTTACTTCTCCTTACAATGAGAATGTTTTTAAGGAAGGGTGGGTGGATCTTTATTCCTCTATCACGCAAGAAATACTGAACGGGTTTTGATGAAATTTAGCACACAGACACTGTATCACCTGGATTAAGGTGGAAGCGCCAGGGTTGCCCGCGAAATTCAAATTCTTACGGTTTTGCAATTAGCAGGTCAGTGTCAGGCTGTGTGCTAATTAAAATGTGATGCAAGTTGCAAAAAACGTAAGAAAATTTGAATTTCGCGCCTTAACACATAGGACACTTTTTATCCCGGTAGTACGATCCCGTCAGACAATAAAAGAACTCCACGCGGGCGAAGCCGCAAGCATAAGCTAGTATTTCATAAGTGTTTGTCATATAGGGAGGTTCAATTAAATTGGCTAGCGAAACGCCGCAATCGTGATGGGTATCTGAACACGATAAAAAAAACTGACTGTTAACACATATTTAAAGTAATTATGGCAATTTTAACTTAACATTCTTTTAAAGCTTGATGTTGATCTCATTAGCTCCAATTAACTCCGCCACAGGACCAGATACATTAATTACTGTATTACCTATAATTACAAGATGTAATGGACCCTTCACGAGGCCTTCAACCAAGCATTCTGTACATCAAACTAAGTAACTGTACGCAAAAATTATTGAACGACGGAAACGACTTTTTATGGGGTGAAACGTGATTTTTACGGTAGGACTCAATGCAACGCACTCAAAATATTGTGCTGATGGGTGCATTGAATAGTGCAGGGGATGTGGAAGTTTAAAGTTATAATATTAAAAATTGGTATTTAAAAAAAAATTGTGAAAATGTTGGAACTTTGACCCCCAATATCTCCGTAACTAGAACGTTCCCTGGTATGGTCTAAAACAAAAACATGATCGCAATGAAGGGGAGAACATGTGACTTTCAGCTTCGTTAAGAGTATTTTTACACCCTTTATGTTTTGCTCGCTTTGACGTAACTAACAAAACCTATCTGCCTCTTTCAGAAAATGCCCAGACATCGATCAGATCCTTCTCTTCGTGAGGTCCAAGAAAGGGAAGAACCCGAAACAGAGACTCGAAGAGATCTTTAATGGAGTTGTAAGTATATTGACTTGATAAAAATCTTTTTCTTTTAATATTATTTGGGCCTACTCTTGACCTCAATCTTGTCCTGAGGACTGAGATGAGGTCGACGATGGAACGAGCTAACCCAAAAGAAGCCTGTTAACTCGGGACTTAAATAGATTGGGGTTGAATGAACTTGAAATGTATGGACTGACAGACAAACTGGTTCGTTGGTCTAGTGGTTGCAGGTTCGATTCCCAGGTCTGGCAAAGTGTAATTGTGCTTTTCCATCAGAAATTTCTCAGTAGCAGCCTCGGAATTTGGATTTGTGACCGGTAGATGGCAATAGGCTCGCCCCTATTACATGGGACAGAAACATAACTGGCGAAGTGTGGGTGTACTATTAGGTTACCACCTCTGCCTAACACTTCGGATATTACAGGCGTGATGTTATGTTATTTTTAAACAACTAAGTAATATGTAGCCTCATTAAAATCATAATTTCAATATAGCGCAGTACTTCGATTAAGTTATCTAAATACATTAATTAACAAAGAAATAAAACAGCTTTAAACCGAACACAATATCTTAAGGTCACGGTTATTATTTATTTCTAGTTTTTCTTTTGCAATGGTCGAAGAAAAAAATGGTATGAAGGTGCATCCGGGTAGACTGGAAGGTGACCCCAACATATTTGAGAACAGGCTAGGCAGGTGATGATGAATATGATGATGCAGTCCTAGTTTTGCGACTTGGCATACATTGTATATCAAAAAAAAACAAAATAAAAACATCAACAAAATATCAATGTAAAAAAAAAATATCAAAATATCAACAGCAATGGCATTTTTTTTTCTTGGATATACTAGTTTCATAATAATAATCCTTATGGCCAAGAGCCTCGATGACCATCTTTCGAGGCTCTCCTTAGGCGGTTGGATCAAGGGCTTGATTCAGAAGGCAGTGCTCCTCGATACGGCTCGCATTGTGAGGAGGTTGCTGTCTCTGGAGTCCTATCTGCCAGTAGCTTGGACCCTGCTCCTAACACCGGTGGACTACTATTTTTTTATATTTTTAATGTTTTTTTTTTTATGAAATATTTAAAAATGTTAAAAATATGCATGAAAACCGAATAAAGGAAATAATCCTACTAACATTATATCCTACTAATATTATAAACGCGAAAGTTTGTGAGGATGGATGGATGTTTGTTAGTCTTTCACGCGAAAACTACGAAACGGATTTGGATGAAATTTGGCACACAGATAGTTTATAACCTAGATTAACATATACGGTACTTTTTATCCGGGTAGTATGATTCCGTGGGACAGTTACCGAACTTCAAGCGGGCGAGGCCGCGTGCACAAGCCAGTTATTAAAACATCTGATTTCGCCATTACACACTTTAACCGGTTCCGTAATAACTTACTTCACTTAACTTAGTCGAAACTAAGTAAACAATCTCGAATATTTGAACTTTCCAATTGTGTCATCCCGTTGAGAATCGTCCATCAGTTTCTGAGATGGCGCTGTCATGCGTACACATGGTTTGACAACAACGGGGCTAAGGTGCCAAGGTCGATTGGAAAAAAATCTTGTTGGAATTACCGGACTGTGTGTGTTTCTTATAGTCCTTGTACCATCGTTTATCATAGATATTTAACCTCTTTTACTGCTAGGTACTGCTAAAAAACCACAAACACAAAAAAACCATAAAGTTTTTGTTAAAAAAAGTTTTAGAAAAAGCAGACGACTTTGTGTTTGTTTTTTAAGTCTCGCTTGTGGACCTGGATGCGGTTGGAAGAGAGGCCCAAACCCAGCAGTTTATGAAGTCGGGCTGTGTGGTCACCCTTAATTTTACCGACTAAAAAAGAGTAGTTTCTTAATTAGGCTGTTTTTTTACTTTTGTTACCTCATTACTCTGATATTTTTTTCATTTCGTAGAGGAAGCTCGCAAGATGGTGGTCGTATATAAATTTTATTCACATTAGTTGGGCAGTTTATGAGTTATCTTCTATCATACTTACATATTTTTTCTTCTACGTCTATGTGTATGATCTTCTGCTAATAACTTTTAGTAACATTAGAAAATGAATATTCTACAAGAATTTCTGTGAGACACCATCATACTACAGTTAAAAAATAAACTTTTTGAAGAAAAATAACAGACTTCCAAAAACCACAAAAATTTAGAAAATAACTTTACTTCCGGAATTCGGTGACAAAAAAGTGACTGAAACAAACAAAAATCACCGATTTTCGGAAGAAGTTATTTTTCACTTTTTTTTGTTTTTTATGATGTTACACAAATATAATGAATAAAATAAAAGTAATAGTGAGGTAACTTTTCTTTGGTAGTAATTTTCAGATTATTGATTTTTACCCTCGAGGTCTTACACAAATCACAACGAAATCACTTACAATATAACACCATTGTAGTCTAAGCTCTAAAATAACGTTACGTCATCATGATTCACAACTCTTTCTCAATAGTTTCAAAACGTCCCCCTGCTGAAGCAACTATGTACCCAACCGTAGGTACTTAACCGAGCCGGCGATGCGTGAACCGGCGCTAATGTAGTGGTTTTACCAAGTTTTTAGCTAATTATAGGCTGTTTGCTAGCGTTGGTCCAATACAAGGTTCGAACGGACCCTTAACGCCTTGAAGCCGAATGACACTTGTTCTCCACGTCATTGCAATATATTTTTTTGTTCAAGACCACACCAGGGACCGAGATAGGGGTCAAAGTTCAAACTTGTTCACATGTTTTATATACATGTTTTTAATGTTATTTTACTTTAAAAAATACCTCAACGACCCCCGTTATATTCAATGCATCCATCAGCACAATGTTTAGTGTGCGTTACATGAAGTCCTACAGTAAAATGTGATTTTTCAATTCAAACAAAAAAGTCTTTTCCCAACAATATTTTTTGCGTAGAGTTACTTAGTTTGATATACAGAATGCTTGGTTGACGGCTTCGTGAAGGGTTCGTTTGCAGCCTGTATAGAAAGGACTCGCAGAAGTTGTGTTGTGCACTTTCATCGTTCTTCGAAAGGAACTAGGATATAGTATCAAAGTAACAGACCCACAGTGTGATCTAACTAGAGTAACCTACGTTGATCAGTCCGTGAATGGTGATCGTTCATACCCTACGGAGAGCCCTACGCTAGACCCGTAGGGGACCCGGCAGTCTGTATAATTCTTGCACCCAAACTTAGCAAGAACGCGTATTGCATTACTAAGTTACTTGGTTATGACGGTCAGATAGGCAGGCGCTCCATGGAAAATGCTTTTGGTAGCTGTATCTGATTAGAATGGAAAACGATCTCAACATAGTTAGGAAGTACCTAAGTAGAAGATGACTTCCCGCTGTTATTGGCTACATACGCGACTGATCTTGCTCTTGGTGAAGGTTGAGTTTGAAAGCAGGTCCGGTGGTAAAGGCGCGACTTACAAAGTAGGTCATGAGTTTGGAGGAGCAGCGGTGGCACAGGAGTGGCAGCTCCGACTAACGAGCAGTGAGTCGTGGGTTCGAACTCAGACAGGCGCATTACTTTGTGTAATTTATTTCATCACCACTGCTCTCAAAACGGCGAAGGAAAACATCGTGAGGAAACCGGGATGTCCTAGAACCAAACATTCGAAGAATGTGACAGCTACCAACCCGCACTGGGCCCGCGTGTTGGATTACAGCCCACACGCTCTCATAGAGAGGAGGCCATGTGTCCAAGCAGTGGGGACACTCTAGGCTGATTATGCATGAGTTTGTTCATATCCAGGCAGGCACGTTACTTTGTGCTAATTATTTCATCAACACTGCTCTCAAAACGGTGAAAGGAAACTTCGTAAGGAAACAACCATGTCACTCGCTGGTTGTCTGTTTATTCCCCGTTTTTTCCACATAGAAGAGACCTGACGACCCAGCGGTGGAACATGGCTGATCGTATCGATTGACAACTGTTCCAGTGTATTCTTTTTAAGCTCATTCTCTTCTCTATCCGCAGCTCTTTGAAAAAGTCCGCACAATGAGGGGGGGAGTGGAACCGCTCCTGGAGAAGGTGACTCTCGTGAACGGAGACGTGTTGGAGCCTGACCTGGGTATGAGTGAAGAGGACCGGCAGATGATCATCAACGATGTTCACATCATCATACATGCTGCTGCCACTATCAGGTAATCATGATCACTATCCTATCATCATCACTTGGGTATGAGTGAGGAGGACCGGCAGATGATCATCAACAATGTTCACATCATCATACATGCTGCTGCCACTATCAGGTAATCATGATCACTATCCTATCATCATCACTTGGGTATGAGTGAGGAGGACCGGCAGATGATCATCAACAATGTTCACATTATCATACATGCTGCTACCACTATCAGGTAATCATCATTACCATCATACAATCATCACCTGGGCATGAGTGAGAAGGACCGGCAGATGATCATCAACGATGTTCAAAATCTTATAAAAAAGTAGCTGAAAAAACTAAAAAAACCGGACTGAAAAAACTGAAAAACATAAAACAAGCACATTTTAAATTAAACAAAAGTTGGAAGCAGGCGGGGCCCATTGGAATATAAAATTATGAAATGGAAAGGGCCCCCGTCTGCTTCCAACTTTTACGTTTTTTAGTTTTTTCAACTACTTTTTTTATTTTCAGCTTTTTATTTTAGTAACTTGATAGAATTCGCAGACGACTTAGCTTTTTTATTATACGGGGCGTGCCACGGCTATCCACACGGAAGGAGAAATATTGTTCATTTTGGAACACTTGATTTACTTATCTTTGCATAGTGAATATTTGAAATAATAGGTACGTCTTAGTTCAGTTTGTCTATAATTCATTTTCCTGAACAAAATTTTACGTAAAATGTAAAATTTCATAGTCTTCCGTTTATTTCAGATGGTATGTTTTCGAGAAAAAATATTCCTTACTCATTCGACCATTATTACAAAATACATGTGTTTTTTTTTCACATTATTGGTGGGTTCGATTCCCGGTTTAGGCAGGTGATTATTTAAAAATCTTTGAACGCAGTTCTAATTATTTTTAAATCATAATGAAGTCTTCTTCCAGTGAAACTTCCTTTATACATTAAGGTCCTTCCTTGTGGCCTAGCCGTGGGACGCCCGGCGCCCTGTTTACGATGTTCTACCTTTTGTTAGCGTGCATTGACTGTGTACGTGTTGTCATTTAATTAGAGATTCTCCCTTTTTCTTACGAATATATTTTTTGTAATCACCTTTTAAACCCCTTCATTTAGATACCCCTTTCGATGGTATAGGAAGAAAAAAAACTGAACTCCAAGATATGGCACCCGAAATCCGCCATTTTCTTTGTTTTTTATTGCAATACGCACATATTGTATAATTATCACTTGCTTCGGTGAAGGAAATCATCATGAGGACACCAAACCTGAGAGATATTTCTCGACGGCACGTAAAGCCAAGTCACACACAGGTGGACGACTTCCATGCCATCTTGCGCAAGCGGTGCACCGCGTTGTGCCGCGGAGTCCCCGCCAGCCCTAACAGCATTCTGGCGATGTTGTAACAGACTGGACAGTCGGTTGCATAAGCTTTGGAGTAACCTACATTTAAGTTTAAATACTAACGCACATAAGTAAGTTTTGTATTTTTACCCGACTGCGGCGAAGTCCAGGGTTATATTTTTGACCTGTATAGTATGTATGCATGTCAGTTTCTAAGTTCCTTAGTAACTCCTAAACGGATTTGTATAAATTCATTATTATTCGTCATTAGATTCGTATTGTTAGCGCGAGTGTCACTGGCTATATTGAAATAAAAAACACAAAAAAAATGGCGGATATCGGGTGCCGTATCTTGGAGTTCATTTTTTTTATCTAATCGAATCTATCGAATTGGGCCTCTTCAGTGAATTCAAGCGTGACCTTATGATTGCAGGTTCGACGAAGAGCTGAAAAAGGCTGTTCTGATGAACGTGAGAGGCACCAAGCTGATGGTGGAACTGGGGAAATCGTGCAAGAACTTGAAGGTAATGATGATGTCATGTTACCAAAAGTGTGGTGATAGACGTGGTAGTACAAGATCCCCGGACCAGCTCTCTCACAGAGAGCTCTTCTATACACATTAATCGTGATTCATGGTATACCATGTAATGACAGTCGTCACAGTCAGTGTCCCGAAAGTCTGACAACCAGTCTTACCGACGGGTATCGTATTGCCCAGTACTAACTGGTTTTGGACGTCAGATAAAACACTAGTATTCAGCTGCATCCGGTTATACTGGAAGCCGACACCAACATAGTTGGGAGAAGGCAGGCAGATGATGAAGAAGCAGAGTGTCCCGTGTACATTCTACCTGACACCTCTATTACTCCTTCCAGGGTCACTAGCATGATGTTAACCTCTATTTACTTCTCCACAGCTGTTCATCCATGTGTCCACATCGTACTGCCACCTGCACGAGAAGCTCCTGGAAGAGAAGGCGTACCCCCCTCCCGCCGACCCGCACCAGATCATCCAGGCGGTGGAGTGGATGGATGAGGAGACCATCGCTACCCTCACCCCCAAGTATGTGTGGTTACTCGTAGTTTAAACCCTCGATGCGCGAGTCCAACTCGCACTAGGCCAGTTTTTACCCATGTGCATTTCGGCATGCAAATATAAAATAAAGTTACAAAATATTATTTATTATTCTCGCTCGCTCGCTAGCTGGCGGTGTGGCCTCCGATTTATACGTTTCGAGATATAAAGCTCGCTAAGTTTTGCTGTCCCTTTCTGTATACGTTCGTCTTATTTCTTTTAAAATCGATATGGACAATAGTGTGGGTAATGCTTTACCTAAACTAAATATTAATATTGTAACGTGAAACTGTTTTTTATCTCAAATAAATAAAAAAGGTGCAGTTAAATTGTCTTACTCGCATGCCTGACATGCACCCGCAGTTCACTGCGAGTACACGTTCATACGAACATGTCAAATGTTACTAAAACATCGTCATAATAAAAAAAAAAACAAAATTCACTTTGAGTTTCTCGGCCGGGGGTTACTAGAACGTCTTAAAGCAGGAGTAATTCCAGTGTGGGGACGAGACAGAGCTATACAGGTCGTCTAGCGTGATGGCGCTTGACCCACAGACCGAGTGGTGGGCTATGGTATACCACACTGCTATGGCTTCCCACACTGGAACTACTCCTGCTTTAAGACGTCATGGTAGGCCACCTGTTGGTTAACAGGTGGCGTTCACCTTCAGTGTCAATCATTCACATAAACTCATACCATAGCCCACCACTCGGTCTATGGGTCAAGGCCATACCTGTTACCAGCATGCAAGACTCGAAGATTGGCATTACTGAGGTCATTGACATACTTCTCAAGGCTAGTTAATTTTAGATTAGTGTTGCGTACAACCACAACGTACGACGAGCTACACAGAGTGGTGAATGGGTGTGTAGCATTCATGTGCTTGGCGGTCAAATGATGCTCACACGATTTCGAAAGGCACTTTCTTCTTCTTTATCGAGTCGTTAGTACCTAACCTGCTGTCAGAGATTTTAAGCCGCCCATGAGCCTCTGACTTGGCTTTACATGCCGTCGAGAATATCTCTCAGGCATACTGGTTTCCTCACGATGTTTTCCTTCACCGAAGAAAGTGATAATTATGCAATATGTACATGGATCCGGAAAATCAAAGGTGCGTGGGGTTCGAACTCGAGACCTATGACTTGGCAGTCCGAGGGTCACACCACTAAGCTATCACTGCTTGGTAGGCATTTGTTTGACAGATTTGACGAAAGAAAATTAACAATTTCGTAGCCACCAAAGCCCTGAGAAGGCTAACTAAATGACCATCATCATCTGCCTAGCCTTTTCCCAACTATATTGGGGTCGGCTTCCAGTCTAACCGGATGCAGCTGAATACCAGTATTTTACATGGAGCGACTGCTTATCTGACCTCCACAACCCAGTTAGTACTGGGTAATACGATACCCCTTGGTAAGACTGGTTGTCAGACTTTTTAGCCTTTTTTCGCTAAAAATCTAAAAAAAACGAATATTTGAAATCTGTGGTTAGTCGCTCGCGCCCAAAACTCCATCTTTGCAATGTGACCAAATAATTGAAGAAAGACAGTTTTGTAAACAAAAGAGTGTGCTAGAAAAAGTATATCCTCCGTCTGTGTTCCGACACACTTGGAGGAAATAAAAGGTTTGAGGTATTTCAACGTCAGATCGAGCTAACTATTGTTAGGTTTTTCCAACAGTAATTTCTCATAATAATAAATTGCGCTCATCTTGAAGGTTACTGGACAAGCTGCCCAACTCGTACGCCTTCACGAAGGCTCTCGGGGAGGCGCTGGTGGTCGAGTCCATGGAGCACATGCCGGCTATGGTGCTCAGACCTTCCATAGGTAAGAACACACACCAAACATACATAAACTCACCGACTTTTCCTCGTCGATTGGATTGATTGGATATGGGTGAAGCTCCTGCCACGATCCTTACATACTTACTGCTTGTTGAGGAGCTCAACCGGGGCAGTATTACTGCCATACCTATATCCTCCGTCAAGCATCGTTACTGTGTCCATATGTGAAGAATAATCATATTACAGACATGTAAGACATTTCAGTTCTATCTCCAGGGTGGAAAGATTATATGCGATGCCTCTGGTGTTGTGGACCTTGTTTCCTAAAATCAAAATCAATTTACAATAATCGATTTACAGTCTAACCGGATATAACTGAGCGATTGCCTATGTGATATCTACAAGCCACAACCTGAGTCATCAGCTTCTATGGATCCAGCTGAGACTAGTGTTGATACTTCGACTGACTCAGTACTTGGGCTAGGCAGAGATTCATGAATAGTAATATCCCCAACTGAATCTCTGCTCCCTACAATTGATTCCTGCGCCTTCTGTGTTGTTTGAGTCTCCTCTCTCTAAATTCTCTTCTTCAATCTGTTCATTCTGTACCCATATTACTTTAAATAAAATTATAAGCGATACATACAGCTAACTTAGCTAACCAGGCATGTTTGTCATTCGAAAACGTAACAATTAAAGGATATCTTGTTCCAGTGATTCCAATCTGGCAGGAGCCCGTCCCCGGCTGGACTGACAACATCAACGGACCTACTGGACTACTTATTGGTACGTTTTAATACTTTAATATGTTTACATTATTCGTTTTTAGTATTAAACAGTCTAACTAACCGGTTCTACATAAATAAATACTTTATTTAGTTAGTTACCTACCTAATTTAATATTTGTGTTTAATAATATTTGCATGCTATTTTTATGGCGAAATGTGTCACACACGATCAATGTGTGTGTGTCAATGTGTGTGTGTTGCACTTCATGTCATTTTTACCATCTTTTGTACCACATTTAAAGCAAATAAATAATTTTGACTTTTGACTTTGACTTGTTTTCTGACTAAAAAAACTGAGCGAAAGGTGTCTACATTATGAGGTTGTTATTGTTAAATAACCGGGAAAATGTTTCATTACTGGCAGGTGGGTCAATCATAACGGGTTTAAAAATACCCTTAACGACCTTAAGCCGAAATGCATTTCTTCTCCCCATCATTGTGATCATTATTTTGTTCTGGACCTAGGAACATTTAAGTAATGGAGATATTGAAGGTCAAAGTTTCAACTTTTTTGTAAACACAAGTTTTTAATGTTATAACTTTACTTTGAACGTCACGCATCGCAAGTCAGCTTACCTATAAAGTTGCCGTGGGCGAGGGCTCTTAATATTGTTGAATTGTCGAAACAAAATCGACTGCCACTTCGGCTGTGCATCATGATAACGTTGCTAGATACGTTCCTGAAGTAACTAGTTGACCTACCTACATAAAGTTTGTGCTAACTTCCTTTTTTTTGTACAGGTGCTGGCAAAGGCGTGATCAGATCGATGTACTGCAAGAGCAACAGCTATGCAGACTATCTACCAGTAGACGTGTTCATCAACGGCATCATGATCGTAGCCTGGAACTACTTGAAGAATGGGTATGTTTACTAGTTATGTTACTCACCCTCATCATCTTCCTGCCCTTGCCCCACTCTACTCGTGGTCGGCGCAACACGTTTTCTTCTTCCATTCTCCCCTGTCAGATGTCACGGCATCATTTACTGCTTTCTCTGTCATATCATTCCTCACACAATCCATCCATCTTTACTTTGGCCTTCCTCTTCCTCTCCATCCATCACTTTCATATCACATATACTGATAATAATTTGCTTTATTCCAGGGACACTAAATCAAACATAATCAACTTCACATCGTCAGCCGAGATCAAGGTCACATGGTCGGAGATGATCGAAGCCGGCAGGGAGATTATCATGCACAGAGTTCCTCTCAACGGAGTTGTGTGGTAAGTGCTTACAAAATTGAACCTTATGATAATGTATTTAATGTTTAATTATCTTGCCTCTTGGCTACGAGATGCACAAGCGACACGCGTGTTGCGACAAGGACTGTGAGAGTTAAAACTTTTTTGCAAAAACATTTATCGACTTCCAAAATATACGATACCGCTTGATAAGACTGGTTGTTTGACTTTCGTTCCACTGACTACCTGTAGCGACCGTCAAGGATCTACAAATGACAGCCGGGACCAGCGGCTTAACGTGCTTTCCGAGGCGCGGAGGAAACTCCACAGACCGACCTAGGCAAGCGCGGCTTAACCTGAAGATAGACCCGAGCGGCTGTTATTATTTAGCCACGAGCTCCTCCATGTTGTTGTCTAAGTAACTACATCCCTGCATCTGTCCCCAGGTACCCCGGCGGCTCAATGAAGCACTCTCGTCTGTACCACAACATCTGCGTCTTCTTGTTCCACTGGATTCCGGCCTTCATCATCGACACTTTACTGTTCTGTCTCGGATACAAGCCAGTGTGAGTATTCTCAGCTCAACCAGCCTGTAGCCGACTGCTGGGACATACATCGACCACGAGGGCTCATTGCACGGCCACAACTGCGTACGCGGTTGTGTTATTTCAACGAATATCACACAGCAATCCATTCTAAGGTCACGAGACACACTGACAAGGATTTGGAAGTCATGGGGTGCCTTTACCCAGCAGTGGGAGGACCAGGCTAACAGTCATACAAGGAGCAAACGGACCCTTCACGAAACCGTCCACCAAGCATTGTTTACATCAAACTAAGTAACTCTACGCAAAAATTATTACTGGGAAACTACTTTTTTTGGGGTGAAAAACCACGTTTTACGGTAGGACTCGATGTAACGCATTCACACATTGTGGAGATGGAGATTTTAAAATAAACTTATAAAAACGTTGGAGCTTTGACCCCCAATTCTCCGTAACTAGAAGGTTCCCAGGTATGGTATAGAACAAAAAAATATCCCAGTGACGGGGAGAACAAGTGCCTTTCGGCTTCGTTAGGGGTATCTTCACACCCGTTGATTATTACCTTGTTTTTTACATTCCATGTATTTCCCAGGTTATGCCGCGTCCAGCGCAGGATCACGAAAGGCTTCGAAGTGTTCGAGTACTACACGAACAACCAGTGGGACTTCAAGTCCGACATCGCACAAACCTTGAGACAGAAGCTCAACGCGAAAGAGAGACGGGACTATAAGATCGATGCTGTGGGTGAGTAAGACAACAAGATTGACGTTTCTTGTAATTAAAAAAAAATCATGTTTGCGTAGATATGATATAAAAGAATATAAATGGACTGCGTAAGCATAAGCACCTATATGGACCTCATTGTAGTCTGATAAAAAATAATAATTAATAACTCGACGATCATTGCGCCGATAGTCGTTTCAGCCAATGGCTTAATTGCCAAGAGCCTTCACCAATACCTGAAGAGGCTCTCGTTAGGCAGCTGGATCAAGGGCTTGATACAGAAGGCGGTACTCCTGGAAACGGCTCGTATTTTTATATAGGAGGTTCCTCTCTCTGGAGCTCTGAGCGCCGGTAGCTTGGACCCTGTTTCCTATACCGGTGGATACAACGTCGGTATCGTTGCGTAGGCTCTCCGATTTCAATCCGTACAAGTACTTTTGAATTTTACATCACAAAGTTCTTGCACTAACAGTTTCTGAGTAACAACCCAGGGCCTGTATTCGTGCCCCATTGATAGTAATTGGCCCTCCTCCTGTTACATGGCACTTAAAACATACACTTGCTCTCCCAAAGCTATTCATTTGACAACATTTATTGTATCTTTTACGTCGTCGAAGTGACAAATTTGTCAAACAATATCAGCAATGCGCAATACTACAGAAAAATGTGTTACCAATTGTGTCTGTGGTTATATTTGTAACGCCCCTGCCTACACTGGGTGAATACAGGCGTAATGTTATGTTTCCCCACCAGGTCTGGACATCTCCAAATACTTCGAAGACTGCATCAGGGCCGCGCGAGTGTTCATCCTCAAGGAGTACGACGACACCCTACCGGCCGCCAGGAGGCACATGAGAGTGTATGTGTTACCCGTAGTTTCTCATAAAGCTAATCTGATCCCCTAGCAGATTTAGGAGAGCAGCGGTGGCCCAGTGGTGATGGGTTCGACTTACAAACAGTAAGTCGTGGGTTCGAACTCCGGCAGTCGCATTAGTTTGTGTTTATTTCATCACCACTGCTCTCAAAAACGGTGAAGGAAAACATCGTGAGGAAACCGGCATGTTCTAGAACCAAAAATTCGAAGTCATGTGACATCTACCAACCCGCACTAGGCCCGCGTGGTGGATTATAGCCCATTCCCTCTCATAGAGAGGAAACCTTGTTTCCATTATAGGCTGTGATAGGTCATTATAGTGGGAACATTATAGGCTGATTATGCCTAGCAGATTTTAAACAAGAAGATCAGAAACATTTACTCATCATCGGCCTGCCTTTTCCCAACGGCAGCAGCAGAACACCTGCGTCTACCTATCTGACCTCCAGAACAAAGTTGCTGCGGTTACTTCGGACCGACGGCTGCCAGACCCTAGGGTTATGATTACCCGTTACGACTGTCAAAGACCTACAAATCAACCGGGACCATCGACTTAACGTGCTTTCCAACGCATGGAGGGGTCTAAGTAATGGATGGTAACCAATCCACGTACCGACCTCGGCTAACTTCTCAGTAGCAACCATTACATGGATCACAAAAGTAGCTGGAGTAATTTGGGTGTACCTATAAGTACATATCAGTAGCAACCACGGAGCCTGGATTTGTGCCCAGTTGATAGCAATAGGCTCGCCCCCTATTACACCTCTGCGTAACCCTTCCGAGATTACAGGCGTGATATTATGTTATGTATAAGTACACCTTTGTCTAAATTTTCAGGTAGTAAAGTCATGCGCGTTTTATAAATATTTATCTTTGTTTAATTCCAGAATGTACTGGGTGGACGTAATCGTCCGCTGCCTGTTCTGGGGCCTCATGCTGTACTGGATGAGTGGATGGTTCTCATCGTCCAAGGCTATCGTCGCCAACCACAACACTTCGCCGACTGTCATCGCGATGGATGCTTGAGCCGGCCATCTTGATTTGTGCTCAAAATAGCGGACAAAGCATTGTCATAGGTTTTAGTTGTAATTTCTGTTCTCAGTCATAGTAATATGCTATAAGAATCAAGAATTAATTGCAAGACTCAGTGCATATTAGGTCTATGCCAAACTCTGAGTTTGTTTAAATATCAAAATGATGATTTATTTGAATCTTATAAAAGAAAAGTTGTTTGCTTTTTTATAATAGTTTTCAAGGTTATGTTTACCTCTGGTATACCCAATATTTGTATTTATATCAGATTAAAAACTTTAACCTAGTGTAGATAGTTAATATTTTTAAAGTAAACTCCTAGTTTACAAAAATGTAAAGACTTGCTTTCTCAAATATAGATCTTTGCCCCATTTCTTACTAAGTCGACAGGAGGTATCAAACTATGATGTGAGAACTCTTTAATAATAATCTTATGTCACCGCAAAAAAAGACAGCGCTGCGTGATTGTCAGCTGTCAAAGTTACCTTGAAAACAACCAATCAGCGACAACAGACCGCTGGGCAAAACATTTAGCGCCATCTCTCGGCAAAGATTTCAACAAGGGAATACAATCAAACACTTAGCGCCATCTACGCGGAACTAATTTGACAGCTTTCTTCTTTGTTCGATGACGATTAGTGACTGCTTCGTTCTAGTGGTCGCAACCGCGACTGCTGAGCATGAGGTCGGTTCGATTCCTGGGTAGGGCAAAGTGTTATTGAGTTTTTCCATCAGGAACATCTCAGTAACAGCCACGGAATCTGGATTTGTGCCCGCTTGATAGCAATAGGCTCACCTCCTATTACATGGGACTTTAAACATAACTGGCGAAATGTGGGTGTACTATGAGGTACAGCTCTACTTAAACCCTCGAGGATTACAGGCGTGATGTTATGTCGATGACGATTAAAATTGTCACTCTATTGCAGTGAACTGTGTTACTTATTTAAGGTGTATTATAGAAATAATGGGTGTAAAAATACCCTTTACGAAGCCGTAAAGCACTTATTCTCCCCGTCATTGCGATATTTTTTTTGTTCTAGACCAAACCTGGGAACCTTCTAGTTATAGAGATATTGGGGGTCAAAGTTGCAATTTTTTCACAAGTATCTTTTAAAATAAAAGTTTTTAATGTTATAACTTTACTTTAAATACCGCCACGACCTCCGTGTTATTCAATACATTAATCAGCACAATGTTTTGAGTGCGTCACATTGAGTCCTAATTCGTGATTTATTCACCCCAAAAAAAAGTAATATATTATAATAGCAATATTTTTTGCGTTTAGTTACTTAGCTAATTTTGATGTACAGAATGCTTGGTTGAAGGCTTCGTGAGGAGCCGATTACACCTTGTAGGTATGTTGTACGAGTAGTTTACGAAGGTGTTGATCGCGTTGTATCAAATCAAAGAATCTGAATAAAATTCTAGTAATTGATTTTTTCTTTGCGTTTATTTTAATGTGTTGCGGTTTAGGCTCATATTTTTATTTTGCTTACTGTTTAAAGTATTACCTTGTATATAAGTTTAGTATGCTCAAAAGACTTTATGTAAGTATATAAATTAAAATGTGTAAGATTTTGTTAATGTCGTAGACTTAGATGTATATTTTTTGTATCAAAACGATGTTTTTTAATGAAATAAAAAGTTATCAAATATAACATCCTTGTTTGTTTTATATCTACAGAGTAAGACTGGATGCCGATTACGTCATTATCATTTGTTTAGTTATCTGTGGAAATTTTTATTTCGACACTAGTTTAGATTAATGAAAAATATCTACGAGTGGGAAATATATTGCATGTTGAACCTAATTGCAGTAATAACAGATAAGGGCCAGTTTTCGAGGAAGTGCATTGAAAAAAAAATGTTCATACTATCATTGGTTTATTTTTACACAATTATTACAAGATACTCTTAGCCTTAACAATATCATAGAATGTAGATACTTCACAGATATACACAGACAAAATAAGTGCATTCTATATCAATCTTTCTAATATTTATATCAAAACTCTTTTGAAACATAATTTATTGTGCTGTAAATTCAATCTAAATGAATTTAGTTATTTACAAGGTAGCCCCAAACATACATACAGACGTAACAATTTGGGTTTTTGAAAAGTTTATTATACAATCAGTGAATTTATTTATACATTAAAATATTTTTACATTGTGAAAGTTTATGTATTTTTTTCTTACATATAATGATTGAAACACTATTCAAAAATAATGTGAGTAAAAAACAATAACTTTAAAAAATGTTTTCTAATTTTTAATCATAATTTTCTGAAGATCAACATTGTTTTTATTTAAAAAATGTGATACAAAAAATGTGTTAAATACAATATAATACAATAAAAGCGTGATATACAATTTTTAATAAGTATGTGGTATGTATTCTGAAAGAATTAAAATACATAACAAAATTTATTTTCTAATATTACAGGTAGGTACCTACATCAATATTTTATTTTCTTAAAAACTATACAATGAGATTGTATACAGGGTGGTTTTTTATTCAGATCCAATTTTTCTACATGATCGTCGTTCAAGTGATAGATAATAATTAAGACATTAGAATCCGCATTTATTTTATCTAATTTTAGGTATTTTTTACAGAATACAAAACCCAGTAAAAAATATTCTCATTTTAGAGCTCACTTATACGGTGTCAAATTAAACTAGCAAGCGAAACTCAGCAGAAAACTAAACAAATTGATTCAGTTACTACTTTTGAAGTTTTAGTTTACTTGAAATATCAGTTTATAAATCATTTCAGCGTGTGTAAATTTGGGTGTAAAAAGACCCTTAACGAAGCTGGAATGCACTTGTTCTCCAGCCATTGCGATCATTTTTTTTTCTGGACCATATCTGGGAATCTTCTAATTACGGACATATTGAAGGTAAAAATCCAACATTTTCACACGTTTAAAAAAAATGTTTTAACTTTAAATATCTCGATGACCCCTGTACTTTCCAATGTATTGAGTGCACTACACCGCGCGCATAGGGTGAACTGTAATTTTTACACCGTAACAACAAAAAACAGTTTACCAATAATTTTAGCGGAGTTACGTAGTTTGATGTACAGAAATCTTGGTTGACGGCTTCGTGATGGGTCCGTATACACCTTGTATATTGTTAAAATCAATTTCAAGGTATTTTTTTTTTAATCTCTCAATTAGGGGCTGCAATGGTCAGTTTCGCAGTCTTGAAGCCTAGAGTGCTCGTCCAGCAAAATATGTATAACTTATTTAGATAAATTGACGATTTACTTAGGTATGTAGTTTATAATGTAAAGTCCTCATTCTACCGTAGCCGCCCTGCGACCAGCCTGAACAGATAGTACCCTGTAGCCGCCTGGAACAGCTTGTGGACCCAGTATAATCTGAAACAGAAAACATTAAAATGATTAATTGAAGTTGAACCAGAAAAAGTACGTGTTTCGGTAATCTTCGTGTTAGTGAGTTCCCTTATTAACTGAGACTCAAACATAACTACTGATAACTAACTATTCTTTATGTTGATATTTTATTGATTTTTTAATGATTGTTTAATGATTTCTTTACTGTTTTACTATTTTATTTGTCTCAATTTATTATTTATTTTCTTTTTGTTTAAATGGGTATTTTGCCTGAAATAAAAAACTTTTTTATAACTGGTGAACACCCGCAGAAGATAGTCTAGACTAATTTGTTATGTAGTTCTGCACGCACAACGGCCAATCAAGCTTTACACAATCAGTTTATGTGGATCTCTCATTGTATAGGAAATCTATAAGAAGCGGGGCTAAGTTATACTGGAAATGTAGAGCTTCATGTGCCGCCGTGTGTACGAAGCTTTGTTTTGTCCGTTGAAATGTCATAAATATGGTCGCAGCTCATATTCAGCCTCATTGTAAGATAGAATCAGCCGTTTTCCAATCGGTGTGTTAGCCCAGCCACAGTATGTCTTCGAATTTTTGGTTTATGATACGCTGCACTGCACTGTATTTCGTCGCTACTGCTCCCAAAACATGGTGAGGAAACCGGCATGTCCTAGAACCGGTATTCGAAGACATATCACCTCCACCAGTTTGCACTGGGGCCGCGTGGTGGATTACCCACTCCTTCTCACAGAGAGGACGCCCTGTGCCCCAGCAGTGGGAACATTATAAGAACAAACTCACCTTCTTAACTTTGTCCTCGCCACAGGCAAAGATTCCGCGGTATCCTTAAGAATATACCGCCTAATGCCAAACATATAGGCACCGATATACGAGTCCCAGTCGAAGTCGGCCGGCCAGTGGGGGAAGGCGCCGGCATCCCTGGCAGCCGTCGCGTCCTCGTGGAGCGCTGACAGCTCGGCGACGCCAAACTGCCACTCGTGGTTGGCAAAGTATTCGCCGGTTGCCGCCGCCATTTTGAAACGGCGGGCTAGTTTCATCATTCTGGAGACAAGAAAATGTTTTAAGTAAAGATTATCATCTGCCTGCCTTTTCCCAACTATGTTGGGGTCAGCTTCCAGTCTAACCGGATGCAGCTGAACACCAGTATTTTAAATGGAGCGACTGCCTATCTGACCTCCACAACCCAGTTAGTATTGGATAATACGATACCCCTAGGTAAGACTGGTTGTCAGACTTTTTGGACCACTGACTACCTGTAACGACTGTCAAAGATTTACAAATGATAGCCGGGACCAACGGCTTAACGTGCTTTCCGAGGCACGGAGGAAATTCGGTATATAATGGGTGGTCACCCATCCACAGACCAACCTAGGCAAGCGCGGCTTTACCTAAAGATCCACCCGAGCGGCTGTTATTATTTAGTCACGAGCTCCTCTCTGTTTTAAGTAAACAGCGATAGATTTTCATAGTAAGGTAGTATTTCACCGACGAGTTTTTTTCTAATAGCTCTGCTACTACTAAAAGTTGGTGGTTCTCGTGTGCACCACCGTAAACTAGAGCATCATCATCATTATTATTTCAGCCGGAAGACGTCCACAGCTGGACATAGGCCTCCATCAAGTGTCGTCACATTGACCAGTCCCGTGCGACTCGCATCCAGCGGATCCCCGCAACCTTCACCAATCCATCGGTCCACCTAGTGTGAGGCCTTCCAACGCAACGTAAAGTAGATAAGTCCTATTTATTGTTGACTAATTTGCTCTTAACCTTGATCCTACCTGGTGGAAAGCAATGTGAGATGGCACGCTCGCTTGGCGGGCTAAACACTCGTTCATAGCCTGGCGACAAAACTATTTGCTAGCCAACCCGTTTCTACTAGCTAGCTCTTCTCGCTTTTTGATAACGGGCGGTTGGAAACAGGTGCCAGGTGCAGAAAATGGTGGGATACTTACATAGCCTTCCTACCCTGAGCCCTGAGGAGCAGGTCGTACATGAAGGCTGGCAGGAAGTGGCAGGTTATCTCCCAGAACGTGTTCATGAAGCGCGATTCCGTGAACGAGAAGTTTGGGTACCACATCACGTATCTGTGGAAGTGAAATTGTGTGTTTTAGTACAAAAATCAAGATAAGGTGGTGTTTCAACCTTTACTGTCAGTAAATTTTGTGTAACTGTCATTTTCATAGAATAACGCTGCGTTTCCACCAGAGATGAGCGAGGGATATGTGTGGAACTAACCAATAACATAGCTAGCGTAGCTCAAGCTGTGAAAAAGAAGCGATATTATTGGTTATTTTCACACACATCCCTCGCTACGCAGCCTCGCTCACCTCTGGTGAACGCAGTCTAAGGGAGCGACCAAACGTATCGATGCGGTATCAGAAATAGCTTTATGTCCATGTAAGGATCCATTAGGGTGTCCATTTATTGTACTACATTATAACAAATAAATGAATTTGAATTTGATAAAGCAAAATATCAGTGTTTTACATAGAGTGACTGCCTATATGACCTCCAAAACCCAGTTACTGGTTAACACGTTGCCATTTGGTAATACTAGGAACCCATAAGTGACACCACGGCCACAACCTCAGATAATACTACGACTAGCCACGCGACTCTCGCGACTATTACAACACGCTGCGTGCTTTAGCGTGTGCTTGCCTCGTGGCCAAGCAGTTAGTAAATAAAAGGATATTAGAGTAAGCTTACTTGGTGGGATTCTCTAGCGCCCATTTGATGCACAGCTTGGTGAACTGGCCCCATTGGAGAGGGTTGATAGATCCAGACGTCACGTTGTAGACTGGGCAACGACCCGGCCTGAAAAATGAAAAAAACCATGATTGAATTTATCTGTATTTTTATTTCATAACAAAATTAAAATTAAGGAAATTTTAAAACACTTAGTCGATACTTCCCGTGACCTAAGGGCTGGCTTTTACCTTGGACAGAGGCTAACTGTTGCTATACAACGTGGTAACGCCGCCAGTCTCTTAGGGACTTTACTAATTAAATTTTAGTTGCCCATTCGCAAGGCTAGTTTTACGGAAAACAGCGGGCAAGGTCGATGCCTACAAATGGCCAAGTTATGGTTAGATATGGTCATGACTGATTTGTGTGAAACAGGCAGCGTAAAGGGCACGGGCGCTTTTTAAAACAAGGTTTCTTATAACTGAGTACATTTTAAATCACTAGGGTAGCACTCTGCTGGATTCCCGACTCTCATCTCAACGTCGCGAGTTAAAAATCTCATTTTCTCAAGACTCACTGCTTAACGCCTTGTCTCCAGGCCGCCACAATGCAGGAGTTGACCACCATGTCGACCGGCACCAAGTCTACCACGTAGCGCTCCCGGCAGTAGCCCGAGCGGTAGGTGCCACGGGATATCTCCATTATCAAACCTGCAAGATAGGCCAGATTGATTCTTAAGATTGGCGAAATACATACATAATGGCGTCCTAGGAGAAGCCCCAGGACACAATTGGCATTTTCTATGACCTCTCAAAAGCGTTCGACTGTGTTGACCACAATACACTGATCTGTAAATTACACCACTACAGAATATGTGAACAAGCTGCTGATCTTTTTATTCCTGCTTATAAAACAGGTCATAAAAAAAGTCTGGAATAGGCGACATCCTATGTCTTTAATTAAGATAGGCATGGCATACCCAAGGTTCAATTTTTGGGCGTTTCCTATTTCCGGTTAATATTCATGATCTAATTTACATGCTGGCTTACTTATCGGATATAATTATATTTGCTGATGACAGTTCGCTTAATTTTAAAATACATAGATAAAAAATATTCAGATGCATGGCATGTCAACAAAAGTCTAGCCCTTCTCTCGAAATGAATTTCGCATTTAATAATATAATCTTTTAATATTATGCGAAAAAAAACACGTTTTCATTACTTATATGAATTGTGGCATTCTTCCTTTCATTTCCTTTTTCCTTTCCATTCATTAATTTTAAAAGCGAAAGATCTATGAAACAACGGTAAGTCCTGCTGTCCGGTTTAAATTATGCGAAGGGTAGGATGATGATTGTTGTTTAAAAGCTAATCCAACTCACCAGTAACTCCGTAGACGTTATCGATCCATCCTGGGTACGGTTCCTGAAGAGCAGCGGTCACTGGAAATAACACAAAGCTACTACTTAAGTAACAGCAAACAAGTTTAGACGGCAAAGGCCAGTTTGAGGTCAATAGTCTCCCCCCTATTACGTGGGACTTAAACGTAACTGGCAAAATATTGGTTTAAACAACGGGAAAAAAATATCAGCTGTCCCGTTCAAAACTTTATTTAAGGGACAGCTGCTGATATTCGTCCCATAGAGGAAGTTGTTCAATATATGACCACACGTTTTTGAGACACGCTGTATGCGTGCCTACACCTCTGACTAACGTTCCGGGAATAAAAGGGGTGATGTTAAATATTAATCAGCTGAAGAGTTCGTTAGTTTGACCGCGCTTATCTCTGGAACTATCAGTCGGTTTTGAAAAAAATGTTTTAGCATTTGATCCGATTCTTGAGAATGGTTATTTTAATATCACTCTAAGGAACGAACGGCGGGTAAAACCGCGGGGTACAGCTAGTGTAATGTAAAATAGCAAGTAAAAATAATGAAAGTTTAAGGTGCTTCACATTTTCATTGGGTACTTGACAGTACTATCCTACTTCCTTCGAATATTATGAATACGAAAGATTGTGACGATGTATGGATGGATACTTGTTACTCTTTCACGCAAAAACTCCTGAACAGATTTGGATGAAATTTAGAAAACAGATAGTGTATAACCTGGATTAATATGTAGGATACTTTTTATCCCGGTACTAAGATCCTGCGAGACAGTACATAATACCACGCGGGCGAAGCCGCGAGCATAAACTAATACCTATATAATTTTGTTGCGCAATCTCAGAATGGTGTCATCGAAGAAATGTCAGCAGTCTCGACAACTTAGCCTGTTTAACGATATTACCTGGGCTTGCTATCCTTATTGAGCCATAGGCAAGTAAGTAACCTGTATTACCGTAGTCTCTCACTTTCTAGTTGAGCAGTTACATCGGCTCATAATATTACCTGCTTCGTTAGCTTAATGTGTGTTATCCCCTCATTTCTAATTGTACATAATATTTACTTAAGCTAGTCTTAGTGTTTTTTGAACCAATTTGACTATTGTTATAGTCGTTAATAGGTTAATTTTATTTTATAATTTTACTGTCCTAATTAAAATTGTGCTAAGTAAAGTGATGACCTGAAATACAGGTAAACCTAGATCGGGCAGGTCGCTAAAAAACATTTGAATTCATCATTATCATTACTTGCAACAGTTAAATATATTTTAGTTACAGTTTACTTTTAAGCACTAATTTTACCAATGTATGAGAAATTTCACTAAGCGCCTAAATGTACACTTTTGTAATACTTTTTTTAAATAAATTATTCTTATTCTTAAGGATCGGAAGAGCTTATACTGAGCAAGAGCCTGTCGACAAGCCATTCTCACATAATCATCATCTGCCTGCCTATTCCCAACTATGTTGGGGTCTAACCGAATGTACCTGAATACCAGTACATGCACATTTACATGGAGCGACTGCCTATCTTACATCCACAACCCAGTTAGTACTAAACTTATACTGTCACTTACGGGATATCTTCCGTGATTGTTAATTGTTTTGAGCTCCCGACATATCGACGCTGTTGCAAGCACCATGATCGCGGGATGACTAGAGAATGCGGGTGGATGCAAATATTACATTTTGATATAAGTGGGGAAACTTTGTTATTGCATTCGAGAAGGAATTAACACCCGAGCTGCAGGCGAGGGTGTTATGGAGCCAAGAATTGTAGTAACAAATGCCCACGCGTATCAAACGACGTTTTTCAATGTACTTTCGAAAAAATAAAATCTTAGAACGGAAAGTATTTTGTCTGGAACAGGACAGTACAAGTGTAAGACTCCTGCTAGTTATTTTTCATAACTCACCGATTGGAAAGTCCATTTTCATAGAAAAACACATATTTTGCTTTCGTCGAAAGACATTGTGGTACGAGTACATACATTTTTAATTGAAGTTATTGGAAAACCCTCGACCCCTGCCGCGACAATCGATATGATTGCTGTATGTCAAAGTACATAATATGAATTTATGATGAGCGTGGCTTTCGATAGACTACTTTCTTTCTTCATCGTGTGATTAGTGTCTAACCTGTACGCCTAGCATGACCACCGTAGAAACGGGTTTTGTCGACGGAAGAATCGACAAAATGACAGCACAACAAAAGAAATCTGTCATTTTGTCGATTCTTCTGTCGACAAAACCCATTTCTACGGTGGTCATGCTACGCGTGCTGGTGTCCGAGTTTTATGCCGCCCATGGACCTTTGACTCGGCTTTACATGCCGTCGAGAAATATCTCTCAGGCATGCTGGTTTCCTCACGATGTTTTCCTTCACCGAAGCAAGTGATAATTATACAATACGCACATGAATCCGAAAAAATAGAGGTGCGTGTCTTGGGTTCGAACTTGAGATCTATGACTTGACAGTCCAAGGGTCACACACCACGAAACTATCACTGCTTGCTTCGATAGGCTGTGAATCTTGCTTTTTAAAACATAATCCCTCTTTTAGGTCAGTTGGGTAAAAAAGATCTCTGATTGACCAAAATATAACGAACTAACTCATATAAACTTCCTGTCTTTTCCAAACAACGTTGAGGTCAACTTCCAGTCCAACCGGATGTAACTAGTACTTGTAATACTATACCCCTTAGTAAGACTGATTGTCAGACTTTCGGGTCACTGACTACCTGTAACGACGGTCAAAGATTAAAAAATGAACCAATAACTTAGCGTGCATTCTGAGACACGGATGATCACTTGATCACCCATCCACAGACAAACTTCGGCAAGAGTAACTTAACCTTCAATCGATCCGTGCGGCTGTTATTATTGAACCACGAGATATAAATGAGGCCTCAAAACACTACCTGACTATAAACAAGAAGGTACATAAATAATCTTGATAGACGACTATCAAAAACGATTACACTTGTACAATACATTACAATATTCATAGTACTAATACTTAATCAAATTAAAATCAATTCATTGTATGCATATACTACTAAATGCTTTGCTTTGTTCCTATAAAAGGACAAACCGTATTAGTGATAACCTTGGAACTGGTCAACTCAAAGAAACAATTTAAAGCTAGTGACGTCAAGGTTAAGCAGCGCTGGCCAACGTCGGTCCGTGGATGGGTGACCGTCCATTACATACAGAGTTTCGTTTAACCGTTGGTTCTGGTTGTTATATCTAGATCTTAGATCTTTGACAGTCGTAACAGGTATTCAGTGGTCCGAAAGTCTGACAACCGACGTACCCAGTACTAACTGGGTTCTGGAGGTCAGATAGGCAGACGCGTCATGTAAAACTTGGTATTCAGCTGCACCCAGTGAGACTGGAAACCGACCCCACATAGTTGGGAAAGGCAGGCAGATGATGATGGAGTGACAACCAAAAAGTTTGTAATAAGATATAAAAGAAGTCTGACACCAGTGACAGAAAATTTGTTTCATGTTCGGTTGTCAATATTGTCATGAAGTTTAGATTATAAATGTGCATGTATAAGGGTAAGGCCATGCAGAGATGTGCTAGGCCGCTGAGCGGTGCAAGGATGGGAAGCGACGCTGTGAAACGGTGCGCAGAAGACCGTTGCGAGGCGATGTGTAGCGGGCTCGTTTCAGATGCGAGCGATAACCACACCGTCTAGTAACTGCTATTTTTTCGCTCGCATACGTCCCTAGCACACATCCCTCGCACATATCCTTGCCTTGTTTTGTATGTACAAAAACCTCGCTCCGCTGAGCCGTTTCCACTAGAACTGCGCTGAGCGAGGCTTGGTAAATGAAGTGATTCAATTGGTTCTTAACAAACATATTCCTCGCTACGCATCCTCGCACATACCTGGTGGAAACTCAGCCAAAGAAATCATAGAACGATGTTCACCAATTAGTTCACCCACATTTCACCAGTTCTGTTAAAGTCCTATGTACTAGGGGGCGACCCTATTGCAAAAAACCGGGCACAAATCCAAGATTCCGTGAGAAACTGATAAAAAAACTCAGTAATTTTTTACCCGACCTCGGCATCAAACTCAGAACCTCACGCTCGGCAACCTGACATATTCTAACCACTGAACTGGTCTATATGTCATGTCATTGTACTCATTCCAATTGTAAATTTGGTCACCTTGCCTATTAAATAGTGTCTTAATAAGGCTAGAATAAACGATGGGTCATGAATTAAAATTGCTAATATGGCTGTCCCACGTAGTTGCTAAACTTAGTGCTATAATTGTAAAGTACCCGAACGTTGTTAAGCTCTGGGTTTAAAGAGCGGGTTGTTATTTTGAGAGGCCTTTGCGCAACAGTGGGTTGACACAGGCTTAGTGACCAGTAACCAATAGTTCATATGAAGAGACGCCTCCGTGCACGTTAAACCGTTGGTCCCGGCTGTCATTTCAAAATCTTTAGGGTAGTCAAAGGCCCGAATGTGTGGCAGTCTTAACAAGGGTCTTTGTTTTAGTCTTTTTATACGTGTAGTTTGTGGACTAGCTACACGCAGCGGACCGTCAGTGCCCTGCGGGTCTAGTATAACAATGCTTTCAGGTTGCTGATGGGATTGCGTCGCTACTGCAGTGCGTCAGCGATGTTTGCTAAAGGTCAAGTGGACGGCTTTCACGCCATTATACGTAAGAGAGCAGCATCGCTGATGCGAAGGGTGAGGGGCAGTCCCAACAGCTACCTGAGTGTTATTGCATAGCTTTAAGCTATCTTGATGTACTACTACTAACACTCTATGGACCGAAAAGTCTGAAATAAATGTTTTGAATTAGAATTTGTTACCTAGGAACTTGGAGGTCAGATAGGCTGTCGCTCAGTACAGAAGTATGGAAGAAACCAAAAATGCTGCGTCGACCACAAATAAATTGGGATAAGGACAGGAGAATGATGGTGATGAATGGGACACCAAGATTTAGAAAAACTTCGTCTTTATATAGATTTGTTCTTGTCACTCATACATACCTAAATGACAGTGCCTTTTAAAAGCTCGATGATATTTAATCCCTGAGATCGCATCAACTGCCTGTCGTCGCCAAACTATGTTGGGGTCGGCTTCCAGTCTAACCGGATACAGCTGAATACCAGTATTTTACATGGAGAGACTGCCTATGCCTATCTGATTTGGCTGAGGAGCTCGTGGTTAAATAATAACAGCCGCTCGGGTCGATCTTCAGGTTAAACCGCGCTTGCCTAAGTTAGTCCGTGGATGGGTGACCACCCATTATCAACCCAGTTTCCTCCGTGGCTCGAAAAGTGCGCCAAGCCGTTGGTCCCGGCTGTCATTTGTAGATCTTTGACAGTCATTACAGGTAGTCAGTGGCCCTAAAGTCTGACAACCTCTGTTACCAAGAAGTATCGTATTACCCAGTACTAACTAGGTTGTGGAGGTCAGATAGGCAGTCGCTCCATGTAAAATACTGGTATTTAGCTGCATCCGGTTAGACTGGAAGCCGACCCTAACATAGATGGGAAAAGGCAGGCAGATGATGACTGCCTATCTGACTTCCACAACCCAGCAACTTAGTAACAGGCTAGCTCTTATCAAGACTGGTTGGTACTCCCGGGAAGGTGCTCTACCAGCCTTGAAGTCGTAAAAAACCTTGCAAAAAATTATGAAGCTTGACCAAGTAACTACTTCATAATAAAATATTGATTACCAGCGCACCAATCATAGACCCAATCGATATCCTATGACTATTTGATGAATGCCATGAGAAATGGAGTAAAATCGTCACCTGGTGGGAAACAGTACAGCTTGATGCTTATTAGGAACAGTTGGGTGACCCTACGATGTTCCCAGAGAGGGGTGTGGTTCTCCACTTTTGGTAGTAATTTTCAAGTTGTTTATTCATCGCAGGAAAAGATAAGGTTGAAAAAAGTGTTATTTAAGCTTTTACCGACCTATTTTTGAAGGCTTTGACCATTTTTTTATTTGTAGGAAAATGTCTAAGGGACAGCCCTGCACAGACTGATGGGGTGAATTCAGTATATGATACTAAGGGACTACTCACACTTATTCAGCTCCATTCGCGTTTCGCTAAACGAGTTTGGTCTCACTTATACAATTGTGTGTTCACTTCAATGTTCAACGTTTATAACACCCGCTAAGGAGTTAAATTTTCCCAAATCCTCTCTTAGCGGATGCCTACGTCATAATAGCTGTCTGTATGCCAAATAGCCATGCGTTCAGTGGTTTGAGTTGCGCCACAGAATAAAATTAAAAAATAGTACTACGTGGTTGTGCGTTGATAGTCAGTCAGGTCAAACGATTTCATATTAGTATAGACTAGCGACCCGACCCGGCTTCGCACGGGTAGACTAGAGCAAGGCGGCTTGACATTTTCCGACACTTCCAACAATTACCGTCATCTTTCAACCAATTTACACAAAACCTTATATACTTAAACCTTCCTCATGAATCACTCTATCTATTGGTGAAAACCGCATGAAAATCCGTTCAATAGTTTTTGACTTTATCGCGACGAGATAGTCAGACGCGGCGGAGGACTTTTTTTAAAATGTTATTATTGATTTCTGACAAACTTACAAAAAGGAGAATGTTCACTCAAGGTTAACGATTGCTGAGCAAATTGACACACTAAGCCATCACCCAATTTGTTCGATTGCCAAAGAATGACAGGTGCTGTTATTTGATTGAATTGCATTAGTAACGCTGAATTTGTAACAGTTAAAATTAGGTGTTTAACGTTTTTGTTTTTGTTACACCTGTAACTAAATATATCGCGATATATTAGTTACTAGCTGTTGCCCGCGACCTTCTTCTGCGTGAAACTATTATACAAAAAAAATTACTTACCTTTTCGAATCAGACTTTGTTACCAATTTCAAGGGTTTTTTTTACGGAACCCTAATTATTTTTCTAAAATAAAAGTAACCTAACTAGACCTTATAAAATCAGCTATCTGCCAGAAAAAGTCCCGTCAAAACCGGTCCAGCCGTTTAGACTAGCCGGAACAAACAGACATACAGACAGATAGAAAAAAATTGAAAATAAATATTTTCATATTCAGTAAAAAGCTGTTGTATTGATATTACAAACAGACACTTCAATTTTATTCTATTTTGTTTGTATTGATTGACACAGAGAGCAAGAAAATTGCAATGTGAGCCTTCACATTGCAATTTTTTGTGACTTGGCCTGTTCTTGGTATTTCTTGCTATTATGATGATTACTTTAATGATATGACTTATGATGCATATTGTGACGGAAAGAGTGATGAATATGAAGGAGGAGAAGGAGGCCAAAGAAAAGATGGATGGATTGTGAGAGGAATGATATCAAAGAGAAAGGAGTAAATGATGCCGTTACGTCCGACAGGGGAGAATGGAAGAAAAAAACGTGTTGCGCCGACCCCAAGTAGAATGGCAGGGCAGGCAGATGATGATGTTCATGCCATGACTTACCTATCGAAGGTCTGATGATGCATACAGGTAGGTTGGTGTAGCTGTACACTATGGACTCCGCCAGCGCCTTCGTCAGGGTGTAAGGGTTCGGATGCTCGCCCTGAAAGTAGAACGATACGTTACGACTTGCTGAGAAAGGAGTCTTGAAGGCAAAACAAGTGACGAGCGCTTTCAAACTGTGTCAAATGTAATGCATGTCTGCACCACTCCATGTCCACTTTATGGGTGCAGGTCAAGGCGGCACTGCTTCTCAAGAACATATGCTTCGATATGTCAAACTTGGTGCATTTGTGTTAGTTCTGTGTTTTCCCGCCTGCACAGATAAGTTGGCTGAAGTGTGTTCCGACCTTAAACAGGATCGACAAGATAAGCTTTTCGGTTCTTCTTCTTCTTTCGTGTCGATGGTACGACTTGTCTACAGTTCTTGGGTCCAGTATGTGGCCACGTTAATTGCGGCGTCTGTTGCGTCTTTTAGATCCCATAAAGTGCAGTTGTTGGGACACTCCAGCAAGTGGGACGTCGTCTGGTCGGAAGCGCCGATTTTCACTGCGTGTCGTAAGGATCTTTAACTCCCCATTTGGCCAAATTGCGATTCCTTGGGTTTAACTAATTCGGGAGGTGGTTGGTGCTTCTCTTCCCTTTCGATAGCTTATGTCAGTATCATATAAAGGGTGATAAAACACTCTTAACGAAGCCGGAAGTCACTTGTTCTTCCCATCATTGGGATCATTTTTTTTAACCATACCTAGGAAACTTCTAGTTACGGAGATATTGGGGGTCCAAGTTCCAACTTCTTCAAAGTTTTTTTTAAAATACAAGTTTTTAAAATTATAACTTTACTTTAAACACCTCCCAACCCCCGTACTATTCAATGCATCCATCAGCACAATGTTTTGAGTGCGTTATATTGGGTCCTAGGGTTTTCATCTATTCATAAATAATAACCCGATTAAAATAAGGGTAACCTGGTCGTTCCCTGCTATTAAGGAATAATTCCAGTTAAAAATCTGTTTCTGAATCCCTGAATATTTTCTTTTTTATCCCTGCGTGAATCACTCGTTTGCTGCGCGTGAGACAAGCATCCTCTAGCTAATTCTTTTTTTTTGTACTTCCCGCTGTCGCTTAAACTATTGGCGAAGAGCTTACACGGGACTTCAACAAAACATAAGCGTGCGAAAGTTACATAAAATACATACACACATACCTAAACTCACGGTTTTGTCCCATGTGGATAGACATAAACTAAAACACGCCATCTGCTAATAGTGGCGGTTCCATCAAAGAAGCATCAAAACCCAACTTTCTCGATTAATAAAACATCACTTATCAAGTAGTGATACGCCTCTTCCACGTTCATACATCTAGTCATACACGCACGCCGGTTGAAGTACTACGCACCTGACCTATCTGAAGAACCTCACCAATAGGATTGCTCTCGTATAGCAAGTCCGTTTGTACCTGTAAAGTCTCGGAGATGACCTCCACAGTCTCCGGCGGCAGCATCTTGGTGCACCTCACGATGCTGTCTGGGTCGTAAGGAGGAGGGTAGACCCTCTCCTCGATGAGGGAGCGCGGGGCGTTGCTGTAGGCCGTGGAGACGTGGACGAGCGCCTGGCGGGGAGAGGACGTTAAAAAGATACTGTCACAGAACAAACAAGGGGAGGGGAGACCCTCTCCTCGATGCTGTAGGTGGTGGATACGTTGTTCAGACCCTAGTAGGAAGAGGGCATTTGCAAGGAAGTCACGTAATTTCGAGGGTAGGGTAGACTCTCTCCTTGGGCAGGCAGACCGTGGGGACATGGATAAACACCTGGTGGGGAAACATGAAGTGGAGAAGAAACTGACATGGTGGTAGATCAGATACGAGTGATGCAGACGATGCTCTGTGAAGACTAACTTCTTCTATGACTGAGAGTGCCATATTTCCAGCTATGTTTGCGCAATTGGTAGTGGAAACCTGTACTTATAAACTTAAAATTAAAATCTTTTAAACAAAATTGGATTACAAGATATAGAAAGAAAGAATATACATTTATTTACACTCACAAGTGCACACAATAGAAATCAAGTGCAACACTAATTGAAAAAAATACCTCAAAACGCCCGCCGTCAAACGTCACTTTGGGAGAAGACAAACTACCTAGTTGTGAACACAATTCTTAGTAATTTAACAAAGCAAAACTATCGCAGACCGTGGACGTGGACTCTGAGAAATTCATTTGTATTTAAATTGTCAAACTCCAATTCCTGCAACCGCGTCCACAATTCACCGAACCATTTTTATCGAACTACATACAATAGAACTAACCTTCAACTTATGCATATCCTCAGCCAGTTTCAGCAGCGAAGCTGTTCCCTGCACGTTGAGGATGGTGGCAACATGCAGAGGTTCCGTGAACTTGACCGTGGCGGCCGAGTGGAACAGCGTAGTCACCTTGCCCAGTAGTTCTCGCTAAAGAATTAAGGAAAGGGGAATTATTTGAAAAGGTACAAAATTTTAGTTCTTCTTCATCGTGTGGTTAGTAGGTACCTAACCTGGTGTGAGTTTTTATGCTTCCCATGGACGTCTGTGAGCAGAGGTCTACCTAACTGTTCTTAGAAACAGGCTTCTGTCTTGTATAAAGAGATAAAATAGACTCGTGCAAGGTCAAAAGGCAACACCCCGTCCTCATCATCAGCGTACAACAGTCCACTGCTGGACATAGGCCTCCACCATCGCACGCCACTCAACTCGATTCTCGGCAACTCTCATCCAGTTACCCTGCGAAGATCGTCGCACCTGAGGGCGTCCCGACTCACGCTTGCCGTTTCGCGATCTCCACTCAAGGGCACATATATCCCGACGGTCATCGGTCCTACGCAATATGGGCAGTCCATTTCAGTAAATTACTGCGATATTTAAAAAAAAAAAAAAATCACACACCTGTTCCGGGCTGACTCCAAGGTTGGGTGCGGAGACGTCGCCGGTGATCGGGTACAGCTTCCCCAGACGCTCGGGCCAACGGGTGCGGATGCGGTCGAAGACCTAGGGAGGAGGTGGTCTTTATATCTTGTTTTGTCAGTATATTACTGTTTCTTATCCGTGTTCCTGGTACGACAATATTTTTTATTGGAACAAAATTCGACAATTCCATGGCGTCGTTAGTGGCAGCGCAGGCACTTTTGCATTTCTAAAAAAATTCTAGGGTCGAATGAAAATCCAACAAATAACATTTATTGAGATGTTCTTCATGTACTACTGCTACTGCGTCGGTGGTCTAGTGGTCGGCAAGTGCGACTGATGAGCATGAGGTCCTGGGTACGATTCCCAGGTCAGGCATAACGTTATTGGATTTTTCATTTGGAATTTCATCGGGGACTTAACTAAACATAACTGGCGAAATGTGGGTGAACTACTTGTCACACCTCAGATTAACTGAACGGTATCCCCGTTAACAAGCGCGATGTTTCGTTATGTTATGTTCTTGTTGGTTTTTAGTGTTATTAAAAACGGCCATTAATCTTAGGCCTGTAACGCACTACTGGTTAGCTGCAATGCGGCGCGCAAGGCGGCAACGGTATACTGTACCCTGGTACAGTATCCTAATAACTAGTAATAACTATAATAACTTAATATTATAAATGCGAAACGAAGTTTGTTTGTTACCTTTTCACGCTTAAACCACTGAACCGATTATCCTGAAATTTTGCATATTACGTTGTCAGGTGTGCAGAAATGGACATACTTTTCATCCCGAAAAAAAGTACTGTTCCCGAGGAAAACAACAATAACGTTCTTATGATAATAGATGGCGCCACGTGTCTTTCGAATCATGATTGAATTATATTATTACAAGCAGAGTACAACCCGAATTGATTGTCAAATTCTAAATGAGCGCGAGCGAAGCCGCAGGCTAAAGCTAATCAGTTATAATGCGGCCCATCGCAATGGTTTCTATTGCCATTTTTAACTTTTTCTTTGCATTTTTCGTCTGCATAATCAACGCATTTGCTATCCCATAAATTTAGCAACTACAGGTGTCGATCTTTAAGGTTAAGCCACGCTTGCCAAGGTCAGTCTGTGGATGGGTGACCATCCATTACAGTCCGACTTTCCTCCGTGCCTGAGAAAGCACGCTAAGCCGTTGGTCCTGGCTGTCAATTATGGATCTTTGACAGTCGTTACAGGTAGTCAGTGGCCCGAAAGTCTGACAACCAGTCTTACCAAGGGGTATCGTATTACCCAGTACTAACTGGGTCGACTGGGTCGTGGAGTTCAGATAGGCAGTCGGTTCACGTGATATAAAGGTGGGAAATATACGATTTCATATAAAAGAAGCTCAAACTCAAAGCATTCATTTCAAATAGACCATTACAGGCACTTTTGCATTCTTAAAAAGATGAAGGTACAGTCCCAGTCACAAGGCATAATAACTTGTGAAAGTACTGTAGATGCCCATTCCAAAGCGTAGATCTCTATGGAGAAGAACGGGCAAGAAACTCCATAAGAATGCGGTCTGCCGCAACGACAGTAGTGCGTTGAAGGCTTACTTACCGACGGAGTGTCTTAAACAGAGGCACATAACCAAAAATCTAAATGTTAGGCCTCGCAGTTATGGAAGTAAGGGAGAGGGAAGTAAGAGAGTGCCCAATTTCTGTAACCAAACAACTTAATCGATCCGGTAGGTTCGGAGCAAAATGGCTGTGACAGACGGACAGACAAACAGAGACACAAGTGATCATATAAATAAGGGTTCCGTTATTTGGACTTGCACAAACCCCACGCAAAAAATATAACAAAAGAAAATATTCAAACCCACAAACCTGGTGTTTCAGCAGTTCCTTATACCTTTGCTCCACAGACAAACCCCTCTTCGGCCTCATCAGGATATAGACGGTCTTGATTCCAGGACAGCTCCTCAGGAGTTTCTCCAGCAAAGCCTTGCCAACGAAGCCTGTTCCTCCAGTGACCAGGATCACGGAGTCTTCATAGAAGTCGGCGATGGCTTCTGAAGACTTGTCGGGCTGTTCCAGGTTGATGTGCTGGCTTTCGTAGTTGAGGTTGAGGGTGTTCAGGTCGTTGCCGTTCAGCATTTCTACGTGTTTTCTAGAATTGATGGAAGGATTTTTGTAAAATAAATAACTGAACAACTAAACCCATACCATAACCAAAGCGAATGCTCGATTGTCACTAATTTGTTAGAAAAAACCGGCCAAGTGCGACTCGGACTCGCGCATGAAGGGTTCCGTACCGTCGTAGTAGAGCCCTCTTTAATTTTTAACTTATTTTTTTTTTTTTTGTTATGTCGGGAACAGAAATACACCAATTCTGCGAAAACTTCAACTGTCTCAACTTCAACTTACCTATTACGGATCATGAGATATAGCCCGCTGACAGACAGATGGACGAACGGACGGACGGACAGCGGAGGCTTAGTAATAGGGTCCTGTTGTTTATCCTTCTAGTGCGGAGCCCTAAAAACCAGTACCACCTTTGTGTCGGCGCGACGACGCTTTCAGGTTCGCCGAACAAAATGAACACGGCGGTCTTCTGTTCACTTTGGTTAGGACATCGGATAAAGGTAAACGGTAAAAAGATGTTTACTTATATACTTATGCTTGAAACTAAAGTTAAGTTATTCCTAAGTTGATCCAGATAACTTAAAGTTTTTAATTAACATAATGTAGGCATAAGGAAAAGGAATGACACTTACTGATATTCGTCCATTTTATCCGTTGACATAAATTTTGAATCCATTTTGAACCGAAGTCGCTTCCAAAATATTATAAGGTCTGTAACAAAATACATAATTACTTGTTATTATTTTAATTACCATCAATATTTTACGATGAATGGACTGTGTAATGACATGGCAAGAAAGGATGGCTGATGAGATGACGAGTAATAGACGAGTATGGAAGAAGAAGACATGCTGCGCCGACCACATGTGAATTGGGATAAGGGCCGGAGGGATGAAGATGGGCCTAGAGGCTACGCTGATGATGATACAGCCTGACACTGACCTATAAAGGCTAGGCAAATGATGATACAGACTGACACTGGCCGGCAAATTGCAAAAAACGCAAAAATTGAATTTCGCGCGCTACCCGGGCGTTTTCAGCGGGGACCTTCATGCCTTGACTGTACCTATTTTGAACCACCATCATCAATAATTTTATTGGGTTTAAAGTCATGTCTAAGGGGTAACATCGCAAAGGTAAAAGTACACAGGTGAGAGAGAGGCCGGGAGTTTGAACTCCACGCGTTGTTCTATTACCACATAGTTTGTATTGTGAAGACGTGACGAAAATGAAGGGAACAGCTGCTCGGATCGATCTTTGGCTGGTCTGTGGATGGGTGATCACCCATTACCCATACTGGGTGTCCTCCGTTCTTAGGAAAGCATGTTAAGCCGTTGGTCCCGGCTGTCATATATCCATCCCCCCCACCCCCAACTATGTCGGGGTTGGCTTCCAGTCTAACCGGATGCAGCTGAATACCAGTATTTTACATGGAGCGACTGCCTATCTGACCTCCACAACCCAGTTAGTACTGGGTAATACGATACCATTTGGTAAGACTGCTTTTAAGCATTAATTAATAAAACCATGACCAAAATATAACTGGAGAAATGATAAGCGGAGGTGTGATTACAGGCGTGATATTATGCTAATTTTGGTATCGCTTAATGTTAGTGAAAATGGACATCTTTGTTTTCTTAAATTTTAACGTGCTCTAATAACAAATTGACTGTATGTGACAATTTCTATCCGACTGCAACAGAGCCCAAAAAGAGGGTAAATGCTTTCATTCTGCAAGACGTCGTCGGTACGTCAATATTCTTACGTAAAATGAAAAGTTTACAACGGATTGCTTCATTCATAATACAAATGAGGTTTTTGGAACTTATTAACATACTATTTCACATGGTTTGGCTCGGTTGTATTGACGCATTTTGCGATCAAACTAAGGGGCGTTTCACACTTCTTTCGTGTCGGCACAAGTCAGAAATCAAACCTTTTTTTTTCAATTAGGCCATTAAAAGGAACTTTGGAATGTCAAACTTTCCAAGGAAATAGAATTGATTTCTTGTTGCTCATTCGTAAAGCAGGAAAGTCCTTGGTAAGAAACTATTTAAAAAAGTTTCGATTCGATCATTTAGACAGTATTTTTATACATCAACAAAGCCGTTTCGAAACAATCCCCACACATTTTTGAGTACCATTTGGCAATCGGTAAACTACGTTCGGCATTGACCGTCTCGGCACAATTCAAGGTAAATCGAGTATGTTTTTCCGGAAAACTTAACTATGTTGAGACTTGAGGTCGGCTTCCAGTCCAACTGGATGTATACCAAATATTCATCTGCATCATTTGTCATATACAATGGAGCGACTGTCTGATCACAATTCAGTTACGCTAGTAAATAAAATACAAGCATAATCAGCCTTTAATTTTCCCACTGCTGGGGCACACGGCCTCCTCTCTATGAGAGAGAATGGACTATAATCCACCACGCGGGCCCAGTACGGGGTGGTAGATGTCACATGTCTTCGGTTTTTGGTTCTAGGGCCTCACGATGTATTCCTTCACCGTTTTGAGAGCAGTGGTGATGAAATAAATTACACAAAGTAATGCGCCTGCATGGGTTCGAACCCACGACTTACTGTTCCTAAGTCTGGGCCGCCACCACTGGGCCACCGCTGCTCTCCTGTTACCAGGTCACAAGATATTTAAGTAACACTGGTTGTCATACTTTCAGACTTCAGACTACCCGTCACGACTGTAACAGTCAACAAACAACAGTAGAACATTTATCTACATAAGTTTGATTGTGCCGCTCGGCTCTACCTAATCGTGCCGAGCCGAACACCGTGTGTAAGCCCCTTTAGGCAAACTTGCATTCAATCATCTTGCTCAACAAAGATTGCAAGTTCTCTTGCATTAGAAACATTGCGGCGTCTGGCAAATCGAGCTGTAGAAAGAGACTGTCATGTGTATGAGTGCCATATACGATTATACTGTACGATTGTACTGTATGTGTTTCATACATTTATAAACTCATGTTTTTAGGGATCCGTACCTCAATCCGCAAAAACGGAATTCTTATAGGATCACTTTGTTGTCCGTCTGTTAAGACCATTTTTCTCAAGAACGCGTAGAGGTATCAAACTGAAATTTATATCAAATACTCAGGTCTGCTACCCCTTAGAGCAGTGAAAAAGTCAAACTTGTAAGTCATCGCGATCAAAAGATATGACCGTTTATGTCGCATGTTTTGCGAATTCACAAGGGAATCAAAACACGGGTATTTCCCGTTAACCTAGAATCATGTTTGATAAGAAGAAATTTCTTAAAGCAAATGTAAAGGAAAAAATTAAAAACCGTAAATATTTAGTTTATTTTCGTATAGAAGCAGGCAGAAACAACAGAACGTCACCTGCTACAATCTACTTTAAAAAAACAAAATATTGTTCACTGAAATAATTATTTTGATATTTTCGAACCCTGCTGAAAGTATCACTCTGATACCGTGTAATGTCAAGGAGCACGTGGCTAAATAATAACAGCCGCTCTTGCCCAGGTTGGTCCGTGAATGGGTGACCACCCCATTACATACCGAGTATTCTCGGTGCCTCGGAAAGTGTCCCCGGCTGTCTTTTGTAAACCTTTGACAGTCGTGACAGGTCAGTGGCCTGAAAGTTTGACACTAGTTTAACAAAGGGCATCTTATTACCCAGTAAGTACTAACTGGGTTGTGGAGGTCACACAGGCAGTCGATCCGTTTAAAATACGACTCCAACATGGTAGGGAAAAGGCTAGGCAGATGATGGGTAGGTAATCCATCGGGCATACGACATGACAAATAAATAAAAAATAAAATAAAATAAATAAATTTAAATTAAATAATTTAATTTAAATACACCTATTGCATTGTTTACGTTAATAAAAAAATCGATATAATGCTATTTAAGAGAAACCTACAACATGGTCACCTGGAATGATAGACTGCAGGTCATGGTTAGACCTGCTGTCTTGTATGGATCAGAATGTTGGGCCGCAGAAAAGGGATGAATGAATGGCATTTGTGGTTGAGATGAGAATGCTAAGGAGGATGTGTGGTGTATCGCGAACCGATAAAATAAGAAATGAGTACATAAGAGGAAGTCTGAAAGTGGCGCCGGTGCCTGAAAAGTTGTGTGGTAATCGGTTGTCGTGGTATGCCATGTGATGCGGAGGAATGAGGAAAATGTTGAATACCTATGAATGTAGATGGTTATAAGAGTAGCTGAAGACCAAAGAAACGATGGATGGGCTGTGTGAAGGATGATATGGCTAGAAAAGTGGTGACTGCTGAGATGACGAGTAACAGAGAAGTATGGAAGAAGAAGACATGCTGCGCCGACTACAAATAAATTGGGATAAGAACAAGAGAATGATGATGACATGGTCACTTAGAAAACGTTAGAAGCTGGGTACACGGTTCGAATTCTTCGTTTCCTATGGAGAAGAAACGGTAAGAATTTCAATGGAGACTCTTTCAAAAATATTGGCGTTTTACAATATTGTCGTAATTGTTATGTTGAACTGAATGTGTCATATAGTTGCTTAACATGCTTAAAAAGGAAGCGCCAAGGTAGCCGCGAAATTCAAATTAAGAAAGTAATGTTTTTTTTTAATTTGTAGGTCAGTGTCAGGCTGAATGTTATACAAAATATGATTCGCGACCGCAACGCGTATGTATTTACAGAGTTATAACCATTAAAATCACCAATACAACCCTCTAAGTTCATTTAGTCCCATTGAATGACTATTTCATGAAAAAATATTCAACTTAGAGGGTTGTATTGATGATTTAAATGATTATAACTCTGTAACGCCATAGTTGTTACGGTCGCGAATCATATTTTAATCAACATACTGACACTGACCTGCTAATTGCAAAAAACGTAAGAAATTTTGAATTTCGCGGGCTACCCTGCCGCGTTCACCTTAGGTAAGCTTGGGAGGCTACCTTTCTGGCGGGGCCCGGAAAATGATGGCGTGAAGTGTATTATATCACTTTATGGGCCTACTGCTGCTTATGTCTATGATATGCGAGAAAGTTATTATAACACAGCATACTTTGCACGGTTTAAACACGAACAAATATGCGTAACATCACGCCTGTAATTCCTGAACGGTTAAGCAAAGGTGTACTTATCGAACGCCAGCATTATGACCACTAAATTGATTCGGAAAATACACAAGTGGGTCAATTCTCTAAGCATTCATGTAACAGACAAACTTTAAAAAATATATAGAAAATTCGGCCAAGTGCGAGTCGGTCTCGCGCATGAAGGGTTCCCTACCTTCATAGTAGGGGAGCCGCCTTTAATATTTTTTATTTTTTTTTGTTATAGCGGCAACAGAAATACACGTTCTGTGAAAATTTCAACTGTCTACCTATTACGGATCATGAGATACAGCCCGCTGACAGACAGACGGACGAAAAGCGGGGGCTTAGTAATAGGGTCCCGTTGGTTTGGTTGCTGGTGATTCTTCGGGTACGGAACCATAAAGTGTGTATCACAGTCAGTGTCAATTGATTTTATCACCCATTTTAGTAAATAAAAATAACAGGCATAGCACAGATTTAGATCCAAAATAAGACTTGCTTTTCAATTTGACAACGATTTTTTTTTAAATTATACCACACTATTTACACACGCATACATGTGAAACAGAGCGTTATGGAAAAAATATTTACAATAGGTTTTGCTGGTGAACAAACTAAAATTTATAAACAAAAAAAACTATCAGTTCAAGGGCTGATTTTTCAATAGTAAGGTAACTTTTATGTGATGAATTAATACGATAATATGACAATTTGAAGTAATAATTTGAGTCTGTGATACTGCAATATTTATTCCTCAGATAAAGTGTTAACAGTCTATTGAAAAATCATCTCTATGCATCGATAACTTTACAATAATTTAAAAAAATCCTCCACAAAAAAAATGGAAACATACGTACCCAAATATATCGAAGCTCCGCGGCGTTCGGGAAAGGGGACTCAAAACTTTATTATTATTTTAAACTATATCATCTTTTTGTTGGTACACGCACATCAAGTCAACAACTACCTCGCGTCACGGCTTGGCTTTCACTGGCGAGCCGTTCACGTAATACTGGCTGGAACTGTGTGGTGACATACGGAGCGACTTTGTGTGCGGGCACGCGGGTGCTGGCGGTTTTTGGCGAGTACTTTATAGAGTAATTGCCTTAGAACATTTTTTCTTTTTCAAAACATAAAAAGAGTCAAAAGGAGTATGTAAGGATCGTAGCAGGTGGCGTTCTGTGGTTTCTTCCTACCCCCATGGAAAAAGGCGTGAGTTTATGTATGTACGTATATATACCAGTGTCAGATTATTGAGCATATTTTAATCAATAAAGGATCAATTTTAGTGCCTAGAAAACCTTCAGGTTTATGTAGCCGTACGTAAAAATTCACTAAATGTGTCATATTTAATTAAAAATTTACCATGGCACACTTTTTTATTAAGAAAATTAATTTACCTTTTATCGTGTTTCCGCCGGTGTATTTTTAGTAATTTTTTTAGCCGCTACAATCCTATCCTATCGGTATTGTTATCACCGTTTTAAACGTTGAAAACTCCCTTTCTACCCACAGTACCGTAGGCAAAATTTAAGAGAATAGCACAAAATATCTTCAGCTTTATAACATTACCGAAAAAAAAGCAATGTTTTCGGGTATAAAATGGTAGCATTTTTCTAATACATTTTACCATTTTATTTACTCAATACTAGCTGCTATTAAACAAGGAAAAACGCCACATCCTGCACACACAAAACACGCACCCGTATGTTTACAAATTATGCGTAGCTTACGATCAGACCCATTCATTAGTTATTAGGCAACGCGTAGGGCTTTTTCCGATTTTGCCATCATGTTATGTCACTTATGGGGCCCGGTTTTTGGGCTTAAAATAGCCCAGCGCTGGGCTAACCCGGTCCTAAAGGGTGTTACCCTCAAAACGCAAGCACGCCTGCTGAGCATAAGGCCCTGGGTTTGATACCCGGTTCGGGCGGGTTGGTGTATCTGCTGAGTCTGGACTTGTGCCCGTTTAATAATAACAGGCTCGCGCCCTATTGCGTGGGACTTAAACGTATCTGGCAAAATGAGGGTGTACTATTTAATTATATAGGTACACCTCTGCCTAACTGTACGAGCATTACAAACAACGACATAATCATCAGCGAATAATGTTCCTACTGCTGGGATACAGGGCCTCCTCTCTATGAGAGGGAGTGGGCTGTAACCCACCACGCGGGCCCAGTGCGGGTTGGTATAAAGGGTGTAAATAGACCCTTAACATAACCGAAAGGCACTTGTTCTCCCCGTCTTTGCGATCATTTTTTTGTTCTAGACCATACCTGGGAACCTTCTAGTTACGGAGATATCGGGGGTCAAACTTTTTCACAAGTTTTTTTAAACACATGTTTTTAATGTAAGATTTTGACTTTACACACCTCCGCGACCCCCGTACTATTCAATCCATCCTCCACCAGCACAATGCTTTGTTTGAGTACTTTCCATCGAGTCCTACCTTAAAACGTGATTTTTCACTCCAAAAAAAAAAGTCCATTCCCGGCAATATTTTTTGCGTAAAGTTACTTAGTTTGATGTACAGGATGCTTGGTTGACGGCTATGTGAAGGGTCTGTTTAAACCCTGTATATCACAAATGTCTTCAAACTTTCGGTTCCTGGACATGCCGGTTTCCCTTCATTGTTTAGAGAGCTGAGGGAGGCTCTCCCTACATGCAAAATGGTCTTCAGTTGCATATTCCGGTTAGACTGGTAACCGATTACAATAAATTGGCCTCCAAAAGTTGTTTTTTTTTATGTATATCTTAAATGGACCTACTCTTGACCTCAATCTTGTCCTGAGGACAAAGATGAGGTCGTCGAAGGAACGAGCTAACCCAAAAGAAGCCTATTAACTCGCGACTGAAACATCTGAAAATCTTTTAATTTAAGATGTTTCGTGGCATTGATAACTAAAATCATAGTTTTGAATGTTTGAACTGTACACATGGCTTTGTTATTGTCTAATCCAAATATTTATAAGGGAAATGATTTTTTTTTTTTTCTATTTGAAATCCGGTTTTTAGTAGCCAAAAACATGAATTTCAGATGTCATGTTTTTTTTTTAATGTCTACGGATAGACTTATATATTTGATGGCTCTTGACGAAAAGCAGAGACCATAATTTCTTAAAAAATTACAAGTCAACTTAAATACGCCAGAAGAAACCCTAAGTGATCACTTAGTCCATAAGAGGTGCAGTTTTTTTTATGCACCCGCCTTTTATAAGTCGGGTAAAAAGAATATATCAGTAGATCCCTTATTACTGACCGTTATTTATTATTCAGTAAAATATTACTAAAGTATACAGTTGAAACATTTGAAACTAGAATTTTACATGATAATGTGACATTACATATGAAGTGAAAAAAAAAATCAACTAATTTCTGGATGCCACTGAATATAAAGCAAAAAGCAGGCAAAAGGTGGGCACTGAACGAACCAACAATTGGTGGTAATTGGTCACCCCCGCATTTGATCATCTGCAACAGCATGATGCATCGCGAATGAGCTGCAATTCCAGAGACAAAGTCGAATGTCTCACCGATGCGGTTTGCCTTTGAAATGATTTCATTTAATTTTTCACCGTCTTTAAAACAAGAAGGTTATGTATTTGTGATACCAAGTCATTCGAAAAAAGTAACCATGGAGTTTCTTGTTCCATAGGAAACGACCAACCTGAACCGTGCACCTTTTCTCGATGTTTTATCAGTGCCCATGTAGGCCTATATGAAATAAAATATTTTGATTTTGATTCGACTGCCATCTTATTTTTTCATGTCACTCACATGTTACTCCGTGATTAAAGATTCATGGTCGATTTACGTGATTCTTTTTTCATTTAGTAGAGGCAGCCCGCGCGAGGTCCCGACTGAAATAATATTAATTTTACTGGAATAATTTATAAGTTAGCTTCCTTAATAACTTTTCTAGTTACTATGTATGAGGTATACTACAAATAAAAAGGTTGCTCGCAAACATCGTGAGGAAGCCAAGCTGGCATACCTGAGTATGCCAGCTTGGCTTCCTCACGATGTTTTCCCTCACCAAAGCAAGTGATAATTTTACAATACGCACATGAATCCGAAAAATCAGATGTGCGTGTCTTGGGTTCGAACTCGAGACCTATGATGTGCACATAGAAAACAGATGATCGAACTGCGAAGACAACCGACTAGATGGACAGACGATCTGATTAAAGTGGCTAGAAGAAACTGGATATCCATGACACAAAACCGTAAAAAGTGGAGAAGAATTTGGAAGAGACCTACATGAGTGTAGGTCTGTTCCAAATTCTTCTGGGTTCTTTCTGGGTTCTACATTGGGTGGCCACAGGTTGAAGAAGAAGAAGAATCAAACTGCTATTTTTCTGTCAACCGCTCACAGAGATATTACCAGGCTCTCAGTAACAGGTATAAGTAGAACCCAAATAATATCAAAGTAGTATGTAATGTGTATTAGACACGTTCTGTTTAGTAAGTGTAATGAAAAACGCGTTTTATCGAAATATATCGCCAAGCGGTGCGTGAACTACTACGGGCCACATCATTGCAATCTTTGCTTACTAACATATTGACCGAAATGGAAATGTATCATTACGCCTGCTATCCTGAAAGGTTGGGCAGAGGTCAATAGTCACGGAAGATATCCCGTAAGTGACAGTATAAGTTTAGTTGTAGACCGTGAAAGCTTAAAACAGTGTTTGAGGTCAATAGTGCCAAATTTCATAACATAACATAACATCACGTCTGTAGTCACCGAAGGGTCAGAGGTGGCCCCCTATTACATGGGACATAAACATAACTGGTGAAATGTGGATAACTATTAAGTAGCCTTATCCTTCGGGGATTACAGTCGTGGTGTTATGTGGAATCGCTTTTGTTAACACATTTGAGAATCGGTAAGTGTAATTTGCTCCTTAGCGGTTCCGTACCTCCAAAACTTTCATAATTACTGTGTTATTTTTTGTCAAGCCTTTGTTACCTCTCTTCTCGTCACTTCTTCAACCTTTGACCTAACCCATGCTAAGAATAGGTCTCTTCCAAATCTCTCCGCTTTTGGCAGTTTTGTGTCGTGGCTATTCAGTTTATTCCGGCCACATTAATCAGATCGTCTGTCCAGCTAGTCGGTTGTCTTCCCACATTCCTCCGTCCCGTCCGTGCTCTCCACTCCAGCATTTTGTTCCCCATCTTCCTACCAGTCTACGGCATATAAGGCCCGCCCACATCCGCTTTCTTTTTGTTATAGCTGTTGCCATGTCCGTAAGTCTCGTTCATCTCCGTAATTCGGTATTTTTCGGTCGTAGAGGGAGATAACTGCCCGACATGGCTCGTTCCATAGCTCTCTGAGTGACTTGCATGCGGTGAATTGTATATTTGGTGAGCGTCCAAGTTTCAGCAATATGTGGATCTCTAACTATTCTCAATTTTTTTCTCTTCTTTCGAATTAGATTTACACAGATTACAGTAATTTTCAAATGATTTATATCTTGCTCAAAATAGTTACAGCACTGATAACAGTATTTGTGTCACTTGTTTAATTTAGTACTTTACAATATTTTTCTTCTTCAATCTTTTTATCGATTTTTTGTGAATGTGTGGACATTGTAGGCTTTGTAGATTCCCAGCTGCTTGTTAACTTTTTATTTTGTTCTACATTTTTTGTGTAGTAAGCAACGACTTATTGTTGGGCCTACGCTGTCCCCCCATACTTAAGTACAGATGCTGTATCCATAATAATACTGTAACACCAAATGATTTGAAAAGAGTAACCATGGAGTTTCTTGCCGGTTCTTCTCCATAGGAAACGACCAACCCGAACCGTGCACCTTTTTGTCGACGTTTTATAAGTGCCCATCGAGGCCTATGTGAAATAAAATATTTTGATTTTGATTTCAGCCCCATACGTCATGACTGGGGGGACACTCTGCTCGAACATTCAGGTTCACCCGTCATACAGCTTACCGAATGCACCTAGTTAGATACGACGCTACGATTTCGCGGTCTTGTCCGTTCATCGCTATACTCATAAAAACACGTAGTTTTATGGACTGGAACGATACATAGCTCTGACAGGCTAAGAGTCTGCATAGGCTAATCTGATGGGACCCTCGTGGTCGCAAAAGTCCGCTTTACGTACATCCGAAAACATTACTAAAACCACTTTACACTGTGCTTAAACTAATAAAATCGAGCCAGAGTGAATCACTGACACCGTTAACAGTTTTGTTTATATATATTCTTCTAATTGAAAGCCGTTTCAATTGTTTCAAATCATTAGTCTTGCTAAGTCATGATTGTTCGGTAATCTCTCTATATGGTTGAAGTTCCACGACACGAGCAAAGCGCTATGCTTCCACAGCCAGACTGGAATTCACTGCCGGCTTCTCTGTTCCCTGATCATTATAATCTAGATCTCTTCAAAGCTCGAGTGAATCGATTTCTTCAAGACACGCGTGCTCGACCCTAGGCCGCGTCATCGCTTCACATGAGGCAAGTTGCGGTTAAACGCAAGCCTGTTTCGAATGAAAACAAAAAAAAACTCGACCTCCAAGGGACTACACGCAGCAACCACTAGCCCCAGACCAAGCCATCAACCTATGTCCCAACCACTCAGTGAGCTCAGGTCCAAAGTACTGGTTGCTGCACACCCATCCGCTTGTGAGCTGTGCGTTGTGCCACTGACCCCGAAAACATAGCTTATGTAATGGGTAAACTAGTCTCATAGGCGGTTTTTAGATAACTTCGGACGACTTGTTATTAGTATAAAGTTAAATAATTTTGCCCGTAGCTTCGTCTATGTGGACCCACCGTTATTCGTCAGATGATGATCAATTTTCAGACTAGAAAAAGACGAGGCTGATGATTATAAAGAACTAGCTTATGTCCGCGACTTCGCCCGCATGGAGTTCGGTAATGGTCCCACGGGATCGTAGGTAGGTACTGCCGGGATAAGAAGTATCCTATGTGTTACACCTCTTTAGTCACATGGTGACTAAACATTAAATAACTGTTGCCTACAGCGGGTATCAAACACGGGGCCTCCCACTTTGAAAGTGAACTCTTGTGCCATTTGAGCGCTTGTGAAATGTTTGTGTAGATTATGTTTCTTGAAACAAAATGCAATAGCTATATCCGGTAACAAGTAGGTTCACGATTTAACTTCTTTCAGACATGGTATACATACTTAGTATAGCATAATCAGCTTCGAATGTTCCCACTGCTGAGACACAGGCCTCGTCTCTGTGAGTCAGTGAGGGATATCGTTCCGTTATCTGCGAATAATGGGGCCCAGCTTTGAATCCCCCTCAAGTAGAGCAACAACTATAACCAGGGTACTTATTGGTTGTTTTCAATAAACAAGTTCTTAATAGTAGAATAACGGAGCTCGTGGTTAAATAATAACAGCCGCATGGGTTGATCTTCAAGGTTAAGCCGTGCTTGCCAAGGTCGGTCTGTGGATGGGTGACCATCATTACATACCGAGTTTCCTCCTTGCCTCGGAAAGCACGTTAAGGCGTTGGTACCGGCTGGCATTTGTAGATCTTTGACCGTCGTCACAGGTCGACAGTGGTCCGAAAGTCAGACAACCAGTCTTACCAAGGGGTATGGGGTATAACCTAGTACTAACTGGGTTGTGGAGGTCAGATAGGCAGTCGCTCCATGTAAAATACTGGTATTCAGCTGAATCAAAACATAATTGGGAAAAGGTAGGCAGATGAGACCCCCACAGGGGGTGCCCTAACGGAAATTCTTCACTCCTGGCTGGAGGCCTTACCACCTGGCAGAGCAGACCGGTTAGGCAGAAGGCAGCCTCATAAGTTGACCTGTGAGAAGCCATACAAAAAAAAACCCTATACATATTTTTATACACGCTGTACTTATTTATTTTTATTTATTTATCGTGTGGTTAGTGCCTAACCTGGTGTCTGAGTTTTTATGCCGCCCATGGGCCTCTGACTTGGCTTTATATGCCGTCGAGAAATATGTCTCAGGCATGCCGTATTCCTCACGATGTTTTCCTTCACCGAAAGCAAGTGATAATTATATAACACGCTGTACTGTACACTGCTCTCAAAACGGTGAAGGAAAACATCGTGAGGAAACCGGCATGTCCTAGAACCAAACATTCGAAGACATGTGACATCTACCAACCCGCACTGGGCCCGCGTCGTGGAGTGGTAGCCCACTCCCTCTCATAGAGAGGAGGCCTGTTGCTCAGCAGTGGGAACATTATGGGCTAATTATACTATGATGAACAAAAACGTTTTCTTGAAAAAAAAAATTAAAATTAAAATTTTAATTTAGCAACATTTTAACTGTCGTCAAACTAGCTCTTTAAAACCGACGACCGCCGCAACTCTGAATATTATGAACTATGACTTGCTTTCTTGCATACAAGTTGCAAACTATAAAATATAAAACTGAATGAGTCGGTCATCGCAAGCGCGTGTTTTGATTGCGCAACTTGCGTGTCCATTCTTAAAATGTGCGCACACCGGCCAACTTTTTTCAACGATGTTGCTAGCAACAGTTGCCGGAAGGGTATCGTGTTACTTAGCAACTGGGTTATGGAGGTAAGACTGAAAGCCGATCCTAACATAGTTTAAAACGCTAAACAAATGATGATGAACATCATCTGCCTGCCTTTTCCCAAACTATGTTAGGGTCGGCTTCCAGTCTTAACCGGACGCAGCTGAATACCTGTTTTTTTCATGGCACGACAGTTAATCTGACATCCAAAACTCAGTATCTGGGTTATCCATAGCTCTTGGTGAGACTGGATGTCAGACTTTCGGCTTCTGACTACGGGTAAAGATTGTCACAGATCTACAAACGACAGCCGGCACCACCGGCTTAAGGTGCTTTCCGAAGCACGGAGGAAACTCGGTAGGTATTGATGGTCACCCTTCCACGGACCAACCTAGGTAAGCACGGCTTATCCTTGAAGATCAACCCCTGCGGCTGTTATTATTTTGTCACAAAATTGCTTGAATTATTTAGACGAAATTACGCTGAACTGCCCCTTAGATTCTGTATTTCTCATATTTATTTTATTAAGTTATTCCAAGTCGTCCAAAAAGGTGGCTCTCAAATCTATAGCAACAATGTAGGCATCGCTTAATCGGTAGGCGTTGACGGGACGTCCATATTTGATCATTGTTGCCCAGAATTAAGCGACTTTCAGTTGCCCGCGTGTGCCTCTTTTTTAAAATACTATGAAATTCTCGGCTGACATTTTAAAATGATATGAATATTCAGCCTACTTTGCCTGCCTACTTAAGTAGGCAAGAATTTCTATAACTGTTCCATAATACGTAATTTTCGTATTTTAATCAGCTCACTGCCTTGTTGGTCGTAAGCGAAACTGTTGAGCTTTGGGGTTCAGGGTTCAATTCCCGCTTTCGAGTTAACAATATCAGGCGTCGCCAATAAAATTAACTGAGTAAAAGTCTGGAGTCTAGATTTGAGCTCGGTTGATGTCAATTAGGCTCGACCCCTATAATATGGGACTTAAGCATGACCGGTAAAATGTGGGTGTACTAAACACTTCTGCCGTTCCTTCGGAGACACACAGGCTTGATGTAATGTTTATGTTTTGTATTTTCAGAAATATGAGTGTATGGGGTTTTTTAATGCATCAATGAGTGTATGTGAGGCACGTAGTTACACACTAGGCGTTATGTTACACTGTGTTTAATCATTTCTGAGTAAAGCTGACCAAAACGGCCTATACATAATACTATTTTCTCAGCTGACTTAGCTGTATAGTTTATAAAGAGAAAACTAGCATTTATTAAAAACACGTGTTTGCTCACGTTTTTGGTACCGTTACGAGTTACATAAGGTTGAAATTGGCGTCAAAAACGTGTTGGGCCGAGAGTGACTGCAGTATGATACTTATTATTGTTACAATGTAAGTATAATGTTACAATGTTCCCACCGCTAGGACACAGGCCTCCTCTCTATGTGAGCCAGTGGGCTGTAATGCACCACGCGGGCCCAGTGCGGGTTGGGAGATGTCACATTAAGTCTTCGAATTTTTGGCTCTAGGTCTAGGACATGCCGGTTTCCTCACGAAGTTTTCCTTCACCGTTTTGAGAGCAATAGGACATTCATAATATTAATATACATTGTACTAATAATAACGTCACAATTTGTGCCATATATATTATAAATTAAATGAAAGTGGTTTTAGTGGTTACTGAGTCGTTGTCAACCGAGAAGTCGCGAGTTTGATGTCAAGTCGTGGAACCATGTGCGCGGACCCGTTCCTAAAGCAGCATCCCTCGGTTACGATCTGAGCAGTCCCGGGACAAAACCAATCACAGATGGAGTGAAAAACATGTAATCCTGGATTCGTCAGCTGAAATAGCAATGTGTATAAACGGGGTGGAAGAGACACCGACGCGAAAACGGTTACCACGTATTCAGTACATCATTCTAAGCCCCCTCACATAGTTCATAGGTTATTAAAAATAAAATAGCTGTTTCCGACAAACGTACAATACACGGTCAAATGGCATGGAACAACTGATTTTTAATGTACTGAATACGTGGTAACCGTTTTCGCGTCGGTGTCCCTTCCCCTTGTATAAGCCGTAATGCCGTAATTATCGGAGCCCCAACACAGGACATGCCACACCCTCTCTCCTGCCCGTCGTGCGCTACTAATTGCACCTACCAGGACTTGAGGCGAACGACAGAGCTGTCCAGGAAGCTACGTACTGGTCGGATAAAACTGAGTCATCGATTCGAGAAGCAGAAGAAGCCGCATAGCCTAGAACGTGGAACTCCATAAATCTGCATAACCTTTTCTGAACTATATTTTGTTCTTCCGGGCTTCTTGGGCTGTCAGTCAACACACCTGGTTAGGCTGCCGCTCCAATGGTAATGCTGGATGTATTTCATATGAAGCGACTATCATTCGGGCCTCCTCTCACCGTCTGATCGACCACGGCATACTCGAGGCACTCCCGACGACCTGTCACCCTCCTCCAGGAAAGCTGTAGGGAAACAAGTACAGTTAAAAAACACAGATACAAACCGCCGTCATTCTGACTTCGCCATCGGCGTTTTTCCTGTTCACGCACCCCCGACCGTTGCTCGAACCATCCCGCGAAGCTGAGCCAGTAGTTTTAAATCAGCCCCTAAATAATGATCTCACTCAGATCCAGCTTGTCCTTTTGCTCCCCTCCCCAGCGACACCCTAAGCCGAGGCTCCTACCCCGCAGGGGGTGCTGTCGCTTAGTTTATAAATTCTATGCCCCTGACTGGAGGCCCTACGCTCAAGGCACCCACAGGATAGTCCGGTTAAGCAGAAGCCAGACTCATAGGTTGACCTGCGAGACGCCTCAGAAAAAGGACCTCCACGAGCCAGCTACTATTGGATAAAAAAAACCGGCTAAATGCGAGTCTAATTGCGCATAAAGGGTTCCGTACCATCGCACTAGGCGAGCACACGTTATTTTTTTATTTATTTTTTTTAATTGTTGTTACAGATTTCTTATAGGTTTTCCTGTAATCTATAAGAAAAGCCCTTTCATTTGCTAAGTAGCACGATATTGTTAGCAAAACTTTTTTTTTTCATTTTCTAATTTACCCCCCAAAAGTGGCCCCCATGTTTAAAATTCATTCATGTACGTTACAAGTCCGTCTTTGGGTCACCGACTTACATATGTGTACCAAATTTCAACGCAATCGGTCCTGTAATTTCGGAGTAAACTGGCTGTGACAGACGGACAGACAGACAGACACGCGAGTGATCCTATAAGGGGTTCCGTTTTTTCCTTTTGAGGTACGGAACCCTAACAAATACAAAAGAAACTAATACACAGATTTTGGACTGTTTACAACTTGAACATTTTGAGACAATGGAAGTCCAGCCAATAAGGCCTATTAATATTAGGTCAACATTGCCCAATGAGTGAGCAAAGTTGCTTCAGCACAATATGTATAATGTAGGTAATAAGCATTATGTAGGAACATGCGCGCGCACAGGGCAGTGAAAGTAGATTCGCTTCATTACGTCGTAGTGCGGGGACACGGTTGTTGATGTCGATAGTTTGGTGTGAGAGTGTCGATAGTTTTGTGTGAATGGGGTCGATTGTTTTAGTTAGTGATGTTTTTTTTACAGTTTTGTTAAACCAAAGATTACGCGTAGGTGGATTTAAAAATAGTTGATCTTTAGGTTAAGCCGCGCTTGCCTAGGTTGGTCCGTGGATGGGTGACCACCCGTTACATACAGAGTTTCCTCCGTGCCTCGGAAGCCGTTGGTCCCCGCTGTCATTTGTACATCTTTGACAGTCGTTACAGGTAGTCAGTGGCTCGAAAGTGTGACAACCAGTCTTACCAAGGGGTATCGTATTACCCAGTACTAACTGGGTTATGGAGGTCAAATAGGCAGTCGCTCCATGTAAAATAATGGTATTCAGCTGCATCCGGTTAGACTGGCGGCCGACCATAGTTTGGAAAATGCCGGGCAGATGATGAAAGACATTATTGTGTTCAATTTGAGGGTCTTTTCACCCCAACAAAAAATCGTTTCCCAGCAATATATTTTGCACAATGTTTCTTGTAGTTTGATGTACAGAATGGTTGGTTGACGACTTCGTGAAGGGTTCGTTTACACCCTGTATAAGTACTTTAAACACAAATATTTTAGTTAAAATCTTATCGATATCGATAACACCAACGAAAGTGTGTCCCATCACTGCTTCCAAACCGGTCTGCAGTATAATCGCGTATATAGACAACGTTACGTCACTTCGTGCCATCGCGTCGTAATACATTACCCGCTTTTTTCAAGTCGGTCTATTTGTATTGGGAAACCTACTGTGGTGAAATTAGGTAAACGTTGTTACTTTTACCTATCAGTACAAATAAATAAAATTAAAGTGTCGGTTCGTAATTTCAGAATATCAGCTTTTTACTGAATACATATGAAAGTATTTTAAATATGATACTTAAAACTTAGTTTTTGTCTGTGGCTGTTTGTTCCGGCTAATCTCCGAAACGGCTGGACCGATTTTAACGGGACTTTTACTGGCAAATAGCTGATATTATACTCCTTATAATATCAGCTATTTGCCAGTAAAACTTAAAAAGGTTAAAAAAAAAGAATTAGGGTTTCCGTGCAGGCAACAACTAGTTAACTAATACGATTAAAGCCTGTTTTAACCTGAGACCAAACAGATTTCTGGAATAAAAGGCTCGCTGCACTGACCACTACTAGATTTGGATCAAGATACATAACAGTATCTTCCTATCCATGTAAGGTACCTACCTATGTAAAATGACTTACATCATCATCATCAGCCTACAACAGTCCACTGCTGGACATAGGCCTTTCCAATCGCACGCCACTCAACTCGATTCTCGGCAACTCTCATCCAGTTGCTACCAGTCACCCTGTGGAGATCGTCGCTCCACCGAGCCTGAGGCCGTCACACCTTGCTGATTCGCGGTCTCCACTCAAGAACACGTCTACCCCAACGGTCATCGGTTCTGCGGCGAGTATGGCCGGCCCTATTCTGTGAACTATGTCGACAACTCTGGTTCTCTGTCAGATCACCTCGTTTCGGATGCGATCCCTCAGAGAGACACCAAGCATAGTCCATTCCAAAGCTCGCCGAGTGACCTTAAATTTATGAACCAACCGTACCGTGTGTGTCCACGTTTCGATCCCGTAAGTCATAACAGGCAGGACGCACTAGTTGAAGACCTTCGTCTTTAGGCTCCGTGGGTTTCGCGACGAGAAGACCCGGCCAAGCTTCCCAAATGCTGCCCACCTACATCACTAAGCATTTAACTTTGGATGCGGTGGGCGAAGAACCGGCTGAAGTCGTACATCTTGGGCTCTCCCAAGATGTACGACTTCGAACGAACTATAACGTGATAAGTACCTAAGTACTTTGGGACACCAATCCGACAACCGACGCCTTTTTTTGTTACATTTAGTACAGCATAAGCCATTAATACTACATTCAGTAATCCTTTTACTCGGTCTTCTTACAGAACCAAAAACATTCTAACATTATCGTCTTCCATTCATCAGCAATCAAGTCCAATCCAGGGTTGGGCTCCACGAGCGTGTTGAGCATCGTCAGCATACGCGGTATAGGGGAGGTGGTTCGATCTACGGTGCGACAAAAGGGGACATTTAAGTTTATGCTTCCTAGAGCGATTATAATTATTTGGAACAGCATGTGCTTCCCGAGCCACGACGACACTAACACTTCTAATTTGCTGTAAATTTCCCAATAAAAACCTACTTAACAACTTGCACAACCTGGGAATCGAATCTTATTTGCTTGTGTGCGACCACTGCACTCGTTAGTTCTGCGGAATAATCCAAGAGGCAGTGACATCTAGCGGCACTTAGGTATACTTACAAAACTCTTTAACCTTTTCACCGCCAACGTACACAGAACGCGATGCCTCGCCAGCGCCAAGCTATAATTGTATAACGAAGTATACAGTAAACAGTAGTGATGTATCATTATATCGATGAATGAGATTTACACGCTTTAAATACAGTACTTTTATGTTTGATAGGTAGTTAAAAATTAAGAGTTTCTGATGAAGTCGTGGCGCTGGTGGCACGGAAATATGGAACTTCTATTGAAGTCCGTGGCGGTGAAAAGGTTTTGTAATGATATAAACCTTTGCCTATTTGCTATCCGCTACCGACAAACTGTTCAACTGTTCTTTTAGCGTCATCTATTATCGAAACAACCAATCATAAGCTTTGACAATGCGCCGCGAGAGGGCGTCAAAAGGATCGTCAGCGAATGTAAGCCATGTCAAACGGTTGAACTTTTCTCATACTGCTATCTTCTGTTGAGTTTCATCTACTCACCGCTAGGTGGCGTTAAACGCGCGAAAAAAAAATTGCGAAAGAGGAATTCTTTAATCTCGACATTATGTCCTTTATTTCTTTTCTATACATATTATTCTTTATATTTTTAAATATTTCTACACAAACATAAAAAAAAAAAAAAACATTTAAAAATATAAAAATAATAGCCCACCGGCATCAGGAACAGGGTCCGAGCTACCGGTCAGGGCTCTTGAGAGAGGAACCTCCTAACGATACGCGCCGTGTCCAGAAGTACTGCTTAAAAAAATTGCGAAAGAGGAATTCTTTAATCTCGACATTATTTTTATTTTTTAATTTTGTCGTAAGACACATTTATAACACTGTTGTTACGTCAAAGAGTCCTATTCTATGCATACTTCAGCGCGAAAATAAATCAACACACCCACTTCACAACGTACAGGACCAGTTTCCTTTGTTTTTTTTCCTTCTGTTTACTTTTTTATTATTTTTTTACTGTTAATTTTGCCGTTTTTTTTTCTTTCATCCTTTGCGCACTAATAAATACTTTTTCTTTCTCTAACCCATCACCTACGAAATTGCACGAGCGCAATTCTGCAACGTGATCAATATTGCGACATTAGTTTTGCGTAAGACTTTTTATGACGCTATCTTACGTCAGAACGGTCAGACACTCCAATGAAACGCATGGTCGGGCGCGAATTTGATTCTGAGTGAAGGTCGAATCGTATCTTGTGTGTAAGCTGTACCTTTCTTTGTAACATGTTCCTTTCAACGTATCGTCACCGGCAGAGGTGTTGCGAAAGAGACGGAATTGACATCGTGTATGCGCATTGTCGTACGATGATTATTTAGATATTTCGTGAGGAATTTAGTGTTCGGGTGTGTGATGTTGTACAATAGTTTTACAGTTATCTTCAGATTTCACCTTCAAAATGAGTCGAACTTTGCGTCGCGTATCGGTAAAAAACATAGTGACTTTTGTTTGTATCATTGACTTTTTGCCACCGACTTCCGAAAGCGAAGTTATTTTCCACTATTTGTGTTTTTTTTAGAAGTCGGTTATTTTTTTTTGCAAAAAGTTTTTCTGCAACGACTTTCAACATGACAGATCTGTAGGCTCAGCCTCCGTGAGAACCCAGTCCAAAGATCGGAATGTAAACTACGACCAATCGAAGGCCTTACTAATGACCGAACGTGAGCCTGATAGAGATAGAGCGAAGTTAGACTTAAATGTGAACTTTAACTTAATGTAAATTTGGTTCAATTTGGAATGAAACGCTACTGTACCTAATTTAGTTCAAGTCAAAGTTCGTTCAATAGATGTTGGCCTTAACCGCGGTTCAATAATGAGGTTCAAACACGTGATTTTAGATAGCTGAGATGAATTAAACTATTAACGGTGCGACATTGAGATTGGCACAGCTTTGTGGATTGCATTATCTGCCTGCCTTTTCCCAAGTAAGTTGTGGTCGGCTTCCAGTCTCACCGGATGCAACTGAATACCAGTATTTTACATGGAGCGGCTGCCTATCTGATCTCCACATCCCAGTTAGTACTGGGTAATAATAACCTATTGGTAAGACTGGTTGTTAGACTTTCGGGCCACTGAGTTCCTGTAACGACTTTCAAAGATCTACAAATGACAGCCGGGACCAACGGCTTAACGTGTTTTCCGAGGCACGAAGGAAACTCGGTATGTAATGGGTGGTCACCCATCCAGAGACCAACTTTGGCAAGCGGATTGATGCGAGTGGCTGTTATTATTTAGCCACGAGATCCTTTGCGGATTGCATTGAGTAGAATTATTCTGTTTACTTTGCACGAATTTTGATTTCTGTAATGAAGAGCGCGTGTACAGAAAGTGGACAACGTCGCAAATAGCTGTCAAATATTTACCTGTTTTAATTAATTTGGTAATATTACTGTATGGAAATAAGAAATATGGCTAACTAGTGAACTAGAATATTTATAATGAATTGCAATTAAAACACTGAATTTGATGTTGTAACCGTTTTAGGTGTAAAAAAGGCATTTCTTCTTTCATAAATCTTTTGACCGTGTTGACTTATATTCGAAAGAGTACTTGTAAAAAATATTAATCTATAAATATTACTACTCACTATCGCTAAAGGACTATTCTGATGACAGTTCTAAAATCCCTGCTTCAGATAGGAAGCATTAGGCATTATACTATACAGGGTGTAACAGAAAGGGTATAGTCATATGAAAGGATATGCTTCAGACCATCAAACAGAACAACTTTCTCCTTGGGTTCAATATCATAAATGCGAAAAAATTATCAGCTGTCCCATACAAAATTTCAATACCTACTCGGCCCAAATATATGGGACAGTTGATAATTTTTTCGCATCTACGATATTGAACCCAAGGAGAAAGTTGTTTAGTTCATGACACCCTGTATACTTTTAATTGACATTTAACATTCATGTACTTCCTTATATTTTATTGTTGACCTTGTAGAAATAGTTGTTTTTATTTATTAATTACTTTGCATTCCTGTACTCATTTTAATTTTAGAATTGACATTATCTTCTGTATTTTAATTTTCTGACATTTATCATTTTTGTTATTTCTTAAATTGTATTGTTGACATTCTGAGAATATTTTTATTGATCGACTTGCTTTGTTTTTATAATTTTAATAGATAATGGTAGTAGATGCACGTAATTTACTGAATTTAATTTACATTGATTATAATATTTGTACGCCAAAATTAAATAGCAAAACATACACATAATTATGAAAATGTTGCATACACACTCCCTGTAACTACCTACTCGTATGTTAACAAATAAACATTCTGATCCTTACAAGTTTGATTTTGTCACAGCTGCAAGACACCGTAGACCCGAGTATTTGGTATAAATTTCAAATGGATGCCTCTATACATTTCTGAGAAAAAGGGACTTGACAGACAGACAGACAGACGGACAACAAAGTGATCATATAAAGGGTTCCTTTTTCTTTTGAGATACGGAACCCTGAAAACTAATATTGGACAGGATTCACTTCTGCAGTCATTTCTGCGGACCCTAATAAGCTGTTGGCAAGATAAACAAATATTTTAGGGATTTTTGGAACAAGGAACCCTAAAACGTATACTTACCTGCACTCCCAGATACCAGATAAGGAGAACGTCTGTTCCAAAGGCCTAAACAATAAATCAAAAGACTTGTTAGACCTTTGGAAAGACATTGTCCCCATTCTGAGTGAGCCGTGGGCTAGTAAGAGTGGTCGCGTATGACCAACGATACAGGTATTTTGAAGGTCAAGAAATCAAAATACTTTGAAATTGCGAGATGTTTTTAGCTGTTGCGGGTTGGAACTTGGAACCCAGACTTTAATTTGTGTTATTTATTTCATCACCAACGTAATCTAACTGTATTCCTCTTAGAGTTAGTCAGACCAGTCCCGGATTTCTATGTGGCGAGCAACAGAATGTTGTTATTGGTTATTAAAAATAAAACAGCTGTTTCCTACAAAAGTGCAATACCTACACGGTCGAAAACTATGGAACTCAGAATGATGTACTGGATACGTGGTAACCGTTCCCTGACGCAGTCATAAGATCGTCATGTGCGCAAATTAACTATTACAACAAGTTTCTATTTAGTTATTTGACACCGGCTACTGAAGATTGTCTTGCTTTCAAAGAGTGTCAGCATAAAGACAGGGCCTCTAGAGGGCCAAAGCCTGCCGGGGTCGCGGGACTTACAGAACTACCGTGACCCTGGATCATAAAGGGCTATTGAAGGACACCGTGGATTTTAGTCAGTACAAGTCTGTCAGTCCCTCCCGCTCTGCCCTGGGTGGGTGGACTCATTTGATGATGTTACCATGATAAAAAAAAAAAATTAAGATTGTCTTGCTTTCCAACGTAGGCCTCCACTAGAGGTTTCCACTGTATACGGTCCTGCGCTTGTCTCATCCAAGTAGCATCCGCTGTTCTTATGACGCCATCCTCCCATCTACGACGTTGTCTATTGCCATTAACTGGGCACAAATACCCGGATTGCAAAACCCAGGATCTCTTGCTCAGCAGTAACTTTAGCTAGTTTTAGAACGTATGTTTATTACCTAATGCCCTGTCAGTTTCGGATCTTTTTTTAACCGGCTTCTAAAAAAGGAGGTGGAACTTGTTATGTATTCGGCCAGCAGCCTTTTTTTCTTGTTGGTTTCTCCGTGATTACTGGTTCGATGTGTTTTTTTTTTTCGTTTGGTAGAGGAATCTACGCGTCGGTCCAACTTTACTTTCGGAGTTATCCTCTACAAAATGCATTTTTACTTCTTCGTCTAGATACGAAGAAAAATAGCCGAATTCCAAAAAAAAAACACAAAAAAGTGGTCATCCACCTATGTGCATGATGTGCATGTGCATGATATCATCGTCGAGTCGGTGACGTTGTTCATTTGTTTCATTGACTTTTATACCACCAGTTTCCGAAACACAAGTTATTTTAGCCGTTTCAGTGTTTTTTTGGAAGTCGGTTTTTTTTTGCAAAAAGACTTTTATTTTACCCTTTTTAGTTTTTGTACCCACACAAATTCTTGTCATGAATTATTTTTTACATTGTAACAAGAAGTTATTGAGGGATCATCATGTCCTCAATATAACCCAAGAAGCAAAAAATACGTAGGTATTAAAGGAAAAAAACAAACTACAGAACCGATTTTGATGAAATTTCTATGGGACCAATTGGAAAGTATAATGTTTCAAATCGGTTCATAAATGACGAAGTTATGAGATGTTAAACAAAAAAAAATACAACCGAATTGAGAACCTCCTCCTTTCTTTGAAGTCGGTTAAAAAAGAGGTAACTATGTCATGTTTTTAGGCTTAATTGCCAAAAACCCCTGAACCCCTGCTGTCTAAGTCACTTGACAAACATTACACGCTCGCAGAGACGCTCGCTACAGGTTCTAATTAACCTGACCTAGACTATGAAGAAATCTGTTTGACATCCGACTCATGGAATTTACACTACTACAGTCAACTGCATGTCTTTAAAAACACTAGTTTTCATGGCAAATCATCACACCTGTAATTCCAGAAGGATTTTGCAGAAGTGTAAAAAGTACACACACATTTTGCACATCATGTAATATGAGGCGAGCCTATTGCTATCAATCGGGCACAAATCCAGACTCCGTGGCTGGTACTGAGAAATTCCTGAAGAAATAATTCAAAAACACTGACCAACCTGGGAATCGAACCCAGGACCTCATGCTCAGCAGTAGCATTTGTGATGACTGGACCAAAAAAGCGTCGAATTAAGTGAAGGCCAATTAAAAGTCCAATTACTGGTCGTAAGTTAGTGTGATTGACTGTATGTGCTATTTAGTTTGGGAATACCACACATTATGGATTAGTAATGGGAAAATTTTGATATTTCGGAAATAATTGCTTGTCGTCAATGTTAGTTTGTGGTCAGCCTGTTTTTATGCATAAGAAGAGAATTCTGTGAATTCTGTTTTATGATAGGATTATTCATAGATACTTCTTCAGAGGCGGCTCAAGCGCAGGCCACACGAAGCGAGGCGAGGGAAACTATAACTAAGCGAAGCTTTGGCGAGCCAAACTATGTGGTTCACACAGAAAACTACGATCGGACGGGCGAGCGGGCATCGTGTCACCTCTTTTATATTTCGGTTCACAAGTATTCAGAACATAAACAAATTTCTATGAAATAAGCAGTTCCTTTGTGGTCTTCTATTTTAATGCAATGTCCTGTTAAGTATTTTGTAAGTATTTTGTGTGTACATAAATAAATAATAATCTTTTTCATACAGATAGTGGTAAAACAATACTAATATTATATACTAATATTAATATTTATTATTTTTTAATAATTATTAATACTAATATTATAAATGCGAAAGTTTGCGAGGATGTAATGGATGCCTGGATGTTTGTGTTACTCTTTCACGTAAAAACAGCTCACTCGATTTGGATGAAGTTTGGTACTTGGATAGTTTAACCTACATTAACACATAGGATACCTTTATCCCGGTAGTACGATCCCGTGGGGCAATTACCGAACTAACTAAAGTAATAAATAAACTTTTAACAACCAGTTTTACCAAGGGGTACCGTGTTACCCAGTACTAACTGGATTGTGGAGGTCAGATAGGCAGTCGCTCCATGTAAAATACTGGTAGTCAGCTGCAACCAGTTAGAGTGGAAGCCAACCCTAATATAATTGGGAAAAGGCTGGCAGATTATGAGGTAAGTATCTTTAAAATAAATATATTAATGAAGGAGCTGTTCAATTCGTACCGAGGACGGTACCACCTAGCCACTCATAGTTTACCTAACTGATAGTTTAAAACATAATCTATAGTTAGGAAAGAAAATACTGAATAATGGTTTAGAAAATGGTAGCAATACGATAACTTATATTGAATCAGTTATTTTGCTGGCAACAAATGTCGCAAATCATAAAGCCAACAATAATTTATCGACAGAACTTAATCATTATAAGGTTATTTATTGTCAACTAGACTAGCTTTTGCCCGCATCTCCGCTCGTGTTAATTTAGAATTTAACTATTAAACTCTTAACACACTGCTAAAGTTTATATAATAATAAACGATTCAATCATGATTCGAAAGACACGTGGCGCCATCTATTATCATAAGAACGTTATTGTAGTTTTCCCCGGGAACAGTACTTTTTTCGGGATGAAAGGTACCCTAAGTCCGTTTCTGCACACCTGACAACGTATATGCAAAATTTCAGGATGACTGGTTCAGTTGTTTAGACGTGAAAAGGTGACAAACAAACAAAGTTACTTTCGCATTTATAATATTAGTTAGGATCAGAACTAGTGATTTTCCTGGCAACAAATGTCGCAAATGATAAAGCAAATAATAATTTATCGACAGAACTTAATCATCAATCAGTATAAGTTTATTTATTACTAGCTTATTCCCGCGGCTTCGCCCGCGTGGAGTTCGGGAATTGCCCACAGGATCTTACTTTTGGGATAATAAGTAATCTACGTATGTATAGAACATACATAGATTTATATATAACTGGTACACATGTCTCATAATTTTACTTGATGAGTGTGTACACCAATTTTCGAGTAAATCGACCCAGAAAATATTAAGTTTCACAGAAAATTCAATCCCCCATGTCACCCTCTTAGGGGTGGAATTTCGAAAAACTCTTTCATAATGGATACCTACTCTTCACAAAGAAACCCTCCAAATGTCATGTCTCTAGGACCAGCAGCGGTTTGGGCTGTGCGTTGATATAGCAGTCAGCCAGTCAGGATATTGAATTTTAAATTGGGGGATGATTTTGGAAAAACTGTGATACACGTTTCTCATAATTTTATCTGAAGAGTATATACACAAATTTTCAAGTCAATCGACTCCGAGAATAAAAAGTTTCACAGAAAAATTCAACACCCCATTTCATCCTCTTAGGGGTTGAATTTCGAAAAAATCCTTCCATATTCCTTGTCTACATTACAAAGGGAACGTCTGTGCAAATTTCAGCTTTCCAAGGGTGTGGGCTGGGCGTTGATGAGTCAGGCAGTCAGTCAGTCAGTTTATTTTTATTATACAATGTGTAACATAATAAACGCAAGACCTCCCGTGTGGTCTCTCGCACCATGTAACTAAACATCTTTTGTTCTACGAGTTCTTGAAATTCGCAAAAAAAAAAAACTTTCTATAGGAACGGACGCAATCAGCTGATCCACATGTATGGTAAAACTAAAAAAAAGTTATGAATTTCCAAAAGCTGAAAAAAAAAAAAAAACTGAACAAAAGTTGTTCAGTTTCATGGTCTGAGACACCACACGAGAGGTCTTGCGTTTATTCTGTCACGCGTTGTATAGATAGATAGTTCAATTGTATGTAATTGAATTTTATTCTGGCCACACTTACGTCTCCAAATAATAACAGATCTGTTTTGAGTCGGTACAATATTTTGTACCCAGAAATAAACTGTTGCCTCGTTGGTGTAGTGGTGGCAAGCGCGCCTGCTGAGCATGAAGTCGAGGGTTGGATTCCCGGGTCGAGCAAAGTGTTATCGGGTTTTCCCTTAGGAATTTTCCAGTAGACGATTGATGGTAATAGGGGGATTATATCATAAATAATCCCCCTTTTCACACACGCATATGACGTTCAACCAATCAGCGCGAGAGGTGCGATCGAATCCGTAACATGCCATTTCGAAATTTGACGGTTTCACTTCGATAGATTACAATCTACCGAAAAATAAGCAGTACGCTACGGTTCACAATTTTTCGACAGTTTACAATCTCGCGAGATAGATTATAATCTAACGGCATTTACAACTTTGCGGTGACAAATACCTACATACTCACTTGATTTTGCTTAAATTCTTTTGGGACTGATTTTAGAATTAAAATCAAAATCAAAATCAAAGCATTTATTTCAAATAGGCCAGTTACAGGCACTTTTGAATTGTCGAAACAAAGACAACAATAGCTACAGTCCCAGTCACAAGGCATAAAAACTGTGAAAGTACTGTAGTTGCCCATTCCCTAACGTAGATCTCTATGGAGAAGAACGGGCAAGAAACTCCATGGACACTCTTTTAAATCAGTATACTTTTACAAACTCTTGGTTACATTATTCATGTTGAGATGGTACATTATGTGAGAACGATGTAGCAAGTTGTGTACGTTAAAAGTGTCCATAGTAAACAATTCAAAAAAAAATAAAATAAAAATAATCAATTCAAATAAGCCGTGGCAACCAAGAGATGACCAGTCACAACTGACAGCGCCCGTTCACGAACATGACGCATGTATCAGCACCGTTCAACTCAACCATTTTGAAGGGAACTAAATGATCCGACACACGCGCCACCATCAGCGAGACATTTGAGTGAGCATGACACACTCCTAACCGCCAGGGCACATTCAAGTCAAGAAAAGACGTAGGTTTCCCGCGAATGACAGCTTTCTATTACATAGTACTCACACAATATGGGCTATGCGGCTATATAATAATTGAAGGCCTCATTGGTCTAGTGGGCTGTTCGCAAGCGCGCCTGATGAACATACGTAAGGTCCTATATTTGACTCCTAGGTCGCGCAAAATGGGAATTTCGCAGTAGCAATCCGGAGCCCAATTGATAGCATAAGGCTCGCCCCCTATTACGTGGGACTTGACATAACTGACGAAATGCGAACTGTTAATATCAAATGTGCTTATCTACGGAAATTCCAACATTAGCGAAGTTGATGACTAAGAAGTAACATTAACTATAATTATAAAATATGAATACTTTGTAAGTCGTTAATAATGTTGCAATAAAACAATAATACACTATACATCATTAAAAAGGCATCACTCCAAGCAGACCACTGCAAAGCTACAAGTAGCGGCACGTAAGTCTAGCGCTGAACGATACGCGGGGGGGATTGCTGCGCATGGGCACTGTACCGCTAGCCCCCCTCAGGTACCTTAATTTTTACTTCTGCGCAATAACAGTCAGCGCTAAAGTTTCGTGCCGCTACTTGTACGCATATATGTACAGTCGCCAGCACATCAATTTACCACAAACTGGCAATTATCTCCAAATAATTATAAACCATAAAATATTGATGGTTAAGTTCAAAATCAAATGAGAAAATTTGATGCGCTGGTCACTGTATACTTTTTTGTAAGGATGTAAACGGGATCATTCTTTCGAGTTCTGCGAGCCACAGCCATGCAGGCAGTACCTATGTAAGCACGGATGCATGACTGATAAACAAATCAATCGCGGAGCTAACGTGGTACTGGTAACTACACATCCTATTTAGCAGAGGATGGTCGACTTTATAACTGAAAACATAATGTACTTGTCTATGAATTATGTTGAATTTTGTAACTTGCCCATAGAGAACAGCTAGGAAATCATTTACGATTTTGACATTTTAAAATATGTTTGTTAACGTATTGACAGAAAAGACTACATCTATTAATAAAATTGAAGTGTCTGTTTGTCATTTTTTTATTTCAAAATAACATCTTTTTACTGAATGCAAAGAAAAGAAAGTATTTACGGTACTTAATCTTGCCTGTCTGTCTGTATGTTCCGGCTAATCTGTTGTGAAATGAAACGGCTGTTTCGGATATTAGCCAGTAGACCAATATTGAAGGGACTTTTCTGGAAGATAGCTGATGTTATAGGGAGTAACTTAGGCTACTTTTTTTAAAAGGTAGTTGAAAAAACTTAAAAACCCGATTGAAAAAACTGAAAAGCATAAAACAAGCACATTTTAAATTAAACAATAGTTGGAAGCAGGCGGGGTCCACATGAATATAAATTTATGAAAATGGAATAGGCCGCGCCTGCTTCCAACTTTTGTTTAATTAATACTAAACTTCTCTATTACTCGTCATGTCAGCAGTCACCTCCTTTCTAGCCATATCATCGTTCACACAGTCCATCCATCGTTTCTTTGGTCTCCTCTACTCTTATATCCATCCACATTCATACTCAAATCTTTCTTCGCAACAGTTTCCTCATTCCTCTGCATTACATGAATAGTTTTCCTTGGGATACAAGAACAACCTTTTGATTAGGTACTACCAGCTGCCAGTATCATATAAAAACATGCCCAACCCACTTATGTACAAGTTGGTCATGCTTCACATTACATGTAGGTTGTAACTCGAAACGTAACCAATTTAAATTGAGAAGAAATGGTCAAGGACGCACGCAACGCACTGTGCGTAGGGTTGACAAAATGTACAAGAAAAAAATTCATCTTACAATCTTTACCCACCTTACTAATATTATACTTAATATATTTCTTAATATATTATATTATACTTAAATTACTATAATTCCTTTCTTACTTTACTAATATTATAAATGCGAAAGTAAGTTTGTTTGTTTGTTACCTTTTCACGCCTAAGCCACTGAACCGATTTGCATATACGTTGTCAGGTGTGCAGAAACGGAACATATTTACACGTCAAAATTAAGTGGCGACTGCTGAGCATGGGGTCCTGGGAACAATTCCCGGATCGGGCTAGCTGTTATTGAGTTCTTCCATCAGAAATTCCGGATGAATGAATTATTGATGATGATGGCAATAATGTGTGGAATGATGGCCCCTATTACTTGAGACTTAAATATAACTGGCGAAATGTGGGTGTTCTATTAAGTATAACCCTGCCTAACTCTCCGGGGACTATAGGCGTTACGTTTTATGATGGTAGGAGTACGTTTGGCAACCCTAACTGTGCGTGTTACTACGTTTTGTTTGTTATATCGACAGTACACGTGTTGATAATAAAACTAAGAGAGTTTTAAAAGTAACCGAGATTTGCGTAACCAGAGCACCAGTAGCCCGTTGGTTGGTCGGACGAGAAATAAGCTTGTTTGGTTGTCTCTGAAATGAAACCATTACCTGCCTGCCTTGTCCCAGACCGCCTTTTGCCTTTTTTGTCGTGGTCTACTTCCAGTCTAACTAAAAGCAAGAATATTGTAAAAAAATACATTATTAACCTGATTTTTTCCCTTTTTTCGGCTTATTCCACAAATCCCCCCTAAAAGTCCCCCTTAGGGGGGAAAAGTGGGATGTAAAAAAAAAGTTTAGTATTTCCCCCTGATAATCCCCCTTAGGGGGGAAAACTGGATTGTAAAAAAAAAAGTCTGAAATTCCCCGCTTATGATCCCTCATATGAGGGAAAACAGGAATCTTAAAAAAACAACGTCCTGAAATCCCCGCTTAAATCCTTAAAATTTAAGGAGTGCCTCTGCTAGCGGCGCTAGTTGCCGATTTGTTCGCCAGTGGATATTTTACTTAGATAGCCGAGAATACAAGAACAAGCGAAGCGAGCTTGGGAATAATTTTGCCTAGCGGTTTCACCTGCATAAGTCTCGATCCCATAGAAATCTGCCTAGCCTTTTCCCAACTATTTTGGGGTCGGCTTCCAGTCTAACCGGATGCAGCTAAATACCAGTATTTTACGTGGAGCGACTGCCTATCTGACCTCCTCAACCCAGTTAGTTCTGGGTAATGCGGTACCCTTTGGTAAGACTGGTTGTCAGACTTTCGACTTTTTCTTCGTGATGCTGGCACGAGAATATAGTTTGTTAGCACAAAACATCGCCATTCCACCGCGTCGTCGGTGGCAGCACAAGGTCACTTCGGCTGCATGTTTTTGAGCTAAGGGGGCAGTATAGGAGGTGGAACATTTGGTGACAATAGACGCCAAGACATTTTAGTGGTGGGATGTATATGATGGATAGTCGATATTTTTTTTTAGAAAAAGAATAAATTATGCAATTTTTTATCTATAACGATTCTCACAGCTAAAATTCTCGTTCTCTTTATTTAATTACAATTTATTTTCTATGTATTTAATACAAAATATTAAAAAAAAACCTATTCAAACCGATATTTAGAAGAAAAAAAATGTTTGGTCGTGGTAACATTTTTGTGATGCATGACGGTACAGTACGAGTACTTGCGCCTTGTATGTGACACGTATCGTCATTTGCCATTCCGTTGATTGTTTTTTCGTTTGTCGTTGGTCTCCAAGACTACTTCGAAAGAGAACTACAAAATCATGAATCATTTTTTGAAAATAAATTGTCCACACCCAACCAAAAGCGGACGAAGGTCAACCTGACTGGTCATCTCTTAGTTGCCACGGCTATTTTAATAATTTATTTTATTTTTCAATTGTCTTTTTGTTTTTACTATGGACACTTTTAAGGTGCACATCTTGCTACATCGTTCTCACATAATGTACCATCTCAACATGAATGATGTCACCAAGTTTTTGTAACAATATTATGATTTAAAAGAGTGTCCATGGAGTTTCTTGCCCGTTCTTCTCCATAGAGATCTACGTTAGGGAACGGGCAACTACAGTACTTTTACAGTTTTTATGCCTTGTGACTGGGAATGTAGCTACACTTCATTGTTGTCTTTGTTTCGACAGTTCAAAAGTGCCTGTAACTGGCTTACTTGAAATAAATGCTTTGATTTTGATTCTGTATTATAACGAAATTCTGTGGAAAAAAAAGACTGATCATAAATTACAGTGTCGTGTTTTTGTTTTTGTTTTTTTATTTATTTAAGGAGCTTAGCAATTAAAACTAACTTAAGGGGGAAAAGTGGAATAATCCAAAATGAAAAGGGGAATTTTTGGATTTTTTTACATCAAGGTTCTGTTTTCCCACCTGAGGGAGATTCTCTCAGGGGGGAATAGTGGAATAACTCAAAATGAAAAGGGGACTTTCTGTAATTCTTTTACATTAGGGTCCAGTATTCCCCCTTGAGGGGGATTCTCTCAGGGGGGAATAATGGAATAAGTCATTTTTTCGACATCCGATCGATCCCCGCACGGAACAAATATTTATATGACCTACAGGTAGTTGTTCCGGGTCTGACTGTTTGTGTATGTGAGTTTAAATGTTTGTAAACGCACCCACGATACAGGAGAAATTCCTAGTGTGGGGCAAAGTTTATTTAAAAAAAAACTCCATAACTAGAAGTTTCCCAAAACCAAACTTATAGTGTCACTTGCGGGATACTTTCCGTGACTGTTCGTCTCGATATTTCGCCGATGTTGCAAGCGCCATGATCGCGTGTTGACTGGTGAATGCGGCTGGATGGAAAATAAATTGTTTGTCTGTCTACCCTCTTACTTTGTCTTTTGCTACGCGCACTACTGGAACTCTACAGAAAAGAGTAACCATGGAGTTTCTTGCCGGTTCTTCTCCATAGGAAACGACCAACGCGAACCGTGCACCTTTTTGTCGACGTTTTATAAGTGCCCATCGAGGCCTATGTGAAATAAAATATTTTGATTTTGATTTTGATTCTACACTAAGTCACAGCAAAACACACTAGTAAAAGTATTACTAGGTTTTGTGGAGTCCTTATTACGATGCCGGCTGCTACTTTTGAGCACACTCAAAACTGTATTCCACGTACTTGATAATTTAAAGCCATCCCTTGATAGAAATTTTGTGTTTTCTTATTTCAATTGCTTCTCTTGTCAGCCTTGGTAAGTACCTAACGTTTGTTTGTTTGTTCTATATCGGGAGCTCACAATAACGAACTATCACGGAGGATTATATCCTGTAAGTGACAGTATAAGTTTTTGTTTTAAACCATCATCATTTTCCTGCCCTTGTCCCATGTCACTTGGGGTCGGCGCAACACGTTTTTTTCTTCCAATCTCCTCTGTCAACCGTTACGTCACCGTTATTTACTCCTTTAACTTTCATATCATTCCTCACACAATCCATCCATCGTTTCTTTGGTCTTCCTCTCCCTCTCCATCCATCAACGTTTATATTCATCACTCTTTTAGTCACATACGATTCGTCCCTCCTCATCACATGTCCATACCAAGACAGCCGATTCCCTTTCAATTTTTCTGTAACTGGCGCAACTTTCAAACTTCCTCTAATATACTCATTCCTTACTTTATCCATTCTTGTCACACCACACATCCACCTCAACATTCTCATCTCCGCCACATGCAATCTTTTTTCATCCATCTTCTTCACAGCCCAGCATTCCGATCCATACAGTACGACAGTTTTTGTTTTAAACCGTGAAAGCATAAAACAGTGTTTGGTCTAGAACAAAAAATTATCGCAATGACGGGGACAACAAGTGCCTTTCGGCTTCGTTAAGGGTATTTTTACACCCATTAGGTACTGACGTACACCTCTGACTGTCCAGTCGGCAAAAGCAGGCGTGATGTTATGTCATGTACTGAATGTTATGTTATGTATACTGAATGTATCTACTTATGATACACTTCCTTATAAGACACATCTGTATCGTGAACAATACAAATATTTGTCACGACTTGAGGATCGAACCTGCAACCTTGGCACGGAAGTGAACACAATCCGTGCTGTCTGCCTATCCCTTTTAAGCTGACCAAAATAGGATGCATCGCTTTTTGTGAATAGGGTTCCGTCTTAAAACTAGCCAACAACGTAAGATATAATTTGTATAATGTATAATTTAAATATAATTTAATTAGTCTTCTGGGCACGTTTCCAGTTGACAGCGATGCGGAGGAGTACTTTGACGCACTCTGAAGTGTCCTTTTGTCGTTGTTTTTTAGTTGTTTATGTTTTCTTACTTTAATCCTTTTTTTTATTAGGTTAGTTCTATTTGTAGTCTGTATATAATGTAAATATATCATTGTTAATTCTGAAAAAAATACAAGAAAATTTAATTATGATTTAAGTATAATTTAAGTATGATTTAAGTATAATTTAAGTATAATTTAAGTTATAATTTAAGTTTGGCTAATGTCATAATTTAAGTTTAGTTAAAGAAAACAATTAAGTGTAGTTCCTATTTTATTTTTCCAAATTACGAAATATTGTGTCACACGAAGGTCTCAAGGTATTATCTCAACATGAATGATGTACTTAACCAAGATCTTGTAAAAATATTTTGATTGATAAGAGTGTCCATGGAGTTTCTTGCCCATTCTTCTCCATAGAGATCTACGCTTTGCAATGGGCAACTACAGTACTTTCACAAGTTATTATGCCTTGTGTCTGTGACTGTAGCTTCGCCTTTTTTGTTTTTCTGACATTCAAAAGTATCTGTTATGGTCTAATTGAAATAAATGTTTTGAGTTTGAGTTCAAAGGGTTTTAATTTTTTTTCACGGAACCCTAATCCTTTTTCTAAACAAAAGTTACTCCTTATAACATCAGTTATCTGCCAGTAAAAGTCCCATCAAAATCGGCCCACCGGTTTCGGAGGTTAGCCGGAACAAACAGACAGACAGACAAAAGAGATAGATAGATAAAAAAAAGGATTTTTGTTATAAGTACCGTATATATTTACATGTATTCAGTAAAAATTTGTTATTTGAAATAACAAACAGATAATTCAATTTTTATTTATTTGTAGATTTTCACTACAAAAGTATGTTAAAACTAGCTTATGCCCGCGGCTTCGCCCGTGTAAAGATCCGTAACTGTCCCACGGGATCATACTACCGGGATAAAAAGTACCGTATATATTAATCCAGGTTATACACTATCTGTGTAACAAATTTCATCCAAATCCGTTTCATAGTTTTCGCGTGAAAGAGTAACAAACATCCATCCATCCTCGCAAACTTTCGCGTTTATTTATATTAGTAAGATTTAACAAAATTAAATTATTTTATTTTACACAAACCTACATGGGCAAAGCCAAAAGATAGTTGACGGGTCCAAATGGTCGTTTCTTATGCACAGGAACCGATAAGCTATATAGTTACAATTTTATTATTTGGTTTGAATATGTCTCAAAAGCATGCATTGTATATTGCAAAATCTTGCCACCCAATAAATACTAAAACGATATTAAAATTTTACCCGATTTTCTTAACATTACAACATTTTTAAAACCTTGAAACCATACTGTCTCTTGCGTAGGTAGAAAACAAGCTAAAGATTACTTGATAACTTTTTTTTAACCGTTTTCAAAAAAGTTTCCTAAAGCAGGTTTTTCTGTACGATTAGGAAGTATGAGTAACTAAGGGGTTTGTCCTATTCTCTTAATGGGCACTTTTGTCGTTGATGGGCCATAATCGATGCGGCCCACGGCACTCCATAGGTTGCAACCGCGAAGCACGGACGGAAAGAAACGTTGCGAGAAAAAAATCGGAACATTATTTTTTTTTATTTCGGAATCTTTCGAATGTGGATTTGAATTTGGAAGTGTTAACTGGTGTGTGATTTTGTTATTATTGATTTTCAGTGCCATATTTTTTACGGTGAGTTTTTTTTTAAATTATTTTGTTTTTTTTAAATGTAAGGCAATGTTATTTTTTTTCTGACTGACCTTATCGAGTTTTTGTTTGTGTGATTGTGTTGTGGGTGTACCAAAGAGCGGGTATTTGTTAAATATTTCTTTGTTATTGTTTCTTTTAAAGAAAAATATCAAACGTTTTTCAGTAAGGATAAGTAAATTAATAATTACTGATAAAATCAAGGTTTGATTGATGTTTGTAATGTTTTCATGCATTATTATTATTTTGATGTTTTTTATTTTCATATTGAAAACGATGTGCGGTCGGTTATCTCACAATTATTTGCCGTATCAAATATAAATTGTAGGTAGATGCATATTTTTTGCAAAACTATTGACAAATACCTAAGCTCTTAATTATTTCATGTTCTAATTAGTAAGTCAAATTAAATTAGGTATTTTGTGTTGGCAAACGCTGAAGTATATTTGTTTTTTTATTATTTATACGTACCCAACATGCCCAAAAATGCAAGACAATAAAAAAATAACAATCTACTTGGAGTATGTTTTCCTCATCGATTGATATAGGTATTGTGTCATAGTTTCATAGACTAAAATAAAACGGGTAAAGTTAATCCGTCCGTCTGTAGAATCTTTGCTAACAATGACTTTGACCGAACTTCTATTCGTTTTTTTTATATTTTTCCTGAAGAAGTTTTTTTAAAAACGTTTAATGACAATAAAGTAGGTATGCAATAATAAAACTTCGACTACGTTAAACCTCATCAAAATCAGTTGACCTAATAAAATTCTTAAATTCAGTGACATACCGGATATATTATATACATACAGGGTGGCAGGGACACCGACGCTAAAACGGTAACCACGTATTCAGTACATCATTCCAAACCCGCCACATAGAAATTTTTCATCGGTAATGAAAAAAAATCTGTAAATTTTTTTTTAAGTTTGGACCAACTTTATTTTATTTTTTCTTTAGATTACCGATAAAAAAATAGTATTTAAGGGGTTCAGAATGATGTACTGAACACGTGGTAAGCATTTGTGAGTCGGTGTCCGTTCCACCCCGTATAGTTGCCATAAGTGTTATTGGTACACCAATGCCAATGGCAGGTTACATTATATATTCGTATTAGTTGAATTGACCCCCAAATATCTCTGATTCGATCGATTGCGCGATCTGTCGGATGGTGAGTATTGACCTTAACCTTTTTAAATGGAATTATCATAATAATATACTAGATATATATTCTATAATATGTTAATGAAAAAGTTAGGAAATCATTTTTAGGTACATGCGTACCGAAAGTACTGATATTTTTTTAAGCTTGTAAGTGATTTCTGGTTTAAAAATATTGCGTAGATGAAAAAGGCATCAGGATATGGGGGCGAGTCTTTTGCCATACATGACATAATATCACGCTTGTAATCCCCGAAAGGTTAGGCAGAGGTGTATCTAATAATACCTACACCCACATTTCGCCTATTATGTTTAAGTCCTATGTAATAAGGGTCGAGCCTATTGCCATCAAGGGGGCACAAATCCAGACTTCGTGGCTTCTACTGAGGAATTTCTGATGGGTAATCCCAATAACACTTTGCCTGTCCTGGGAATCGAACCTAGGACCTCATACTCAGCAGTCGCGGTTGCGGCCACTCGACCATCGAGGCAATCTATTGCCATTATTATCCTATAGCATGTAACCGCTAGTCCCGGCTGGCATTTTTAGAATTTTGACAGTCGTTACAGATAATCTGTAGCCCGAAAGTGTGACAACCAGTCTTACAGGGGTATCGTATTATCCACAGTACTAACTGGGTTGTGGAGGTCAGATAGGCAGTTGCTCCATGTAACTTACTGGTATGCAGCTGCATTCGGTGAGACTGGAAGCCGACCCCAACATAGTTGGGAAAAGGCACGCAGGTGTTGATGATAGTGTTCTATGTATAAAGTACCTATAGTTACTAATTTCATATTAATTAAAAATAGATTTCGCAATTCTCAAAGTAATTATTAACACAAAAAAGAATCAATAGGGAATTCCTAATTAGTAATTAACAAATCACCGAACACGTTTGTTGGCATTCCGAAAATTCTCTAATTGTGCAAACGTTAAGAAATTACATTTTTAATGTGTTGTACATTAACTACATTTTGTTCGTTACGTAATCATAATGTAGATTGTGATCGTTACTTAAAAGATTGCAATCATGTTTTTAACAATGTTTTGCCAAATTCCGAAACGACAATTGTAACTGTTAAATTTCCGAAACGGTGTACTTAAACGTTCCCATACATTTATAGCAATTCACTATTCCCATACATTTTGTACAGGTCCCACGTATTTAAAGTGACGCTTTTTATTAATATTTATAATACCATACCAAATAATTTTTTGGGATGAGTACTTTTTAGTTTAGAAATTTTTGAGGTACTTATTCCATACCAGCGACCCGCCCCGGCTTCAATATACACATATAAACCTACCTCTTGAATCACTCTTGCGTAGTTTCAAAGATCTAAGCATACATAGGGACAGACAGACTTTGTTTTTAAGGTACTATGTAGTGATTATGATTGACAACAAAAAAATATGTCTAAAAACCCCACTAATTTCATTACCAAAACAGAGAATTGAATTGAAGATTCTTAATTATTATAATTCTAAAAAAATATTTGTTACGGTCGCAAATCAATAAACGGTCAACATAGAAGGTGATCATCATCTGCCTAGCCTTTTCCCATCTATGTTAGGGTCGGCTTCCAGTCTAACCGGATGCAGATGAACACCAGTATTTTACATGGAGCGACTGCCTATCTGACCTCCACACTGGGTAATACGATACCCCTTGGTAAGACTGGTTGTCATTTTTGGGCCACTGACTACCTGTAACGACTGTCAAAGATCTACAAATGACAGCCGGGACCAACGGCTTAACGTGCTTTCCGGGGCACGGAGGAAACTCGCTATGTAATGGGTGATCACCCATCCAAGCACGGTTTAAATTAAAGATCGATCCGAGCGGCTGTTATTATTTAGCCACGAGCTCCTCCACCAATATACAAGGTGATACAGATCTATAATTTTCCAAATACGTAAGAAAATATAAGATCGGGAAGAGCGGGCTACCTTGGCGCTTTCGAGTTCACTACATAGTATAAAACAAAGTCGCTTCCCGCTGTCTGTTTGTCCCTATGTGTGCTTAGATCTTTAAAACGATTCAAGAGGAAGGTTTATATGTACATAAGGTCTAACTATTCATACACGAAATATTTTCAGGGAATCATCTAACGGCTATAACGAAGCCATTTCAAGGGATTTTTTTTTTATCTGAGTATATTTTTATAAAAAATAAATAATATTTTAATTTACTTGACCCACAAAATAAATACCAGCTCCTTATTTTTGAACATACCTTACGCTAGTTTACTACGTCGTATTTACCATATTGTTAGAATATGGGAGAAAAGGTTTTATGCAGAAAGTCTCAAAAAATTTTGAATTATAATAATTTCGTAAAAAAAACACTGATAATTTATTTTTTCGTTGCTATGGCGACTTTACGACTTATAGAAGTTACTCTTAAAATATTTCGTATATGAAAAGCTAGACCTTATATATTGCACCGGGGCGAAGCCGGGGCAGGTCGCTAGTAAATACTATAAGTGCGTACTATAAATAAAATAATAGGAAATAATCGTCAACTTCCAACATTATGCTCATGTATCGAATTAACTTAGTCAAAGAGCTCTTCCTCAACAACAAGTTGTTATGCAAATAAGTGATAAACTATGACGAAATTGATTTTGACGGTCGTCTTCGTTTCCTCATGTTATTATGACGGAAGGTAGGAATTAGATTTGGAGATTTCTTTGTCTCGCAGATATCTTGGGTGTGTTGCTCATTCTCACTAATATTAAGTGACGCCTGATATCTTTCTGAATAAATATCATGACGTGGGGATCATTCTTAACCGACTTCAAAAAAGGAGGAGAGCTGTTCTCAATTCGTCGGAATCTTTTTTTTTAAATGTATCTTCGCCGATTATTCGAAAACACCTGAACCGATTTGGAAAATTCTTTTTTTGTTTGAAAGAATATACTCCCAAGTTGGTCCCATAGAAATATTGTCATGATCTGATCATGGACTTTGGAGATATGGAACGGAACTCTTCAATAATAGACAGCAAATCTGTCGTGATTGCTGCAATCACTTGGATGTTTATTGTTTATACAACGTCATAAAATAACATTTAGTCTAACCAAATCGTTTAATTTTACTCACACCTACGATAATTTAAAATTAGTTTAAAAAAAAATGTTTTAAGTGCGTTACATTGAGTCCTACAGTAAAACGTGATTTTTCACCCCAAAAAAAAATTAATTTCCCAGCAAACATTTTAGAAGTGTCACTTCTTCTCGATTACTTCAGATCATCGTCTCGATCGCTTGTTTCCATCCAATAATATAAAAACAAACGATTAACCTTTGGACCCTCTTATAATCTACCGACGTCAAATAACTCATTCATTCATCCATAATTCCATACTACATATTACATACATATGTACCTATTTGTATTATACGAAACGAACTCTGTCTTCCATTACCTTTTTAACCGACTTCTAAAAAAGGAGGAGGTTATGGTATTCCACCAGCATCTTTTTTAGGATCGCGTTCCCGAAGGGTAACCTAGGGGCCCTATTACTAGGCCTCGGCCGTGCGTCCGTCCGTCAGTCTGTCAGCGGGCTGTATCTCATGATCCGTAATAGGTAGACAGTTGAAATTTTCACAGAATGTGTATTTCTGTGGCCGCTATAACAACAAATAATGGAAATAAATTGAAAATTAAAGGGGGCATGAAACGTTCCGTCATAGTGTACCCTTACTATACGATGGTACGGAACCCTTCATGCGCGAGTCCGACTCGCACTTGGCCGGTTGTTTTTTTTCATTCAGTAGAAGCCGCCCCCGCGGTGGCCCCTTATTTTATTTATTAACTTTGCTTGAGTAGTTTGTGTTATTTTCTATAATATTTACGTATTTTTTCTTCTTCGTCTATGTTGATGACATGATATCATAATAACTTCTCGTTACAAAGTAAAATTTATTTATGAGAAGAATTTTTTTTTTTTTTTTTATCTCAAATAAAAAGGGTAAAATAAAAAGATAATATTTAGCAAAAAAAAAAAATCGACTTCCAAACAACACAAAAACTGAAAAATAGAGTGACTTTCGAAAGTCGGTGGCAATAAAGTCAATGAAACAAACAAAGTCACCGACTTCCGAAAGTAAAGTTATTTTTCACATATTTTTAGGAAGTTGTTTTTTTTTCCACAGCATGACGTACGTCTACACGAATTTCGATAAAATTTAGCACACGAGAAGACAATAACCTGAGTAAGTACATCAGACTTCACATAGTTTATAACCCGGTAGTTATATTCCCATGAGATAATCCACAACTTAAATACACGCAGACGAAGCCGCGGAAATTGCTCTATAATATTTCACAAACACTGATAAAGAATTGCCAAACTTAAGTGGCAGTGGGCAGGGCACATTGCTCGCAGAACGGATGGCCGATGGGGCCGAAAAGTTCTGGAGTGGCGACCGCTAACCGGAAGACGTTGCGTTGGAAGGCCTCCCACTAGGTGGACTGATGACCTGGTGAAGGTTGCAGGGATCGGCGACACTTGGGGGAGGTCTATGTCCAGCTGTGGACGTCTTTCGGCTTAAATGATGATGATAAATGATGATGACTGAGTGAACTTTGTTCGTAACTCAAAGCTTGGTCAAGATGACTAACAAATTAACTTTAAGTATAATTCCAAAGGTAAGTCTTTGACCTATGAATCACAAATAAATACACGAGAGTGTTGTGCATAGTCATCATGAAAGGACTAAAGAACTTTAAACAAACCAATTCTGACGAAAGCTTATTTTTTTGCTAGTTGAAAAGCCGTTTTATTCAATAACTAGCTAAGACCCGCGGTTTCGCCTGCGTGGATTACGGTAATAGTCTCACAGGGTCGCACTGACGGGATAAAAAAGTATCCTATGTGTTAATCCAGGTAATATACTCATATGTTTGATTAACAATTATAAGGGTTAATAATTTAAACATTGCTGATTAACCTGAATGAAAGAGGCAAAGCACCATGCGCGGGCTAGCTTCGCAGTTCATTTGAGCTCGGCGCAGCATGTCTTTTTCTTCCATACTTCTCTATTACTCGTCATCTCAGAGGTCACCTCCTTTCTAGCCATATCAGTCTTCATACAGTCCATCCATCGTTTTTTGTCTTCCTTTACTCTTATAGCTATTCATACTCCAAAATTTCCGCTGTCAGATAAATATGAGTCAGAGTGATCTTTAAAACACAGGAAAATACTCGAGACATGCACAGTCATCACGAAAGATGAAAACTCTAAAGGCTTACTTGTATACAAGTTGCAAATTGCATACAACTTGAATAAACCTGCGTACAAGCTACAACTTGTATGACATAGTTTGAACTTGTACATTTTTTATTCAAGTGACGTGCAAATCGAACGCACAAACGTTAGTTGCACGTTTCGAATTGCGAACGAGTGACGTGTCTTACTCAATTGTTGAACATCTCTTGTATGCAAGTACAACCTGCATGCAGTTTGCACTCTTGAAAGCATGTTTCCAATGCAAGCAACGTGCAAGACTTGCTTAAAGGAATCGCGCCTTAAACGATAGCTTTTTAAATTCTGGCCAAAAAAATAGGAAAACTTTGTATAATATTAAGAAGACGTAAACAATAACACATTTACATAGGTGGGAACAACAATGAAAAAACGATACGTTTAAGTTTTTTCTTTAAAAAGCGGAAAAATCCCTAACGTCGATAGCTGTCAACTAATTACAGTTAAACGCTTTAATTATTGTGGTTTTGAATTGAAAAACAACTTTTTTACGTTTTAGATTGATGTCTTAGCAAAAAACTGTCTGATCATTACACCGTCTTCTATATAATTTGAGAAAGAATATGATTACCTACCTCAGTTTTTTGTGAATGAAGTCATCTGTAATTGCAAGTTGAATGTTTAACTGTAACACCATAGCTATAGGTACCGTACCAGCGTGCGTGTATGACCAGATGTATGAACGTGGACGAGCCGAAAGGCGTATGTAAGGATCTTACCAGATGGCGTTCTGTCGTTTTAGCCTCTCTTCCAACGAAAGTACGTGTGAGTACGGTAATGAGACATTTCATTATGCCGACAATACAACACACCGAATTTAGGCTTGGTTCACACCCGACCACTAAACGTTACACAACTTTGATTAACGAATACAGACGCAAATCGCGAAGACATTGGCCTCCTTTTTAATCACAATTTATGTGGAAATGTAAAAACAAGTTCTCCGATGAGATTGTTACATGTGTACGACCACCTGCTTGCTAGTAGCAGAGTTTTTTTTTGTAGTAGAAGAGAAGCTTGGTTATGCCGCACTTGCCAAGATCAGTCCGTGGTCCACAGGCCGATCAGCTCCATCAAATACCGAGATCCATTAAAACACACACATTAGACATGAAAAGTTCTGGAGTGGCGACCGCGAACCGGAAGACGTTGCGTTGGAAGGCCTCCCACTAGATGGACCGATGACCTGGTGAAGGTTGCAGGGATCCGCTGGATGCGAGTCGCACGGGGCCGGTCAATGTGGCGACACTTGGGGAGGCCTGCATGGATACATTGAAAACCAAGTTTCTTCCGCGCTTCGGAAAGCACGTTAAACTGTTGGTTCCGGCTGTCATTTGTAGATCTTTGACAGTCGTGTGTGGATGGAGAGGAAGACCAAGGAAACGATGGATGGATTATGTGAGGAACGGAATGGAGGAAAAAGATGTAAATGTTTGGGTGACGGTTGATACAGGAGAATGGGAGAAAAAAACGTGTTGAGCCGACCCCAAGTAACATGTACAAACTGGGTTGTGGAGGCCAGATAGACAGTCGCTTCATGTAAAATACTGGTATGGCTGCATCTGGTTAGACTGGAAGCCGACCACAGGAAAGTTAGGAAAAGGCAGGCAGATGATGAGTACAGAGGTCTACGTGATGAAAATAGTCCGGGAGGTAGTTGTGGTGCAGTCACGATACGATACGACACAGTGATCGACGGCGGTTTCTCCATACAAAAAGATCAGAAAGTATGGGAGCGCAATTGTCACGAAAGAATGCGTACTTACGACGTCCTATACTTTGTGCTCTTATGCCAAAATATGCCACATAAAATTGAAATAAGTACAACCAAATAATGTTTTTTTTTTTTTATTTAATTTTCTACGTGTTCGATGGGATATAATTTTGTCTTGAGAACCGAATACTGTTCCAAATTATGAAATGATCAATAAGAAGCCTTTAATCATTCTACATCCACCTCGATTAGTGCACTGTTTCAGTTTAGATGTTTTACGGGTGTCACTCACCATCATCATCATCATCATTTCAGCCGAAAGACGTCCACTGCTGGACATAGGCCTCCCCCAAGCGTCGCCACATTGACCGGTCACTCACCACTGGAACATTATTGCATTTTTCCAGTTAAGCACAGTTTAACTGGAAAAATGCATCCCCTTAATCTTTTTTTTTTTTTTTTTGTTTAAAAATCGTAAAACGGTTCACAGAATACATCTACTTACCAAGTTTCATCTGTGTAGTCCTAATAATTTCGGAATAAAGCGTCTGTGACGTACAGACGGACAGACAGACAGACATGACGAATCTATAAGGATTCCATATTTTGCCATTCGGCTACGGAACCCTAAAAACCCGACTACTGAAAAATCACGCTCTATTTAAATTCGGGGTTTACAAGGTAAAATCGATTCCTCCAATTGTTGAAGTCGGTTAAAATGTAGCCTATGTTACACGGGCCATAATAACGAATCGTTAGACATCTTATTCATTAGAATCCGATGAATAGTTTAGGCATTACGGAAGAACATACATCAATACAAACATCCATACATACATAGACTGCTAAAATCATAACCCTTCTTTTTGGCTTAGCCGTAGTCAGGTAAAAAACCAGCTATTAAATGCAAATGAAAATATGAAAATGTACATTTTCATATAACCCGTTCAATAATAATTACTCTTCTACTGCTGAGAAATTCCCGATGGTAAAAACCCAATAACACAGCCCGACCAGGACATTGAACTATGCTGCGCATTACGGTTCCCACCACAAGATCAAATTAAAATTTGATTTATCAAAAAAAAAGCAAACTTTTCCACGGTTTTTTTGACCAGCTTAAAATTCAAAAGCGTCAGATGTTTTTGTTGTCTTGAGAGCTTTCATCTTTCGTGATGACTATGCATGTCTCGCGTATTTTCCTGTGTTTTAGAAGATCACTCTGACTCATGTCATGTTTGTGAGTGAGGAAACTTTTGATTACAAATAACTATGAGAGTAAAGTAAGACCAAAACAACGATGGATGAACTGTGTGAAGGATGATATGGCTAGAAAGAAGGTGACTGCTGAGATGACGAGTAATAGAGAAGTGTGGAAGAAGAAGACAATATGCTGCATCGATCCCACATGAATAAGGGCATTGGGATAAGTACAGGAGAATGATGATGATGACTCTGACTTTGCTGTGGGCCTAAGCAACCTAACACAGCGAGAAGGCGTCGCGGCAGACCTCGTAGAAGACGGCGAGACTCCACAACCCAGTTAGTACTAGGTAATACGATACCCCTTGGTAAGTGGTTATTGTACGGTACCCCTTGATAAGTGCTTGGAGACTGGTTGTCAGACTTTTTGAGCCACTGACTACCTGTAACGACTGTCAAAGATCTACAAATGACAGCCGGGACCAACTGTTTAACGTGCTTTCCGAGGCACGGAGGAAACTCGGTGTGTAATGGGTGGTCACCCATCCACAGACCAACCTAGGCAAGCACGGCTTAACCTAAAGAACGACCCGAGCGGTTGCGCTGCTCATACGCTTTTATTACACGCGTAAAAACCTTATTTATTGTATCTATTGGAAAAATTCTAGCATTATATACTTACGTCATGTCATAAGTACTACATAGTACATTACTAATATAATATTAATGAAGATTCTAATTAAAATGCCGCAGATTAACGCGTATCACGATTATACCATATCCGTGAAGCCGCTAGGAATATTAATCCATAACTATGTCAGCCAGTTGCCTGGACTGGTTCGTGGATGGGTGATCACCCATAACATACCCAGTTTCCTCCTTGCCTCGGAAAGCGCGTTAAGCGGTTGGTCCCGGCTGTCATTGGTAGATCTTTGATAGTCGGTTCATGTCAGTGGCCCGAAGGTCTGACAACCAGTCTCACCAAGGGGTATCGTTTTACCCAGTACTAACTGGGTTGTGGAGGTCAGATAGGCAGTCGCCCCATGTAAAATACAGGTGCACCCGGTTAGACTGGAAGCCGACCCCGACATAGTTGGGAAAAGGCAGGCAGCTGATGATATCTCTGCCATTTATGTTTTAATCTCAGTAACATAGGGTGAGCCTATTGCCATCAACCAGGCACAAATCCAGATATTTGTTCTGCTACTGAGAAGTTCATAGATACATAACCTCACGCCTTTTCCCTTTGGAGGAAGGCAGTAGCTTCCGAACACCAGCTGCTGCGTACTCACGACGACCAATCAAGGTTTACAAATCCAAATTAAGCTGATCTCTCATTGTACGGGAAACTGCTACAAAGTGAGGTCTGGTTATACTGGATATGTAGTGTTGCTGTGTGTACAATCTTTGCATACTCCTTGTGCTTCTTCCATGTTCATACACGCACGCTTCACTGAAAAAATTGCAAAAACCCAATAACACTTTGTCCCCGACAATCGAAGCTCAAAAAACACACTAGAATTAAATTTTCTTGACAATTCAAGAAAACACTTGTGACCCTAAAATAACCAAAAGAGTGTCAGCATAATTACGGGGGCCCGAGAATTACCGTGACCCTGGAACATAAAGGGCTATTGAAGGACACCGTGGATTTTAGTCAGTACAAGTCTGACAGTCCCTCCCGCTATGCCCTGGGTGGGAGGACTCATTTGATGATTTTACCACGACAAAAAAAAAAAAAGGCGACAACTCACCCACCTCTGCTTAGCCTTCGAGGCACACTAGCGTGATGTTAATAAGCATGTCTGTCTCACGGCCCGATTCTTACTCGCATGTGAATAGGAACAGACTTTAAAGAAAAACAGCTGGTACACTCTCACTGATGATTTCTTGCGATTATTTCATTAGGTTAGGTACTAGCTTTTGCCCGCAAACTTCGTCCGCGTGTTATTATTATAAACATATGACTTCCCTATACACACAGAGATAATATATCTTTCTAGTTCTGTCTCCTAGACTTTGTACAAGTTTGAGCGAGATAGATACAGTTTTCATAAGCAATTTACGTCAAAAACTAAGGCTCCATTTTGGAGCCCGCCACAGACGCGAAAAATTTGACGCGTCTCCTAAATGGAGCTTTCAACTATAAAAGGGCTATTTGCTATCTGATTTTGTCACTAACATTACTATTAACTAACTAACTGATTTGTCTGCTTAAACACCCACCCGCAATAACTTCAGTTTATCCGTGATCATGGTGCTTGCAACAGCGCCGAAATATCGGGAACTCATAGCAAACAGTTAACATGTACACAAGTATTAATAGTAATTTCAAGGGTTTTAATGTTTTGTACTTTCGTGCAAATCCCTAATCCCTTTTCTACAGTAAAAGTATATTCTAGTAGCCTAGTTACGCCTTATAAGATCAGCTATCTGCCAGTAAAAGTCCCGTCAAAATCGGTCCAGCCGTTTCGGAGATTAGCCAGAACAAAGAGACACACCGACAAAAATTAAGAAAAAATTGTTTTTGTGTGCCGTATCAATATATTTTCATATATTATGAATTCAGTCAAAAGCCGCTATTTTGATGTCAAACAGACACTTCAATTTCATTCGTTTGTATAGATGATATAATAGTCCCATGTATTAGGGGCGAGCCTACTGCTAAACAACCGATTACAAATCCAGATTCCGGCCAGCTAGGTTCTGAAAAAAGGTCGCGAACGACTGCTGAGCATGAGGCTCCGGGTACGATTCCCAGGTCGTGCAAAGTGTTATTAAATTTTTGCTGGAGTGTCCATTGTGCCGCTAGGCTGTATACAGGATGTAAACAAACCCGTCACGAAGCCGTCAGCCAAGCATTCTGTACATCAAACTGAGTAACTCTACGCAAAAATTATTGCTGGGAAACGACAATTTTTTTTGGGGTGAAAAATCACGTTTTACGGTAGGACTCGATGGAAAGCACTCAAAGCATTGTGCTGATGAATGGATTGAATAGTACGGGGGTCGTGGAGGTGTTTAAAGTAAAAATCTTACATTAAAAAAATGTAAGTGAAAAAAAATACTTGTGGAAAAGTTGGAACTTTGACCCCCAATATCTCCGTAGCTAGGAAGTTCCCAGGTCCATAACAAAACCATTACCGCAATGTCGGGGAGAACAAGTGCCTTTCGGCTTCGTTAAGGGTCTTTTTACACCCTTTATAGGCTAGCCCCCTGCTACAAGGGCAGAGGCAAAAGGCAGGTGTATCAGGTACACCATGGGTATGCCTACCCCTTCGGAGATGATGATGTTAACTTCATTGTATAAATCTACCCATTTGAGTATAATCACTAAATCCGCATGAAAGGCGTCTCGCAAGGCCCGGCTATGTAACGTACATTTGGTAATCCCCAACATATAATGGGCTTAGTTTCACCACAATACATGACCATGCATAAGTGTAGATTCTTAAACTACAGATATATCTATACATCTATACAAATAAATAAAATTTAAGTGTCTGTATGCAACATTAAAATAACAGCCCTTTACTGAATGCATTTGAAAGCAATTGCAATTTTTGTCTGTCTGTTTGTTCTGGCTAATCTCTAAAACGGCTGGACCGATTTTGACGAGACTTTCACTGACGGGTAGCTTATATTATAAGGTCTACTAAGGCGACAATTATTTGAGAATAAGAAGTTTACAGGTATTAGGGTTCCGTGCAAAAAAATTGAAACCCTCAAAATCCGATTCAAAAATGGTAGTAATATTTTTTATATTAATTTCACTTACGAAGGTCGCGAACCACAGGTAGTCTAAACTTATACTGTTACTTACGGGATAGCTTCCGTGATTGTTCATTATTTTAAGCTCCCGATACTTATTGCCGTGAGCTGAGAATCGAACCCAGGACTTATGCTCAGCGGTGGCGCTTGCGCCCACTGAGCAGAGTGAAATCTATATCATAGCTGTCTACATTTAATTCAGTAATAATCAAGATTGCTTAAAAGTATCGGCTCGAACTAACACTAATCTTACTACATAGCTTATGACTGTGGACTTCGATAATTGTCCCACGGGGTCATACTACCGGGATAAAAAGTATCCTATGTATTAATCCAGGTTATAAACTATGTGTGTGCTAAATTTCATCCAAATCCGTTCAGTAGTTTTTGCGTGAAAGAGTTACAAACATCCATCTATCCATTCTCACAAACTTTCGCATTTATAATATTAGTAGAATGTAGGATAACACGTACCATTACTCGCTTCGATCTTGAACTTTACCGATTGTCGGCCATCTTTGTTATTCTAGTCGCTTACAGTTTGACTATACAACCGTTCAGTGATGAGCGTTAATACTGCTTGAGGATAAACTCACACAAAACCAAAGTCATGTTGAATGCCCATGTAACACCCACTCCTATCAAGATCGGAGACTCTACAATCGAAGTTGTAGACGATTATGTCTACCTGGGACAAACGGTCCAGTTAGGTAGGTCTAACTTCGAGAAAGAGGTCAATCGTCGAATCCGACTCGGCTGGGCGGCGTTCGGGAAGTTGCGTGGTATCTTCTCGTCCAACTTACCGCAGTGTCTCAAGACGAAAGTCTATGACCAGTGTGTGTTGCCAGTGATTACATACGGGACCGAAACGTGGTCGCTCACAATGGGCCTCATCAGAAGGCTTAAAGTCACCCAAAGGGCAATGGAGAGGGCTATGCTCGGTGTTTCCTTGCGTGATCAAATCAGAAATGAGGAGATCCGCAAGAGAACCAAGGTTACCGACGTAGCCCGAAGAATAGCCAAACTTAAGTGGCAGTGGGCAGGGCACATTGCTCGCGCGACTGTTATTATTCTGTTACTATGTATCCGCGACTGTTATTATTTATCCGCGCGTGCATGCCAACCAACCTAGGTCCGTAGATGAGTGACCACCCATTACATACCGAGTTTCCTCCGTGCCTCGGAAAGCATGTTAAGTCGTTGCACCTGGCTGACATTTGTAGATCTTTGACAGTCGGTGTAAATAGTCAGTGTCTCGAAAGTCTGGCAACCAGTCTTACCAAGGAGTATCGTATTACCCAGTAGGTACTAACTGGGTTGTGGAGGTCAGATAGGCAGTCGCTCTATGTAAACAACTGGTACTCAGATGCATCCGGTTAAATTGGAAGCCGACCCCAACATGGTTGGGAAAAGGCAGGCAGATGATGATCAGAACGGTGTGGTCACACTGCGTTTATCAAAAAACTGTGATCATACAGAGGCCGTAAGTATAATTATTTTGCTGCCTGGCTGTGGCGAATATGTCAGACCCAAAATATGTGTACCTACCTAGTATACTACTCACTTCTCACCAAATGGGGCTACCGCAATGAAACAGCAGCGGGGTGCGGTTGTGGAGCTGTGTCACAAACTGTGCTCCATCTCCGATCCTGCCCTCTTAGCCCAAAAACGTGTAGCCGAAGTGTCCTCTGCACTTCCACCGACGACGCGGCGGAAGTGGCGAAGTTCTGTGCTAATGAAGTATAAAAATTGTCGTGCCAACGACGCGATGAAGAAGACCAAATGGGACTGAACTGGGAAAGTGTTATCAAAATTGGGCATCATTATGGACCAGGTCAGCACTATCCCTCCTAATGGGACCCAAAATCAGTTCTAACGACACGATAAAACGGTTGATTACAGGAGTCTTTCAACCAAGACCACCAATGTCGAAGTTTGGCAGAACATGGGATCCAGGACCATCTCGCGGGGCTGCTACCCAAATGAAGTCGTAAACACTTGAGAAATGGTTACTATACTGGCATTAACTACTACTGGAGTACTGGGTATGGTGACAACTACCTACCCCCGAGGCATACCTACAGACGTCATATTATCTTATGTCACTGATATTAAAAAGATCTTCTCTTTGGTCAAAAACCGGAGGTGTGTCATTTTAATATTGAACTCATGAATGTTAAATATTTCAAAACTACGCCCAAGCAACTACGATTGTAAGAATTTAGGAAGACGGCTTTCGGATTCGCATTAACTTACGCAAACGGACTCTAACGGTGATTGCCGAAGAGATAGATTTATATTATTTCTAAAAGTCAAATATTAAAAGAAAAAAAATTCTACATTCATAACATCACGCCTGTTATCCCCGAAGGGTTCGACAGAGGTGTACCTTATAGTACACCCACATTTCGCCAGTTATGTTTCAGTCCCGTGTAATAGGGGGCGAGCCGATTGCCATCAACCGGGGATAAATCCAGAATCCGCGGCTGCTATTGAGAAATTTTGGAAGGAAAAACCCAATCACACTTTGCCCGAACTGCGAATCGAACCCAGGACCTCGTTGCTCAGCAGTCGCGCTTGCAACCACTAGCCCAACGAGGCTGTCGAAAACTTCAATAAAAAACTTGACATACTAGTTACATTGTCGTACTAGTTTATACCCGCGGCTTCGCTCGCGCCGACTTCGGTCATTATCCTACGGGATCGTACTACTGGAATTAAAAGTATCCTATGGGTTATCAAGTATCTGTGTCCCAAATTTCGGTTTATTCCGAACCAGAACCGAAATCCTAACCCGGTCGCGGGTTAGGTTAGGAACTTGAAAAAAAAAAAACGTTTGTTCCGAACGTAACCCTCTTCCTAACCTGACCCGATGTCTCATTCCTATCATAACCCGAATTGCGATATGGTAGGTTTCCTTCTCCTGTTTCTCAGAATAAAAAGTACCTCTGTGTCAAATCAGAGTTTAATATTTACAATACGTTATCAATTCAATATTAATTATTAATTCAATACCTTTTACTCTGTCGCAATTCGGGTTATGATAGGAATGAGACATCGGGTCAGGTTAGGAAGAGGGTTACGTTCGGAACAAATGTTTTTTTTTTTTTCAAGTTCCTAACCTAACCCGCGACCGGGTTAGGATTTCGGGTCAGGTTCGGAATAAACCCAAATTTCACCCTAATCCCAGCCTGAGCTCCCCCTCCCCCTTGCATTCTCTTTTTTCGTTCCGTCCTGTTGTATATTTTTTGTTGTATATGTTATAGTTTGTTGTATATTTTTTTGTCATTTTGTATGATGCACGTCATGTCTCTGCGACAAATAAATATTTTTTCTTTCTTTCAAAACCGTTCAACCGTTTTTGCATGAAAGACTAACAAACATCCTCAGATACTTTCGCATTTGTAATAATAGTAAGATTAATGCCACCGAGACGTAGATCTGACCGGCCCTGAATGATTTAATAACAGATCATTGTATTAATGATTCGTCATCTAATCTGATGACTGAGTGCTCAGCCCGCACGATGTTACTCATGGGGTTTATTCAGGTTAAAGACTTGGAGTTAATTTCCATAAGATGGTCGTAAAAAAGTTGTAGTGAGAAAATATTCCAATAGAATTAAATTGTTCTGTGCCCGGCTGATAGCAATAGGATCGCCCCCTAGCGAAATGTGGGAGTACTATTAGGTACACCTCTGCTAGCCTACTTGGAAAAAGGTCGGGCAGATGATAACATAAACTGGGAATCGAACCCGGGACCTGATGCTCAGCAGATGCGATTGCGCCCACTAGACTAAAAATGTTGCTTTACTTAAATACATTTGTCTTAGAAAATACTATCTCATAATAATCTTAAAATAAATGCACACTGTTGGACATTATCCTTATTTACAGAACACTTAGTAAACAGCTAGAAATAATGTATGTATGTTTGTTCTTACGTGTCTCGGAAACATGCATACATGTATAGTGTGTAGTCACGCTTTATGACCAAGATATACATTGAGAGGAAACGTATTCTGCATTCGCAATTAGGTTACCAAAAATGTAAACAGAAGTGTGTTTTAGGAAAAGTAATTTTATTTTTCTACTTTTAAGGTTTAGTTTGTTTTACAACTTGAACTTTTATGGTTTTTATTTTCAATTGCAGATTCTATGCAGGTCCATTAATTTGCAGTCATGATATAGATTTTTATATATGTATCTTTGTCAGACAATTGCTACGGACAGACAGAACTCTGAAAGTCAGACATTCAATCTTACCAAGGGTTATTGTTAACCACTAACTGGGTTGTGGAGGTCAGATAGGCTGTCGCTCCATGTAAAATACAGTGTATTCAGCCGCTTTCGGTTAGACTGGAAGCCTACCTTGAGATGATAAGAAAATCATCTTCCAGCCCTTGTCCCATTCTACTCGTGGTCGGCGCAACACGTTTTCTTCGTCCATTCTCCCCTGTCAGATGTCACGGCATCATTTACTGCTTACTCTTTCATATCATTCCTCACACCATCCATACATCTTTTCTTTGGCCTTCCACTCCTCCTCCATCCATCAACATTCATGTCCATCACTCTTTGAGTGACATACGTTTCATCCCTCCTCATTACATGTCCATACCAAGACACGACTTCCTTTCAATTTTTCAGTAACAGGCGCCATTTTCAAAGTTTCCACACATCCATCTCAATATTCTCATCTCCGCTACATGCAATCGTTTTTCATCCATCTTCTTCACAGCCCAGCATTCTGATCCATAGAGTGTGACAGACGGATGACATGATGGGAACCACAGAATGCCACCTGCTATAATACAATACTTACATCCTCGTTATGCTTCATCCGCGTCCACACATCCTCAGGACATAGACCGATTGACCTTTCAGTAGCCTAATTTAATTCTGAGTTAAAATCAAAGCATATACTTCCCGACTTCAAAGAGTTAGTATGCAGTGTTTGTCGTGGTCTGATGCGTTGCCAAGGTGAAAACGTGGGGAACATACATATTGTGTTTCATAATGATAACATTGCTATAAATGTCGTTATGTGGATATTATGTCATGTCCTACACGCCTCTGTGGGGCTCATGGCTAGGTGGAACAGCTGTGCGCATCTCTAGGTTCGTCATCGCCTCATCTGCCTTCTTGAGGGGCTCATGGTTTCTTTTGTCAACTGTGAAAATCTCTCTGTCATCCTGTCCAACCTTTTTAACCGACTTATAAAAAAGGAGGAGGTTGTATTCCACCAGCATCTTTTTTTTTCATAAATATATGTTCACAGATTTTTCCGTGATTACTGTGATTCTTTTTTTATTTGTTAGAAGAAGCTCGCGCGGTGGTCCCATATAATTTTATTAACTTTGCTTAGGTATCTTTTATAATATGTATTTTTCTTCTTCTATATGGATGATGTGCTAATATTTTCTAGTTACAAATTGATACCTACTTGACAAGTAGTCGTGAGATACCTACCACAACTAACAAGGGTTTTTTAGTTGTGGTAGGTATCTCACGTGGGAAGATCAAATGGTTATAAAGGGGGTGACACACAATATGACGAGTAATACAGAAGCATGGAAGAAGAAGACATGCTGCGCCGACCACAAATAAATTGGGATAAGGGCAGGAGAATAATGATAAATAGGAAGAAAACCCATAGAATGGTTAAGTAAGAACTAAGTAGACTTTACGTCGAGAGTAACTTGAGTTTCTCATGTATCTACTGTCTATAAACAATAGAATTGTCGAGCGTGTTACCTACCTACTACTAGTTATAAACTGGTTGTTTTTATGTCATCAATAACATTAATTAGTACTGTCTTTATTATTTATTATTAACGGCATCAATGAACTGAGAAAATATTAAGTTCATTTGACATGGGTAGGTGTATAGTATTTATAATAGTCAGTCAGTGGCCCGAAAGTTGGTATCTCCAAGAGGTAGCGTCGTATTCAGTAACGGGGTTGTGGAGGCCAGATAGGCAGTCGCTCCATGTAAAATACTGGTTTTGCATCCTCTTAGAATGGAGGCAGATCCGGACATACTTGGACAAAGGCAGACACGTGATGGCAGGCAGGAGTAACGTATTAACTGAAGCATAGTATGCTTCAGTAAACAGGCCATAAGATAGACACGTTGGTATAGCTGGGAGGTATTTCCACATTTTAATCGAATGTTGTTGCAGTTAAAATTACACTTATGAGATTTCACTAAAACATGCGAATAACGTCTTCAAGTTCAAAACGATAAAATAGTGAATTTCTCGAAAAATGTCAGTTAGGTAGGTATTGGCACTTCACCGTCGATACTTAAAATTCATGTAAACGGTTTGTATGCATGTGTGAGCCGATTCCGACCGTTCGTAGTTAAAGAACTAGTAATATCGCGAATCGGCAAGCGTAAAGTAGGACGCCCTCAGGCTAGGGGAGTGACGATCTGCGCAGGGTGGCTGGTAGCAACTGGATGAGAGTTGCCGAGAATCGAGTTGAGTGGCGTGCGATTGAGGAGGCCTATGTCCAGTAGTGGACTGTTGTAGGGCGAACTGTCGCGTTGATCGAGTGGTTGCAAGCGCGGTCACTGAGCATGAGCATTTGGGTTAAAAAACCACGGGCAAAGTGTTATTGGGTTTTTCCATCAGGAATTTCTCAGTAGCAGCCACGGAGTGACCGGTTGATGGCAATAGGCTCGCTCCCTATTACGTGTGACTTAAAACATAACTGGCGAAATGGGTGCACTATTGGGTACACCTCTGCCCAATCCTTAGGGGAGGCGTGATGTTATGTTACGTACACGTATCCTAATTATGTATTTCTGATTCTTATCATCAAATTTGTAATGCAACACTGTCCACCACATCCATAGCTTGCAGTGGTTTCGATTAATTACTAGCAATTAAACACATCGATGGCTTGCTTGCGAAACGTTTGAACATGTTCATACATAGCCTTCGGTGTTAATAAACGTTTTATAAGTGTCATAGAATATAAATGGTCTAATTATTGTCAAGCAGCTGATTTAGAGCCTGTATCCTTAGACAGCTGTGTTGAGATTAGCTTGATCCTGTTTCTCCATGGAGGCGATATCCGTTGTTTGTACGAGACGGCTGACAGTGCTGACAGTTCCTACGAATCTTCTCGCGGCGATGATGTTTCGCTTCCATCGTTCAGTTTCGAAGTACTCGGGTTCATTCTTGCGATTAATATTATAAATGCGAATGTTTGTGTGGATGGATGAATGGATGGATGAATGTTTGTTACTCTTTCTTAAAAACTACTGACCGGGTTTGGATGAAATTTGGCACACAGATAGTTTATAACCTGGATATAGAATAGGTACTTTTTATCCCAGTAGTTCGATCCCCGCCCTGGGACATTACCGACCTCCACGCGGTATAAGCTAGGCCCTTATGATTTATAATAGTTCACCAATACACATTATTGATAAGTAATGGAACCAGTTTATCTAATTAAATCATTGTTCGAAAGGAACATAATTAAAATTCTGCGAGTATTTTTGTAAAACAAACATTGTTATACCGACCTAAGGCACGGACGCATTGTTTGTAAGTAGTACCTAGTTGATTGTCAATGTGATAAGAACAGATATAGCTCGTGAAATTGCGGTTAAGTTATGCATAACCAAAGTTTGAAGCTAAAATCTTAGTAATAGTAAATAAGTGACTTGCTGTGAACTAGTTACGTATTTCTGGATTATCTTATTTTAATTAAGGTAAAGAAGAAAACTAATAAGTGCAGACGCACATGAAGCTATCCGAAACTGTCAAATCCCAATCAAACTTTAACTTAATACTTCAGCGATAAAGTTGAAAATCTATTAAAGAAATTCGACAGATTGTAGTAGCTTGATGTGCTGGCCGTCTGAATCATAATAATTATGATAACTTAGCTTATTCAAGTGTTATTTTGAGCCGTTTTATTTTTTTTTTAGGTAATTGAAGTCATTATTTCGATTAAGATAATCTAGATAAAATTAGCTTAATCGAAATAATTACCTATTACACAGTAGAAAAAAAAGGATTTTTACTACTCAACCACTTAACCACACATGACGTCCTAGTATTTTTTCAAAAAACAATATCTGTATTTTTTCAAAATTTCTCTATGAAATAATTTGCTGATAGAGATACAATGTATTTAGTTACTATAATAATGCAATAAGCAAGAAATTATTTGATTGTTAACAGCGTATATTTTATTATTTTCTACTTACCTACATGCTAGAGTGTAATTAACCAATGACAATTCCTTGTCCATAGATAATGGCGCCATCTGTGAGCATAGCAGAGTACTATGCAGGCAAAACGCTATTCATCACCGGGGCGACCGGTTTCATGGGCAAAGTGATGGTGGAGAAGCTTCTCAGGTGCTGTCCAGATATCAAGAAGATGTACCTACTCATGAGGCCTAAGAAGGGACACAGCAGTAAGGAAAGATTGGATGACTTGTTGAATTTTCGGGTAAGTAGCGCCATCTAGTATCGAATAGCCAAACTGTTTTGGGAAAACTTCGAAACTGTATTTCAATTTAAAAATCTTTTTTCTAAAAGAAAGAAATATCTCAAAAAATATTTAAGTTAATAAAGAAAAGCATTAAAGAGCGTCAAAAAATTTATCCACGTTGCTATCAACAGGAATAGTGCCCAAAAGGCTGGTAGCAATGCCACGTTGGATGGCAATACTGATTATTTGACCATAAAATAGGCCAGCCCTCTGGTCACGGGAAAAGTCGACTAACCGCTTGGCGAAGTCCCGAAATACTAGGTGGGCACTCCGACCCCTTGCCCCTAGTGTTTCAACCCGAAACGGCTCAAACACATAGAGAGAAGAGAGAAAAGAGAAAGAGAAAAATGAGACTAATTTGTTTGCGCCGTTTGAGGTTTTCAGCACTGGCAGCAGCCGCTTCAGCAAAGCTCGCCGTGCTAGTAATATGGAGAAGAAGATTCTCCAACCTAACCTAAAATTATAACATTCCAGATATACGACCGCCTCAAAGCCGACTCACCGAAGTTGTTCGACAAGCTACACGTGATCCCCGGAGACATCCTGTCTGATGAGCTGGGGATATCGGAGGAGGACCGCGCGCTCATACAGGACGAGGCACAGATCATCTTCCATTGTGCTGCTTGCGTCAGGTCAGTACAAAGACAATGAATACACAGTAAAAATCGGGAATTCATGTCTCCGAGACACTTTACAGCAAAATAATATGATTGTGTTATAAATATTAGTACGGACAGCCTCGTCGGTCTAGTGGTCGCAAGCGCGACTGCTGAGGAAGAGGGCCTGGTTCGATTCCCAGGTCGGGCAAAGTGTCACTGGGTTTTTTCATTAGGAATTTCTCAGTAGTAGATATTGTATCGACAGCAGGTACCCAGTTGGCTTTTGCAAGTTGATAACGATTTTGGTCTCGTTGTCTCGTCTATTGTAGTATAATGAAACGGGAACCCAAAACAAACCCCAGCCAGAAGTGACGAGGAGGAACCAACGCGTAGTTTTAGTCAGTAGGAGTCCTGACAGACCCCTCCACCGGCTCCACGGTTGAGGACATCCATTGAGGATTTCCACACGTAAAAAAAAAACATTTATGGCACGTGACACTTTATTAACAACCGCTCATACTGCTACATTTGCTCAAACTATAACACTATATTTTAAAATCGCTAAACTTAATGTTTCAGATTCGACATGTTCCTCCGCGATGCTGTCAAAATGAACACAATGGGAACTAAGAAAGTCTTGGAACTGGCTGACGGTGTGAAAAATTTGGAGGTAAGAAACTTCTGAATATAGTATTATATTGCAAGACCTGTCCAGTGTCTTGGTACTAAGAAAGGATCCTAACACAACAATTCTGGGGCAGATGATGCGCAGAAAAGGTTAATGTGACAGGGGACAGTTGCATCGCACTTGAGGTTCCCTGTTGAGTCGTCATATTCACAAAAAAATGTCGGTTTAAACATTGAGCGTTCTTTTAATTTTTTCAAACTTCAGGCCGAAACCAAACTTGCTCGATTTCCTCTACGGTACGGTTCACTTCCTTAAGATGGAAGCGCCAGGGTATCCCGCAATACTCAAATTTTATTACGTTTTTTTGCTATTTGCAGGTCAGTGTCAGGTTGTATGTTAATTAAAATATTATTCAGGACCGTAACAAATAATGTCTTTACGGAATTATAATTTTTAAAATCACAATCATCCCATTGAATGCCTTTTTCATGAAATAATTATACTTCACAAGTGTAACGGTCGTGAATCATATTGACACTGACCTGCAAATTGGAAAAACATAAGCACATTTGAATTCCGCGAGCTACCAAGGCGCTTTCACCTTATTTAATGATCTCTCAAGTCGCACATCATACACGTCCATCTTATATGCTATCATTTCCTATCCTTTTCCAGGCTTTCGTCCACGTGTCGACTTCCTACTGCCGCTGCGAGCTGGAGCTGTTCGAGGAGAAGCTGTATCCCTCCAAACATCGGCCTGAGCATGTGATGCACTGCGTCGGTTGGATGGATGACGAGCTCCTGGGACATCTGCAGCCCAAGTAAGCCCTTACCCTATAACAGTATGCTGTGAGATGGGGACTTTGTTCCGTCGCTGGTTCTCCCCAGCTATAACAAAAGGAAGTGATGAAGGGCGCCCCGTTCTGGAATTATATTTTAATTTTTCCTATAGTTCTCATATACCAAAGTAACTTAGGTAGTGTACAGACGCCAGCAAATCAAGCAACCCGAAACTGTCAAATTTTCCCAATCAACCTTGAATCTAATGTTGCAGCGATAAAGTTGAAAATCTATTAAAGAAATTTGACAGACTGTAGTAGCTTGATGTGTACACAAACTTTTAGCTGCTCTTATTTATGTTCCATATTAAAAGGTCGAGTCTATTACCCTCAACGAGGCTTGAATTCAAACTTCAGACAGTTACTGACTGACAAATTCTAAAATTAGTCTTAGTACTCACTCTCTTTCTAGCCATAATTATCGTCTTCCACACAATCCATCCATCATTTGTGTTTGGTCTTCCCCTACTTTTATAATCATCCAATTTCATACTCAAAACGACATGCTGTTATAATTATGGGCATATTTTATATATAACACCTAATTTCTGCACTACTTCTTAATGAGTGTGAGTTTAAATAATTACCATTAAATAAATATCAAAATAACTTATTTCCCAGGATAATCGAGCCGCAGCCCAACACATACGCGTACACAAAATCTCTTACTGAAGATTTAGTGTCACAGTACGAGGGGAAGTTCCCCATCGTGATCGCGCGGCCATCTATCGGTGAGTAGCGGTACTAGTTGACGTATGTTCAAACATGGCGGCGGTTCTTTAGCGCGCCAAAGTTACTGTATTTTAAGGCGCGATTCCATTAGGCAAGTTACTTGTAAGCAAGTTTCAAATTGCATACAACTTGAGCAAACCTGCATACAAGCTACAACTTGTGTGACATAGTTTGAACTTGTGCATTTTTTATTCAAGTGACGTACAATATGAACGTGTAAACGTTAGTTTCACGTTTCGAATTTCGATCGAGTGCCGTGTCCTACTCAATTGTTGAACATCTTCACATGTATGCAAGTAAAACCTGCATGCAATTTGTACTCTTGAAAACATGTTTCCAATGCAAGTAACTTGTACGAAAATGTGACGATATACTTGCATGCAAGACTTGTCTAATGGAATCGCCCCTTTACTAACTGGTGGAGGTTAAAAGCAAAAAGTGACTGTTATGAGTTTTAATCGGCTTTTTCTTAATTCTTGTGAGAGTATACTTTAATTTATTCACTTTCAGAGCTCTAAGGAGCGCTTACACCTACGGGCAACATTAATTGGTCAGATCTGCTAGCTATAATATAACCGCACTATTATGAGCGCTATGGAGTAATTTAATAAACTGGACTTGCAAAAAATGGCTGTGTTAGAAAATTTTAATGCTGACTTATATTTCTGTTGTATTTACAGTGGCTGCGGCATACAAGGAGCCCATGCCGGGATGGGTGGACAACCTGAACGGACCTACTGGATTGTTAGTAGGAGCTGGCAAAGGTAGGTCAAATTATTACAGGGTGGCGCCGACATATAAATGAAAACACTGATAATACTAGTTCGTACGAATATTTTATCAAATAAATACTACAGTCACATTCGATATTTCCGTTCTTAAGGGCAAATTGTGAAAATTGCATGGCTCTCGTAAATACGATTCCATAACATTTTCTCGTTAAAAAACATCTCAAAGTTACCTCTAAAATGAATTATAAATGGACAATATTCAATAAATTAGATCATGAAACTTTGCAGGAAAGTCGATATATGTATAGAGCGCGAGGGGTACGGTTTGCTTAGATTTTAACCCGTTGTTTTCATCGTAAAAGCCTCTCCTCTGAAACTTCAAGCTTTCTAACCAGTCACAGCTCGGACCGTCCTGGCCCCCGGCCCTGGCTAGGGTCCCGATGCACAACTTGTCAGGGGGGATTTATTTCTTTGTTTTCGCACAGAAGATCCGATTGACAACGTTTTATGTTCCAAAGAAATTATTTATTCATAAAATTAAAAAATAAAGCACCCCTGTTTTAATTTTTTTTCCAAATAAAATTCCTTGTTTTTGTTTTTTTGTTCTTATAGTCAACTTGATAATGTTCGCTACAGTACTATATTATTTTCCAGGTGTGATCCGTACGATGCATTGTAATGACAGCTACGCAGCTGACGTGGTGCCCGTCGACGTCACAGTCAACGCCTGCATCATTCTGGGATACCTCACCGCAATTGAGAAGTAAGGCGTACAACACAAATCACCACGGAATCTTCTTGGCTTTTATTTCGTGTATACTGATACTGTAAAGCGCAGGCCACACCGCCAGCTAGCGGGCGGGCGGAGCGGGCGAACGACGCATCGTTTCACTTGTTTTCATACTTTGGTTCACACCGCGAACTATCGAAAGAGCCGAACGAAGTATGAAAAGGCATCGTTCGCCTCGCTCGCCCCGCCCGCCTGCTGGCGGTGTGGCCGGCGCTTTAGCCTGCACTATCCCACTGCTGGGCAAAGGCCTCTCCCCATGACATCCAGTTGTTCCAATCCAAGGTCAATCTGGACCACAGGTCGCTGGTCTTGTCCACCTCGATGCCGCGACGACTTCTGACTGAGTCAGGGCTCCATAAAGTGGCTATTTGGCCTACAGCTCATTGGGCATGCGGCAGACGTGGCCAATCTAGTCCCACTCCAGCTAAACATGGGTTTTTATAGACACAAAACTTTTTTATTACCCACTTGAGGGTGGTCACACGGGTCATTCCTTAACTTTACCAACAGGAGTTAATCTAAAGGGGTGCTCACACGATCAATAAATTGCTCGACATTAACGTCCCGGCAACATCAAGTACAAGAAGAACATGTCCACAACTGTGAACAGGATATGTGATCTGTTATATCAACAAGCATAAAATATGTTGTTTCTGCCAGTACTTCTTATAAAACTTTAAAAAAAAATTCGTATGCTGGTTAACTTTACGAAATGTACAGTCAGCAGCACATCAAGTTACGACAAACTGTAAAATTTCGCCAAATGATTTTAAATCATAAAATGTTGATGTTCAAAATCGAAACTGTCAAATTTTCTAATTTGACAGTTTGTGGTAACTTGATGCGCTGGCGACTGTACTATGAAACAATCTTAGTAAAAAATAAGCAATTTTAAGTAGTTGAACCAGGTAGCTTCTGCTACTTGCTTCAGACTTTAGGCAACTGTTGCGCGACAATCATTGCAAAGATTGGTCCAACAAGACATAAAAAATGTGTTTTCACTCCTTGTTCTGTTATTATCCAGACCGAAACAGATTAGCATCTGCAACATCACCCAGTCGGGAATCAATCCAATCACTTGGGGACAAGCTTTGGATATGGGTAAGTCACTCTTTATATTATAAATAATATTTTTATTTTATTTTATTTAATAGTAGGTCTACCAACAATTGTTTACACTAATTTACAAACAAAAATAAGAGTAGAGACTCGGTGCAACAATTACTTAAAGGTAAACAACAAACAAACAACATGAGCAAAAAAAATCAATAAAAAGTAATAATGTTAGTTGTAAGCTACGAGTACATATTGTAAAATTAAACTTAGTAAAAACATAACTAAATTATAAAATTTAATGTCTCTTGCAGGTCGCGTTCACGTCCAGGAGTTCCCGTTCACCGTCTGCCTGTGGTACCCGGGCGGCTCGCCCAAGAGCTCATGGATCGCGCACCAGCTTGCGCTGTTCTTCACTCACATGCTGCCGGCTTACTTCGTGGACCTGCTCATGTTCCTGATGGGGAAGAAGACTTTGTAAGTACACCTTCTTCTTCAAAAAGTTCAAATATGTTTGGCTCAACATTCAGCTTCGCGAACTCCTTTAACTGATGCAGGGTTGTAGTCATCAAGGGCACAGGTGGCATTTGATGACCTTATGACATCTTTGTAAGTTCGGGACGTGCACACCTTAGAGGAAGCGTGCAAGATTCGATCAATTCCAGAAGAAACAAAAGATGCGATGCGCATTTCAATTAATGTCAGTGGTCGAAGCCTGCGTGTTTCTGCTTCGGTAGAAACCGCCTGACAACATTAATGCACATCCCGTGAAGTAAGGCAGAATATATCATCATCTGCCTGTCTTTTCCCAACTGCATATTGGAATTGGCTTCAAGTCTGACCAGATGTGGCTGAATACCAGTATTTTACATGGAGCTACTGTCTATCTGGCCTCCATAAATGTTATGTTTAAGTCCGAGGGGGTTACCATTACCAGGTACGAACCTAGACTCAGGGCAAAGTTGCAATAACCTCAACCTCATGCATGAGTTGCTGGCCATAGGCGGTTCTAAATCCAATCACACTAAATTCATCTTGATCTTCGGTTACTCGCGAAGATCTTCCCTTATCTACCCTGAAGACCCTACTTTACTTTCTCTGTTAAACGAAAACCTACTCTATTCCAGCATGATCAAGATCCAGAAACGTATCAACTACGGGCTAGAGGTCCTACAGTACTACACTACCAAGGAATGGCACTTCACCAACGATAACTTCGTGGCGCTGCAGAACAGGATCTCTAAGAAAGACAATGAAACGTTCTATACGGATATGAAGGTAGGAAATGGTTATATTAGAAGTGCATGATCAGTCAATAATGCTCCCACGCTTCCCACTGCTGGGACACAGGCATACGCTGGCCGAATTCGAAGTTTTGGTTGTTGAACATTTTTCTGCTTGATCATGTTTGTTCATGACGTTTTTCCGATTAGTTATGTTTAAGTCTCATGTAACAGGGGGAGAGCCTATTGTCATCATCGCAGCACAAATCTGCACTCAGTATCAGCTACTGACAAATTCATAATGGAACAGCCCATTAAAATGTTGCCCGACCTGGGAACCAAATCCCGAACGTCATCCTTGTGACCAGTAGATTAACGACCACTCTTTTTTTATAACAACAACGACAATAATGTGAGAAAACTTTGTGCCACCTCTTGCAAATAACTGAAATGTACATCATCTGCCCCACAATTGTAGGACCTGACCCCTTTATGTAAGGTCTAATTTCGCTTGTACTTCCAGGACATGGACTGGAGCATGTACATCAGGAACTACATCAAGGGAGCGCGGGAGTACTGCTGCAAGGAGGACCCCTCCACCCTCCCCGCGGCCAAGAGGTTACAGAAACAGTAAGTGACACTACCTCAAAAGTTTAAAACGTTACAGTGCGCCGTGGTACTCTTGGTGCGTAGCCATAGTCGGTACTAACGCCACCAATTAGTGTTTTCAAAACAATTTCACAATTTTTTTACCAACAGCGCTCTCCTGGCAATGTGAATCAAGTGCCAAAAGTACTGTTCTACAGATCTGCACTATACCGCGTCTAAAATTGATGACGTATTTTTTCGTTGACAAAGACATATTATATCAATTGCTTTGTCTCGCTCGGCAATTATAGTGCAACAGTTGCACAATAATTGCCCATTTGAACGCACCTTATATTCTAGTTTACTATTAATATTTCTGTTTGTCCACAGATTATACTACCTGGACAAAGCAGTTCAAATCATGGTCGGACTATTACTATCCTACTTCGTTTATTATTACTTTAATATGTTATATACTTTGATAAGCGCGTAACTTAGATAAACAATATTAATTAAAATAATTATTATTGATAAAAATGAGGCTACGCGACTGTGCCTGTTAATAAATTGTAATCAAATTCAAGTCATACTTATTATACTTTAGCCCAATTACAGAAACACTAAGTTCCAAAGGCGTTTCAGCTTTTTGGCCTGAATGTCTTCCGACATTTTATTTTATTTTCAAAATAGCAGCCACGCAAACCTTAGTTAATAAATTTTTTTCTTAGAAGTCAATGGCAATCTAAATTGTGTCGGCCCTAGTTTGGCGCCTTCAGTAGCGTCCATCAGTGCCCGTGGACGCAGGACACATTGTTAAGTGCCGCATCGTTTGTGGCACAGCACCACATTTCCAGTCCAGGGCAGAGTCATTAATGAATCTCTCCATCTGAGCAGGTTTTCCTTGCTGTCTATTTAAAAACTTCCAGGTCGGCCATGTTAATCAATAACAAACCTAAATAAGAACAAGTTGAGTGTGAGACAGAATATTCTTAAGCGTCACGTTGCCGAGATATAAGATATCAAACTAAGAATTTTGATTGAAGAACTTTGATTATTAGCCACGCATAACATCTGTAATAACCAATAGCTGGCATCGTTACAAACAAATGTGTGAACTTGTTTCGATACCATACCATCATATCATCACGCCTGTAATCCCCGAAGGGTTAGGCAGAGGTGTACCTAATATGCAGTACACCCACATTTCGCCAGTTAAGTTTAAGTCCCTTGTAATAGGCTGCGAGCCTATTGACATCAACTGGGCACAAATCCAGACTCCGTGGCTGCCACTGAAAATTCCTGATGGAAAAACCCAATAATAATTTGCCTGACCCGGGAATCGAACCCAAGACCTCATGCTCAGCAGTCGCTATTGGGACCACTAGACCAAATATTTATTAATATAGGTTTTTTATACGTGGCAGTTATGTTTTTTAAATAAAATAAAAGAGCGGAAGTTAAGCACGCCAGTTTTCATACAAAAATTTCGAACCCTTTATTCATGTAGGTCTCGTTTAGTGTTTACTGTAAATGGGTATTATACAAGGTGTTTTTTTTTATATCCCATAACTTTAGGCTATGAATGAGGCCATATCAAAGAATCAACTGGCATTTGAATTATTTTTCAATTATCATTTATTTTTGTTTACATTTTTCATACAAAATAATTTCACAAAGTCACGATTATTAATATAAAACACCCTTAAGTGAAATATGAAAACATCGCAATTTTCTTAGCTTTAAATATGGACGATTGGTTTGAATGAAAATGAATTACTCGTATTCATCAATGAAACTTAAATACCTACACACATCGAGATGATTGATGATATCTTCGAAACTCGGCATTTTTGTACCACATATTCTGAGATTTTTGTATTATTTTTACTAATAGAATATAACTCTACAGTTATGGGATAAAAAAACACGTTGTATATTGTTTAAATTAATACCTAGTTGTTACATAGAAATATTTTAAGAAGTGTGTCAAATTGTGTAAACGCAATTTATCTAATATTATTGTAAAGTAGATTATAATTGTTTGAAAATTTGAGTAAAGTACGGTCAAGGAACGAAATTTTAGGCAAGTTTGAAACAAATGTCTTCTCGCACTGCTGTCAAAACGGTCATGTCCTTGAACCGAAACTTCGAAGACATGTGACATCTACCAACCTGCTCTGGGCCCGCGTGGTGGGGTACAACCAACTGCCTCTCATAGAGAGCCCAGCAGTGGGATTATACGCTGTTTATGCATGTATTTCCTGAACAGCGGGCTCATGATACATTTTTGAACTGTCGTTTTTAGTTGGTAAAATAATTAGGTGCAATTAAAAATGTACCTTAAGGTAGTGTAGTAAGTGTGTAGCTCAGTTCCTTGCCGACTCAATATACAAGGTGGAAGGGACACCGATGCTAAAACGGTTACGATGTATTCGGTACTTCATTCTGAGCCCCTCGCCCCACATATAAACTATTCAACAGTAATTTAAAAAAAAAACGATGTACTGCATACGTGGTAACTGTTTTACCGTCGGTGTTCCTTCCACCCTGTAGATTGCCATTTTGCGAAAAAAGTACGAAAAAAAAACGCTGGTAAAGAACAAGCTTTCTTTCATTCCTTGACTGCACATAAACCAAAGACAGGCCACCATCACCGCATGTACATGGACCTTGCAACCTGCCTAATACTCAGAATAATCGTGTTTAGTACACTACATTATCATATGTATAATTGTACACTTTTCCCCTTCTAACAAGCATTTTATTTAATCAACATACTGTATAGTTGCTCAACAGTTGAGCAACAGTTTCGCGACTGTGGTTCAACAAAACAGTTACTTTGTTCACAAATATCCTTAGTATTTTTAATTGTATACCTCATGTATAATAGTAATACACAATGTTAATTCAATTTTTTTATAATATAATAAATTAAATTTAAAAAAAAATGTGTTTTATTTGTGTAACTATCTTTTGATCGCAGTTTCGAATGCATTATAAGTAGAAATTATCGTTTACACATACACTGGGAGCACATCAACCACATAGACGAAGAAGAAAAAAATATTATAGAGGATAACTCGGAAAGTACCGCAGTAAAGTTAATATAATTTATATTGGACCACCGCGAGAGCTTGTTCTATCAAACAAATAAAGAGTCACTATTAATACTAACGGGATATTTACCATGTTTACTGTTTTCTATGATTTCCCGATATTTCGGCGCTGTTGCAAGCACCATGATCACGGATAAACTGAAGAAAAAAAGAAAAAAAAAATAAAGAAAGAAATAAAGAATCACTTAAATCGGACCTAGTCACGGATAAATCGGCGTACATACATACACGACAAAAAAAAGATGCTCGTCGAATACATAACCCCTCCTTCTGTTTTAGAAATCGGTTAATAAACAAGTTTACTCAACTTATTGCCTCACTCCTACTTGCAACAAAAAGGACAGGATCCAAGACAGTTGAATAATGTCTCCTGACTCATCGAGTTCCGTGGTTACCACTGTTGATTCCGGCTTTCAGGTTTTGCAGTGGTTAGGAATATAATGGGAGGCTACCTCCAGCAACAGTTACGGGGCGCAATCATTGCTCGAAATAGTTGACCGTGTAAGGACACCTAACTTCAATGATATTGATAAATGACAAACCCTGTATTAAAAAAATAAATAAAAAAATAACTTTTATTTCGGACAAGCAGCATCCATAGAGGGTTAGTAAAATAAAACTTATAAACTATGTTAATTACACCTTATTTCGATACGAGCTTGTTGTTCGAGAGGCACCTACGAACAATAGCCCCAATAATCGGGGAGTCGAACCTCCCTGCTATAGTCTTAGGATGGAGTTGGAGCTGGCCCGTACTCTGCAGAGTAACGACGCAGACTTCTTCCTAACGATCGCGTGAAAGTCGTCGACGCGTGCTGATGGTCCGCTGAGTATAAAGGTCAAAGATAGATACTTTGCTTTTCATTTCTATGTATTGATTAATAATGATTAAAGCTATCATAAAGGTCACATCGGGTAGGCAGTGAGCTACGTTATAAAAGTGAAACACTACAATAATGTTCCTTACGGATTTAATTTATTTATTGCGTTGGGTAATTGTCCCATTACAATACTGGGATAAAAAATATCAAATGCGTTATTCCAGACTATATAGGTAATCTATCTCTGTGCCAAATTTCATAAAGATCTGTTCAGCCGTTTTGACGTGATTGAGTAACAAACATCCATCCATCCAAACTTTCGCATTTATAATAGCAGTAAGATTATCGGCTGATTAATCATAATTAATACACGTTAACCTTCAGCATAATCAGCCTTTAATGTTCCCACTGTTGGGACACAGGCCTCTTCTCTATGAGAGGGAGTGGGTTGTAATCCACCACGCGGGCCCAGTGCGGGTTGGTAGATGTCACATGTCTTCGGACTTTTGGTTCTAGGACATGCCGGTTTCCTCACGATGTTTTCCTTCACCGTTTTGAGAGCAGCGGTGATGGAATAAATTACACAAAGTAATGCGCCTGCCTGGGTTCAAACCCACGACTTACCGCTCGTAAGTCTGGGCCGCACCACTGGGCCACCGCTGCTCTCTAACCTTTACTCTAAGGTTTTTTACATAACTCTAAAAATAACCCCATTAAAATCCCCATACAACCTTGGTCCCTGTTTGTAACGTAGTTTTTACCCGACTACGGCGAAGCCAAAAGGAAGGGTGGAGCGAGTGGCCAAGTCAACTCGCTCACTAGAACGTAGCACCGAAATCACGTCGAGGTCATGGAGAATAGGGTGTAAAGCTCTTCATCCCCCATAGAAAAGGGCAGTAGCCCACCAGACATAACACCCGTCTGGTCGGAGGATCCACCCCCTCCCCCTCCCCACCACCCTGTTCTCCATACCCCCAAAGGGTTATGATCTCAGCATTCTATGTATGTATGTTTGTATTTACGTAAGTTCTTCCGTAGCGCCTAAACTATTCATCCGATTTTGATGAATAAGATGTCAATCGGTTTGTTATTATGGCCCGGATAACATGCTACATTTTAACCGACTTCAACCATAGGAGGAGTCGATTTTACCTTGTAAACCCCTAATTTAATTAAAGCGTTATTTTTCAGTAGTCGGTTTTTTAGTTGTAGTATACCACACAAATTCTTGTTGTACCTTTGGTAAGAACTTATTCTTTGTTGTCAAGGAAAAATCAATAACAAAAGACGACTCGAATGATACTTTAATTGAATTAGAATCTAATGCGTCACCTTGAGATCTGCCATGAATATGTCCGCTAGACTATTTGGACATGTAAAGGACGTGACGAGAATACAATAGACAACACTCATACAGAGAACGTATAGACAAGTTGACTATTATAGATCGAACACTGTTTTAAGCTTTCACGGTTTACAACTAAACTTATACTGTCACTTAGGGATATCTTCCGTGATTGTTCATTATTTTGAGCTCCCGATATCAACCCGCGATCATGGCGCTTGTAACAGCGCTGAAATATCGGGAGCTCAAAATAATGAACAATCACGGAAGATATCCCGTAAGTGACAGTATAAGTTTATTATAGATCGTGCGTGATTATGGCACATCATCGACCATCATCTGTCTAGACTTTTCCCAACCATATTGGGGTCGGCTTCCAGTCTACCCGGATGCAAGTGAATACTAGTATTGTACGTGGAGCGACTGCCTATCTGACCTCCACAACTCAGTTAGTACTGGGTACCTAATACGATACCTCTTGTTAAGACTGGTTGTCAGACTTTCATACATAATCAATACATTAGTTCACTAGTTAGCTATATTTCTTATTTCCATACAGTAATATTGCCAAATTAATCAAAACAGCGAAATAATTGACAGCTTTGCGTTGACCACTTTATGTACGAGCGCTCTTAAGCTTAAAAGTGCGAGTCGGACTTGTACACAAGGTTTCGTAGCACCAAGAAATATAATAACAATTTAACGCTCATTCATAAATAAAACACTCAACAGCAAAACTAAATTTGTTTTTCATAGTATTTTAATGAAAACCAAACTTATTACCGCTGTTAGACGAAAAAGTCCCATATCTCAGAAATTGAACTTCAAATCTTTTTCAAACCAAACGTTGAAAGTTTTTTTTATTTATTTATTTTAATGCACAATGTACACTACCAATTTATACGCTAAGCCTAAACTAGTGAGTACATGACCCTGTTAGGGCGCAGCAAGATAACTTAAAAACTAATATTGCAGAGTATTTTATCTAATATGACTTACATAGATCATTAGGAAACACAAAAAAAAAAACAAAAAAAAAATACACACACAAAAAAAAAACACTGCTACTTTTACGTTCTATTGACCAAATTTTTTTCAGAATGTTCCTTTTCTTGCTTTAGAAATTAGAGGAGACACGATTTGAACTGCTTTAGAAGCAATAATCTCAAAACCATTGAATTAAGAAAAAAAATAAGAAAAAGAAGAGTTTTTTAGGAACCTCGATATAATGTTTTAAGAACTTTCGATAGACACCCCACACAGTATACATTGAAATATATGTTTTCAACCCTCATGGAGTTTTTGAATCGAATGAATTTCTTTAATAGATTTTCAACTTTATCGCTAAAGAATTAGGTTCAAGGTTGATTGGGAAAATTTGACAGTTTCGGGTAGCTTGATGTGCGCGTCTGTACATAATATATTTTTTTTTTTCATTTTACTGAACCCGGAAATATAAGCTTTACGCGAAACGTTCTAAAGTAGATAGTTACTCTGTCTGTCAATGTCAATTCTGTTTGCGTCATGTCTGACTGCCAGTTAGGGTTGCCACCGTACATTTTAATAAACAAAGCATTGTACATTATTTCGGGTAATAATTATACTCTATACATCAGTGGCTAAGGTTCCATACAACTCGATTCCTACCGGCTTCCCTTTGAAAAACGGCACAGCCAGTAATCTATAGACAAATAATATAATCACATTAAAGATATGTACTCCGGCTTACCCCTTACAAAATTGACCCTTCGCTACTGCTATACATATTATTAGCATGGAAGAAATGAGGAAGGCAGTTCAAAGTATGAAAAATGGAAAGGCCATGGGCTCTGATGAAATACGAGTAGAAGTATGATCATCATCATCATTTCAGCCGAAAGACGTCCACTGCTGGACATAGGCCTCCCTCAAGTGTCGCCACATTGACCGGTCCCGTGCGTCTCGCATCCAGCGGATCCCTGCAACCTTTACCAGCTCATCGGTCAGTAGAAGTATGGAAGTGTTTAAAAGAAGACGGATGTATGTGGCTGACTTTATTCTTCAATAAGTTGTTGTATGAAGGAGCGATCCCACAAGAATGGTGCAATAGTTCGCTAGTGCCCATCTTCAAGAATAAAGGTGATCTGCAGGACAGCAACAACTGTCGGGGGATAAAGCTCATGTAATACCAATTTTTCATAAAATGTAAAAAAAATATAAATTTAATCATTCAAATTCAAAAATTTTTATTTGTAGAACATAAGTAAACAAAAGTACAGATGTCAATATTAATAAAATGAGCGCTATGTGTTGCCGTCAACGGCGTGTTTGATGCAGCTGTGTAAAATAATATTGTTAAAAGAAATGAAATATTAAATGTAATGTTAAATGTATTGTTACATGAGATGAAATATTAAATGTAAGATTAAATGAATTTTATTATAAGAATGGTAAATAAATAATTACTTGTAGTTTAAAAATATGTTATTTTATGATCTTTTGTTGAATGAAATAAATTATTCTATTATTTTTTCAAAGGAAAAAAAAATATATTGAAGTGTCTGGAATTTAATCTGGAAAACTTATTCATATATCTGGGAAGTGGGAACCCTAGCTACAATAAAACTTACAATGCGCTTCAGACCAACTCACGCGCAGTCGTATTACAGTGCTCAGTGGGACTGATTGAGCAGTATTATATCGGTGAGTGTTTATATCTTGGCTTTATATGGGTAGGCAGAATCAGAGGTTAAAAATTAATGTTTGATTTAATTTTTTACCCGACTGTGGTGGAAAGGAGGGTAATGTGTTTTTGTTGTAAATTAGATTTGTGTCAAGATTTTAAATGACTTAATAATTTTTTTTACCGACTTTAAAAAAGGAGGAGCCTTTTTTTCCGGTACGTTCGCGATTATTGATTGAGTGACACATTGATTATAATTATTGGTGAGTGTTTAAATATTGGCTTTAAATGGGTAGGCGGAATAAGAGGTTGAAAAATTAAGATTATTTTTTTTTACGATAAAGATTAAAGAAAGATAATTTTATTTGTCAAAACATGCGTACACATGAAAATTAAGCATGCAGGATGTCACAATATTAATATTTCATACGTACATGTTTCACCCGTAAAGCGTACAATAAATAAAATTTACAAAATGTAAAAACAAAAAAATACAAATAAAAATATATTAATTACAAATAAATACTAAATTACTAAAGGCACTTCAATCCAAGTATGTACATAATAATCAGTAATAAAAAATTGATAAGTCAGTAAAATAAAGTAGTCATAAAAATTAAGGATTAATAAAACAAAAAAAAAGAAAAAGATGTGAAGTAGTTTCATACAAAAAGTCATTTATATCATAATAACACTTGTTTGTTATTGAATCTCGAATCTTTTCTAGGATATTGAAAAGAGAATGTTATTTCAGAATATTTTTAGACAAAATCAACTTTTATGTATAACATAACATAACATAACATAACATCACTCAAGTAATCCCTGGAAGGATATTCCAGGGTGTAGTGAGCACATTTTTAACCGACTTTTAAAAAAGCTGTACAAATTTTTTTTTATTTTTTTTTATTTGGTGCCCACATTCGATATGGGTGGAAGGGAACTACGACGGACAACATCATTCCACATCGTACACATAATCATATTTTAATTAACATACAACCTGACACTGACCCGCAAATAACAAAAAAAAAACGCAAGAAAATTTGGATGTCGCGGGTTACCTACCCTGGCGCTTCCAACATTAATTATATCTGGTGAATCCATCATCGTTCGTTACTCTTTCACACAAAAAGTACTGACCGGATTTGGATGAAATTTAGCATACAGATAGTTTATAACCTGAAATAATACACAGGATACTTTTTATCCCTGTAGTACGATCCTGTGGGAAAATTACCGAAATCCACGCGGGCGAAGCCGCGGGCTTAAACTAGTTTCAAATAACTCTGTTAGTTAAATCATCGAATTTCACAAAGTGCGTGCATATTTTCGCCCTTGACTACAAACCTTAATTGAGCAATTAAGATGATACCTAGGTATGCAGGATATTCGGTAATCAAATATTTAACGCACTGAGTTTTTGAGATGAGACTGCAAAACAATTTCGGATCCGATTAGACTGGATACCGACCCTAATATTGCTTTTTTGTTTTTCTTTTTTTAAAAGCGTTGCCCCACACAGCCCACACTAGGAATTTCTCCTGTATCGAGAGTTTACACACATTTACACTCAAACACAAACAGCCGAACCCGGAACGACTACCTGTAGATCATACAAATATTTGTTCCGTGCGGGGATCGAACCCGCGACACGCAGCGCCAACCTTGCCGTGCGTCCGTATGTGTTAATTCAAGTTATAAACTATCGGTGTACCAAATTTTATCCAAATCTGTTAAGTAGTTTTTGCTTGAAAAATTAACAAACATCCATCCATCCATCTGTAGGAACTATCGCATTTATAATAGTAGTAAGAGAAGATATGATAAACCAGTTGACATAACATCACGCCTGTAATCCCCGAAGGGTTAGGCAGAGGTGTACCTAATAGTACACCCACATTTCAATCACAACATCAACAAGAGGTTTCTTTGTAACTTTGGGAGCTGACTGTACCGCAGAAAAAACATTGAAAGTTATGGTTAACGAAACGGGAATCAATGTGTGAAGATTAAAATAGTTAAGAAACGGGCCTTTTTTCGACGTCCTTTGTTAAGTTGGCGAAACGGGAGCTACCAAACAGGACGTACCCTGTTTAAGTCCCATGTAATAGGGGGCGCACCTATAGCCATCTCGGCGCAAATCCAGACTCCGTGGCTGCTACTGACAAATTCCTGATGGAAAAACCCAATAACACATTGCCCGACCTGGGAATGAAACCCTGGACCTCATGCTCAGCAGACCCGCTAGAGACCACTAGACTGACGAGCCAGTTAATAACAATTATCATTACAACGTGCCTGTGTTTTCTGAAATGTTAGATACATACAGTGTATCTGTACTCGTATTTTGTTGCTATTTATTCCAAACTACGCATGGTATAATAATATACTTCGCCTGGTATTCCCACTATGGCCTAAGACTACGTCACGATAAGTGTTACCATTGATTGTCCTTTGATGGACTGATGACTGATACTGAATACGTGGTAACCGTAACGCCGGTGTCCCTTCGACCCTGTATGGCAATCTTACCATTTCATTTCATTCATTTAATTTCATTTATTTGGAGCTCGTGGCTAAATAATAACAGCCGCTCGGGTCGATCTTTAGGTTAAGCCGTGCTTGCCTAGGTTGGTCTGTGGATGGGTGACCGCCCATTACATACCGAGTTTCTTCCGTGCCTCGGAAAGCACGTTAAGCCGTTGGTCGCGGCTGTTATTTGTAGATCTTTGACAGTGGTTAGGCAGTCAGTGGCCCAAAAAGTCTGACAACCAGTCTTACCAAGGGGTATCGTATTACCCAGTACTAACTGGGTTGTGGAGGTCCGATAGGCAGTCGCTCCATGTAAAATACTGGTATTCAGCTGCATCCGGTTAGACTGGAAGCCGACCCCAATATAGTTGGGAAAAGGCTAGGCAGATGATGATGAATTTCATTTATTCATAGAACAATTTAAATTGTGTTTGAATGAAGGAGTAACGCATTACCCAGTTACTAGGCTGTGGAGGTCAGATAGGCAGTCGCTCCATGTAAAATACTGGTAGTCAGCTGCATCCAGTTAGACTGGCAGGCTAGGCAGACAGATATGACAATTCAAACATTCATGGCTGCTATGAGACAGTCCTAAAGACAGTGCAGTTAGCGTGTAATCTTAATTAATTTCCTTTATTACGAAAGGGAGGGCTTTACCCTTTAATATATAATCGCAGGTCAATATCATTATCGTTTACATATTGACCCAAAGATGTTTTTATGAATAAAATGAACTAATTAATTATTTATTATCCTTTTGACCGCCACGTCAATAACGAAAATCTGTGTTCGTGGCATGCCGTCCTCTGGCGTCGTGAGCACTTTTTGATTTGACGTCCAGACGTCCGGCCCGTGGCGGTCAACAGGTTGTCATAATATTTGCATACAAAATAATTGGATTGACTACGGAATAAGTAATATCGTGCGCGTTAACCCCGAAGGGGACAAACTCAAAGTATTTATTTCAAAATACCTAAAAGCGCTAATAGCTAATATCTAACTAATAGCCGCCGCTGTTGCTGCTGTGCTGATAGCTTATGCCCGCGGCTTCAGTCGCGTGGAGTTCGGTAATTGTCTTACGGGACAAAATCCTATGTGTTAATTCAAGTTATAAACTATCGGTGTACCAAATTTTATCCAAATCTGTTAAGTAGTTTTTGCTTGAAAAAGTAACAAACATTCATCCATCCATCTGTAGGAACTATCGCATTTATCTATACATATAAAATTCAAAGTCCTGACTGACTGACTGATTGACTGACTGACTGACTGACTGACTGACTGACTTATATATCAACGCACAGCCCAAACCACTGGTCCTAGAGACATGAAATTTAGACAGTGTACTCTTTGTGAAGAGTAGGTATCCACTAAGAAAGGGTAAGAGGGTGAAATGAGATACGTGTATCACAGTTTTTCCAAAATCATCCCCCAATTTAAAATTCAATGTCCTGACTGGCTGACTGATACATCAACGCACAGCCCAAACCACTGGTCCTAGAGACATGAAAGAAGAAGGAGCACGGTTCATACAAAATTAACCCACGTCCTACAGCAACGAGAAGTATCTCAAAAAATTGATAAAAATATGTATAAAAAGATGGCATACTTCCAAACTCCATCCTTACAGTCTAACATTAAAAAAAAATGCTAAGAAAATTAGTTCAGGGGCAGTAATTTCTATAATGAATGTACTACAATATTGAGAAATACTTGGCTATCTTGACTTGACTTCAATTATTGAGTTCCATCATCGAGCACCAGAGGTTTTTTCACTTATTCGACCACCGAACATCGATCTAGTGAGAATTATAACTTGATTGTTTGATCATCAGCATTGTTAAATAGAATAGAGTAGACTAAAATAGAATAGGGTAGACTATATTACAACTATAGATACTGTTTTTTTTTTTTCATGATATCTGATACCGTTTACATTTTTAAATATTCGGATAATTATATAGGAATCTATAAACTATATATAAAAACTAAACACAACATAACACCACGCCTGTAATCCCCGAAGGGTTAGGCAGAGATGTACCTAATAGTACACCCACATAAAAAAACATTAAAATATAAAAAAGTAGCCCACCAGTTTCGGGAACAGGTTTAGAGCTACCGGTTGTTAGGACTCTTGAGAGAGGAACCTCCTAACAATACGTGCTGTGTCCAGAAGTTCTGCTTTTTGAATCAAGCCCTTGATCCAACTGCCAACCTAGAACCTCCTCAGATCAACCAGCAACTCAGCGGGACCGTTATGTCAACAATCATTGCGCTACGCTCCAATCGATCTGTCACCACAATGTCAGGCTTATTGGCAACAACAGTCATGTAAGAAACGATAAGTCGATCCCCATATAGCGTGATATTACCATTATCTAGAACTGGGTCGGGCGCATATAAAATATTTTACATAACTTTTATTCAATTTCCATATCTACACACTATTTAAGAATTGTGCCGGATGGTTCATAGGTTCTGGATTATTTCTCATCCAACCTAAGTAATATATGATCGTCATAATATGGGCGCATACTCCCAGTGTCCTGCGCCCATGTATGCATGAACAACAATATTCAATTATTGCATTTCTCCCTTCAAGTTCGGTGTTGTAAAGCGTATAGGCAAAGTACTCTCTTCTTCGAATGTGTCGTGATTGGATCCAGCACCTTATGAGGACATTATTTTCAAACCCTTCACGATAGGTCAACAAAATAGGTAATTTATTATTATTTACAACTACATAATGAAAAATATGAAAACCTACTATTATTATAACCTATTATTTTTTAGCAATTATTCAGAAATTATAATTAGAATATTTGAACGCCATTGACGGTAAGACATAGCGCTCATTTTATTAATATTGACGTCTGTTCTTTTGTTTACCTATGTTCTACAAATAAAATTATTAGAATATGCATTATTATTTAAAAAAATCTTAACATCTTACAATTATAAAGTAATAGGTTCCTCTTAAAAATACCTTCTACGGTCAATAGAGTTTTATCACAAGTCAGGATAGTTGGCTAATACTAAACTTTTAACGAACCAAAAGAAAAAAAAAACAATAACAGTATTGAAAATGGGATTACCATATCGATTATTATGTGGAATTTATCATAGTCTACCCTACTCTAACTTAGTCTACTCTATTCTATTCAACAATGCCAATGATCAAACAATCAAGTTATAATTCTCACTAGTTCGATGTTCGGTGGTCGAATAAGTGAAAAAAACCTTTGTTGTTCGATGATGGATAATTGAATAATTGGAGTCAAGTCAAGATAGCCAAGTAGTTCTGAAATAATAATCATGTAGTATAGTAGTACATTCATTGTCGATATTCCCCTGAACGAATTTTCATAGCAATTTTTTTATATGTTAGACTGTAAGGATGGAGTTTGGAAATATGCCATCTTTTTATTTACATTTTTATCTTTTTTTTGAGATACTTCTTGTCGCTGTAGGACGTGGGTGAATTTTGATCCTTCTTCTTTGGACAGTGTACTCTTTGTGAAGAGTAGGTATCCACTAAGAAAGGGTTTTTTGAAATTCCACTCCTAATAGGGTGAAATGGGGTTTTGAATTTTATGTGAAACTTTTTATTCTCGGAGTCGATTGACTTGAAAATGTGTCTACATATACTTCAGTTAAAATGATGAGATACGTGTATCACAGTTTTTCCAAAATCATCCCCCAATTTAAAATTCCATGTCCTGACTGGCTGACTAATAAACCAACGCACAGCCCATACTGCGGGTCCCAGAGATATAAAAATTGGAGGGTGTATTCTTTGTGAAGAGTAAGTATCAGTTTTTCGAAATTCCTATCCCTTAGAGGGTGAAATGGGGTGTTGAATTTTCTGTGAAACTTTTTACTCTCGGGGTCGATTGACTTGAAAATTTGTGTACATACTCTTTAGAGAAAATCCAGTAAATCCGATGTCCAATCTCAAACCAAGGTATCAATATTTCACGTATCTAATTGAATTGATATAACTTTAAACTAATAATTGCAAGTTATAAGCAAGTACATGTAAATCTATGTATGTATTATAGATAGATACATAGATTACTTGTTATCCCAGAAGTAAGATCCCGTGGGAAATTCCCTAACTCCACGCGGGCGAAGCCGCGGGCATAAGCTAGTAATAGTAGTAAGAGAAGATATGATAAACCAGTTGCAGGCACTTTTTAAAGATGAAGCTACAGTCCCTGTCACAAGGTATAATAACTATGGTAGGACTGTAGTTGTCCATTCCATAGCGTAGATCACTATGCAGAAGAAAGGATGGACAAAGGTGTGCAGAGTCCATCCACATTTCGCCAGTTATGTTTAAGCCCCATGTAATAGGGGGCGAGCCTATTGCCCGTCCAGTGTCCAGGTTCATCATCATCATCCTCAGCCCGAACTCACCCACTGCTGGGTATAGGCCTCTCTTTTCTTGTGCCAATCTCCCGGGTCCTGTGCCAGCCTCATCCAGGTTTTTCCCCCGATGGCAACTATGTCGTCTGCCCATCTCGCCGCCGGACGACCCACGTTCCTTTAGCCAGTTCTTGGCCGCCATTCGGTGACAGCCTTAGTCCATCTGTTATCACTGCGCTGCGCTGCTGCTGTGCTGTGTCCAGGTTGCTACTATGAAATTCGTTATAAAAATCAACAAATATTTATTGGTATCACACATTGTACTCGGTATGTGAAAATCTCTGACTCCTGGGATAGTTGTAACTGTGTTACAGAATTCAGTGTCCTCCACTTACAAAATGACTTTTGTTTTAATAGAAAATGACAAAAATTTGCCGAAATGTCTACTTGAGGACACAAACAAGGCACTCACATCCGAAGTCGCATTCAAAGTTTCATACAGGGTGTAAACGAACCCTTCACGAAGCCGTCAACATCACAACACAGCCGTGTATATGGAGTTTCTTGACCGTTCTTCTCCATAGAGATCTACGCTTTGGAATAAGCAACTACAATACTTTCACAGTTTGTTTGCTACATTTCGTTGTTGTCTTTTTTCGACAGTTCAAAAATCCCTGTAATTGGCCTAATTGATATTAAAAAAAAATGATTTTGCGTATCATTTGCGCATATACCTCGGTTCGAAGTGACTGCTTCATAATTTCATACCTACAAAAACACTCCATACATAACTTAACATATACTTTTCATTAGTTAACAAACACACTTTTGAACATCCTTTGCAATAAATAATTAGACAAACATTGCTATAATTTCCGTTGAATTTCATCAATCAACCGACAGCCGATTAGGGGTTACGCGATACCGGTCATGATAGTCGTTGCTGGCGAAAATGCGGCATAAAAAAATGATCCTACAACTATTGTCTGAAAATGGTGTCGATATGTGCCGCCATGCCTCGGAAATAAATAGATTTTTTTATGCTCAGACTTGGTCTTTTCTATGCTCAGATGTCCAAACTTAAGGTATGCCAAAGAGCGACAGAGCGCATTTTTGCTCTTAAAATGCAGCATTTGACCATCATCATCATCTGCCTGCCTTTTCCCAACTATGTTGTAGACGGCTTTCGGTCTGTCTGATTGCAGCTGAATACCACTTTAACATTTAACATGGAGCGACCGCCTATGTAACCTCCATAACCCAATAATCGGCTACGAAGACGATACCCTTAGGTAAAACTGGTTGTCATTCTTTCGTACCAACCTGGGCAAGCCTTCTTTTTCTCTCGATGTGAAAGTCCTCAATGGATGTCTTGTCCTGTCTTTGTCTTTTCTTTTGTTCTGTGTTGCCCTGGGGAGAGCGGAGGGGTCTGTCAGACTCGTCCTGACTAAAACCACACCGGTGTTCCCTCGCACACTTGCGACAGGGGGCAGTGGGATCTGATACGACTTTCGCTGCCCTGGACTAGTGCGCGTCTGCTTACTGCGGGCCGCGTCCCAAGGTGTGGAACTTCCCTCGTTACGTCTAAGAGAGGCGCGCCTGGACCACTACGCCCCCCGCGCGCCGTCTCGGATCCAGTGTGTGGGGGCGACGGATGTCCGAACGGAATCCGTCGCCTCTGGACCTATTCAGAGGGAATAAACAATAACGATAAACAAAATAAAACTTTTGATCGACCTGGGGGGCTGTTATTCTTTAGCCGAGACACTCCAATGTCCTCTGAATGTCATTAATCCACCGAAAGACGATCCCGGCGATCGTAGTGCACCGACTTGAGCGTGCTGCTGACGAAAATACAGCATAAAAAAATGGTCCAGTCAAAAGAGTGTGAAACTGCAGGTATTGGTATGTGCCTCCGAACCTCAGAAACAGATATTTAAATACTGTAGAGAGTTTATAAGAGGAAGTCTGAAAATAGCATCGGAAACTGAAAAGATCAGTGGTAATCTGTTGTTGTATGGGCATGTGCTGTAGAGGATAAAGTAGTTTGATTGTGAATAGCTTTTACCAACGAAGCAGTCAAAAATCATTGTAATTTTGAGTTATTTTCCATGCTATTGACTCCTGCCCTTAGATACATAGCTAGCATTTATATTACTTGACCTGGAAGTGAGTGACAGCATTGTTTCAGGAAAATTAATTATTTTGAATAAATAATTAATTTAATTTACGTAAACTTGTTTATTCATGCGAAAACTTTATGTATGTATGATAGAGAAAATTTATTTAAATGCATTACGTACATAGTTGCGATGTCATTATCAATTTCCCTGTAATTCCTCAAGGGTTAGAGAGAGGTGCATCTAATAGCACACCCCAATTGGCCAGTTATGTTAAAGTTCCATGTAAAAGGGGGCGAGCTTATTGCCATCAGCTGGGCACACATCCAGACTCCGTGGCTACCACTGAGAAATTCTTGATGGAAAACCCAAAGACATTTCCCGGCCTGAGAATCGAATCCAGGACCTCAGACTCAACGGTCACGCTTGTGACCACACATAAGCTGCAAATTAACACTGGAGTAAAAAAAAAATTGCAGCTTATTATACAAAGGCACCGTAATCCAGAACTGGATTTTCTTTCAGCAAACCTCATTGTCATCGCGAGATTCGAAAGAAGAGGAGACGAAAATGGCATTGTGCGCTTCATGTCATCAGTCTCCTGCCCTTATCCCAATTCATTTGGGGTGGGCGCAGCATGTCTTCTTCCATACTTCTCTATTACTCGTCATCTCATCAGACACTTCCTTTCTTGCCATATCATTCTTTACACAGTCCGTCCATCGTCTCTTTCATCTTCCTCTTGCACTTGTCTAGACAAATAAATAAAAAAGTGAAATAACAGCTTTTTACTTAATGCATATGAAAGTATATGCGCTAGTTAAAACGGAAAACATTTTTTTTTAATTTTTGTCTGTCTTTTAGTTTCGGCTAATCTCCAAAACGGCTGAACCGATTTTGACGGGACTTTTATTAGCGTATAGCTGATGTTGTAAAGAGGAACTTGGCTACTTTTATTTTTTGAAAAGGGATTAGGGTTCCGTGCAAAAAGTATAAAACTGTTGTGTGCACTTGTGGCATGTGCCAAATAAATGTTTTATTTCTTTCTTTCCATCCATCCACAGACCGACCTTGGCAAGCGCTGCTTAACCTTGTGGCTGTTATTATTTAGCCACGAGCTCCTCGGCTGCGTTTCATACATCCTATGAATTATGAAATGGTTCTCACCTTCTCAAGTGAAATTGATTACGACGATATACCTTTTTGTCAGTTGACACAAAATATTAGCAAGAGTTACTATTGCATGTATGTTTGTAGGCACAGTATTACAATGTTAAAGCTACATAGATGTTCTTAAACACACATTGATTAACAGTTTTTGAGGACAGTAACTCCAAAGATGTCAAGACCAAAGAAACGGTGACCCACTGTGCTTTAAATAGATGGAGTGTTTGAAAGTAAACAAGGTGCCAAACTTAAGTGGCAGTGGGCAGGGCACATTGCTCGCAGGACGGATGGCCGATGGGGCCGAAAAGTTCTGGAGTGGCGACCGCGAACCGGAAGACGTTGCGTTGGAAGGCCTCCCACTAGGTCTACCAGTGACCTATTATATTATCTGTGACCTGGTGAAGGTTGCAGGGATCCGCTGGATGCGAGTCGCATGGGGCCGGTCAACGTGGCGACACTTGGGGGAGGCCTATGTCCAGCAGTGGACGTTTTTCGGCTGAAATCATGATGATGAAACAAGGTGTAAAAATACCCTAACGAAGCCGCCACGCACTTGTTATCCCCTCATTGCGATCATTTTTTTGTTCTGGCCCATATCTGCGAACCTTCTAGTTACGGAGATATTGGGGGTAAAAAGTTCCAACTTCTTCACAAGTTCAAATCAAATCATTTATTTCTTAGCAAACATGGGTAAAAAAATACATCATTTATTATAAGTTACCATGTAAAAATATGTACATTTATTAACTTCTAATGTTAAAAAATACATAGATGTTTCATATTTAAAACCAAGTTCTCCACATTTTACCGTCCAATGGGCATGCAAATAGTGTACATACAGTTTCAGTTTAACATACTTAATTCAAAACATAACACAATTTAAAAAAAGAAAAAATGTCAAATATGAAATAAAAAAATTAAAATGTCAAACGGAGTAAAAGTATGTCAAACCATAATAATAATTTATGTCAATCAGAGTAATATTACTGTCAATCAGCAAGTGAATCATCATTAAGAAAGCTGTCAATAGTGTATTAGCATTTATTAAGTAAATATTCATTTAGCGCCCTTTTAAATTGAGATACAGTTAAATTTTTTATAGTATTCGGTAATTTATTATAAATGCGAGGGGCAATACCAAAGAAACTTTTTTGCATAAGTGCAGTTTTACATTTAACATGACATAATTTATTAATAATATATTGTGTCCGTATTGGATTTTTTCGGACCTCTGATAATTTTTGGAATAGATGTGGGTTACATTTTACAAACAAGGCCGTTTCCAATATATATAGAGAAGGCAATGTCAAAATTTTTAATGACTTAAAATAGGGAACACAGCTATCAGTCGTCTTCAGGCCGCACATTGACCTGATGCATCGCTTTTGCAACCTAAACACCATTTCTCTATCAGTTGACTGCCCCTAGAATATAATGCCATACCGCAAAACAGAGGCAACCATTCCATGGTAGGCTGTTAAAAGAGCCTGACTATTGACTTTCTTTGAAAGTTGATACAGAGCATATGCAGATTTGCTAAGTTTTTGACATAGTTCTTCTACGTGAGGTTTCCATGTAAGTTGATTATCAATTGTGATACCTAAAAACTTAGCTTTATCTACTTCTTCAATATCACAGCCCTTGAACGAAATATTCATGTTTGGGTTCTTTTTTTTAATATATTTTTTTAATGTTGTAACTTTGTTTTAAATACCTTTTATTTTAAATACCTTCATGACCCCGGTACTATTCGATGCATCCATAATGTTTTGAGTGCGTTAAATTCAAGAAGTATTCCAACGACAGCGCACTTTTAAAAACACGAAAAGTATTCAGCAAAGCGAACAGGGAAAATTGACAATGTTCGAAAATATCGAGTTTAAAAAAAAAATGAGGTGGCGCAGGAGAATTTGCATTCTTCCCATTCTGACATATGGATCCCAGACTTGAACTTTGACAAACATTCAAAAGTCCAAGTTCAAGGTTTGCCAACGTGCAATGGAGCGCAGCGCAGTATCCTTGGCGTCAAACTTACCGACCATGTACGCAACACCACACTGCGCTCCAAAACAAAAATTACTGACGTTGCTCAAAAAGCCGCCAAGCTAAAGTGGGACTGGGCTGGCCATGTCTGCCGCATGCCCGACGAGCTGTGGTCCAAAATAACCACGATGTGGAGCCCTGACACAGCCAGAAGGCGACGCGGTAGACCTCGCAGGAGATGGCGGTACGAGCTAGACAAAACTAACGACCAGTGGTCCACATTGGCCCTGGATCGAAGAACTTGGAAGTCATGGAGGCCTTTGCCCAGCAGTGGGATGACACAGGCTAACAGTATCAGTATCAGGAGAAGAGTCTGAAAGGATATAGGGATCAGGAGAAGAGTCTGAAAGTATATAGAGAAGAGTCTGAAAGGATATATATATCGAGACTGGAAGGATATAAGGGGAGGTCTTTGCCCAACAGTTAGACATAAAATGCTGCTAAAATAAATCTGCATATTTCATAATTTTTGTAGGAACGCTAAAATCGTCTTTTTAGTACATACTCATCGGAAAGTACTAGGCTTGCATACGTTTAAGATGGTGTTTCAATTATTAGTGTTAGGTACTCAGACTTTCGGGCCAATGCCTGTAACGACTTTACCGGGTACAACGCCTTAACGTGTTTTCCGAGGCACGGAGGAATTTCGATATGTAATATATGGACACCCATCTACAGACAGAACTTGGCAAGCGGCTTAACCATAAAGTTCGACCCGTGCGGCTGTTATTATTAATCCACGAGCTCCAGAATTGACGAAAGATGTTAACAATTCATTTTCCTGATGGAACTAATAATTGCGATCGCGATATAGTTTCCAAACATGTAAATTATATATGATTTGCTTAAAACAACTTTAAAACTGACGAATAAAGTTCAGTTTTCTCTACAGCTTCAATGTTTTTATTGACCGAGTAATTGGTGAGTATCGAAATGGATATGGATGGATAACTATGCCTGTATCAGTTCATTGGCAATGCGTAAATAAATTATGTTTTTGTTTAGCATCGTTGCCTGTGGAACTCAGATAGGCAGTCGCTCTAAGTTTGCCAGCCGTACTATCATTTATAGCACTTATTGTACTATATTACGGGTCTACGTTTTATACAGGGTGTAAACAGACGCTTCATGAAGCCGTCAACCAAGCATTCTGTACATCAAACTAAGTAACTTTACGCAAAAATTATTACTGACTCATGCCCGATTGATGACAATAATACATGGGTCTTGAACATATCTGTAGCGGCACTAAAAAAAAAGAACTATAGCAACATAGTACAAAAAGTACTACAGCGCCATCTGTGACACAAAAGAAGAACTAACATCAAAATTCTAAATCGCGCGGCTGAACTTATCTGCGACTTAAGACTATATACAGGGTGGCGACGACAATACGACCCAGGTCGTACCAGGTTGGGCAGAAAGTTAATAGGTTTTTTCCATCAGGAATTTCTCAGTGTCCAGCTGGCAAAAGGCTCTCCAGGGATACAGACCTGGCGAAATGTGGGTGTTTGTGTAGTAGTCCTTTTTTGTTAGACACTGCTCAGTCAATGCTTCGTTCCGTTACATATCATATCTGAAATAACAGCTTCTATAATAGCAGTTATAGTAGCAGCTATCGAATAACGTAATAGTTAGTTATACGCCAGTTAACTAATTGTAGTTACGTTACAGTGCGGTAAGAGTTCACCAATAGTTTTTACACTGAACTATTAGTGTGTTAATGATATAGTTTACCATCTTTAAATTGTCAAAATATCATTAACGAAGCCTAAAGCTGTTCTTCTCGTCATTGCGATATCTTTTTTAAACTGGACCCTACCTGGGAACCTTCTAGTTATAGAGATTTTGAAGGTCAAACATCCATGTTCATCAAAGGTTTTTTTTTAAATACGTGTTTTAAATGTTACAATTTCGCTCATGAGTGAGCACATCCCGCTACCTTCACTCAGGTTAAAAGAAGACTCACTCCACTTATAGTCTAATGGGTGAGCTCGCTTCGCTCGGTCATCTTTTACGCTGAAGTTACTGCCACCACCGCACTTGCTCAATGCGAATTGTCCATGATCCTTAGTCATTTATTATCGTTTCTGTTCCAGAAATTCAAGATGGCGCCAACAGTTCCCGAGTTCTACCGAGGGAAGACGATCTTCGTCACTGGAGGAACTGGCTTTGTTGGGAAAGTAAGCGTATGTTTTGTGAGCAGTGATAGCCTAGTGGTGTGTCAGACTGCCAACTCATAGGTCTTGCGCGCTAAATACAGAAGTTTTAATGGCGTTGACATATTATGAGCTTTTTATCCAATTCTCTTAATTGAGCATACTCATAGTATTTTGATCATCAGAATATTAAATATTTACATAAATAATGAGGATGACGTATGGCTTAAATGCTAGCCCCGTTTCGGGGCCGATACTGAGCCAGCGGAGGTTTGTGTCACGAGCCCCTAAAGGGGGCCGTACCGAACTTTACGGTTAAACATGGAACGTAATAAAAAAGTGGTGTGACCATCGGACCGCCAATTCATAGGTCTAAGTTCGAACCTCAGACATGCACCTCTGAATCCTCTGATTTTTCGGATTCATGTGCGTATTGTATAATTATCACTTGCTTCGGTGAAGGAAAACATCGTGAGGAAGCCAGCATGCCTGAGAGAAATTTCTCGACGGCATGTAAAGCCAAGTCAGAGGCCCATGAGCGGCATAAATCTCTGACACCGAGTTAGTCATTAAGTACATTAAAAAGAAAAGAAAGATTATGTTATTGAATGGCAAACGGAATGGAAGCATGGTAGTAGTTGCCCTGACGAACTCCTTCACAAAGTCCTCTTCTATTCATCATCTGCCAGCCTTTTTCCAACTTTGTTGTGGTTGGGGTTCAGTTCAACCTGATGCAGCTGATTATCAGTATTTTATATCTAGACTGCAGTGGCGAAGGTTCCATACAACCCGATTCCAACCGGCTTCCCTTTGAAAAATGGCACAGTCAGTATTCTATAGCCAATAATATTCCATACAGTAAAGATATGTACTCCGGCTTACCTAGACCTTCTTACAAAAATTGACCCTTCGCTACTGCTAGACTGACTGTCTATCTGACCGCCACAACCCAGTTAGTAGGTATAGGGTATTTCGATACACCTTGGTGGTGGTTGTCAGACTTTCGGGCCACTGACTACCCGTAACAGCTGACAAAGATCTATAAATGACAGCCGGAACCAACGGCTTAACGTGCTTTTCGATGCATGGAGGAAACTATGTAATGGATGGTAACCCATCCACGGACCAACCTAGGCAAGCGCGGCTTAACCTGAAGATCGACTCGAGCGGCTATTATTATTTAGCCAGGAGCTCCTTGCATACTATGGTCTAGCTAGACAATAAAACCACTCGACCGAGTGAAAACAATCAAACGCGTATAAACAGTAATTTTGAGCGATACCTGCATATTTGAACTTTCTCGCTGGCGTCAATAACTGGTGTAGCTGTTGAGTAGCGAGTTGAGTGCGTAAGTGTTAACATAACGTAACACCACGCCTGTACTCTACGAAGGAGTAGACAGTGCTGTAGTATGCCCGCATTTAACAATGTAATAGGAGGCAAAGTGGCAAGGTGGTCGGGTATAATTTGAGTCCATCGACACGCAAAAAAGATGAAGAACCGGACTTTAACAGATATTTCAGTTCATTATGTGTTAGGTCCGCGAAAATTTAAATGTTGTTACGTTTTATGCAATTTGCCGGCCAGTGTCAGGTTGTATGTTAATTAAAATATGATTCGCGGCAGTAACAAATATGGCTTTACTGAGTTACAATCACAAAAATCATCAATACAACCCTCAAAGTTCATGTAATCCCCATAAAATTGTAACAAAAAACGTAAGAGAATTTCGCGGGCTACCCTGGCGCTTCCCTTTAATAACGTGCGCCATTTTTGTGTAGAATAAACAGTTCGTCTTTCTTTCTTTCATTATAGGCTTTGATCGAGAAGCTTCTGCGGAGCTGTCCAGATGTAGAAGCCATCTATCTTCTGATAAGACAGAAGAAGGGACTCAACTGTGAGGAGAGACTCAAAGACCTTTGCAGTAAGCAGGTGGGTTTCGGTCTACAGAAGGGTACACGATTGCCTTCAAAGCTTTTCGCATTCCTACAACGACTTTTAACAGGACTGATAATGGGTGTTAAAAGACCCTTAACGAAACCGAAAGACACTTGTTCTCCCCTTCGCGAAGCTGTCAACCAAGCATTCTGTACATCAAACTGAGTAAGACTTGTTTTTTGAAGTGAAAAATCACGTTTGAAACAAACTCAAAAATTTTGGGCCTCGTCCGTGAATGAACTAGGATAAATGTGACCTCGGATAAATCTGTTTGTCCAATCATTTAGAAATGAGAATAGGAGTAACTTGTATCAATTCTCACTAAGCAAGCATGGGATGTATTTAGGGAGCAAAACGAGCTCAGAAAATTTTAGTATTGCTCCACCTCGGATAGGTTGGTTTCTCCATAGTTGTCCGGGATTTCGGGGAGGAGGGAGGGTTGAACTCACAATTCCCCCCACCCCCTTACTTACGGCCCTGGTTGCCATCCCAGAGACAAAGTACCTTTGCTAATTCTGCCTTCCCGAGCAGGTATTCGATCTCCTTCGAGAAAAGAACCCCGACAGTTTCAAAAAGATCAAGATAATCAACGGCGACATCACGGAGGATGGGCTGGGCATCTCAGAAGACGACAAGAAGCTTCTGCAGAGGGAATGCAACATCATCTTCCATAGTGCCGCTTGTGTAAGGTGAGATAATTCATCAGCATCTCGCCTGTAATTCTCGAAAGGTGAGACAGAGGTATACAGCAGGTACTCCCCAATTCCGCTCGTCATGTTATAGTTTCATGTAATAGACGGCGTGTCTGTGGCGATCAACCGGGCACAAATTCAGAATCCGTGACTGCTACTGAGAAATTCCTGATGGAATGCCGGATGGTCCCGGCTGCCATTTGTAGAACATTATTTAAGCTAAGTCAACCAAAAGATATTGTATTACAAAAGAAATGGATTGTGGAGGTCTGATAAGCAGTAAGCAGCAGGTAAAATACTGGTATTCTGCTGCAACCGGATATACTGGTAGCCGACCCTAACATAGTTGGGAGTAGGCTGGCAGTGATGAAAATTACTGACTTCTAAATCGTGACCTGTTTGCAGATTTGACCAGAAACTGAAGGATGCTGTCAACATGAACACAACTGGCACATGGAGAATGTTGAGTCTCGCCGAAACTATGCAGAATTTAGAGGTACTCTTGCTTGCTATTTTTTGTATTAATTAGAGAATTATTCAAGAATAACCGTTTTGAGAGCAAGATGAAATTATTGCACGAACAGGAGCTGTCTGGGTTCGAACCCACGACATACTACCTTGTAAGTTGACTGAGCCACCACCGCTCATAAAGCCATTGTTCTTGATAAACTCCTCGCCTGTTCTCCCCGCACAATACGCAACCACCCCCTCTCATAGTGAAGCTTGTGAGTAGAATATAGGACTGTAATTTTCCACTGCTGGGGTCTCTATGGTTTTCCTTTCGTTAAACTCCTGACGGAGTGGTTGTAGGCGTCCTATTAGGGGTGCCTCACAATCCGTCGCCATTCCTCTAGCATCGCTGCCTTCCTGGGACAGTACTAATCCCTATGCTTGTACTTGTCTTAATCAGCCTTGCTCGTGTCCAGGTGTTCGTACATCTATCGACAGCGTACTGCCGCTGCGACCTAGATGTACTGGACGAGAAGGTGTACCCGGCGGTGCACAAGCCGCGGAAGATCATGGACATCGTCCAGTGGATGGACGATGATACCCTGGCTTACTTGGAACCTAAGTGAGTGAGCACTTAGAATTTTATCACGCACTGGAGCTTAAACGCACTGCTTTACGCCGATAGTTGAAAATACAACCGTGCGGTTTTGTTGGGTTACCTTTTAGTGTTGAGCTTAATGCCTCTTTCAAGAATACGAGCATTATTGTAATCTGTCTCGCATTTAGAAGAATGCTTATGCCCGCAGCATAAGACAGGTCGACGTGGCGCCGCTTAGGGGGAGACCTAAGTCTAGTTGTAGAAGTCTTTCAGTGTCAATGTCAAACCATGTGTGAATATCAATTAGGTCATTGAAAGGCTTTTTTATTGTCAAAATTTACAAGGTCATAGAATTGTTTCTAGGTGCCGCAAAAGTAGCTTAGTATGGAGAAGAATAAGCAAAACCCTTATAGTTACTCTTATAAATTGTTTAAGTATGGTGATGATGATGATACGTTACTTCTTTAAACCCCAATTTCTAAATTCCAGGATAATATCGTCGGAGCCCAACACGTATTCGTACACGAAGGCTATAACCGAAGACTTGGTAGCAGAGTACTCTGGCAAATTTCCTGTCGCCATCGCAAGGCCGTCTATTGGTTAGTATCATCATTATCTGCCTGTCTTTTCCCAGCCATGTTGGGTTTGGCTTCCAGTCTAACCGGACAATATGCAGATGAATACCAGTATTTTACATGAAGCGACTGGTCTATCTGACCTCCACAACACAGTTAGTACTGGGAAATTTGACGGCACGGTTGGCGCAGTGGCTGAGCGATTGACTGCTGCGCTGCGTGTCGCGGGTTCGATCCCCGCACGGAACAAATATTTGTATGATCTACAGGTAGTTGTTCCGGGTCTGGCTGTTTGTGTATGTGAGTTTAAATGTTTGTAAACGCACCCACGATACAGGAGAAATTCCTAGTGTGGGGCAACGTTTAAAAAAAAAAAAAAAAAAACAATACCATACCCCCTTGGTAAAACTGGTTGTCAGACTTTCGGGCCACTGACTACCTGTGCGGCTGTTATTATTTAGCCACGAGCTTCTCCATAGCTTAGTATACCATAATAATATACCGTATGAACGCCATGGGCTATTGAAGGTGCTGCGTTGGAAGGCCTCCAACAATAGTGGACCTATGTCTTGCAAAAGGTCGCGGAAATCGCTCGATACGAAACGCACTGGACTGGTCGACTTGGATGACACCTTTGTCCACCAATGAACGTTTATTGGCTGATATGATGTTGATGATGAGTCTGATAAACCTTTATATTTGCAGTGACTGCGGCATGGAAGGAACCTATTCCTGGTTGGGTGGACAATCTGAACGGGCCGACGGGATTGGTCATCGGGAGTGGAAAAGGTGTGTCGTCATTTTTTTTGCCTAGTAGGTGTTCGGTTTCTAGTGTAATCTGATGCAGCTAGGCCGAATAACAATATTGTACATGAAGCGACTGCCTATCTGACCTCCACAACCTAGATATTGTATAAGATATCCTTTAGTAAGACTGATTGTCAGGCTTGCAGGCTCAGTACTACAACAATTGAAGACATTGTATTTTAGTTTTGGCTTGTTCAAAGACTTGTACGTAAACTTTTCATTTAAAGTACCTAAGTTTGGGATATCCTATTTGACTACTCTCAGAAGAAACACCGAAACAAACTTAGAGGTCATAGTCTCTCCTTCTTCTTATCGACTCGATAACAATTCAAATTGATTCAGCTCAAAATTTGGCGACGAGTTTGGCACTTTCAGCTCCTAACAATAGGACAGGCAGGACACGATATCAAGTGTCCCATCGTTTGTAGGGCAGCACCACATTTACACTCCAGGACAGAGTCATTTAAGAATCTCCCCTGAACAGGTTTTCCTTTCTTCGGCCAACCTGTGTCCGGGAGTCTATTCAAAGACTTCCAGGTCAGCCATGGCAACTTGTGTCCAAGTCATACTCGTGTCGGTGTCATAGTCTCTTTTAAAACCTAGACATGGTCTTGGTCAGGTCATGTGAGGACCATAGAGATCAACGGCTGAGATTATAACAAGTTTTAATGATAATCTTTCCAGGTGTTATCCGTACCATGCACTGCGAGCCTTCTTACAAAGCTGACGCTATATCCGTGGACGTGGTGGCCAATGCTTGTATCCTGATAGCCTACGTTACTGCTCAGGACAAGTGAGTACAGAGATTCAGTATAATATTCTTCTCCTCAGCCAGCTCAGGTAATTGATTACCGATTATGTTATATTAGGTAATTGATTGATTGTTAAAGTTTGTATCAGTCTCATTCTGCGTAACTTGCCCTAATGCCCTTATCTCAATATTTATCTTGCTCGTGATGACAGCAGATACATTTAAGGACACCATCAGTACAGTCCCCAGCACATCAAACTCCAACAAACTGTCAAATTTCTCCCAATGATTTTAAACCATAAAACGTTGACAGTTAAGTTCAAAATCTAATGAGAAAAATTGACAGTTTGTGGTTACTTGATGCGCTGACGACTGTGCCTAGGTATATCCTTAACCTAAATTGAATCTTAAAATACTGCTTTCGTTTTCAGACCAAAAGACACGCAACTATACAACCTGACACTATCTGGCGTTATAAACCTGTCATGGGCCGAAATTATTCAACTAGGTAAGTTAACAAAATAATGATGGCGACAAGATGGGCAGACGACATTGGAAGCCGGGCTTGCCTAGGTTGGTCTGTGGATGGGTGATCACCCATTACATACAGAGTTTCCTCCGTGCTTCGGAAAGCACATTGAGCCGTTGGTCCCGGCAGTCATTTGTAGATCTTTGACAGTCGTTAAGCACTCAGTGGCCCGAAAGTATGACATCCAGTCTTACCAAGAGGTATCGTATTACCCAGTACTAACTGGGTTGTGGAGGTCATATAGGCAGTCACTCCTTGTAAAATACTGGTATTCAGCTGCATCCGATTAGACTGGAAACCGACCCCAATACATTTGGGAAAAGGCAGGCAGATGATGATGTAGTCTGAGCTCATTAAATGTATGTTTTTTTTGTATGATAAGAATAATGAGCCCTTTGTTTTTTCAGGAGAGAAATGGGTAAACGAGTACCCCTACTCCGTGGCGCTGTGGTACCCTGGTGGCTCCATCAAATCGTACAAGATCACCCATCAAATCGATATGTTCGTCAGCCACATTGTGCCGGCTTACTTGGTCGATGCTCTGCTGTTTCTGCTGGGGAAGAAGACTTTGTAAGTTGCGTTAAAAGGATCTATTCTTAAAGCGCAGGCCACACCGCCAGCTAGCGGGCGGGCGGAGCGGGCGAACGAGGCATCGTTTCACTTGTTTTCATACTTTGGTTCACACCGCGAACTATCGAAAGAGCCGAACGAAGTATGAAAAGAGCGTCGTTCGCCCGCTCCGCCCGCCCGCCAGCTGGCGGTGTGGCCTGCGCTTAATTAAAATCTAGCGTGTGTAGCGGCACTACTAAACTACTACAGCGCCATCTACGACATAAATGAAGAACTAACCGCAAAGTTATCTGCGACTATTAGAAAAACCCGACAACAAATGTCGGGCAGTAGCCCACCAGACAACACCCGTCTGGTCGGAGGATAATCTATGTTCAATGGGGGATGAAGAACAGGTTCTTCATGCAAGGACAATATAGGGAACTACCCCAGCTAGATGAACCCACGATTTTTAAAAGTTTGCCATGACAAACTGGATGTAGAAAGCGAAAGTCAGGGTGTTGTTGCCACTTGTGGCGGCCGCTTATGTCCAGCTGTGGCAGTCCACAGCTGGCAGGGAAGATTGATATTTATTACATGACGTCACTCCAATTTTCCCGAATGATTAGGCACAGTTGTACCTAACTATAGTACACATAAATGAACACAATCATGCAATAATTTAAGGGTCAAATCAATGAAGTCAAAGCATTTATTTCAAGTAGGCCAGTTACAGGCACTTTTCAATAATTGACGAAACGAAGCCAACAAAAAAATGAAGCTACAGTCCCAGTCACAGCGCATAATAACTGTGAAAGTACTGTAGTTGCCCATTACAAAGCGTAGATCTCTATGGAGAATAATGGGCAAGAAACTCCATGGACGCTCTTGTAAATCAGAATATTGTTACAAAAATTGGTCGAGCCAACAATCGGGCAGACCATCGAGATGATAACCAGATTCCAGAAGGAAATACTAAAATATTACCTGATTTGGGAATCCGACCCAGGATCTAACGCTCAGCAGCAGCGAGCACTAGAACAACGAGGCAGTTAATCCATTCTAAATACATGCGAAAGTATCTCTGTCTGTTACCTCTCACATCTGAACAAAGCCGTTCGTTTCAAAGCTGAACATTTCTTGAACTAACATTTCTTGCTTAGGTAGATGATGACCTGGGAATTAAGGACATAAGATATATTTATCCCAGTATTACATCGATCTGAAGCAGTATTACGTTTCTTTGGAATAATTCCTAACCGACGTACGTGGCAAGTAAAAGCAAGATTGTCATTTTCGAGTCCTATCAGTTGCAAAAAAAAGAATAACCATAACATATTTTTTCCCCAGCATGATAAATCTTCAGAAGCGTATTAGCCATGGTCTCGACGTCCTCCAATACTACACCACCAAAGAATGGCACTTCCGCAACGACCACTACAAGAGTCTTCGGACCAGGATCACGGCTGCCGACAACCAGACCTTCTACACGGATCCCTCCAAACTGGATCCTGAGGAGTATCTGAAGAATTATGTGCTGGGGACCAGGCAGTTCTGCTGTAAGGAGGATCCTGCTAATCTGCCGAGGGCTAGGAAGTTGCATAAGATGTAAGTTATCATTATTCTAATGCCCTTATCCCAATTGATTAATATCACCGCAGCAGTCTTCTTCTGCCATCATCATCTGCCTAGGCGTTTCCCAATGTTAAGGTCGTCTTCCAGTCTAACCGGATGCTGCTGAATACTACCATTTTACATGGAGCGGCTGTCAATCTGAACTCCCCAACTCAGTCACTGGGTAACGCGATACCCCTTGGTAAGACTGGTTGTCAGATTTCAAACATCTGGTTACCCGATGACTTTCAAATATCTTCGGACCCTTGATCAGACTCTTGGCTGCTACTGAGAAATTCGTGATGGATGATCCCATAGCACTTTGCCTTCCTGGGAATTTAACGTAAGGTCTCATGATCAGCAGTAGCTCTTGGGACCAGTAGAGCAACACGGCAGTCTAAACCGTAATTTAAACTTTATAATTGCCAAGAAGTCGATAAGTCAGTCAGAGAGTTGAAGTTAGTGGCCATTTCTTTAAAGTAGATCTATTGGGAGAGGAACGGGCATGAAACTCCATGGACATTCTTCTTATCATATTAGCCACATCAAGTGTTGCAATAAAATAAAAATAAAACTAAGCCCTTTTTCATTTCTTCTAGCCGTTACTTTGCCGATCGCCTCATCAAGCTGATATTCTTCGCCCTGCTACTCTGGACCGTGTACAGCAACACCCACATCTTCACGTCCTCAGTGGAGCTGCTGGACAGCACTCTGAAGAGTATACCGCCCATCAATCAAGCTAGGGCAGAGGAAATTGGCGATATAGACCTTTAGAACTTATGATAGACTTTTTACGACTAATAGTCCACATTAGCCCTGGATCGAAAGAGCTGGAAGTTATGGGGATAGACCTTTGCCCAGCAGTGGGATGAACAGTAGTGCAAATATAAGTAACGCAGTAGTGGTCGTCGTCATAGAGGGATGTCGGTCATAGAGGACTGCCACTACCAAGATTTAGAGTGTAAAAGGACTCTTTATGAAGCTGTCAACCAAGCATTCTGTACATCACTAAGTACCTACCCCTACGCAAAAATCGGTTGTCTGTAAAGTCGGTTTACTGACGATAGTTGAACGTGACAACGTCATAAGAAAATACTGATGGAATGGTTGCATTTTTTAAAAAATGAATGTGTGTTGAGCAATTGTTTTATGGAACGCCTCAGAGCGAGGTAACGCCGCATACGTCATGTTTTTTCGTGCGTGCAGCCGGCTCCATCAAATTATAAGACGTTGTCACGTCAGAAATTATAGCTGGGAAACGACTGTTCTTGGTGCGAAAAATCAGGGTTTACGCACTCAAAGTATTTTGCTGATGGATGCATTTAATCACGGAACAGAAAAAAATATCCCTGCATTGAATAGTATGTAAATGGGGTTCTAGAGGTACCTATTTAAAGTAAATTTATAACATGAAAAACTTGTATTTAAAAAAGTTTGAACTTCAATATCTTCGTAACTAGAAGGTTCCCAAGTATAGTCCAGAACAAAAAAAAATACCGCAATGAGGGCAAGAACAACACATCTTTCGGCTTCGTTAAGTCTTTTTACACCTTTATATTGTTATTTTCATAAAAAGCTAAACCAAGAGAATAGGGAATCTTTGAAGAACACTAGACCAAAGTAAGTCACGTTAGGTATAACTGTACAAGGATCTTTTGGTGTGTGGCAAAAATCTGAACTAGCGCCGCCATCTTGTTTTGACGTCATTCGAGCGCCAAAAGAGACTGGTTGCACTTCATGTACGCATGACACCAAAATAGCTATAAAACCACAATAAAACATTCTTAATTTAATTTAAGCATGCTTGTATATTATAGTAGGAATCTAGGTAGTTAGTTTAGGTATCCAATAATATTATTGAGCTATAAGGAGGTAAAGTGTGTAAGCAACATGCTTATGCTTAGCTCATGCGTGTATGCGAAATCAGAAAACATTTTTCTTATTTTCTCAATGTCGCCATTCTCGAAATAAATCTAGAATCTGCTACCAGTTGTAACCTCTGATCTCCAATAACTAATTTGTTAATATTAAAATGTAATTTTATAGTCAGTTTCCTAAGATAATCCTAGCAAATGCGACATTAATTTCAAAGAAACATTCAGCTAGACGCCTGGTGAAAGTGATAGAGCAAAAAGTATTTAAGCGTAGAAATAGTTGCTATTAAATATTTTACAGGGGTCAAGTTTTAATATTGCTTATTTTTAAGTTTAAGTGCGGATAGCTGTGATTTGTAAATGTGAAATAAAAATGTTACATTGACATGATTACGTGTTTTCTTTTTTCATTAAAGAGTACATAAAAATAATATTCCGAAGAATTGAGAACCACCTCCGTTTTTGGAGACGGTTGAAATAAAAACGGTAATATTTTAGTACGCTGTATCGTGTACCTACTGTGCCTTTTTTTACTATAAGGTAAACAAAGAAAGCTTATTTCGAGAGGCGGTACCTACCAGTGTTGTTTTTTTGTTGATTTCGATGTTGAACTTTGATTTTTGCGCGCATTAAGATAATTCTTAGTTGGTAAATATTAAACAAAATAATAATTAGCAATCAAATTCATTGTCCAGCATCAACATTCTCTTCAATGTATTGAGCTCCAAGCTCTAGTGTCTTATGAATCCTGTTCTCTATCAAGAAATCTCCCCAATCGCACCAAAATAAAGACTGAAAGTTGTTTTCAATGATCATAACAAGCCCAATAGATATATTTTCGGACTGTGAATTTTATTTTGTTCTGGTAACTTCGAGATTAGTGTAGAAGACGCGACGCGGACGCTTCGTCGGACATTCTGGTTTCATACAATCTCTTGTCACCTCACTAGTTGTTGGATACGCAAATAATTAAAAACCAATCACAGGCCAATGTCGTTCAAAAACCAATATGCGCCTTTGTTTTTGTAAGGATTAGCCAATCATAATTATTTTTAGAACCAAAGAGAACAGATCTTGCGTCATGGAAAACCTACTATTGCATCAGAAAATGTTCAAGGACTTCCCAGATTGTCTTTGTTTAAGTAATTTTTTACTCGATTTGAAAAAATCGAGTGATGAGGTTTTCGAGATATCGTTACGAGTTTTACGTTATTTTGCAATTTTGCAGTGCATAATATAGCTTTGTATGTGTAACAGGTTGAATGGTGATAAAAAACTAACTTTCTGGGTTACCACGCATTGTTTTGTTGTTGGCAAAAAAAACTATTACAGATAACCAGCATCATCCAACTGTTGAGTAAAACAATCTCTTCATAACTTTAAGTTGCTTCGATTCAGGGTTGGTTCACATTGAGCACAGCTGGTCGTATATTTTGTCCAGCTTATCCTGCCATCTTCCATGAGACTCTTCTGACTGTGTTATAGCCCACGACTCATTAGGCATACTAAGGTCGTATCTAGCTTAGTACCATTTCAGGTAGGCGGAAAAAACTAATGACAGGCAAAAAATTATATGATAAGTAAAGTTAAGTATTTGTCGGCATTTTACATTTTCAAAGCTAAATAATTACAAGAAATTAGTATTTTTATTTGTTTTAAATCGATTTGAAGCATTTCGAATGAATGTTCATTCTTATCCATCACTAGTACAGCAAAGACAACAAAACCATTATTTTATCTGTCATTCCCATATTTTTCACAAAATGGCTGAACTATAGAGACGTGTATCACAAGTTATATTCGTCATAATGGAGCTTAAAAACGATTATTCCAACAAAAACAAGTGCACAACTACTTTTTCGAACACAGACGTGTTGATTTGCGAAGATAAATCTACATCAGTGTGTAAAACCGACGCGATTTCCTTCCGCGAGAGTGTCTGGATTTCCCCAAGAGATTTTCCTTTGCAGTCCTATCAGAACTTTATAAAGTGTTGCAGATTCGTTCATAGGCCTTCTCCAGACATTGTTAAAGATTTTCGAGTCCCTACAATGTGTGCGTGAGTGAAAATGTCCTAACTGTGATCTAGTTTACAAGTGTACCTATAGAAATAGTATAAAAAATAAATAAAAATGAATTTTGCTACAAATCGGGCCGACGCGCGCGCCGTTTTTAACCCTACACATTATTCCATCGCCAACTACAGTACAGAAACCAAAAAGGATATGAGAACCTCGTTTGGTGACGGCCTTTTTCTGAACAACCTTCATTTCATTCCGGATCCTTTGATGAAAAATTTGGCGGACACAATCATCACTGAGGAAAAAATGGCGCCTAAATCCAAATTAAACAATAATATTGATGTGAAAACAGACGAAGATATGGATATTGGTCCTGATTATTCCCCATTATCAGGCATTACAAGTTTTTTTTCTGGCGTAATGAATGTGATTACCAGTGCAATGTTTAGCAAGCGGAAGCAAAGTGATTATACCGCCGAGTCGGGCCGCCCGATGGCGGTACCGTCGATGTGGCATGGCGCCAAACTTTTGGATGAAAATAAAATTTTACAGGATGAAAATCGTTCGCATGATATGTCTAGTGAGCTATTGACTTCAGAAATGACCGACTGTAAGAACGCCGCGGCTCATTGTCAAAATAAAATCGAGCAGGTCCGTCTACTGCTTGGTAGCAAGCCCGTCCCATGTAACTTCAGGGTTCGGAGACGTCCAAAGAGGGTTTTCGTGGAAGCAAGTTCTGTTGAAGACAGTTTCGAAGATGCCTTTTCTCCTGAAGATTTTGAGAGCATTGCTAGCGATTCCTTTATTGAGTATTCCAGCCCCGTATGCTACCATGACCATGTTTTCCATGAAATCGATGGCCCTAAGGTCAAAACAGAGATTGCAAAAACCCCTCCAACTGTCCCAGAGCCCGCTGCAGTCTGTGAAACAACAGAAATTGTTAAAAATGTACCTGAAACTGAAACTACCAAGGAAAATAAATATGTATGTGATACAAAGCCTGAAGTGGTTGCAACTTGTGAAGATAAGCTTAGTAAATTAAAGGCATTGCTGCAAGACAGAAGAAAGAAAACTAAACCAATTGAACCTGAACCCGAAACTATTGTTGTACCGGAACCACCTAAGCATAAAACTAAAGTAAAGGACAAGAGATTTAAGAACCCAAATCGTACCTGCGGGAAACGTATGAAGTCTAAAATGAGGAAGAATATTCAAGACGACTTACAGTTTGCCGACGAGATTGTTATTGAAGAGGCATCCAGCGTTGAAAACTCACCTTCGTTAACCTGCTTAGAGAAATACATTAAAGCGGCCACAAAACCGGACAAAGCTTCCTTAGATAAATACATCGCTGCATCACCGAAACCTGAAAAAGAATATTTTGATGAAGTATGTGGCCGTTTCCTTCCGGGTTCTGTTGCAGAACACGAAGATTCTTTCCAAATTGTCTTAAATGACTGCCCAAAATTACGCAGAACTTCAGACTGCGAATCAGAAGACTCGTTCATCGTCTTCGAAGATTCTCCTGACAGTTGCTATACGTCCAACGAAGTCTTCGGAGAGACCAGTGACTCTGAAGACTATGATAGTGACTCAGATATGAGTGACTCAGGATGTGGGATCTACTCATTCAATCTCGCCGGTTCCCTGTCTAAGAGTATCTGTAATTTGGCTGATGATAGCTTGTATGCGGAGCACAGTGAGGATGAAGTGGATTGTGCAAATGTGTGTGAGAATGTGGATGTTGATCATGTGGACCCTGGTGATCAGAAAACTGGCCTCCTGATCGATGAGAGGAAGAAACTTCTAAGAAAAAGTTTACCAGCTAAAAGGGTGAGTGGTTTTTCAGTTTTTTAGCCAAACTACAGCTAAAAGTACAATACCATTCAAGTTGCCTTCAGAATTATATTTTTATCTGTAGTTTGGCTAATAGTTTGAAAGATTTAAGCATCCATGTCTGAATTTCTAATACCTGTGACAAATAGCTCAGGCTTTTGTTTTTTTTGATAATATTTTCTGCCAAAAGATGTCCACTGCAGCCACTAAATTATTTTATCAAAACACTGTATGTGTTATTCTTAGTAAATTGTATAGCCAAAGCATCACAAAAGGAAGATGTATTTGATATAATATAGACAAATACATGACATATCTTGTTTGTTGTGAATTTTCAATTTATTTATTGGAACTCCAACAGAAACTACACAATTTACATGCAAGTATTCATTAAACAGGGACTAAGTGTGCGCTTCCAATTTTAGGAGACCACATCATTCAGTTATAACACACTGCACCTAGAGTGCATACAGTTGAAAAAGTAAAAAACATTAACAAATCAAAATAGGAAACAAGGTGAATTACATAAAAGATGAACTATATATTTATAATGGAAAAATTGGAAAAATCATTAGTGGTAAAACACTAACAAGGTTGACAAAAACAAAAAAACAAAAAGACAAAATTGTCTTTGGAGCTGCATTGACAGTAATTGAACCTACCTACAATAAAATAATATGTTTTTTTTTTATAATTTACAATTTAAATCCTTCCCTGTTATGTGGCTGGACTGTAGCTTCAACTTCTCGTTTTGACTATAACTGGTCTTATTGAAACACTAGCTTTTGCCCACGGATTCGCTCGCCTCATGGTCGTCGTGAATTATCCCACAACAATGTTTTCAATATAGCCTATGTCACTCGGGAATAATTTGGCTTCCCATTATTGAAAGAATTTTCGGAATTGGATCAGTAGTTTTGAAGATTACCCCCTCCATACAAGCATTTTTTACTTCTTTATAGTTTTAGAATAGAAAATATTCTTTGAGGGTGAGTGTTAATAAGTTTGTAAATAAGCCTGCAATCATCTCAAAACATTACAACCGATGTTTGCTAAAAGTAAATAGAATTGCATCATCAAACTGCAAGCTATCTATTGACTAACAAATTCTTGCTATCTAAGGTGACTGGCAAATAAGATAACAACATAAATATCTTCAATAGTATGTACAGGGACAAAGGTAACATCAATACCATGTGTGAGTGAAGTGGCACATAGTTATTATCAATACCGATCTAGAGAGTTATAAAAATTATCATAATCAACATTAAGATATATTATTATTTTTTGGTCTTGCCAAGGCAGTAGGCGCGCCCCCTATTACATGGGACCTAAAACTTAACTGGTGAAATGTGGGTGTACTATTTATGTGGATTACAGGCATGATGTTATGTTATTCTCTATGAGTAAATTTGGCTATCAGTTGATACTCAGCAAGGTTTTAAGTTTCCTAGCAAACATATAAGTAATATGCTACACCCAATGTATCTATCTTAGGAAACATCAACAGTTCCTTGAGTATGTTATTGGAAGAGGTTTAAAAACAACGGTTTAGGAGGAAAACTTTACAAAACTGCGAATATAAACAGGGAAAAGTTTCCTTTATCAAATCACTAGTTACACCCGTGGACACAAATCTAAATATTTCTTATTCAGTTACTATTTACTTCATTTATATTTACATCTTTTGTATGCATAACTACGTACACAAAATCACGCCTTTTTCCATGAGGGTATACAGAACATTCACCTGCTATGATCCTGATCCTTACATACTACTTTGGCTTTGTCCCCGTTTAGCTATAACTTTGCCGCTAAAATGGGCCAAAAATACTAGTTTACTGCGTCCTGCCTAGTGAGAAACGCCATGTAACTAAATAACATTTGTGGGTTTTCATAATTGTATAACTAAAACTTCCTACCAATATTTAGTGAACACTTTTCCTCAAATAAAACAGGTCAACCAGAGGTAGCTGTTTGTCAGCACCTTTATTTTGTAGCCAATAAGGATGGTTTTCGTAGGTCAGGTGTCTGGTTACTGACGTGCGGTTGAACGTACGTCATTTGTTCAATAGATAAGAGAGTTAACCAAATTAGTTACTGATAAGGATAGGTTTTGCTTGCTAGTCAATATTGTTTCAAATGGAAGTTTGCTTGAAACTAAACATGCACTGGGCCCATGAGCCGCGCTTGCCTAGGTTGGTCTGTGGATGGGTGACCATCCATTACATACCAACAACCATGTTTCCGCTGTGCCTCGGAAAGCACATTAAGCCATTGCTCTTGGCAGTCGTTTGTAGATCTTTAAGTCGTTACAGGTAGTCAGTGGCCCGAAAGTTTGACAACCAGTCTTACTACGGGCTATCGTATTATCCAGTACTAACTGGGTTGTGGAGGTCAGATAGGCAGTAGATCCATATAAAATACTGGTATTCAGGTGCATCCGGTTAAACTGGAAGCCGATCCCAACATAGTTGGTAAAAGGCTAGGCAGACGGTTGACTGGGCTCACTTGATGGATTATGGCTCAGTCAATCTCACACAGAGGAGGTCGTTGTCCCAGCTGTGGGAATGTTATAGGCCAAAATCTAAACACTTGTTTTTTTTTAACTTTATTTTCGAGCTCCCAAATCAGTTCCAAAAGTGTAAACAAATCCTGTACAGGTTAATTACATTTTTTAGTTTTTCATTTCTACCCCCATTTTCGTTAAATTAAATTAAAAAATGTTTATCAAAAGAAATGGTCCGACATTTTTGCCTGATAACCTAGCTCCTCTAGCTAGATTAGATTTCTAGAGTGTAGAGCGATAATTTTAAATTGCAATTTGATAAATGTTTTAAAATCCTCGATGATACGTTTAATCAGTGTTCAGATATCAGCAAAAACCGTTGCGAGAGATAGGTCTGCAAGGTTACTATCGCTTCCGATGGGTCTTTTAGACCCCTCACTGTCTTGCTTATCAGATAACTGACAACGATAATAACCATAACTCTTGAACACGTCATCAGCATTTAATGAACGTCAGAATTACTTAAGAACGACTCTTGCTCGACGAGCCAGCCCGCGCATGCTGAGCCTGAAGCTTTAGATTCCCCTAATATAATTCGACCCAGCCTGACCCTAGCTGCCCTCCCCTCAATGACCCGAACCCCACGGGAGTGCCCTTTATCAACGTTCATTTAACTATATGTATATCCTAGTCTGTAAGCCCTATCGTAGTATATAATCGTAATCGTTTGCCGGGAAGCGGGCAAATTTAACTTCTAAAATTTTTACATAGTTACAGGTGAAGCTAATAAAATCGTGTTAAAAAGACACCTCGGCGGCCATTGCTATGATTTCCAACAGAAAATACCCAGGTCTATACTATCAATATTGACTTGGACTTGCTAAGGTCACTGTAACAGCGGCTCCATTTAAAATACTGATAATGTTGTTATTAGTAAATAACTAAGTAGTACAGCTAAATAATAACAGCCGCTCGGGTCGATCTTCAGGTTAAGCCGCGGGTATATATACAGGTCCAAATAGTGACGTCTTAAAAAAATATTAGATTCCTCGTGCCCAGGGGTATCCGAAAATACCCCATATATTTATTTATTTATTTATTAAAACTTTATGCACAAGAACTGCACAATGGCGGACTTAATGCCGTAGGCATTTTCTACCAGTCTACCTTAGGGTGATGCAGAGATAATAAACAGTAGGTGCAATAACAGAAAGAAAGACTAGAACATATTTATAACTAAAACATATAAGAATAAATACTTATATATACACATATAATAAACTATATAAAGTTAAGAGAGATAAACAAGAAAAACAACAACAACTTCAGTTCTGAGACGAATCTGCCAACTTCTTGCGTATATGTTCCCGAGCTTTCACTTTGAAAGTGAACTGACTGGTCACCGTCCTGATACTCTGAGGGAGCGCATTCCAAAGAAAAACCGCCTGGACAAAGAAAGAAGATTTTATAAAACCAGAGCGGTGAGAAGGACATCGTAAAAGACAGTTGTTAGCGGAGCGAAGATTCTTGCTGTGCGCAGAGCATAAATATTGACAATTAGACGTCAGATAAGAAGGAGAAGTGGGTGGAATATATGTTCTGCTATTCTTGATAGTTTCCGAGTATCGCTAGTAACCGCTTTAAATAAATTCGATCCTTGTTTAGAGCCCTATAATATTGCGTACAAAATCATTGAAATAATTAACGTAAATTAGCATTTATCACACGTATTGCGCCTAAGATTACTCCGTCTAAGCACGCGATTATAAACCTTATTGCTTCCACACAAGGTTTCTCGTCAGCAACACAGTCACGTGGTAACCTTGAACGCAGTGATATGAGGAAACGTTCCACTTCTACATGTTATTAAACAAAGTACTATTAGTATTGACAGCCTCGTTAGTCTACTAGTCGCAAGACAAGAGCGACTGCTGAGTATGAGGTCCTGGGTTTGATTCCCGGGTCGGGCAGTGTCAGTGATATCAGGAATTTCTTAGTAGCAGCCACGGATTCTAGGTTTGTGGCCGGTTGATGGCAATAAGCTCGCCTCCTATTATATGGCGAAATGTGGGTGTACCACAGATATAGATAGTATCTGTGGGGTGTACTATTTAGGTACACATCTGCCTAACCGGCGCTGATTACAGGCGTGGTGAATTTGTATTAGAATATGTTCAAGTAAACAATAAAATCAGCTGATTGGCCAGGCGTGAGTCAACTTTGACAAATGGGTCGCGGGGTGCTTCGGGACAGCCAGGCGCCAAATGGATTTTTATACTAGCTAATGCCCGCGGTTTCGTCCGCGTGGAGTTCGATAATTGTCCCACGGGATCATACTACCGGGATAAAAAGTCTTGTATGTTAATCAAGGTTATAAAATTTGTGTGCTAAATTTCATCCAAATCCGATCAGTAGTTTTTGCGTCCAGACATCCATACATCCTCACAAACTTTCACATTTATAATATTAGTTAGGATTCCGTTGATTCCGGCTGTCATTTGTAGATCTTCGACAGTCGTTACGGGTAGTTAGTGGCCCGAAAGCCTGACAACCAGTCTTATCTAGTCAGACCAAGTGGTTTACGGAAAGAGCTGGCCAGCTCAGCTGGCCCAGTGACTGGGTTGTGGAGGTCAGATAGGCAGTCACTCCATGTAAAATACTGCATCCAGTTAGTACCATCTAACTGGATGCAGTATTTTGTGCAGCCGACCCCAACATTATTGGGAAACAAAATTTTTTGATGCTTTTTGTGTTATTGATTATTTAACCTTTGACCGCCATAGTCACATATACGTGACAAGCACGCGCGTGCCCTCTACGCCAAAAGACACAAATATATGACAAAGTGATAGGTGAAATTATGTCTTGGCGTGGAAGGCACGCGCGTGCGTGCTCTGGCGGTCAAAAGGTTTTTTTTTAAGAGCCTGCTCACTCCCACTGCTGGACAAAGGCCTCCCCCATGGCTTTCCAATCCTGTTTACAATTTGCCCTCCGACCAATCCGTTAAGAATGAACCCACACCGTCACGCCAGCGGTTCTTGGTTAATTGGCGAAATAATATGAGTTTACCATACACCTCTGCCTACCACTTCAGAGAACACAGACGTGATGTGGTGTTGTTATTATTCATACAAAGCTGTATCATCGAGTTTTCACCACTGTTTACGATTTTTACATTACACAACAAAAAAAAGTATCATTAAGTTTTCAATGAATCATTGCTGAGTGGACTTTGAGGTCTTTGTCCTCAGAACGAAATAATGTAGGTTAAATCTATCATCTATTCATTGTTTAGTTTTACTAGCTGTGCCCGGCGACGTTCGTCTGCGTGTCAATCATTATAAAATGATTACTTCCTTATTTGAATCGGATTTTGTTAACAATTTCAAGATTAAGTTTTTATGCAAGGACTCCTATTCCTTTTTTAATTTACATCAGCTATCTGCCAGTAAAAGTCCCATCAAAATCGGTCCAGCTGTTTCGGAGATTAACCGAAACAAACAGTCAGACGGACAAAAAAAAATGTTTAAAAAAAAAAAAGGTTATTTTTTGTCATAGGTACCGGATAATAATATACTTTCATTATGCTAAAGTTAAAAGCTGTGATGACATAGCTCAATGTCTTTTGTACAATCCGGCGGACTACTTCACACTCTTCACCATCATCTGCCTACATTTTTCGGGCCGGCTTCCAGTCTAACTGGATGCAGCTGAATACTAGTATACATGGAGCGACTGCCTATCATATAACCTCCATAACCCAGTTAGTACTGAGTAATACGATACTCCTTCGTATGACTGGTTGTCAGACTTTCGGGCCGCAGCCAGGACCAACGGCTTAACGTGCTTTCCGAGGCACGGAGGAAACTCGGTAAGTAATGGGTGGTCACCCATCCACAGACCAACCTTGGCAATCGTGACTTAACCTAAAGATTGATCCGATCGGCTGTTATTATTATCCACGAGCTCCTTGCAACACAAAACCTGTTTCACAAAATAAATATTTACTCACCAACCAATTACACAATGAAAATGAATTATTTCTTTAGTCAATTCAATGGCGATTCGCCACGTAATCCTACTCAATGTTTATTATCTGTCTGTATGTTGCTCAATAACTCGGAAACGGCTTGAGCAATTTCTAACATTTTTTGCGTAAGTATCTGAGACATGCAATCACGCTGGTTCCAAATTGTTTGTAATCGGGTTTGATAACAAGCAATCATGAAATAGTCACGGTTCCCACTGCTGGGACCTCTTCTGTGTGAGTGGGTCATAAATCGCAACGTGGGCCCTTTGACGGTCGGTGGATGTACCATGTCTTCGGATCTTGGTTCTAGGATCGTTTTTAGTGCAGTGGTGATGAAATAAACTAGGTTTTGGATTTATGCCCGGTTGATGGCAATAGGCTCGCCCTGTGGATGCTGAATAGGACTTAAACATTTCTGACGAAATGGTGTTACTAATTATTTATTTACAGCATTTACAAAATAATAGATAAATCCAAGGTATTGCGCAGACAAAACACATATTAAAAGACACAATTACAATAAGGAATGATAAATATCTATATATATAAAATGGTAAACTGACTGACTGACTGACTGGGTGATATATCAACACACAGCCCAAACCGCTGGTCCTAGAGACATGAAACTTGGAGGTTGTGTTTTTGTGAAGAGTAAGAAAGGATCCACTAAGAAAGGATTTTTGGGAATACCACCCCTAAAGGGGTAAAATAGGGGATAGAAGTTTCTATGAAAGTCCGTCAGTTTTGAAGTTAGGATCTTCAAATTTTATGTTTAGGCTGACGATTGAAAATTAATTTATGTGTATCTTAGCGTTTTTGATAATTCTACCCCCGAAGGGTTCAAAAGGGGGATGAAGGTCAGTAATCGGATATTTTTCGACATCCACGCGGGCAAAGCCGCGGGCAAAAGCTAGTATTAAATAAAAAATACCTAAATCATAAACATCTTTTATGCATGCTCTTACAGAACAAATACAAGAAAAAATCATCTATTGTATACTATCGTTTTACTTCTGTCTCTGCCTATACCTTCGGGGATATTTCTCTTGTTTCAAGCTCCTCGGTTCGATTTTCTTAGTCTAGTTATAGTTATTTTGTAATCTTATCGACATCAAGCCCCAATTCAATAATCATTTTATTGATAGATAGCGGCATGAGATCACATCTGATAAAAACTGATGACTGATTAAATCATGAGCAGTAGCGTCCTCCTGTCTGATAAATTCATCTCTATCTATACTCTAGTATTATCTATTTTAATCAGTGCTCCAGAAATCCACTTGCTCGTACTAGGTCTGCGTGGTGAATTACAACCCGCCCGCCTCCTTAGACGCAGAGAAGGCCTATGCTCCAGCAGTAAGAACATTGCAGTGCAGAGGCGGACTTCATTCCATAGGAATTGTTTGCCAGTCAACCTTTGGGCCGTTAATTAGCCGTGAAAACCAAAAATTTCCCGCAAGCTGAAAAACCTGAAAATCGGTTTGCATACCAAGCTTACTAGGGACTTTAAAAAAATTTCAAACCGATTTTCGGGTTATCCGGTTCGCAAAAATTTTTTGTGGCTAAGTTTTCATGGCTAATTATCCAGTACTTTAAAGACTGTTTTAAGCTTTCACGGTTTACAACTAAACTTATACTGTCACTTACGGGATATCTTCCGTGATATCGGGAGCTCAAAATAATGAACAATCACGGAAGATATCCCGTAAGTGACAGTATAAGTTTATCCAGTACTTTATTTGTTAGTCTGCTACATTTCCCATGCTAACTTCAAAGAGGTATTTTGGGTAACGCAGAAATAAACAGTGATAGGGTTGACTTCTTAAAACACGGTCTCACGATCTTTGACAGTCGTTACAGGTAATCAGGAACCCGAAAGTCTGACAACCGGTCTTACCACGTGGTGTTCTACTCAGAATCTGGGTTGTGGCGGTCAGATAGGCAGTCAGTCCATGTAAAATACCAGTATTCGGGTGCATCCGGTGACACTGGGACCGCCTCCGACATAGTTGGGAAATGGCTAGGCAGATGATGAATATTTTTTTCCATACAATGGAGTTGGCTATGTAGAATGTAAACATTCTTTGTTTAAATAGTATGCAATGAGGCTTTGTTATCGCTACTGTAGCCAATCAGGTATTTTAAACAATGAATGTTTGTTCTTTCTCTCCGTATTGTAGATCTCATTGTTTTAATCACGGTAGAAGATATTGTCTTAACAAAACGGCAAAAGATTGACGCCCAGTTGGGACCATTGTGAAAACACAATAGTTCCAACTGGCCGCCATACTTTGGTAAAAGCCAAGCATGTAAAAAAAAAAATCAGTCGACTTGATAACCTCCTCCTTTTGGAAGTTGGTTAAAAAGTAGGTTTACCGTTCACTCTTATGTCATTATTAGACGTGCAGTACCCTTGCTGGAGCCCTTGCCAGCCCGCGATGATGAGCCTATCGGTTTAAACCAGCGCCTAAATAATGATATCATTCAGATCCATCCTGTCCCCTTGCTGTCGTCCCCCAGCGAAGCCCTAAGCCGAGGCTCGTACCCATAGCGGGTGCCCTTAGCGTGTAGTCACTTAGTTTGTAAGTTTATCACCCTGGCTAGAGGCCTTACACTCAAGACATCCACAGGTTAGTCTGGGTAAGCAGACAACAACCTTCAAGGTTGGCCTGCGAGACGCGATCACACAATGTAGCATGTGCGGTGCTAGTGTTAACTGTTACCTGCCCCCACCATCACCTGTCCAACAATGGTTATGGTATTTCGGCTTTGGAACCTCTGTAGCTACCACGCAGCAAGAAACATAACAATACAATGATACTTGTACTCCCCGAAGGGTTAGGCAGAGGTTTACCTCTATAGTACACCCACATTGCGACATTTTCACATTATCAGTAAAATGATGCAAAATTGCTGCTGCTGAATGAAATATCTGGTACAACTTCCACTTCAGTACTTAGATGACTAATATGATACAAGTCAGTGCCCTTGCACAATTTCTTTGAAACTTTCCCAGTACGCAATGTTCTTGGGAACTTTCATCATTGATGAGTGCAAAGGACGGATTCAAACTTCGAATATTTTGTGGCCATAACTTCAAGTCAGATAAAGTGAAATTGCAAGTCATGCTAGCTAAGTGTCTTGTAATTTTGTACAAAATGCGTTGCAAATTGTGAGTAATGCTAACGACCCCGAGTTATTTGTGGTGGGTCAGTTTAGAACCCAGATGTCTTTGTGTAATTTATTTCATCATAACTGCTCACAAAATGCTAAAGAAAAACATCGTCACGGAACGGCATGTCCTAGAACCAAAACTTCGAAGACCGGTGACAGCCATAAACCCGCACTGAGCCAGCGTGGTAAAATACGGGCCATCCATATCATAGAGAGGAGGCCTGTGTCCCAGCAGTGGGGGGCTTTGCAGGCTGGACTGCGCGTTGAAACTAAACTCAACTAACATCACGCCTTGTAATCCCCGAAGGTTTAGACAGACGTGTACCTACATTTCGCCAGTTATGTTTAAGCTCCATGTAATAGGGGGCGAGCCTATTACCATCAACCGGGCACAAATCCGGACTCCGTGACTGCTACTGAAAAAATTTTAATGGAAAAACCCAATAACACTGCCCGACCCGGAAATCGAACCCAGGAGCTCATGCTCAACCGTCGCGCTTGCGACCACTACACCAACGAGGCAGTCACGCAAACTGCAACACACTGTACAATATGCAACTGTAACCCGCCCTGCCCCATTCTACTTGGGGTCGGCGTAACACATTTTCTACTTCCATTCTCCTCTGTCAAACGTCACGGCATCATTTACTCCTTTGTCTTTCAAATCATGCCACAATCCATCCATCTTTTCTTTGGCCTGCCTCTCCATTCTTCAACATTCCCTTCAAAGACCCCTGACCTCTTAATTATCCTCATTACCTAAAGAAATGTCTACGTGCATTGTGGTATGTCTCGAACGAGATTACGAGACGCTTAATGTTGATCTAATGAGATCAGCTATTCAAGTTCCAACTGATTGTTTACCTACATACCTTTCTGAAGTCAGTGTGGTGGGGAAACTAGCTTGTTTGTATAGTCGGTCGTGCATATTCTGCATCGTTGACATTGTTAGCATATAACAATATGACGTTGATATTGAATAAATAACACCACGAATCTCTCGGCCCTGAGTATGAATGTATGGCCGATTGATGGCAATAGGCTAGCCTTCTGTTTCGTGGGACTTAAACAAAACTGGCGAAATGTGGGTGTACTATTAGATACACCTCTGTCTTACCCTTTGCGGATTACAGGCGTGATGTTGTTATGTTTACGGTTTTGACGCCACAGCGGGAACGGGGAACTACCTAGTTTGTATCGTTCGGTCATACGTTATCTTCAATGTTGGTATAGTAATCGGAAATAAACATGTTATTTGCTCGGTACATGTAAAACTTAACTCGAATACTATACTCGAAATTAAAAGAAAACTTTAAATAGTCACAAGTTTTACTTTATTTAGCCAGTTCGAGACAGAAGCCACTCCTTTTCATAGTTTTACTCCTTTTAATCAACCGAAGAAAAGACACGAAAACTCAATGGTAAAAAAATTATTCGAGTGAGACAGAGATTAACGAATTGTGCTATGCAATTCTGTTGTATGTATTGGGCAAGTATTATTAGGGTTTGCCGTCAGGCATTTCTCAATAGCATCCATTCTGGATTCGTGCCCGGTTGTTGGCAATAGGCTCGCCCCTTGTTACATGGGCCTTAAACATAACTGGCACAATGGGGGTATGCTATAGGTACACATCTGCCTAATCCTTTCGTAAATTCTCATGAAGAAAACGAAGCCGAAAAGAATGGTACCTTTAGTCACTGGTGTGTGTATATCCAAAGTTTCACGAGCGCCAGCCATTTTATTAGCGACAAAAATTAAACTAGTGCGAAGAACAATAACATTTCTAATTAATCCACCCATAACTAGAAGACAATGATCATAACCTTGGTACAAAGCTTGGAATCACTCCAACACACATTGTGTACATGCTCGTACATTCTTCATTGTCCGCTATCCGCCATCTTGGATTGCACGGAGATAGCCGAAGGGTCACGGGAACTCCCGAAGTTGGACTAGAACAAATGATGGGTAGTGGAGGATGCGGTCAAGAGAATAGTGCCTATAGAGACCAGCCATTAGGTACATGACAATGATTGTATGGTTCACCGCACTTCAGTAACTTAAAGTACGAAAACCAGCCTTATTGTTATGACATAAACGTGTAAATGGCAACCACAGATCACGGAGACCTTGACGGTTACTAGAAGTGCCATATCAACAATTTCAAAAAAACGTGTCATCGTTTACTCTCACTACGACGCAAATGACGTATCTAGAAACGGCGGTCCGTGACAGTAATTGTGTGCCCAATGGACTTGGCGCCACGAATTTTAGTTTTTAGAGCATGCTAAAGTAGACTAGTGGAGGAAGACCAAAGAAACGATGGGTGAACTGTGTAAATGATGATATGACAAGAAAGAAAGTGTCTGATGAGATGACGAGTAATAGAGAAGTATGGAAGAAGAAGACATGCTGTGCCGACCACAAATGAGATAAGAGATTGATGATTATGTCAAAGTAGGGGAAGAACAAGGAAACGATGGATAGATTGTGTGAAAGATGATAAGGCTAGAAATAAAGACCCTCATGAGGTGACGACTAATAGAGAAGTCATGCTGCGCCGACCCCAGATAAATTGGATTGAAGGCAGGGAAATCATGATTGATGACTTACAGCTCGAATAATCTTTCCCTAAAACAAAGTAACCACCTCAATATATGACCGCGTCTTGTTTTACGACTGCCTCGTTGGCCTTGTTGTCGAAAGCATTACTACTGATCATGAGATCCTGGGTTTTGATTCCCTGATCGGGCTAAGTGTTATTGGGTTTTCCCATCGTGAATTTCTCAGTAGTCAGAAGCCTGGACTAACGCCCAGTTGATGGCAATAGGCTCGTCCTCTATTACATGAGATTCAAACATATCTGGTAAAGTGTGGGTACTGAAGGTACACCTCCGCCTACCCTTTGAGAATTACAGGCGTAAGGCTATGTCTCGTTTTAACTCTTCCATGAAAAACTGTAACAAGTCGCGTAGAATGATGAACAGCTGGATCTATTTCTGCCACATTACGATCATCGTTTAAATTAAATCTTGTGGCGGTTTCGTGCAGCAAAATAAACAGCTTTTCTGTGAAGTAACATTGTTTTGAGTTGTATTTGGGACTAGCTGTTGTCCGCGAACTTCGTCCGCGTGAAATTATTATAAAAATTCGATAATTTTCGTATCCGCCATCTTTGATTTTGACGCCATATTCGTTTTTAGCGCCCTCGATTACCATGGGACTGACGCCCATGACGAATTGAATCGGATTTTGTAAATTTAAAGGCTTTTGCTTTTTTGCACGGAACCCTAATTGTTTTTCAAAAATTAAAGTAGTCCAAGTTACGCCTTCTTCTGGCTTGTTCGGACAAGTTGGTTCTTCCTAAGCGGGGTTAAAGAAGTAAAAAGTTCTTATGGGAGTTGGTAGTTTTAGCAAATGAGATGAATGCATGGCTGGTAATAATAAAGCCTCATGACAACAACATCCGCACTGCGGCATGACAGCAATCTGATAACAGCTGTCTAAAGCCACCCAGTTATTTTTAGACTTATTGTGTACACAGGACTGTCATTCGTAGATCTTTTACAGTCGTTATTTGTAGGTAGTCAGAAGCCAAAAAGTCTGACAAAAGTTTTATCAAGGAGCATCGTGTTATCCAGTAAGGTTGTGAAGTTCAGATAGGCAATCGCTTCATGTAAAATACTGGTATTCAACTGCATCCAGTCAGACTGTAAGCCCACCCAACAGAGATGAGAAAAGAAAGGCAGAAGCTGACTGTACAGTTCAACTGAATACAGTTGGAGAGATAGCAGATCCTAACATAGTAAAGGGCAGATGACTATTCATAGGGGTAATCAGAAAGATTTTTTAATAAATAAAAACTAAAATAGGTCCTATAATCCTAAATAATCGAAAACGTGCCTAAATCATACGATTTAAAATTCGTTATACCAGATTACGCCAAGGTTACACTAAAACAAGTTATTTGCCATTAAAATCGATGTAAAACTAGTTCTGAGATTGTGGCTAGCAACGACTGGTTTTAAAAGTAAAGATTGCTAGATTTCTTGTGTCGACAGAGACAAGCCAATTACGCAGAATATATAGTGCACGCGTGTGTGCGCAGACGCAGGTGCACTTTCTCTTTCCTCACTCTTGTCCGATGGGACGACAATCCGACACGACCGGAGAGAGATCAGGTGCAGGACCAACAGCTTAACGTGCTTTCTGAGGCAAACTGGTTGTCACACCACCAACTCTAGGCTGGTATCCGCGGCTGACTGTAATCCGTGGTGCTAGGCAACTGGCCTTATCCCAGTTGTAAACGTCCCTTTGTGCCTATTGGCCTTGTTTTGTTCTCTCCTGTTGATATGGAGGGAAGTGGAAATTATGTTTTTCCTGCTCCCCCGCTTTACTTTTCTGTTTAATTTCGTTGCGGGATCCAAGACAGTCAAATTGTTTCTCTGGGACTTCGATTGTCTCGGCGGATTTCTGGTGGTCGCCACTGCTGATTCTGGCTTTCAGGAGTTGCAGTGGTTTGGGAATAGTGTGGCGGGCTTGCTACTGAGAAATTACATAACATCACGCCTGTAATCACCGAAGGGTTAGACAGAGGGGTGCCTATAATATCCACATTTCGCCAGTGTGAGCAGGAAAGCTACTGAGTAATTCCTGACAGGAAAAACCGTCGCTAACAAAACATCGTCACTGTGGTTGGGTAAGTTAACTACGTGACTACGAAATCACCATAGTTATTGAAAGAGCTAATAAGTGCTTATGATTTATTAAAATACCATTTGCCGGCTCAGACTTCAAGTGCGTATGCGGCGCCTCCCCCCTGACAATGCCCACTTTCCATCTTGCACCGCATGCTCTATCATCTGCGCACTTGATGATCTGCTTACTGCATCAGTGAGTGGGGTTCGCGTGGCTGACTTTTGGGCTAAACATAACATTTGATCTTTTTGCCATCGACACGCTAAGAAGAAGAAATACAATTTATGCTCTTTCCGATTGAATCTTATGAGTCATCTTGATAATGATTCTCCGAAACAGTAATTTCGCCGGGATACGCCGAATTTCGTTTCTTGACATAGATTACTGGACAATAGAAAGATTGTAATCGGTCGCATTTCATCATATATGCTCTTGCCCTTATCCCAATTTATTTGGGGTCAGCGCAGCATGTCTTCCTCTTCCATACTTTTATATTTACGAATTGTAACGTAATTCATATTATTAAACTATTATGATTCTGCTAAAGCGGCCATTTTAGACCCCCTGATCTGTAGCAATATATGGTAATAGTAATATTTTAGTCATCTTGACCTGCCCCCAACATTCCATGCTTATTAAAGGCAGGGCCCCAAGCACACAAACTTCGAAACGTTACCCGTTTAATTCCATATTAGATCACATTCGCTAATATTTCCGAAACAGTCGTCATTATAGTGTCGTGATCATGACTCACGGTCGTAAACGATGACGCAGTGACGTAGCGTTTCGTCATTTGTTTATTATTGTATACAGACTTGAATGAATGAGTAAGTAGCTGTGAAAAACTGTTTTTGCTTTTGTTTTTCGGAGAATTCAAAAGAATTCCCCCGAATTTTAGACCGACGCGACGACCTTCTTGTTGAATAGCGTGACAGTAAGCAATGTTGGTAGAAATGTGGCAAGGTTTATAGTCGACGTAACTTTGATGTAATATGTTGGTACCTACATTGGCTAACTCCTGTCGTACTGTATGGATCGGAATGCTGGGCTGGTGTGAAGAAGATGGATAAAAAAGATTGCATGTAGCGAAGATGAGAGTGTTGAGGTGAATGTGTGGTGTGACAAGAATGGAAAAGGTAAGGAACGATTATATCAGAGGAAGTTTAAAATTTGCGCCAGTTACAGAAAAGTTGACATGTGATGAAGAGGGACGAATCGGGTGAGACTAAAAGAGTGATAAATATAGATAAATCGTTTTTTTAGTGCACATATAAGAAAAAGACACACAAAGGCACAATTAAAAAATAACGCATTCATAACTAATTGCTTAAAGATAAAATGCAAGTTACAAAAAAAGATGATTTTCATGATGATATATTTTTTTAATTTTGATTAAAATAAGTACACACGGCGACACAAACATCATGCTATATATTCCAGTGTCACATGGCTTCGCTTCGTATAGATTTTCAGTACAATGAGAGATCCGCATAAGCTGGTTTTGTACAGCTTGATTGATCGTGGTGCGTACAAGTTAATACTAAGATGCTATCTCGCAAACAAAAAACCTAAGAAACTCATAAAACCGGGCTCTCCTGTATCATCCCAGAATCCCAGATACATGACACTTTACGTCATCACCATCACACATACCTCTCCTAATAGGGCAGTCCGATAAACCCGCCCACCTATTTGAAAGTCGCCCACAGGATGAGCATGGAGAGGTATTTTTAGCCGGGATTTCACTGTATTTATTGACATGGATTTGATATTACGTCACCGGTTATATGTAGTTAAACACAAACCAGACTGACCGTGAGTGATGATTCAAAATACAAACATAAAACTCGCGCCTTTTCTCATAAAGACAGGCCAAAGTTTGTGCTCAACTCACAGCCCCCAGTAGTTTTAAATCTGCCCCAAAATAATTTCCCTCAGATCCAGCCTGTGCCTTTGCTGCCCTCCACAGCGACGCCCTAAGCCGAGGCTCGTACCCCACAGAGGGCGCCCTTAGGGCGCTGTCGCTTAGTTTATAAGTTTTATGCCCCTGGCTGGAGGGCTTCCACTCAAGGCATCCTCAGATAATTCGGTTAAGCAGAAGCCAGCCTCATAGGTTGACCTGCGAGATGAAGTGCTCAGCTCACAGAATAAGCAAGCTGAAGCGGCAAGCCGGCCTTATTAGCCGTAGATCCGATGACCGATGAGGTTGACATGCTCCTCAGGCTAGGTGGAGCGACGATCTCCGCAGGGTGACTGGTATCAGCAGGATGACTAGCCGAGAAACGCTGAGTAGCGTGCAATTGTAGTCCAGCAGTGGACTGTTGCACGCCGATATGAAGGACGCCATTAGAACGATCCTTGCATAAAGAATCCTTTGGCTTCGTCTACGTTCATATATCAGGTCGTACACGTTTGATTGCGAGTATTACGCACCTGACCTTAAAGATGACTCGAGTAGTTGATGCATTTAAGTGGTCTTTTCTTGGTGTAAGTACTTAAAATAAATGTTCAAGTACATGAGCAATAAATTCGTAAAAGTAATGATCGTTTCACGTAAGACTGAAGCCTCTTGAATAACAGCGAATCAAAACGTTACCAAGAAACCTGAGGGACAGTCCCCTTTTTTTTCGTTCGGATCAAAAGTTCGGATTTAAATCTTCATCTGCCTGTTTTTTCTCAACTAAATATTATGTAGCGGTCGGCTTCCAGTCTAACCAGATGCAGCTGAGTACCAGTATTTCACATGGAGCGACTGCATATCTGAAATCCACAACCGCGTTACTGGATCATGTGCTGGCTGGCTCTTGCGCTATACATTTTTTTTAACGCTATGTTGGATTTTCAATTCTCGGTTGACCACCTAAAATTAAAATTCCAACACTGCCATTTCTCGCTCAATGTAAGTGCAAACAGCGATTAGACTATAACACCCACCTCTGTGGCATAAATTGGCCACAATTCAATTCGTCTAGGCGTCGTGAAAACGTTTCACAGTTCGTTAGGAACAAGAGCGTAAACCGAGTCGTTGAGATCTGTATCTTGACATAGTAACCTAGAAAGAAATGGTACGCAGCTGAGGTCAGTGGCATTAGTGCCTGAATGACAGACATATTCTAGCCGTTGTCGGCTTAGACAATAACCTAAGGCCGCGTAAGGTGAAGGCGCGGCGCAGGCGCTGCGCAGGCATGATGCCGGTTCAAAACGTTTTCATACAAAATGTACGAAGGCGACGTGTCCTGAAATACACTCAAGCGGCGCAGCGTAGGCACGTCGTTCTTTCATTTCGTTATCCGTTCCACGCCTGCGCCGCACCTTCACCTTACGCCGTTTATGTATAAAAACAAATTCGCGCCTAAGATAATCTTACTAACGAATTAACGAATTGAATCTTACTAAGATTCAATTCGTTAAAAATAACACAACATCATGCCTGTTATCCCGGATGGGTTTGGCAGAGGTGTACCCCATTTACCTAATATTACATCCACATTTCGCCAGTAAGTCCCGTGTAACAGGGGGCGAGCCTATTGCTAACTGGGCTCAAATCCAGACTCCGTGACTGCTACTGAGAAATTCCTGATGGAAATACCCAATAACACTTTGCCCGACCCGGGAATCGCACCCATGACCTCATGTTCAGCGGTCGCGCTTGGGACTACTAGACCAATGAGGCAGTCAAATTCGTTAAAAAAATTACGTTAATTGACATTCGACTAGCTCATAATTTCTGTCTAAATCTGAAAATCGTATTTATCTGCCTAAGGAAGGGGGAAAAAAGGGATGTACGAGCTCATTTTCCTCGGTAGAAACAGTTTTTCGCGCTACCTAACTATGATGAGGGCACATCTAACGATTTTGTTCATCCAACGAAATCGTTGCTGTTGGTGAGGTGCATTTAACACCGGGATGACAGCCAATGACATGTTGTATCTGTGTGACCACCACACACACAGACACAGATAGAACATGTCACCTAACCAAGAACCCGAGAGCGCTAGGAAATATGTGTATTGTAGTGACAGATGATTGACTGACAGTAATTTGTCGTTCACGAAAGTTGAACGCCATTTCGACACAGAGCGAAGAAAAGACAAGAATTTACGTTAAAACAATCATTTTCTTTCTTTGCTAAGTTTTTTTACATTTATTTATTTACTAGCATATGCCCGTGACTTCGCCCGCGTGGTGTTCGGTTATTTTACTACGGGATAAAAATACTACCTGAATAAAAAGAGTCATGTGTTTAAACAACATCGCAACATATTTTTTCCCCTGTCAACCGTCACGCTAGCATTTACAATCTTGTAAGGTGTATTAAAGGTTACACCTCTGCTTGTTCTGCTGTGAATTCAGGCGAGATTGTAAACTAAATGGTCAACAGTGGACATCTTTCAGCTAAATAATGATGATAAGCCCCTAACAAGTCACATATTACATAGCTCTAATGTTATTTATCCTCTTGTCTCCAGGTCCAGTTCTCCGATCAGCCTCCCAAAGTCCACGTCATGAGAGTGTGGTCCTTCGCAGCCAGGCAGGCCAGAGCCGGACACTGGGAAAGATATGCCCTCGACAGGGACAGGTTTAAGCGGAGGTACGTCAAGAAATAATCTCTTTTGTCCTTTAGCAAGGCGTGCCAGCTCCCAGCTTTTCCGGACATATTATGCGCATAATCACAGGTATTCAAGGCAGAGCACCGGCAATATAGTCAAACGCGATCATATAGGCTGTTGGACGTAGTTTGTACAGAGCGGTCCACAATGCAAAAGATAACATAGCTTGGAGACGCGTCATATGAGTTACAGCTGTTGCCCGCAAACCTCGTACGCGTGAAATTATTTAAAAAAATATTACTTCCCAGTTTGAATCGGATTTTGCTAACAAATTCAGGGCTTATTTTTTGCTCGGATGCCCAATTCTTTTTCCAAAATAAAAAGTTGCTTAAGTTACTCCTTATAACATCAGCCATCTGCCAGTTAAAGTCCCGTCAAATTTGGTCCAGCCGTGTCCGAGATTAGCCGGAACAAACAAACGGACGGACATATGCATTCAGTAAAAAGCTGTTATTTTGAAATTACAAACAGACACTTCAATTTTATTTATTTGGATAGATTGTGGTCGCGAGGTTTAGAGGTGGGCGCGGCTGTGGGTTTTTAGTTTGTTTTTTCAATCCGGAGACTGTCTACCCAGTCGTTGACAATAGATTCACCCCATGCAATTAGCGATAACTGACGGTATATGAGTCTATTGACCCATTCGGGGAGAACAACCTTGTACCTCATGATCCTTGGCTAGCCACATCCAAAACAGAAATTTCGCAGAACTCCCATTTCAATTCATTTTTTCTCTCAACTTCCAGAATCGCAGACGTAGACGTAGCTGTATCCTGGGTCCTCAAGCCCCAGCACCGTTCCAGGGTCATGTTCCAACGGTTCATGCCGTGGTGGAACGCGCAGAAGAGGAAAGAACTAGCCGAGAAGAAGGAACGAGAGGCACTGGACAAACTGAGAAGGGATGAAGAAGAATTGAAAGCTGAGGAAGTGGAAAAACAAGAAACGATCGCAGAAGAATATAGTTTGGTACCTTCTGAGGTCCAAGAAGGTAATAGTATGACAGTAAATGAACAAGTAATTATGAATAATGTCGCAGGTCATTTGAAAGAATTTAGTAAGACGAATGATGACACTGCATCGATGAATATTACAAGTCAGAATGATGATTTACAAACTGAAATTATTCCTTTGAACGATAAAATTGTTGATGTAAAAGCTGATTTTGTAAAACAGGCCATTTTAGATACTTGACAGGGGAAACACTATGTTATACGGGTATTGGGTACTTTTATAGCATAAAACAAATGTTTAAAAAAAACAAGATTATCATCTGCCTGTCCTTTTCCTAACTATATCGGGGGCGTCTTCCAGCCGAACCAAATGCAGCTACCATTATTTTACATGGAGCGGCTACCTATCTGACCTCCACAACCCAGTTAGTGGGTTCCTCTCGGCTGTACTGGTTGTCATGACTTTCGGGTAAATCTTGTATAGATATAAATTTTAAAATGAGATGTAACCCTCATATTTTAACCAAGATCCAAGTGTTTTAAATACTTTTAAATTCGGGAAGGGAAAGAAAAACAAATTGTATGTATTAATAATGAGTTATTTCTTTGATTTAGAAAACGGGTGAAATCTTAAAATAAAATACAAAAAAATAGGACACGCTTTAAATCGAATCCAAGGCTATGTTTTGGGCTTCATTTCAATCGTACCTTTTCTGGCCTTACTATTTTGAAGATACATAAGATCTATTCCAAGTCCTGGCCTGACAAAAAATATATTAGTAATAATTCTGTAGTTTAAGTATTTTAAGGCGTGTCTCGCTATGGCAGGCTTTTACTGCTTAAATTATGTTTTATCCAAACGTTGGATAAGGTCAGGCCTTTGATATTAACGCCTGTAATCTCCAAAGGGGTCGGCAGAAGTGTACTCCTAAATGCCAGCTGCCATGTAATAGCGGGCGAGTCTATTGCCATCAAATCATTCCTACTAACTATGTTGTGTTTGGCTTATTGTCCACAATGGTACTCAAAAACAACGGTACAAACTCAGATCTGCAGTGAGTAGCCAGAATGTCAGAGCAATAGTATTTCAACGGCAATCCGTACATGTCACGACTTACTAACGCGTTATTAACTAGTTTGTGATGAGCTGCGGTGTGTAATGGATCACTGCTCTCAAAACGGTGAAGGAAAACATCGTGAGGGAACCGGCGGCATGTCCAGATCCTAGAATTCGAAGACATGTGACATCTACCAACCCGCACTGGACCCGCGTGGTAGATAACAGCCCACTTTCTCTGTCTGTTGTGGACCATAATCCCCGCCCTATAACTTATAAATTGGTCCTTCGAGCCGGATCACCCCACTCATATAGCGGTGTCCTGCGTCCCACCAATGGCTATTGTTTGGTTGCCCAATACCTAATCTAACTTGTCAAGTGCCTGAAATATCACAAGAAAGAGACTGAACTAATATCTGTAGCGGAATTGCCGAGTTGTAACTAAATGGTACTAACATTAGTGTTACAAAGACATTATTCATAATTACTTTTCTTTTGCACTGAATCACTTTGTAGGTTTTTTTTTTTTTTTTTTTTGAATTTTTCAGCAAAACGTAAAGAAAGTTATAGTTTTTGATAATTTAAGATTTTATCCAGGCATTTTTCTTGCAGTTTTTACTATGTCCAATATTGTAAAAAGGCGTTTAAATACACTTCCTATGAAATCAGATAATAATAAGTCATCTGCGTAGCCTTTTCCCAACTATGTTGTGGTCGGCTTCCAGTCTAACCGGATGCAGCTGAATACATCAACTTTCTTTACATGGAGCGACTGCCTATCTGACCTCCACAAACCTGTATAACAAGGAAAATGTTGAAAAATTCAATAAAATAAAATATTCACTAATATTTTTGCAATGGAATTCCACATTTTGTTAATATTACTTCATAAAATGTACATAAGATGATAATATATAATAAAAACATTGTATAAATATGTATAAAAATATTGCTATAGCGTTTTGTATTTATAGAAAACTGGCCTTATCTTAAGACCAATCCATGGCCTGGCCAAACGTCAAAATAAAATATTGATTTATTATTTTATTTAAAAGCATTTATACAAAGAAAATTATTATATTTTGGCGTTTATTTAAAATGTTTTGTAGGGCCATTGTTTAGACCAAATCAATTTGGATAACTTATTAGCCTGGCCTGCTTATAAAAGGCCATGAAGATGTATGAATATCTAATACTCAATGTAACATACAGGTAACGCCAAAGGTTATATATATAATCTTTAGATTGACCTCGTCAAAAAGAAATGTCATGTTGCTGTTACGATAACAATGAATCTTTTTGTCCACCAAATTATGGTGAGTGGGGTACTTCTAATTGATATAAATCTTTGGTAAATACATGGTCAGCTCTCTAGAATACTGACCTGAACCAAATTCTCTGATATGAATGTAACTACAAATTAATCGGTACTTTAAAAAAAAAATGCTGTTTCCTACAAAAGTACAATACTTACACGTCAACTTGTATGGAACAGCTGCTTTTTTTAATAACTGATGAAAATTTTCTATATGGAGGGGTTCAAAATGATGTACTGAAAACGTGTCAACCGTTTTTGCGTCGGTGTCCCTTCCACTTTGTATACAGCATTTATCAGAATAGTGTGCTCATGTTTAAGTATCTGGCTTCGAATTTGAGCCCGTGGAGATTTTTTTTCAATTTCATGGTCTGTAAGTATGGCCACACTATTTTGATATGCGCTGTAAATATACATAGTAATTATGTATTTGACAAGCAAATGGTCTCAAACCACTAAAATATACTTTTTAAGGTCGAACGTATCAGGATTTTTAGTAAGCAAAATATCTGTTTTTGTCCATTAAAAAATGAGAAATAAATTAATGTTATAATTTATAAATAAATATTTCATTTCGTTGTAAAACTATGTTTATAAAAATCATGTTGGAAAACAAAATGTGATTCGTTTACAACAATTTAAGGAACATTGTATATTTGTATTATTTACTATGGAATACATTAAAATGACCGAATTGGTCAGCTGTTCATATAGTTTCGGTTTCACATCAATTTATTGTAGTCACATAATATAGGATATGTAAACTCGCAATTTTCTTATAAAATATAGATTTTAATGTACAAAGAATTAATTATTTCTCTAACTTAGGTCAACCAATACAGATCCTTTCACAGCTTATCTTTGACCCAGCAACCTTAATAGAAAGAGAATAAGGCTCAGTTACGCTATCAATTTACTGACTGCATTGCAAATAGGACCGTATTGCCATTGTTTAAAGACGCCTAGCCGAGTCGCGAGGCAACGTTTGATATCCGTGTCGATATTCACACAATATTCTACTTTAAACTCTGGTACTGCGGTACTATTTTCAATGCAGCCAGTAAATTGATAGCGTAACTGAGCCTTATTCTCTTTCTATTAACAGCGATCTTTGGGGTCAGTTCAGAGCTAATTACAGCTCTGAACTGACCCCAAAGATCGCTGTTAAGAAAATAACTGAGGAAGGACTAACATCAAGGGGTACCCCATATACTCTTATAGCACGCAATATTAGAGGTGCCGTGAAGTGTCACGATTTTCTAACGTTTTTTTGCAATTTGCAGGTCAGTGTCCGGTTGTATTGACTTTACTGAGTTAAAATCTATACAATCCTCAGTTCATTTAATCCCATTGAATGACTATTTGATGTAAAGAGTTATTGTTGTATTCATGAGTATAATACTATCATTACATAGGTATTACGGCCGCGAATCATATTCTGTTCAACATACAGTCTGACATTGATCGGCAAATTGCAAGAAACTTAAGGAAATTTGAATATTGTGGGCTACCCTGGCGCTTCCACCTTAGCTGTCACCTTGACCTACCCCCAACATCACCTGCTCTGTAATAGTTTTTGTTCATACCATTTCGAACCATGAAAAAATGTTGCCATTTTAAAATTTGGTTTGATGTTGCCACTTCAAATTTGTATATTTCGCTGATTTATGATAAGTTAAATTGCGGTAGTATGTATGTATATTGTATAAAGGTTTTGGTGTTCGTAAATATAATGTATGTAACGTACTTTTTTGTTTTATTTTTTTGGCTGTTGTCCACGTTTTGGTCGGATATTATACCACGGAACCTTACTACGAGGATAAAAGGTATCCTTTATCCTAACCCAGATGCCTCCTAGGATAGTCCTTTATAATAAACATACACATGACATGACAATATAACGCTTGTAATACCCGAAGGCTTAGGCAGAGGGGTAAAAGGTGTACCTGTACCACAATGAACCAGTTATATTTGAGTTTTGAGACCCATGTAATAGGGGACGAGTCTATTGCCATCAACCACACACAAATCCAGACTTCAAGTTGCTATTGAGAAATTCCTGATTTAACCTTTTGATCGCCGTTGTCACATATTCGTGACAAGTAAGCGCGTGCCCTGTACGCCAAACGACAAATATGTGACAAAATAGGTGAAATCGGAGACGTGACATCTACCAACCCGCACTGGGTCCGCGTTGATTACAGCCCACTCCCTCTCAGAGAGAAGGCCTGTGTCCCAGCAGTGGGAACATTATAGGCTGATTATGGTAAGTTGTATTTTCGGATGAAGCGCAACTGAGCTGTTAAGAAAGTTCTGGGTCGAATACCCCAAATTAATATAGGTATCGTATGGATGAATCGTTTGAACTTGTAAACCCAATTGTAATCAAATGAGCATATCGCCCAGGCAATCAGGTTAATGAACTATTTATTTGTCTAGTCACTAGTCTACACAAGTTGAGGGTCGAATTAAAGTAAAAATAACTTTAGTTTCAGAAGTCGGTGACTTGTTTGTTTGATTCAGTTTTTTTTGGTCACCGAATTCTGAAATAAAAAGCGTTTAAAGAATGGAAGGGTGTAGCAAACGGGAACGACAATTTGAAAGAAGAAGATCTATAAAGAATGAAAGAGAAAGGCGAACAAGGCGGTAGCAGTTTCCAGGGCTAAGGTGCAGGAGAAGTTATATGACTCACTGGACAGTCCTAGGGGCCAGAAGGAGCTCTACCGGATCAAAAAAGCAAGAGAAAGGAGAACGAGAGATATAAATCATATAAAGCGTATGAAAGACGGCGCTGGTAAGATTTTGTCTAAAGATGATGAAAATAAAAAGGAGATGGAAGGGTTATTTTGAAAAGCTAATGAATGAAGAGAGTGAGTGGAGCTGTGCTTAAAGAGGTACAAGTAAATATGGGTTTGGTGAGGGAAATTAGCATGGATGAAGTGAGGAACGCAGTTCAAAGCGTGAAAATGGAAAGGCCATGGGCTCTGATGAAATACGAGTAGAAGTATCACCATCATTTCAGCCGAAAGACGTCCACAGCTGGACATAGGCCTCCCCAAGTGTCCCCACATTGACAGGTCCCGTGCGTCTCGCATCCAGCGGATCCCTGCAACCTTTACCAGGTCATCGGTCAGTAGAAGTATGGAAGTGTTTAAAAGAAGACGGATGTATGTGGCTGACTTTATTCTTCAATAAGTTGTTGTATGAAGGAGCGATCCCACAAGAATGGTGCAATAGTTCGCTAGTGCCAATCTTCAAGAATAAAGGTGATCTGCAGGACTGCAACAACTATTGGAGGATAAAGCTCATGTCACATAGTATGAAAGTATGGGAGAAAGTGATGAGCAAAAGAATAAGAGAGGAGAGTAAGATCACCCAAAACTAGTTTTGGTTTATGCCAGGTCGAGGAACAATGGACGCCACTTTTGCAATCCGCCAATTGTGCGAGAAGTACAGACGTGCACACAAAAACTTGCACATGCTGTTCATTGATCTGGAGAAAGCGTATGACAGCGCACCTCGGGATGTGTTGTGGTGGGCATTGAAAGAGAAAGTATACCTGGGAAGTATGTAGATTTAATTCGTACTATGTACAGTCAATCTTGTACCTACGTCCGATCAGCTGCTGGCAACACCGATGAGTTCAGTGTGGCTGTAGGCTTGCATCAAGGATCGGCTTTAAGTCCTTACCTCTTTCTGTTGATTATGGACGCTTTGATGGCGGACATACAGAAAGGGGCACCCTGGTGCATGCTGTTTGCCGACGACATTGTTCTTGTCGGTGGTGAAGATGGACCTGAGATCCAGAGCAGATTGGAGAAATGGCAACAGAAGCTGGAGAATGTTGGCTTGAAAATCAGCAGAACTAAAACGGAATACATGTTCTGCGATTTCCGCGGTCTCTCCAGTTCTGGAGCCATAGCGCTAGATGGCGCGTTTCTTCCTGTCTGCTCCGACTTTCGGTATCTCGGTTCACTCGTGCAAAGCGATGGCGAAATAGATCGTAGTGTAAAGCACAGAATTAACACGGCATGGATGAAATGGCGGCAGGTCACGTGAACAATCTGCGACTCCCGCATTCCCCTTATACTTAAGGGGAAGATTTATAAAACAATGGTTAGACCTGCTGTCTTGTATAGATCAGAATGTTGGGCCACAAAAGGGATGAATGAAAGGCATTTGCATGTGGCGGACATGAGAATGCTAAGGGGAATGTGTTGTGTTCCGCGAATGGATAAAATAAGAAATGAGTACATAAGAGCAAGACTGAAAGTGGTGCCGGTGACTAAGTTGTGTGGTAATCGGCTGTCGTGGTATGGACATGTGATATGGAGGTATGAGGAAACTGTTGTGAGGAAAGTTTTGAGTATGAATGTGGACGGGTATATGAGTAGAGGAAGACCAAAGAAACGACGCATGGATGTGTAAAGAATGATATGGCAAGAAAGGAGGTGTCTGTTGAGATGACGAGTAATAGAGAAGTATGGAAGAAGACATGCTGCGCCGGCCATTAATTAATTGGGATAAGGGCAAGAGAATGAGGATGATGACATAGAACAAAGAATATTATAATTTCATATGAATGTCACAAACTGTGGTATGTTCGGAAAAGTTTACATACCTATCGCTACAATTTTTTTTATCTCATAAGAACAAACAATTTAATTATAATAATTTATCTTAGTTTTTGGTATTTTTAAGGTAGGGCATTGTGATTCCAAGGCAGGGCATCGCCCCACAATGCCCCTCCCTAGCTACGGCCGTGGGGGTGTCGTATTAACCAGTACAAAAAAAAAAAAAGGTGAAGTACCTGTTTATTGACTAAAACATCTTAAACAACATAAACAGACTACTTAAAGCTAAACTAAACACCTTAAACAACGTATAAAAGTATAATGGCAGAACAATATAAAAAATAATTTTAAATACAGCCTGCTTTTTCTTTGCATACACTGAGCCTTTTAAACCATCTTTGATGATGTACTTCCTTATTCCCAAACACCAGATAATCATGTATTCTACCCAGTCAATCTTGAGGACGTCGAAGTCGAAGATTTCTTTGTCTATGGGGGATAGGTTGTTGTATAGAGCAGCAGTGTTATTGTCTATGAAATGCCAATCGTTCAACGTGAAGTACGAGAGCGCTGTGCTCATGTTGTACATTTTGGTGTATAGTCTCACGAATCTGTGGGACAAGAAAAAAATCAATTAGTACTACAACCTTTGACATCATTACAGACCCTTATAACATAAAATCACGCCTGTTTTCCCCGAAGAGTTAGGCAGAAATGTACCTATTAGTACAACCCACATTTCGCACTTAAAAGGCGATCCGACGAGGCAGTACCATTAATACTACCTACTATTTTACACGCCTTTATTTAACTTGTTTATTTTAGACTGGCTTTTGCCCACAGTTTCGCTCGCATTATGGTCCGAAAATATCCCACGGGAACTTTTTAAATATAGCCTATGACACTCGAGGATAATGTAGCTTCCTATTAGCGAAAGAATTTTCCGAATCGGATCAGCAGTTCCGAAGATTAACCCCTACATCTAAACTTACAAACTTTACCTCTTCACAATATTAGTATAGATAGGTAAGTATAATAAGTAGGCCTATTTAAGTAGCTACCCGCCACTGTTTCGTACACCTATCGGGTCCAAAACTACCCTATCTTTCAAGCTAGAACCAACCATTTACAATATATTTTCATTAAATCATAAATCATAAATCATCATAAATCATATTTATTTCTGCAATTAGGTTTACCAAACTCTTTTACATGTTATGTTTTGTTTTAAAGCTAGATGGGGCCGGTGTTTCGTACCTGACTACTCTGAGAAGAAACATCCGAAACAAACTCAGAACATTAAAATCGTTTGGGTACTTTTGGAGAACAGCGTGTAAAAACATGCCCCCGGCTGTGCCCACGTCCAGTTCGCTAATTGTGCACGCGATCGTACGACCGGGACCAAAAGTACCCTATATCTTAATCCAGGTTATAAGCTATCTATGTGCAAAATTTTATGAAAATCCGTTCAGTAGTTTTTGCGTGAAAGATTATTTAGCAAACATTCACATATCCATCTTCACAAATTTTCGCACTTATAATGGTACCTAGTAATATTATCACCATATTAATTGTATAGCCGGCCAAAGGAAAAAAATAATTAACATCTTACTTCCTCTCCTTGCCGAGAATCAGGCATATGCCATCCAGCATGTACCCAGGAATCAGATGGAGCAGCCAAGTGTACATCCAAAACACAGCATAGTTGGTAGTAGGCCAGGCGAAGTTGTACATTATTGCCGCAGGGGTAGGGTAGTTATTCCTTATAACGCCATTTACGGAGTCGAACAAACTAGCTGTGGATAAGAACGATTAATTACGCCTGCAACATAACATAGCGCCAGTAATCTCCGAAGGGTAGGCAGAGGTGTACCTAATAGTGCTGGGTGCACTATTTCATTTCGCCAGATAAGTTTAGTCCCATGTAATACCATTATTACTACTATAGCCCCCCATATAGAAATTTTTCATCGGTTATAAAAAAACACAGCTGTTTCCTACAGAACTGCAATACCCACACGTTCAAAATGTATGGAACAGCTGATTTTGTCCTAAATTACGTATGAAAAACTTCTGTGGGGGGGAGGGGGGGGGGTTAGAATGATGTACGGATTACGTGGTAGCCGTTTTAGCGTCGGTGCGCCTTACACCGTGTATAGACAACTTAACAAAGTATAACAAACATACAAGGTGTCCATCTTGTATGCAGTAGTTCGTGACTTCTTAGGCTGAACGTTGGGCCTATAGCTGATTAATCGGCTTTTCGAATTGACCTTCAGTCCGACACTAATAGTAACCAAAACAAAGCTGATCTCCGGACCACACTCACCCCAAGGCACAGAATTCCTGGTGGCAGCGACAGTATATATCCTCGGTTTTCCCATAGCTCCTCTTTTGGCCGTCTCCCAAGCAGCAGTGATGATGGCGTTGTTCACATAGTCTACTGGTACGAGGCTGAGGCGGTTGTCCATGTTGGCCAGCAGCGTGTGCATCAGGCCCATACCTGGGCCTAGGAATATCTGGAATGGTTTAAGAGGACATTAGAAGGAGTTAAGAAAGATATTGAAGTACCATGGTTAATCTAGCTGTCAGTCCATCATTGATTGCCTAGCCTTTGTTAGGGTCGGTCTCCAGTCTAACCGGATGCAGCTGAATACCAGTATGTCACATGGAGCGACTGCCTATCTGACCTCCACAACCCAGTTACTAGGTAATACGAAGCTCTGATAAGACTGGTTGTCAGACTTTCGGGCCTAACGACTGCCAATGATCTACAAATGACAGCCGGGAACAACGGTTTAGCGTACTTTCCGAGGCACGGAGGAAACGTCATGTAATAGATGGTCACCCATCCACAGACCGACCTTGGCAAGCGCTGCTTAACCTTGAAGATCGACCCGTGCGGCTCGTGCGGCAGTTGGAGGGTCCTCCCTTTTCTATGTAGAATGAAGAAAAAACACTCCGTTGCTCACTATAGAGAGTCAAAAACCCTTAAGAAAAGAGTCGTTTCCCAACAATAAATTTTTGCACAGTGTTACTTAGTTTGATGTGCATAATGCGTAGTTGACGGCTTCGTGATGGATCCTTTTACACCCTGTATATACATCTACAGGTTTATTCAGGAGCGAACGCCTTTAAAAATTAAGACCGAGTTATTAAAATCCTGGAAAAACCCAATAACCTCTTACCCGACATAGCAATCGAATCCAGGACCTCATACTCTGCAAGCGTCCAGACATAATTATGGTTGCACATACTTCTAAAAGCTTACGATAGCATCGAATACTTACACCACTAGCTCCATAAACGTTGGACATATCCAGCCAGCCTGGAAGAGGTTCTCGCTGAGCGCAGACCACTGAAATAGAATATTGTGGTAATTAGAAAAGGTCCACCAGCATTTGCAAGATGAGGTCAGAGTCTAAAGCTAAGTTCGGGATCTCAGGTGATGAGTCCAGTGACACGCGCGGTCGGCACTTGCTTCCTTAACACTCGTGTCGTACTCACGCATTTTTTTTCATTCCAAGCTTTTATTTAACTTGCTTTGTTAGTTAGAGTGTTTGGGTCAAATCTTGCAACTGAATTTTAAAACAGTTCCCTCCAACTGATTGAGCTGTTGACACACCTTTGGTTCTGGTGACAATTCATTTTTGTGTGAACATGACCTAATCTGGTAGCCAGAATCGTCTCTTTTTTTTTTTTTTTTTTCGGGTGGGAAATCATCAAATGACCCCCCCCCCCACTCTGGGCGGAGCGGAAGGGAGTGTCAGACTTGTACTGACTAAAACCCATCCATGTTCCTTCTTTGCCCTTTGTGTTCCAGGGCCACGGTATCTCTTTCAAACAGTCCCGCAGCCCAAAATCGTCTCCTCACGAGAGAACTCTTCAGCGATTAATAGCACACACACGAAACTTCGTATACGATACGTGCACATGTTCACAAACAGCTGTATCGTATTGTAATTTCTACATTTATGTGCTGTTTGTCAACCTTATTTGAATAAATATTAATACCAGCCTATTACTGTCCCACTGCTGGGCAAAGCCCTCTTCTCATACAGAGATGGCACGAGCATTGATCACCACGCTTGATCAAGACGGGTGGCGATTTCAGACTTAAATTCGGCTAGAGACTGACTGAGACTGACTTTATAAGTCCAGGTTTCCTGTCGATCTTTTCCTTCAGATAGAGATTAACTTAGAAAGCATACAGGAATTGAAAAAGTGACATTGATACTTGCCCGGATTTGAACCAACAAGCTCGTGCATGAGAGACAAGGTGTTACCCTCTGGGCCATCGTGACTTTTGTTACTAACTTTTGTTTTCGATTTATTAGACCTAGTCCCCACCAAATCGTAGGAACCCCACGTGTAGGAATCGACTCATCAAATTGGTTTAAACATGAAAACCACATCGCATTTCTCGCCTCTCTTGTGATTGGTCAAATCTTCCTTCCCGCTCGTCTCCGCTTGTACTTACCGATAGCAGGTCTAACCACGCAAAGAGGTAGATCACCACACATGGACCTGACCGTGTCTTCAGCGACTGCCTTGGCAAACGAATACGTATTCGGCCAGTTCTTTATTAAACTGAAATAGATAAAAAGTTTTAAATTAGTCGAGCATGTAGCATAACCAAGGTTACCGACCAACCCCGAAGAATTGCCAAACTGCCACTTAATGGCAGTGGGCACATTGCTCGCAGAACGGATGGCCGATGGGGCCGAAAAGTTCTGGAGTGGCGACTGCGCGTTGGAAGGCCTCCCACTAGGTGGAACGATGACCTGGTGAAGGTTGCAGGGATCCGCTGGAAGCGAGTCGCACGGGACCGGTCAATGTGGCGACACTTGGTCGAGGCCTATGTCCAGCAGTGGACGTCTTTCTGCTGAAATGATGATGATGATGTAGCATAATCAGCCTGTAATGTTTCTACTCCTGGGACACAGGCCTCTTCTTCATGAGAAGCGCAGGCTGATGGTCGATACGTTTCTTCGAATGACATTCTGAGAGCTTGGTGATGAAATAAATTACACAAGGTGGAACAGAAGGTGGTGGGATGGAGAGCCTACCTGGGATCAAATCCACGAGCTTGTCGTATGTCGTGGCTGTTACCATGGTGCCAACACTGCTCTTCAACCCATCTGCCTCGAAAGCTAGAGTGAACAGCCATCTTTCCACCATCGTAGACCTCAACAACCGCTTTCCATAAGGTTAGATCAAAGTCAAGCTTATCCCAGAAAAAAAAGTATTCCTCGAAGTGTTAGGCAGAGGTGTACCTAATAGGACACCACATTTCGCCAGTTATGCCCCATGTCAAAGGTCCAGCCTTTTGCCGTCCATCGGCTAAAAATCCAGACACCGTGGCTGCTTTTGAGAAATTCGTGATGGAAAAACACAATAACACTTTGCCCGACCTGGGAAGTGAACCTTTCGTCCTCATGTTCACCATCGCGCTTGCGACCACTAGACCTTCGAGGCAAAATAAAACCTAAACTTACTTCGGAGTAATATCATTGAGCCTCTCCTCATCCACAGTCTCCGCCATTCTGATGAGAGACTCAGGGTCTATCGGGCTCTTGTAGAAGTCTTCCAGCACTTCTGTCTTGATGAGGTTGTCGCAAGCGTACGAGTAGGCTGTGGAGACGTGGACGTATGACCTGGAGGGGACAGGAGTTAATAAGTAAGGAGCTTGATTATTATGCAATTGTAACTACTGTTGCTGCAGTTCATCATCTGGCTAGCGTTTCCCCTGTTTGTTCCGGTTGGTCTCCGGAACGGCTAGACTGAATGTGACGGGTTTACTGGCAGATAGCTGATGTTATAAGGAGTAACTTAGGCTACTTTTATTTTAGAAAAAGGATTAGAGTTCCGTGCAAAAAAATGAAAACCATTGAAATTGTTAACGAAATCCGATTCAAATACGGAAGTAATAGTTTTATAATAATTTTAAAATTATAACGCAAGTTCAGCAGTGCAATCGGCTCGTAAGTCGGGGCCACCGCTGCCCTAAAGAAGAAGCAGTTCCTAACATTAAAAATAACTTACTTGAGTTTCTTGCAAGCCTTGCCAAGTATGAGAGCCTCCCTGGCTCCTCGCACATTGATCATCGTGGCAACGCGGAGCTTCTCATCGAACCTCGTCGTCGCTGCCATGTGGTATATTATGTCCACCTGAGACACAACGGTAACTTAATTGGTATAATATCACGCCTGTAATCCCCGAAGGGCAAGACAGAGGTGTGCCTACAGTAGGGATGCCTACAGTACAGTCGGTGCCACGTATTACTTGACCCCTCTTATACAGCGTGTATTACAAAGGTGTCCTTCTAGTTATGGTTTTGGTACAGACTGTTTGACTCGGTCGTCGTACCTAATATTATTATGTATCCATCATCATCATCATCATTTCAGCCGAAAGACGTCCACTGCTGGACATAGGCCTCCCCCAAGTGTCGCCACATTGACCGGTCCCGTGCGTCTCGCATCCAGCGGATCCCTGCAACCTTTACGAGGTCATCGGTCCACCTAGTGGGAGGCCTTCCAACGCAGCGTCTTCCGGTTCGCGGTCGCCACTCCAGAACTTTTCGGCCCTATCGGCCATCCGTTCTGCGAGCAATGTGCCCTGCCCACTGCCACTTAAGTTTGGCTATTCTTCGGGCTACGTCGGCAACCTTAGTTCTCTTGCGGATCTCCTCATTTCTGATTTGATCACGCAAGGAAACTCCGAGCATAGCCCTCTCCATTGCCCTTTGGGTGACTTTCAGCCTTCTGATGAGGCCCATTGTGAGCGACCACGTTTCGGTCCCGTATGTAATCACTGGCAACACACACTGGTCATAGACTTTCGTCTTGAGACACTGCGGCCATTATGTTTCCGGCCTGTGTAAAATGAATTGTTTTTTTTATTTTGTTTTAGTGAAACTAATTGATTTATGTTTTGTAGCTTTACATCGTATACAAATTGACTTCCCTACATCAGTTTGGAATCATTTTAATACAGACTAGCTTCTGCCCGCGGCTTCGCCCGCGTGGATTTCGGGAATTGCCCACGGAATGTTACTTCTGGGATAATGAGTAATCTAGACAAAAATTGAGATAGTTTGGCTAATATGCATGATATCTTTATAATTTATAGCCTATAGCACTCACGAATAATGTAGTTTTTTACCAGTGAAACAATTTTTAAAATTGGTTCATAACTTACGGAGATTACCCCCTACATACAAACAAATTTTACCTCTTTATAATATTAGTATAGATATATTCATAAATGATAAAGTTATCCATAAAACAAACTTCAAGTCGCTGTCCTGTAAAGTTTAGTTTTCACTTTCGAAAGTTTAACGAGGGACAGTCAAGTTTATATATTTTTGTGGCTGTCTGATGTGACTGTACTGACCTCCTCGGTGATCATATCCCAGTCCTTATCACTCAGCCCTAGTCTGAGGTCAGCGGCGTCGCCTGCAACTGGTATGATCCGTTCGGCGAAGTTAGGTTGCCGCTCTTTTAGCATGTCGTATACCTGAAAATAATAAAGAGTTGTCAATTTTCATATTAAAAGTATTCTACCTATATCGTGTGGTTAGTGACTAACGTGGTGTCAGTTTTGATGCCGCCCATGCTGGGCCTCTGACTTGGGTTTACATGCCGTCGAGAGATATCTCTCAGGCATGCTGGTTTCCTCACGATGTTTTCCTTCACCGAAGCAAGTGATGATTATACAATGCGCTCATCAATCTGAAGAATCAGAGGTGCGTGTCTTGGGTTTGAACTCGAGACCTATGACTTGACAGTCTGACGGTTACACCACTTTCGCAAATCTCACAAACGGAACAAAAACAAAATTGAAAGGAAGGTGTTTGTTTTGGTATGAACATGTAATGAAGAGGGATCAAACGCATGTGACTAAAAGAGTGATGGATATGAATGTTGATGGATGAAAAGAGACGAGACGCACGGGACCGGTCAATGTGGCGACACTTGGGGAGGCCTATGTCCAGCAGTGGACGTCTTTCGGCTGAAATGATGATGATGATGATGGATGAAAAGGGAGAGAAAGGTCAAAGAAAGACTGAATGGATTGTGTGAGGAATGATATGACAGAGAAAGGAGTAAATGATGCTGTGGCGTCTGACAGGGGAGAATGGAAGAAGAAAACGTGTTGCGCCGACCACGAGTAGAGTGTGGGACAAGGGTAGGAAGATGATTACGATGAAATCTCATAAGAAGACACAACAGCTTAAGTGCCTTACTAAACGGGTTAAATTCCCGTGTAGTGTTGCTATAGTTAGCGCCTAGAGCTATACAACAAGGTTCAAATAAATTAGATGTCAGTTCCTGCCTGCTTTTTCCCAGCTAAATACATTCATAACATCACGCCTGTAATCCCCAAAGGCTTAGGCAGAAGTTTACCTAGTATGTAGTATACCCACATTTCTTCAGTTATTTTTTTTAAGTCCCACGTAATAGGGAGCAAGTCTATTGCCATCAACACGGCACTGGATGCCACTGAAAACGTCCTGATGGAAGGACCGAATAACACTTTGCTTGACCTGGCAATCGAACCCGAGACCTCATGCTCAGCAGTCGCGCTTGTGACCACAAGACCTCCGAGAATAGTGCAAGTGACCGTCACTTTAAAAACTATTCCCAACTATGTTGGGGTCGGCTTCCAGTGTAGTCGGATGCAGTTGCCTCGGAAAGAACGTCAAGCCGTTGATCCCGGCTGTCATTAGTAGATCTTTGACAGCCGTTAGGTAGTCAGTGGCCCAAAAAGTCTGTCAACCAGTCTTACCAAGGGGTACCGTATTACCCGGTACTAACTGGGTTGTCGAAGTCAGATAGACAGTCGAGACATGTATAATACTGGTATTCAGCTGCATCCGGTTAGACTGGAAGCCGACCCCGACATAGTTGGGAAAAGGCAGGCTGATGATGATGTTTTATCCTGTTCACATAAAGATACCACGTCTGCTGACTTGCAGAGTTGCAATCGGTAATTAAATCTGACCTAGTATAGTTGAATGAGCTAGTGAACAACATTTGCTGGGCAGTTTGTTCACCACTTCGTCTTCCCGGCTACAACACCAGCCCCCGTAGCATGACCACCGTAGACAAGGATTTCTTTGACGGAAGAATCGGCACAATGACAGATTTCTTTGCACTATCTGTCATTTTGTCGATTCTTCCGGCAAAGAAATCCTTGTCTACGGTGGTCATGCTACGGGGGCTGGAAGTATCGAAGGGTGGGCGTTTTAGGGAACTGTGACGTGCAAAAAGCCTTATTAGCCCTAATTTGAATGAATGACTATTGATTTTGATTTGATTTTAAAATAATAAAGATACTCACGGGATCCTGGAGTATTTCATTCACTCTTTGTTCGATGGCTTTCCCTTTCTTTGGTCTCAGCAACAAGTACACTTTCGATATCTCGGTCGCTCTACAAGTAAATATTAAATAAGATAAAACATAACATCACACCTGTAATCCGGGAAAGGTTCAAGCAGAGGTGTACAGTGAGTTATAGCAATGAGCTGACCCATCTTTATATAAATGGTTGAGAATTTTTTAGAATACGAATCGATAGAATTTTATAATTCTTTTATAAATATTATTAATTTGAGCAAAGTAAATAATAATACTTCCACATTTCACCAACTATGTTTAATTCCAATGTATTAAGGGGCGAGCCTATTGCCATCAACCAGGCACAAATTCCGACTCCATGGCTGCTACTGAGAAATTCCTGATGGAAAAACCCTATAACACTTTGCCCCACCTGGAAATCGAACCCAGGACTTCATGCCCAGCAGTCGCGCTTGCGAACACTAGACCAACGAGTACGGAAACAACGGAACCCTTATAGGATCACTTTGTTGTCCGTCTGTCTGCCCGTCTGTGTGTCAAGACCCTTTATATCGGGAACGTGTGGAGGTATCGAGTTGAAATTAAAACCATATACTCAAGTCTACAGTCCCTTGAAGCTGTGAAAAAATCAAACTTCTAAGTTAACTTAAAAAAAAACCGGTCTTTTGTGCCGCTAAAAACATATATTTCGACACTCTCAAGAGAATCATTTATAGGGTGAAAGTACCCTATAAATGATTCTCTTCGTTGACCTAGAAGTATGAAATTTGGCAATTAATATCGCCTTATACTACAAGTACAGGGAAAAATCTAAAAAGTGTACCGTGTCCGTGTAACATTTTTAATTAAATCATAAAAAAAATGAGCTTCGGCCCAAAATAACCACTTTCTGGAGCCCTGACACAGCCAGAAGGCGTCGCGGCAGACCTCGTAGAAGATGGCGGGACGAGCTGGACAAAAGCAACGACCAGTGGCCCACATTAGCCCTGGATCGAAACAACTGGAAGTCCTTTGCCCAGCGGTGGGACGACGCAGGCTAACAGTATCAGTATACAAAGTAATAGTCTTTATTTAAAGTACGTAATCAATCGTAGAGGTTAATTAAGAAACGATTAAGTATGCGCGGTAATTGTATTGTATTGTTTAAATAATTGTTTTATGCATAGGTATAGTGTTTACCTACAAATTAATTGTTGCTGTAATTTAATTTAAAGAATGTGTCATGTCACTGTACTTAGTGTGCACAGTTGTTGGTAAAGCTAATGAAATAAATAAATAAGCAAACAGGAGTGTCAATGCATTAGTGTTAGGTCTTCAGCGTTCCCACAGCTGGGTCACAGGCCGCGTGGGTTCAGAATAGCTTGTACACGTCATCTGTATCTGAATTTTTGGTTGTATGATATGGTTTTCAGAGACGCAGTCACCATCATCTGCCAGCCTTTTCCGAAACTATGTCAGGGTCGGCTTCCAGTCTAACCGGATGCAGCTGAGTATAAGTTCCAGTATTTTACATGAAGCGACTGCCTATCTGACCTCCACAACCCAGTACTGGCTAGTACGATACCCCTTGGTAAGACTGGATGCCAGACTTTCGGGCCACTGACTACCTGTAACGACTGTCAAAGATCTACAAACGACAGTCGGGACCATTGGCTTAACGTGCTTTCCAAATCGGAGGAAACTCGGTATGTAACGATGGTCACCCATCCACGGACTAACCTCGGCAAACACGGCTTAACCTTGAAGAACGACCCTTGCGGTTGCCACGAGCTATTAGCCATTTAGCCACGAGCTCCTCCAGCTTTGCAGAGACGAAGTGCTGAAATAAACCTTACAAAGTAAAATGCCTACCTGGGTTCGAAGATTCGAACCCACAATTAACGCTACGTCAGTCGGAGCCGTTACCGCTGAGCCACCACAGTTTTTTTTTTAATTTGGGACAAGCGCGCCACACTACTCCCAAACCACTGCAACTCCTGTGCGCCAGAACAACAGTTGGGACCACCAAAAAAGCGCCGAAACGATGAAGCTCGACGAAGTTCCAGAGAAACAATTTAACCGTCTTTGATCCCGCAACGAAATTAATCAGTAAAGTATAGCGGAGGAGTAGGAAAACCATAATTTCAACCATTTAACCACAGCTGATTAACAATATTAAACGCCGTAAAGTGAAGTGTCATGAGAATTATAGCACGTGCGGTGCAACTGTAAACTTTCACGTTGACCTGCCCCGCATATTAACTGAACGCTTAGACAATGCTATATTCTATCAGTGAAATAATCCAGAATGTTTCAGATTAAAACAAGCTACAGAAAAGCTATTATGTATGTATATCAATCTTGTTGAAAGTTCAACAACATAACATCACGCCTGTATCCCCGAAGGGTGAGACAGAGGTGTACCTAACAGTACATCCACATGTCGCCAGCTATGTTCACGTCTCGTGTAATAGGGAGCGAGTCTGCTGCTTCAACCGGGCACACATCCAGGCTCCGTGGCTGCTACTGAGACATTTCAGATGGACCGAACACCATTGCCTGACCCGGGAATCGACCCAGAACCTTATGTTAGCAGTCGCACTTGCGACTGTCAGTTGTCTTAACCCCCTGCTCGGCAAATCGTAATGGCACCAGACCCCAGAAGCTGATAAAAGGTGCTGACTCCTCACCTGAAGAGCTTCTCTACGAGCTGCTTGCCGAGGAAGCCGGAGCCTCCCGTCACGAACACGACAGCATCCCGGTAGAACTGCTGGACGGCGGAGTCTCCGCGCTCTGTGGCCTCGTTCATCGCCTTGTGGCGCAACAGGATCTTCGCCTCAAACTCCTGGGCCGGATCCATGGGTTCTGTGTCCGTCATGGTGAAGGCAAGCTTGGGAGAGTAAAAGAAATCGGTCTTATCTACTGTTAACTCAAAAGACTAATTATTCCAGAAATGAATTGACGGTAACGTACTGGTGTAGTTAAAATGTGCATAAGTATTTTATTAGCTAAATACTATGTATAAGGCGATTATAAAACATTCGTTTTAGTTTATGCGAAACCTGAAAAACGTGTCTAGTATTTTTATGTAAAGAATCTATGTACAAAATTTCAAAACTGTATCATGAAAAATCACAAAGTTATAAGTTTCTTCTGTTTCATGGTTGTCCGCACAAAAACGTGATCACCACGAAGCACGCCCGTGCGCGCGCTTTGTGCGTCGTCTTGAGCTCATTCATAATAATAATTTGGCGGTAGGTACCTAAATGATTGCGATAGGTACTTAATGTCGCTCGGTGTTCAATCCAACTTGTAACTTTTTTAAATATTTTTCATCTTCGATCAATCTATTCAGTTACTTATTCTGAACAAACTATAATTCAGGTTTCGCATATACTAAAATAATGTTGTATAGGGTGGAACACTGACGCTAAAACTGATACCATCTGATACCACGTATTCAGAACTGAACTGAACAGAACATAGAAATTAATCACAGGTCATTTTAAAAAATGTCTGCTGTTCCCCACTGTCTCCTACAAAAGTGAATACTTACTTGGTTGACCTACACGGTCAAAGTGTATGGATCAGCTGTTTTTTTAAATAAAAAAATGTTTTGAACTTCGCAAAAGAATTTATTAAAAGAAAAAAAATAAGTGCAAAACTTAAAAAAAAGTAACATTTACAACAAAATATAAACAATTTTTAATCATTAGTGAATGAAAATAATTGTAAAATAATAATCTTTATTTAAAAGATTGTTCTTATTTAACGTCTCTGCCTAATAAAAGTGTACCTACGTGGTACATTTTTATTATATTATGCCTATTTTTTTTTTATTTTTTTTTTTATACAATAATAAAAATATATTGACTTACCCGTCTATGCACTACAGAGACAATAGATAATCAACTATTCTTTTCAGCTGCTGACTTCAGAATAACTTTCGACAATTGAAACATTTGTAAGTGAAAACATCTAAATATATAAATATTTGATCAGTTTACTTTTATACATAATTCATGTAATTAGAAAGCGAGGTGGGGATTCTACTGCTTTTTTAACCGACTTCAAAAAAGGAAGAGGTTACCAATTTGTCGGAATCTTTTAATTTTTAATGTATTTTCTCCGATTACGCAAAGACGCCTAGACCGATTTGGAAAATTATTATTTTGTTTGAAAGGAATGTCAATATTTTGATATAATTTTTTAGGTTGACTCAAATAATTCTGATTTAATATAAAAACATACGCAACAATCAGGGGTAAATTTTGCACTAGAGTAGAAAATGTAAAAAAAGTAAGGAATTTTTATGTAATATTTCTTCGTAATTTCTTAGTTTTTTAGGTTCTTTTTACGTAATTTTCAGGAAAAAATATTTCATAATTTGATAGCGTCGGCGTTTACCCTTGCAATAAGATCATTGGCATGTGTCTAGGACTTTTAGATTCAAAGATATTAGCATTTCATTGAACATACCCTAGATCAGCCGTTAAAAAAACAAGATGGCCGCCATTTGCGGGGTGTGGGGTTAGAAGTATTTATAAACGTGTCTTTGTCGACCGAAATGAGTATATAATTAGCTAAACACACTGTATTACGAAATTAAAAACTATCACAGCCAAGTAGGCTTTACAAGTTTACGAGAAATAGTGTTTGTAAGTTCGCCATTGTACAAATAAGCTATATTATTGCAATTTGAATGTCATGTATATTTGTGCAATAAAGAATAAGAATGTTTTGTTTCCTCTACTCGTCGGGGCCCCTTGTGACTAGGGGTCCCATCCTTGAAGTCAAGTGCTTACGCCAGAGCTCGGGACTGTCAAAGATCTACAAATGACAGCCGGGACCAACGGTTTAGCGTGCTTCCCGAGGCACAGAATTAACTCGCTATGTAATGGATGGTCACCCGTGCACGGAACGACCTTAGCAAGCGCGGCTTAACCTTAAAGATCTGCCCGTGCGGCTGTTTAATTTAGCCACGAGCTTATCTATTTCTGAACCAACAAAGGTTTTTTTAAAGTAAAATTAAACCACCAAAAACGTTTCTTAAAAAATTAGTTGCTCATAATACTGACTGTCAAAAAGTTATCAGATCTCAAAAAAATTGCTTGCTAATACAAGTACGTTGAAGACAGATAGGCAGTCGCTCCATGTAAAATACTGTTAAACAGCTGCTGTATGCGGTTAGACAGGAAGTCGACTCCAAAATAGTATTTTAAATAAAAACTCTTTACTTTTTCAAAACACTTATGGTTTCGAATCGCATCTAACATTAAAAAAAAACAACGACACACAAACGTCACTCTTGTCAAAAATTTCAAGTTTAAAATACAACTCCCCATTTCATTTTTCTTCAAAAAGGTTTCTGTTTACTTATAAAAATTTCTAGTAAAAGTAGCCTCCATGTTCCGCTATTCCAAAAGAAATATGATCCGCGTTATGTTTTTTCGACACCGTCACAACTTGGGAAAGGGGGATCCGTTCCCTTCTCCAAAGCACCGAAGAAATATAAGGCAGTGACCCATTGTCTTTTTGATATGGATGGCACTGTCATAGGTAAGCTTTTGTCACACATAAAAAGGGTGTAAATAGACCCTTTAACGAAGCCGAAAGGCACTTGTTCACTCCATCTTTGCGATCATTTTTTTGTTCAAAACCATACCTAGGAACCTTCTAGTTACTGAGATATTGGGAGTCAAAGTTCCAACTTTTTCACAATTTTTTTTTTAAATATATTTTTTAATGTAAGATTTCTTTAAACACCTCCACGAACCCCGTACTATTCAATCCATCCATAAGCACAATGTTTTGAGTGCGTTCCATCGAGGCCTACCGTAAAACGTGATTTTTCACCCCAAAAAAAGTCGTTTTCCAGCAATAATTTTTGCTTAAAGTTACTTAGTTAGATGTACAGAATGCTTGGTTGACGGCTTCGTGAAGAGTCTGTTTACACCCTGTATACTCACGCCTTTTGAACCATTCTACTTCTTAGCGAGTCGATGGCAACCTGAATTGTGTCAGCCCAGAACTGAACTACTAGTTTGGCGCTTTCGGTAGCGTCCATCAATTCCTGTAGTGAACAAATAACAGGTCACGCAGGGCACGATATGTCCCATCGTTTGTGGAATAGCACTACATTTACACTTCAGGGCAGAGTCATTAATGAATCTCCACTTGTGCAGGTTTTCCTTGCTGCGACCAACCTGGGTCCGGAGTCTATTTAAAGACTTCCAGGTCAGCCATGGCAACACATGTTCAGGTGGGAGATTTTCAGCAGGTGGAACGAATGGGTTCGGTAAGGATGCACTTCCTCGCCATAGTGGTTGGAGTGACACACTTCAGAAAACTGTTTCGGCTTTTCGGCCTTTGCGACACGAGGGTGCAAAGGGTGTCGTGTGTCTGAAGCCATTTTGTTGACTTTAAACCATTGTCCATGGGGTTAGGCCAGAACTATAGAAAGCCACCTGCTACGATCCTTGCATACTACTTTTGCTTCGTCCACGTTCTTACACGCTCGCCGATTTCGAGCACACGGTGCGCAGTCAGTGTCACTGGGTCCATCAAGGATCTCTCAGTAGTAGCTAGGAGTCTGGATTTGTGCCCGGCTGATAACATAGGCTCGCCCCCGTTGCATGACACTTAAACAGTACCAACGACGGTTATAAGCTGGTAGTACGTTTGGTTTCAGACTCAGAATTACTGTATCACAAAATATTGCAAGATATTTGCTCGGCACGTGGGAAGACCTACACCAAAGAGTTGCAGCAAATAGTAAGCCTTACAATTTTCTTTTCATCTTAGAGCTTGCATCAACTGCACCTTTTAACAGCGATGCAAACGCGATACGTTCTCCTCTGCTACAAACAGTTGCCGTGGGCTAATGCCCTCAAGGACCACTACACGCCATTACAACGACTTTTGGTCGCAGAAACTTCGACCAGGAAGAAAATTTGGTCGCACAATCGGGCGGCCGACCAGTTTTGCTCAAGATAGCGGCCATCATGTGACAACTCGTGGTCAGGCCCGAGTAGTGTGCGAGGTCCATTACTGTATTGAGCACTGCACCCCGTTTTACTGAAACTCATTTTCATTAATAATAATCATATTGTTTATTTATAAATAAGGGGCACATTACAAGGACAGACCGTAGCTTGTGTAGCCGGCACATAAGCATATTTATTTTTTTGTTTCAGAATTATGGAGCTACAGACCGACAGATTTGTATCAATGTGGTTCAAAATCTGCAGCTCAATATAACTCCGGAGGACCTAGAGAAAGAGATGCAGCTTCAGTCAAAATTATTGCTACCTCGTGCGCCCTTGACAAAAGGTACTAGTATCACATCTTTAACCCCGAACCCCATCTTTTTACCTCAAGGTATAAAACAATAGCTTTAGCCTTCGGCTTCACTCGCTTTGTTGTCGGAAATTATCTCTCGGGAACATAGACATACTCTTCTTAACATTTTAATGTCAAAAATAATTGGATCGGCTCAGTTTTTGAAGAGTTTTAATGTTGTGATTAATCGGTCTCAGCTGCAGCTGTCCCTATCGCACTCTACGGGGGCAGGCGTGACGCAGCACGACGGCAATAGTTTCTTCAACTGCCTATTTTTCAAATTCTTCGCAGGCCCTGTTCCCTCGTTAAGACACGAGCCTCTCATTAAAGGCCAGGAGTGTTACCAAGTATAGTCGGGGAACGGGTGTAAGAGAACCGCAAATATTTAAGTATCACACTATAATGACACAGATCACAAATATTACAGAAAAACGGAACTTTTGAGTTAGTTCACGAGCAGCGTCGCTCACTGGTGGGTAGCTTACTTGACTATCTAAATGGTGTAACAAGACTCTTAACGAAGCCGAAAGGCACTTGTTCTCAGTTTTTTGTTCTAGACCATACCTGGGAACCTTCTACTTACGGGGATATTGTAGGGCCAAGTTCCATTTTTTTTTAAATACAATTTTTTAATGTTTTTTTACTTTAAACACCTCCACGATCCCCGTTCTATTCAATCCATCCATCAGCACAATGTTTTGAGTGTACCATAATACGTGTTTTTTCACCCCAAAAAAATAGTAGTAGTTACTTAGTTTGATGTACAGAATGCCTGGTTGACGGCTTCGTGACGGGTCTGTTTACACCCTCTAGGTACTTGAGCTTGAGCGGGCGCCCTCTGATGGGCATCCGGGTAACCAGTCTGGGTTGCTCTGCTATACTTTAGGTGGCGCCAGGGTAGACCGCGAAATTTAAATTTCCTTACGTTTTTTTCAATTTGAAGGTCAGTGTCAGGTTTGATGTTGATTAGAATATTATTCGCGGGCGTAACAAATATGGCTTTACAGAATTATAATCATTACAATATTATCAATTTAATCCCACTGAATGACTATTGCACGATAATATTATTTTTGAAATTCGCGGGCTACCCTGGCGATTCCACCTTATCTTTTCCCGCACGCTCAGAGTTGTAAAAAAACGGTTTTTTTTCTGAGATGAAAAAAAAAAACGTTTAAAAAAAACATGAAAAAAAACAGTTTTTTTTTGTGGAGTAGGTTTTTTTCATGAGTAGGAAAATAAAAATAAGGTAAGGCGGTTATCGTATATGAGTTGATATTATTATTTTTTTGTTCAATAAGAAAATACCATTTGGTTTTTGTTAAAATAGTACATACATGTCTTAACATAATTGGCAACACTATATGTGAACTACATTTACGGACGGGGATTTCCCTAATCCTTGTTTATTAAGTATTTTTAAGTTCATAATAATAGTTACCCATTGATTTAACATTAATTGACTTGAATAAAAACAAAACAATCAAATTTAGTGTTTTATTCCACCTTAGTTATAGTGTTTCACTTTTCTGAAAAAAAAAACCAAATGTAGAAAAAAAACAACGATGCCAAGATTTTATTCATGAATTTACATCTTTACGCACTGTTATAAGGCCGACCCCGTTCGTCTTTTTAAAAAAAAACTAATACTCACAAAACCACTTATTTAATCACAAAATCCACACTACACCCTTTAGTTGTACTTTATTAAAATAGAGCACGAAATACACCAACAAATTATTATATATATTAATATTGACTTTCTATAATCTCCTATGTTCCTCGAGATGAGGTTTTCAGATAGGTTTACGCGACGGCGTCCAGAATCTAACTAACTCGATTACTATTAAAATTACGCTAATGTGCGCTAATTGCAAGTCAGCGTTTACTTGGAATGAAAAATGAGACTCTGACTCTAGAGTGCAGACGTCGACTTTACTGCATTGTAATAAGGGTTGTAACAGCACGCTATACATGTCTTAATATCTATCAGTCCATTTCCAGGAATTGACAGGCTTCTGAAGCACCTGCGTCGTTCTGGTGTGCTATTCGCCCTGGCCACCAACTCCACGAGAAGAGATTTAAGGCTACACGTCGCTACTAAACCTCAATTCTTTAAAATGTTTCACCATATGGTAAGTTGAACGAAATAGGTATTTATTGTGACTTGTATAGGAAGATAAGACGGTAGGTGCACCACCATTCAATTGACACACTTTTTAACCAACTTCAAAAAAAGGAGGACGTTCTCAATTACGTTGTATTGTTTTATGTTTTTTACTTCATAACTTAGTCTTTTAGGAACCGATTAGAATTTGTTTTTATATGAAAAGATTTATTTTCCGATTGGTCCCATAGAAATTTCATCAAAATCGGTTCAGTAGTTTGGTTTTTTTTCTTCTTGGCCTGTTGACATGATGGTCCTTAATAACTTCTAGTTAGGATGTAAGATTGATTCATGACGCGAATTTTGTGTGGTATGTACAAGGTGTAAACAGACCCTTCACATAGCCGTCAACCAAACATTCTGTACATCAAACTAAGTAACTTTACGCAAAAATTATTGCTGGGAATCGACTTCTTTTTTTGGGGTGAAAAATCACGTTTTACGGTAGGACTCGATGGAAAGCACTCAAAGCGTTGTGCTGATGGATGGATGGAATAGTACGGGGTCGTGGAGGTGTGTTAAAAAGAAACTTGTGAAAAAGTTGGAACTTTGACCCCCAATATCGCCGTAACTAGAAGGTTCCCAGGTATAGTCTAGAAAAAAAAAATGATCGCAAAGACGGGGACAACAAGTGCCTTTCAGTTATGTTAAGGGTCTATTACACACTTTATACTACAACAAAAAAATGTAAAATAAAAAACTTTTTGCAAGACATAAACCGACTTTCAAAAAAACACTAAAAAGTGTCTAAAATAACTTTACTTTCGGAAGTCGGTGGCAAAAAAGTCAATGAAGTAAATAAAGTCAGTAATAACTTTACGATTTGCCACATTGATTAGGTTTGTGCTACTGATCCCGAGGTGTACCGCGGCAAGCCGTTCCCCGACCTCTATCTGATAGCCGCTGCCAAGTTCCCGGACAAACCTCAGCCTATCAAGGTATTTAAAACAAGCTTAACTGTGTGGTAGAGCCCGTGACTCACTGACTGTGACTTAGTGACGTGAGTTGTGGGTTGTCTGTTCAAAGTTTCAAACACTGACACTTTACATAGTGTGGTGTGTGTGGTGTGGTATGGTTTGGTGTGTGGTGTGTGTGTATGTGTACCACCACTGCTCTCAAATCGGTGAAGGACAGTATTCCTTCTATAATCCTAGTGATGGTGAGTATCGATTAGGGGCCATCCTTTAATCACGTTTAGCTCATTTTTATACCCTTGGAGATACATCGTCAGGTTTTAGGCCACCACCTCCCCCAACTCCCAGCATCACGATCCGATATTGGTAAAAAATATTTTATTCTTATTTTTATTGCATACAAACAAAATTACACAGTAATTGTAATATGAATAGCTTATGTTATGCTTACAGCGAGCTTAACCTAGAATTCAGTTTTCTTACAGCAAACCTTCCTTCGATTGCGAGATTTGGAAAAGAGGATAATGTGCATAAACAGTACATTTAAAAACTTATACAAGGTAACATAACAAACGCAAGACCTCTCGTGTGGTGTCTCAGACCATGAAACTGAACAACTTTTGTTCTATGACTTTTGCAAATTCATAACTTTTTTTTTAGTTTTACCATACATGTGGATCAGCTGATTGCGTCAGTTCCTATAGAAAGTTTTTTTCTTTTTTGCGAATTTCTAGAACTCGTAGAACAAAAGATGTTTAGTTTCATGGTGCGAGAGACCACACGAGAGGTCTTGCGTTTATTATGTTACACCTTGTATAAACTTATGTTATAAATTAATCAAATCTGTGATTAGCACACAAAAAATACAATGTAATATACGTAGTACATATTTAGAAAAACGTGTATGTAAAATCCTACATACTTCCATCCGATAAAATTACATTAAAAACCTTTTCTTTCGCTGCACGAAAAAAGACACGTGATATTACACAACCCCATCTCCCCCCCCTTTGAACGTCATTAAAGGAGCACACCTTACAAATAAATTAAAAAAAAAAACAAAAATACATCATGCTTCAAGTATGTATGATGGTCGATGATTTGAAAAAAAAATTAAAGTATTTTCATTTGTTTTTGGATACCTACCTATCGATATTTACCACGTCTGTGAGTAGCTATTTTAATTTTATCTTGTTAAATTAATTAACTTAATAAAATTACAGTGCCTCGTCTTTGAAGATTCATTGCTTGGTGTGGAAGCGGGGGTTGCAGCAGGAATGCAGGTGATTATTTATACAAGGTGTAACGTAATAAACGCAAGACCTCCCGTGTTGTCTCTCGCACCATAGAACTAAACATCTTTTGTTCTACGAGTTCTTGAAATTCGCAAAAAAAAAAAAAACTTTCTATAGGAACGGACGCAATCAGCTGATCCACATGCATACATGTGGATCAGCTGACTGGCTGACTTGATGAATTTCCAAAAGTCATAGAACAAAAGTTGTTCAGTTTCATGGTCTGCATTTTGTACATCAAACTAAGTAACTCTACGCAAAAATTATAGCTGGGAATCGACTTTTTTTTTGGGGTGAAAAATCACGTTTTACGGTAGGACTCGATGGAAAGCACTCAAAGCATTGTGCTAATAGATGGATTGAATAGTACGGGGGTCGTGGAGGTGTGTAAAGTAAAAATCTTACATTAACAACATGTATTTAAAAAAAAACTTGTTAAAAAGTTGGAACTTTGACCCCCAATATCTCCATAACTAGAAGATTCCCAGGTATGGTTTAGGAAAAAAAAATGATCGCAAAGACGGGGAGAACAAGTGCCTTTCGGCTATGTTAAGGGTCTATTTTCACCCTATATAAGCCTATTCTTTTCCTCTGGGCTAAGGCCATTCCTTTCCAACTCTCTCGGTGTTTTGCTTTCTCTGCAATGGCCAATCAGTCAAGCCAGCGTTGCTTGGGCCTGCCTCGGTGACGACGACAGTCTTCAGGCACGCACTGTGTGACAATTCTAGCCCATTTGTACTGACCCATCCTGGAAATGTAACCAGGTAACATGATGGGTGTAAAGAGACCCTCGACAAACCTAAAAGGCGCTTCTTCTCCCTGTTATTGTATTTTTTTTGTTCTGGACCACACCTGTAAGTTACGGAGATATTGGAGGTCAAAGTTACAACTTAATCTCAAGTATTTTTTAAAATAAATGTTTACCGGTAAAACTTTACTTTAAATACCTCCATGACCCCTGTACCTACTGTTCACAAACACTTCGATTCGATTTCGATTCGGAATGTCGTACCTAGATATATAGGTACGACATTCCGAATCTCGCTTACTTTCGTAATGCCAGAAAGAGATAGAAATACGACTTGTCGAATCGAAGCGTTTGTGAATAGCTATGCACATTGGCACCCGGCACTGTAGACCGACCGCTTTAATGAGTCCTCGCGAAGGTATCAATTTAAACGGAATATTCTGAAGGTTGATCACATATTGGTTCAATTAGTATCGTAATAACTATGTGGATTACGGTTATTAATACAAATAACTTGTGGAATATTGTTAAGACTTTGTGGACGCTTAATGTGCCTTTGATTCAGCAAGGCGGAGGACTCATTAAAGCGGTCGGTCTATAAAAGTGTTTACCAATCGCTCAGTATAATTTTGTCTGCAGGTAGTAATGACTCCTCCTAAAAAGCTTTCAAGGAGCAAATGTACTGACGCAACCCTAGTCCTCGATTCCCTGGAACAGTTCAGGCCAGAATGGTTTGGACTTCCACCGTTTACTGACGGCTTTAAAAATACACCATTAAAGAAATCATCAAGCAAGCTCTAAACGGTTCTTTTTAGCGCGTGGTCTACGCCGCCATTTTGTTTTTTCAGCACGATTTCTCCTGTTCATTTTATAAGTTACCAACAGTGACTCCTTCCAGCGCCAAAAGAACCTTCTAGCACTATAATAACCAGTTTGTCATGACTACACATCGGATTCGATTCGATTCATCGAAAAGAACCGAAAAAACCCGGGTACTCGGTTCTGGATTAGAACCGAAAGCGATAAAAAACGGTTTCCTAAAATGCCCGGTTTTCGATGCCCCAAATATATCATCATTCTCCTGCCCTTATCCCAATTTATTTGTGGTCGGCGCAGCATGTCTTCTTTTGCCATACTTATGTTACTCGTCATCGCAGTTACCTCCTTTCTAGCCATATCGTCCTTCACACAGTCCATCTATCGCTTCTTTGGCATTCCTCTACTCTTATAGCTCTCTCTCTCTTATCACATTCATACTCGGCATTTTCCTCATTTCTTCGCAAATTCAAATTTGACCATGCAAGACTTATGTATGTACCTGACACTAATATTACTAATTGACTTCACTTTAATTTCTATTTTGTTTTGTTGACATTATTTTGTTTGTATTAATATTTTAACTTATGTAATAATTTGCACGCCGTAAGGTAGACTGTAGCCGATCTCATTAATTTATGTACAACACCTAATCTGTACCTACTTTCATAGCAAATAAATTCTGATTCTGATTCTGACAATATGTCCATACCACGATAGCCGATTACCACACAACTTTTCAGTCACCGGCTCCACTTCCAGACTTCCTCTTTGTTATCGATCCTTATTTTATCGACTCGCGATACACGACACATTCCCCTAGCATTCTCATCACAGCCACATGCAATTGCCTTTCATTCGTCCCTTTTGTGGCCCAACATTCTGATACATACTAGACAGCAGGTCTTACCATGGCTTTATAAATCTTCCTCTTGAGTTTATGGGGAATGCGGGTGTCGCAGATTGTTCCCGTGACCTGCCGCCATTGCATCCATCCACTGCTATTTCTGTCACTACGATCTATTTCGCCATAGCTTTGCACGAGAGAACCGAGGTACCGAAAGTCAGAGCAGGCTGGGAGGATGCCCTAAATAAAAAGTTACATTTATTCCGTAACTAGCATTTCGCCCGCGACTTCGTCCGCAGAAATTGTGATAGCTCGGCTAATATGCATAATATTAATATAATTTATAGCAATAATGTACCTTTCAGCCAGTGGAAGATTTTTTAAAATTAGATTATTCGTTCTGGACATTACCCCTTAAATACAAACTTACAAACACATTTTCCCTATTTATAATATAGTATAGATGTATTAATAATCAGTTGTAATAATTGTTGTGACGGTACACAATTAAATATTTTCTAGATTTTATAGAACAAACTTGCAACATTACTTTGTCACATAATATTATTTTGTATGCTGAAAATAACCTGTCTACGTCATGACGTCTGACGTTATTAGACGTTAACTTGAAATTTAAAAAATTCTTAAGTTTTCTGCAATTTGTAGGACAGTATCGGGTTGTATGTCGATTAAAAATGTATATATGATTTGTGACCTTAAAAAATTCGGCTTAACAGAGTTAATTTAATGTCATTGAATGGCTTTTTCATGAAGTAATCTTTATATGGGATTAAATGACTTAGGCGGTTGTATTGTAATGATTTTAATTCTTTAAATAGATACGTGTTACGGCCCCGAATCATGTTTTGTTCAACACAAAACCTGACACTGACCTGCAAATTGCAAAAACGTAAAGAAATTTAAATTTCGCGCGCTTCCAACGTAACACACAGCGCATTTAACTTTTTATTTAAATTTAACAACTGAAAAAGCACTATCGATGAAAATGTAATAAATGTGCAATAACGCTATAAAAATTGTGTTTAATGTATTTGCATATGCAAACCTCAAATGTTTCTAATCTGATGTCAATACCAACTAATAATTAATAATTCCTGAATAAAAACCATGACTCATTTTTGTTTTTAATTTGTGAGCTGTACCAACCATTTCTATCGTTTGTCTCCTAAGTTGACACTTTACCGCTGACAGTCCATTCACAGGTTGTTTACCTCTGACTGCAACAACCCAAAGTAACCTTCTAATTATTCATTGTGTCATAGCTGGCGCTATAGTACATTTTTAATTCCGCTACATTACTGCCCCCGGAGACCGGGGTCGATAGTGGAATGAGTTGTCCAATACATCTTGTGATGTTTCCGGGGACAGTGGAAGCTCCTTGCCGCATTGTTCGCAGTGAGTCGGAACTGCCTGCAGAGGTGATGTGAACCTCAGTGGATCGGAGCCGGCGCCGCCGCGGTGTCGCTAACTGCTGGGAGAAGATTTCAAGCTCTCATCCGGCGGAGAGTGCAGTGTGCTGTGTCAAGGTCGCTTGATCAGGCTGAGGTTGTTGACCAGGAGTGTGCTTCTACTGTATGCTGGTAGCCAGGAATACCCATTTGATGCTGGCTGGCTGTGTGACTCGCTGCTCGAAAGCTTGGGGAAGTGTTGTTGATGATGATGACGTCACGTGGCTGCGCTCTCGTTCAGTGCGGGTGAAGTTCAGGGTGTAAAGTACCTCAATACTCCATAGAAAAGGGAGGATTGTCCGACCAAACGGGTGTTGTGTCTGCTGGGCTACTGCCCGACGGTTTTCATTCAGAATGTTGATGTTAGTTCTTCCTGTGTCATAGATGGCGCTGTGCTACTTTTTGTACTATGTTGCTGTAGTGCCTCAACAACAACATTAGGGCCCGGATTCCACCAAAGCGGAGACGAGACGAGAGAAGGGAGATGTGTTGTAAACCACCAAAAGAATTTCATTATCTACACTTTTCGTCTCTGTTTGAGAAGACAGGAGAGGAGATGTTTCACATTTGTTTACGGTATCCTCCGCTATCGGCGACCAAACAAGTAGCAGCGCACAGCGGAGACAAGAAGAGACGTGAGCGTCGCCTTTGGTGTTAGATCGCGCTAAACTGAGCGTTAGTAGCTTGAACACACAGCTCTGTTCCGGTCTAACCAGTAAGCATCTCCGTACAGCTTCGATCACCCAAGCTCTTAAGCATCTCCTCTCCTCTCCGCTTCGCACATTCCGGCACAGCTCCGCTTTAGTAGGCATTAGTAAAGACCACTCTACCTTTGACAAGCTGGTCGATAGCAGCAACACAACAACCTTACAGCAACAACCATAAACATGCCTGTAGGCATTCGTTTTATTTTTGCATTAAACAATAGGTAGGTCCTACTTATAAATATAATTATGCTTTACGTATCGTATATTATGCCTTTTATTTTATACTGGCTTTTGCTCGTGACTTCACCTCCGTTATATACGGAAATGAACCCACGGAAACGTTTTAAATGTAGCTAGCCACACTCGAGGATAATTTAGCTTCCCGTTAATGAAAGAATCTTCGGAATCGGATCAGCAGTTTCGAAGATTACCCCCTACATACAAACTTACAGATTCTCTTTATAATATTAAGTATAAATTTACCCAAAGAGAACCCACAGGCTTGGCACGCGGCGATGGGAAGAGATCGGCAAGTCTTTGTTTCTATGGAACATGGGTAAGCATTTAGGGTGGGACGCAACATGTGTCGATACTCTTGCGCCTTCCTAGCTCATAGTGCTGTGCTGGGACTGCTGCTGCGGCTGCAGAGAACCTCAAGCTGCGTAAATGTAGTAACCTTATTGGTAACTACCTATATTTTCGAGCCGTTTGGGTGTTGAACCTGGACCGTGGGGTCCGAGTGCTCACAACCTTTTCAAGGACATTTCAAAACGCTTAGTTGACACTTCCCGTGACCCCAGCAAGGGCTGGCTTTTACCTTGGCCAAAGGCTTAGCGTTGCCATACAACGTGGCAACGCCGCCAGTCTCTTGGGTACATTACCAGTTCACAGCTTTGAGGAGTTTTTTGACGTCATTTTTTAAGTTTATTGTTAAATTAGTTCTTGGTTATTTTAACCTTTTCACCGTAAACGTACACATAACGCGATGCCTCGCCAGCGCCAAGCTATAAATGTTTTTGCCGATTTTAAGACAAATCTACTTTTGTGTGGAAAAGTAAAAAAACAGGGTATTAGACCGTGTTAAATAATAAAATGAAACGAAGCTTTTAAATACAGTACTTTTATGTTTTTTTTATAGGTAGTTAAACATTAAGAGCTTCTAATGAAGTCGTGGGCGCTGGTAGCACGGAAATCTGGAACTTCTATTGAAGTCCGTGGCGGTGAAAAGGTTAATTTTTAAATGTAATAATATTTAGCTAATAAATAGATGTACCCAAAGACATTGGATTTATTTTCATACAAAAAAATTTCATTCCTATCATAGGTATTCGATTTGGATCATTTGGATACATACACGTAAGCTACCTGACAAAAGGGCGTATGACACAAGACAGACCAATAGACAGACTAACTTGTTACCAAGTATAAGATTACGATTTTCTTCGTCTTGTACCGTCTCCCGCTCGTTAATATATTGAATGTCTTTGTACTTACCCAAAATAAATGAATAGTCCAAGCCCATTGACAAAAGCGTGACCTTTATTCGTATTTTGAACAAAAATAGCATGCGTACCTACTTCAGTTACTTTTTTATTAGACTTGTCGTCATAGAAATTTCTTTTTATTTCAAATTTAGTACCTATTGTATATATTTAAAATTATCATAAATTTGCCTTATTTATAAGTTTATGGCACCTTGATGGCACCGCATTCGATCGTCAAGTCTAAAGTATTGTTCGTTCTGTTGAGGCGTTACCATAGTCCAAACTAACGTAACCAGCTTATTTTTAGGGTCGATACCTCAAAAGGAACCCATAGTGGATCACTTTGTAGTCCGTCTGTCTGTCAAGATCCATTTTCACAGGAACTCGAATAGGTATCAAGTTGAAAGTAATATTAAATAATAATTAATATTAAATCGGAGCGGAGACAAGACGAGAGCAATGATGTGTTGTAAACCACCTATAGAATTTCGTTTTAACACTTCTCGTTTGCGCTTAGCTTTAGTGGAAACGGTTGAGCGGACAGGAGAGATGTCTCGTAATTGTTTAGGCCAGACTCTGCACTCGGCGGCCAAGCGCACAGCGGACACGTGAGCGGCGTGTGGTGAGCGGTGCACATCTCTTCTCCGCTCCGCTTTGCACATCTCCGCACAGCTTCGGTGGATACACCCTAGGTCTCAGTGGCGAAGGTTCCATATAACTCGATTCCTAACGGCTTTCCTTTAGTTAATGGCACAGTCGGTATTCTATAGATAAATAATATAACCACATTAAAGATATGTATTCCGGCTTACCTCTTACAAAAATTGACCCTTCGCTACTGCTAGGTCTTAAGCATCTCTTGTCTCCGCTTTGTGCAGTCGGGCCTTATCAAGGGGTATCGTATTACCCAGTACCAACTACGTTGTGGTGGTCAGATAGGCAGTCCCTCCATGTAAAATACTGGTATTCAGCTGCATCCGGTTAGACTGGAAGCCGACCTCAACCTGGTTCGGAAAAGGTAAGACAGATGACGCTTGGTACTAGCTGTGCTGGCGCCATTCGTTCCCATCCTCATTCAAGAAAAAAAAAACAAAATAATAACTGAACGTTTATTATTAAGAAACAACTAAGTAATAAATAATAATAATCAAACATATAATAATTTTAATACACAAGTCGTTTTGTATTCCTAAACCCGAGGTTTCAGGCCTCTTTGCTTCAGTTACATACAAATGTCATACATTTTTGTGCTTTGTTATAATACACACATTTTACTATAAATGTAATTATATATCTTGGATTTTTATGTTCCTTTTACCCGATATTTGAAAAAGTATCTTCAATTATTTTATTTTCTTTTTGTGTTTAGATTTAAGGTGGCAGCGTCAGCGTAGCCCGCGAAATTCAAATCTTACGTTTTTTTGAAATTTACCGGTCAGTGTCAGACTGTATGTTGAACAAAATATGATTTGCGGCCGTATGTATTTACCGAATTATAATCATAAATACAACCCTTTACGAGTTCAATTAATTCCCATTCAATAACTATTTGATGAAAAAGTCATTCAATGGGGTTAAATCAATGATATTATAAAAAAAAGATATGCTACGTTCATACTGAGCGGTGTTCAAATATCATTGCGTTGTTACGACTGCGATAGATAATACGGAACGTATGATACAGAAAGAGATAGCTGTTGAGATATGCTACGTTCATACTGAGCGGTGTTCAAATATCATTGCGTTGTTACGACTGCGATAGATAATATGGAACGTATGATACAGAAGGAGATAGCTGTTGCGCTTGGAGTACTTAGGTAAATTACGACAATTGTCTGAATTTGTCTGCAACAGTTTGCGCGCGCTTGTGCGATATCTACCTCTTTTTATTTATAATATCATTGGGTTATGAACTTAGAGGGTTGTATTGAACTTAGTAAAGTCATATTGTTACTTGCGCGAATCATCTTTTAATCAACATACGACTTTACACCGAACTGCATATTTCAAAAAACGTAAGAAAATTTAGAATTTCGCGCGCTACCCTGGCGCTACCCCCTTAAGTTATTTTGTTTAAGTTTAAAGCTGACTTTATGATAAAAATACATTATCTACATTTCAAAGTCCAAGATAAATAATTAATTACAATCATCAAGCCATCATTCATTTTTGACTGAACCAAATATTACTTTTGGGGCATTTTTGATAAAAAAAGATATGCATAATATGGTAGGTAGTGTGATATATCATCATCATCATCATTTCAGCCGAAAGACGTCCACTGCTGGACATAGGCCTCCCCCAAGTGTCGCCACATTGACCGGTCCCGTGCGTCTCGCATCCAGCAATATATCATTCAGTCAAAATTGTTTTATCGTCGTATTTTAGTTCAACTCGTTTTTAATTATTAAGATTTAATTTAACACACAAAAACCGGAATATTTTATTACGATACCTGTTACCTTGTAAGGTTTGGGTATTACGAAAAAAATTATTTGCTTTATTAAATTGTTAAATCACACTTTTTTTAAACATTATTAGACACCACGCATAACATAATATCTTGCTTGTAGGCAGAGATGTACATAATACCCACGTTTCGCCAGTTATACAGGGTGTAAACAGACTCTTCACGAAGCCGTCAACCAAGCATTATGAACATCAAAGTAAGTAACTTTACGCAAAAATTATTGCTGGGAAACGACTTTTTTTGGGGTGAAAAATCACGTTTTACGGTAGGACTCAATGTAACGCACTCAAAACGTTGTGCTGATGGATGGATTGGATAGTACGGAGGTCGTGGAGGTGTTTGAAGTAAAAATATTACTTACATTAAAAACATGTATTTAAAAAAAACTTGTGTTAAAGTTGGAACTTTGACCCCCAATATCTCCGTAACTAGAAGGTTCCCAGGTCTAGAACCAAAAAAATATCGCAATGACGGGGAGAACAAGTGCCTTTCGGCTTCGTTAAGGGTCTTCTTACACCCTTTATTTAAGTCCCATGTAATAGGAGCGATCCTATTGCCATCAACTGGGCACAAATCTCGACTTCGTGGGTGCTACTGAGAAATTCCTAATGGTAAAACCTACTAACACTGCCCGACCTAGGAATCGAACCCAAGACGTCATGGTCAGTAAACGCTACTTTCCAACCACTAGAACAGGCAGTCAATAATATTTTTAACCGACTTCCAAAAGGAGGAGGTTACCAATTGTTTTTTTTTTTTTATGTGTTAAATTAAAGCATTGGCACTCACAGAGCCTTCTAACATTCTGATAACTTATCTACCAGTTTTTAATAATTCTAATAAAACGTTTTTTCCCGATTACTTTATATTCTACAGTATAAAAATGCATACATTTATAAATATCAATAATATCTACGTTTATGTAAATCAATTCATACATACATATCTTCATTCCTACATTCCATAGACTTTAGCAGTGCTCTATGATTTGAAACTATCTATGGATTTGCTTGATCAAGTTTTTTTTTTTAATTGTCTGTCAGTTACGTACCGAGACCTCTCCTTGTGTCGGAAAGCACATTAAGCTGTTGGTCACGGCTTTTATTTGTAGATCTTTTAGGCAGTCGCTCCATGTAAAAGACTGGTATTCAGCTGCATCGGTTAGACTGGGAGACGAGCACAACATAGTTGGGGAAAGCAGGCAGGCAGATGATGACCAAATCAAGCAATTCCGTAGTCAGCTCTAGTTTATTTATAAATAAAGTCGAGCTAAAACAATCAAAATTGCGCTATACATCATGTCAAAATAAGTGTCCTATTATTTGATTATTCTGACAACCAGTCTTACCAAGGGGTATCGTTTTACCCAGTACTACTGGGTTGTGGAGGTCAGATAGGCAGTCGCTCCATGTAAAATACTGGTATTCAGCTGCATTCGGTTAGACTGGCGGCCGATTCCAACATAGTTGGGAAAAGGCGGGTGATATTTAATTATTCCCCCTTTTATTTCTTTTTTAGAATTAACTTTATTATCTTCTTCCAAAAGGACAGACAGACAGACACCGGACAGTTACAGTCAGTCTGGTGTCCGGACTAGCGTCCGCATTTTATCCGAGGTCACCGGTTTGATCGAACTTTAAAAAGGCGATCATCAAAGGCGCCCAAAATATTTTCAGTGATAAATAATATGGTAGTTATTTCGACACGATTTTACTTAATTTGGTGTGTGAAGACAATAATAATTATGTATTATTATTTAGAATTAAAATTACTATTACTGTAATATTCTATATCTCCGGTCAAAGGAGGCACAGTTATTTGGCGAGTGATTGAATTAATCAGTTAGCTTAAAAATAATATCACGCCTGCTATCCGTGAAGGGAAAGGCAATAGTGTAATAATAGTACACCCACGTTTCGCCAGTTATGTTTAAGTCCCATGTAATAGGGGCGACCCTATCATCATTAACCGCGCACCTATCTAGACATTGGGTTCTCACAGCAGGGACCCTGAGTTACCACAGCTGGGGCAGTGGGTCCTCCCAGTGGGTTCTCACAGTTGGGACACTGGGTTCCTACAGCTGGGTCAGTGGGTTCTCACAGCTGGGACAAGTGAAAAGCCTAGTTACTTGCTAACAGTTTAATTCATTCACTCACATTCATGTTCATGAGACTTCTATATTACAATGCTATTTTGTGATGGTTTACCACTATTTAAATAATCGACGGTGAAAATAAATATGAAATGTCCTTAAGTGACATTGAGTGTGCTGCTTGATTTTCGCCTTTCAGCAGTGAACTGAAACGTTGGAAATCGTACAGCGCTTTCAATCCCTTACAGCATTACACACCTATGATATAAGGCTCCAACGATCAATCAATCCGAGTGCAAATAACTCGCCTGTAATCCCCAATGGGTTTTCATTTCGTCAGTTACGTTTACGTCATATGTAAAAGGGGGTGAGCCTATTGCAAATATCGATTGATTGAATTGGCACTACTATACACATATTCATTGAATCAATCAATGTTCAGAAACATGGTTGATTCAATAAATTACCCTTATTTAAAGACACACATACAACGCTGGGGATGCTCTGCTTGTTGGAAACTATGTTGAGCAACAGGTGTTACTGGAAACATTTGTTTTTTTTTTGTGCATAACTAACATTTTATTTTGTAACATTCCATGTTTCTGGCAAAATGTTACCCGTAACACATAAACATGTTGTCGAAACAATATTACGCAAAAAATTTAGCGCCATTGTCTCTAAAAATGATTGATTTCTCGTCACCAAAAGTTTGCGCAATACAGCATCATTTTATGTTATATTAGAGCAATTTTACAAAATCCTTTATAGCTAGCAACACTGACACATTTTATCATTATACCTGGCCAGTAACATGTATGTACAACACAAACAAATGTTCCCAGAACATGTTGTCCAACAAGAAGTCGGTGTGAGCTACATGAGGCAGCACTGCGCGGCGTCAGCGCTGGGCGGCGGCAGGGCGAACCCGGCGGGCGCCGCGCCCATGTCGCCCACCAGCTCCGTGGGCGGCTGGCCCAGGTCCTGCATCTGTGCCCGACAGAGGAGGCATTGCTTTATTTTGGAAATTAAATACCTACTCTTTGTTGCAAAAAAAAACTACAATCCACTACCTACTTAGATAACAATACAGGGTGTAAACTAAGCAGTGGCGGGGCAAGACCACAATTTTATGTGGGCGAAGTACATTTAGCGAGGCCCGGAATCGGCATCGACTCGGAATTCACATGTATCATTCGAAAGGCCATAATTTCAGGAACAAAATGGTACATAACGTACGAAACAAAACTCCAACAGCTTTCACTTCAACCACATAAAAAATAAACTGCAAATAATTCACTTGAAATCCCATCGCAGAAAACATTTTTAGTAATCCTATACGAAACAACGCCATCTAGCTTAAAATATCTGAAACTACAATGGCTTTCTGTCAGTACAAGAACGAAGGATGTCGCTGTGTTAGAAAAATAAAAAAAATAAAACAGAGTGCGCGTCAACAAAAAATATGTATTGGCCAAAATTGGCCATGTACAGTTTGGAGATTTCGTTCCGGTCCCAATTTTGTCATTGGGTTTTTGAGGTGCGAGGCCCTCGTACCGCGAGGCCGTAGGCGGTGGCCCACGTCGCCTACGCCTTGCGCCGCCTCTGAAACTAAGTAACTCTATGCAACAAGTATTGTTGGGAAACGACTTTTTTTGGGGGTGAAAAGTCATGGTTTACGTTAGGAATCAATGTGACGCACTCAAAACTTTGTACTGATGGATGCTTTAAAAGTATGGGGCTGTGAAGGTATTTAAAGTAAAGTTCTAAAATTAAAAATATGTATTTAAAAAAAAAAACTTGTAAAAAGGTTGGAACTTTGACCCCCAATGTCTCCGAAACTAGAAGGTTCCCAGGTATGGTATGAACTATTGGCATAGATCTAGACTCCGTGGCTGCTACAGAAAAAATCTTAATGGAAAAACCCAATGACACTTCGCCCGACCCAGGAATCGAACCCAGGACCTCATGGTCAGCAGTCAAGCTTGCAACCACTAGACTAATTACAAACAAATATGTATCTCGAAATGCAAGACCATCTCATGTCAAATCTAGTATTAATAACCTGCACGTACAGAAAATCTCACAAGTTAAGTTTTTCGTACTGATAAAATAATTTCGATTACCTTCTGCATAAGATCCAGCACGACTTCGAACCTCTTCCTCTTGACGTCATCAGGGTCTGACTCCTGTTCGGGCTCCAGCTCCGCGCAGACCTGTTCCATCAACTTCTGCTGTTTTAAGAACCTGGAGTGACAAATAAATGAGTGTAAGTCACGGATAGCGATAAAAAGCGCGGTTCAAAATTTTGATGTTAGTTCTACATTTGTGTCATAGATGGCGCTGTAGTACTTTTTGCAGTACCGCTACAGTATGTATTTCTTTCATGCAGTAATAGAGCAACGGATTGACATGATTTTTAGTTTTTATTTTTTTTAGTTTTTTTTTGAGTTTATGGAAATTAATTTCATTTTGAATAGAATTTTATGCCTTATATTAAACTTTAGTAAAAACGATTAAAAAGCAGATTTTCGATCACGAGAAGTCTGACTTGGCTTTACGTGCCGTCGAGAAATATCTTTCAGCCATACTGGTTTGGTGTCCTCACGATGTTTTCCTTCACCGAAGCAAGTGATAATGCCAAATTACCTATCATACTCGATCTCCTCAATCTTGCCCTTGTTCTCTTCTAACCAAGAGGGGTATTTCTCCACCAACTCCTTGAGGGACGGGTACAGGACCTCCTTGGAGAGCAGGGACTGCATCATACCCTGCATGAAGGGTACGAACATGTTTGTCTCTTGCTGTAAGGGGAAAAAAAAAACAATTAATCATCTGTTTGGAGCATGAAGGATGATATGGCAAGAAACGAGGTGAGTGTTGAGATGACGAGTAATAGAGAAGTGTGGAAGAAGACATGCTGCGCGGATCATTAGTAAATTAAGATGAGGGCCGGTGAATGTTGATGAATCATCTATTCATTTATACAAATAAATAAAGTTAAAGTTTCTGGCATTATGAAAGTATACAGGGTGTAAGGGACAGCCCTCCACAAACTGATGGGGTGAATTCAGTATATCATACTAAGATGACCGGTACAAGAAATTATTTCAGGAATGTTATGGGAATCCAATAAATTTGGTTAGTTTTGTTTCCTCGTACGCAATGTATCGTTACCGTGGCAAAACGCACGTAGCGAACGGCAAGCGCGACGACGAGTTTGATGAACTCTGTAGCTAGGCAGGAAGTGAACAGCTGATTTTACGCGTCGGTCGTTACGATTATTTCAACATTCATTGTTGGATTTTTGATTTTAGCCGTATTATTAACATAAATGGAGTGCTGCGTACAGGGAATGTAATTTTACATTGAAATAAAGGAAAAGTAACAGATTTTTTTTATGTTTTATTAAAAATTCCGGAGAAAATTTCCGGTGGAATATGATTCAAAATGAGGAGCTGAGTGCACCCTGTCAGTTTGTGGAGGGCTGTCCCTTACACCCTGTATACGGTACTTATAACAAAAAAAAAATATTTTTCATTTGTTTGTCTGTCTGTGTGCTTTAGCAAATATCCGAAACGGCTGGACCGATTTGACGGGAATTTTACTGCCAGATCGCTGATCTTCGGGTTCCGTGCAAAATAAATAAAACCCTTTTTTTTAACGTGGTAAAATCATCAAATGAGTCCTCCCACCCAGGGCAGAGCGGGAGGGACTGTCAGACTTGTACTGACTAAAATCCACGGTGTCCTTCAGTAGCCCTTTATGTTCCAGGGTCACGGTAATTCTATGAGTCCCGCGACCAATAAATAAAACCCTTGAAATTGTTAACAAAATCCGATTCAAATAGGGAAGTAATATTTTTATAACAATTTCACGCGGACGAAGGTCGCGGACGGTGGTCGCGGGCTACAGCTAGTATAGAAGTATGATCCGCGTTATGTTTTTTCGACACCGTCACAATTTGGGAAAGGGGGATCCGTTCCCTTCTCCAAAGCACCGAAGAAATATAAGGCAGTGACCCATTGTCTTTTTGATATGGATGGCACTGTCATAGGTAAGCTTTTGTCACACATAAAAAGGGTGTAAATAGACCCTTTAACGAAGCCGAAAGGCACTTGTTCTCTCCATCTTTGCGATCATTTTTTTTGTTTAGACCATACCTAGGAACCTTCTAGTTACTGAGATATTGGGAGTCAAAGTTCCAACTTTTTCACAATTTTTTTTTTAAATACATTTTTTAATGTGAGATTTTTACTTTACACATCTCCACGACCCCCGTACTATTCAATCCATTCATCAGCCCAATGCTTTGAGTGCTTTCCATCGAGTCCTACCGTAAAACGTGATTTTTCACCCCAAAAAAAAAAAGTCGACTCCCAGCAATAATTTTTGCGTCAAGTTACTTAGTTTGATGTACAGAATGCTCGTTTGACGGATATGTGAAGGGTCTGTTTACACGCTGTATAAAGATAATCTCAATAATAACTCGTTACTAGGATTTATTTTAGAGATTCCACTTCAATGTAACTTATTTTCAACTACTACTACTAACGGGTTTTGCGGAAGAACCGACAAAATGACAGATTTCTTTTGTCGACCTGTCATTTTGTCGATTCTTCCTTCGACAAAACCCGTTTCAACGGTGGTCATGCTACGCGTGCTGGTCTTAGTCAGCCTGAACTCCGACTGCAGAGTTGGGAAACGGCTCGACAGATGATGATACCGATGATTACCTGTCCCTCAGCTCCAAGGTTGATGTTGGTGAACATGCTGGCCAGATCCTGGTCGGAGAAGGGGTTCTGGAGTGTCTCTGTGTTTGTGTTCAGGTTCTTGAGGGTCTGGGAGATGGCTGCAGATACCTGTGGAGAAGATGATGACTTACTGTGATTTATTTATTTAAGAAAACATGTACAATATAACAGATAAATCCTAGCTATTGCACGGAAAAGACGCAGATTAAAAGAAATATATTTACAATAAGGAATGAAGTTTTTTGAAGTTGGTTTTATTTGTATTTTTGAATACTCAATACTCAATTCTTTGTTCCATTTTTAGTTGTAATATCCTATAAAAAACAGAACGGCTAGTCACAGAAACTAGCTATAGACCGACCGCATTAATGAGTCGTCGGTCTTGCCTCATCAAAGGCACATTAAGCGTCCACAAAGTCCTAACAATGTTCCACAAGTTATTTGCTTTAAAATAACCATAATCCATCTAGGTATTACGATACTAATTGAACAAATACATGATCAATCTTCAGAATATTCCATTTAAATTGATACCTTCGCGAGGTCTCATTAAAGCGGTCGGTTTATAGCTAGGTGGCTAGTTACAGAATTATACATCATTAAAATCATCAATAAACCCACTAAGTTCACTTAACCCCATTGAATTTAATTGAATTTGTTATTTGATTGTAACTTACATATATGTTACGGACGCGAATCATATTTTCATCAACATACAACCTGTCACTGTCCAGTAAATTGCAAAAAACCGAAAATTGGGAACCCTGTCGCTTCCACCATAACTCATGATGAAATGGGTCACTGTGTGAACTGTATAGTTACCTCATCAACATTGTCCAGTACGACCTCGGGGTCTCCGTCTGCGCCGGTGAGCGCGGCCGGCGCTTCCTCTGCTGCGCCTTCCGGCTTTAGTACGTGGGCCGCCGCTTCTGAGGGAAGCAGAGGGATCATGACTAACTTTGACGTGCGGAATTTGGCGGATTAGAAAAAAAAAATTAAATACACTTTCTCGAAAACTGGTTCTATTACACTACGATTAAGTACAACTTGCAATGTATTTCACACGCGTGGATTTTCAATATTTTTCCGCACACGTGCGGAAATAAAAATTTCCAAAGATAACTTAACTATACTTATACTAAGTCCAAATAGGTTCAGTGACTATGAACCCATTGAAGAGGTGCATGGGTCGATATGCCATTTCCTATGGCGAGGCGAAAAACCATATATATTATTTTAATTAATGCTAAAAGTAGCGTAAGCCCTTTAGAACTTGTTGTTCCCAAAGTGACAAACTACTTTGGTAAGCGCACTAGAAAATATGTAGTACCGACATTAGTGAATGAGCCAACCAACTTAAAAAGGTTCTTTAAAAACACTATCTCTCATTGTGTCCATAGCTAATTTTGCATGTAATCTGTAAATTCACTTCCTTTTTTTAATACTTTATTTTAGTTATTCTATAAAAAATCGAAATTTGTTTTAATTTATATTGTGAAACGAGAACAACTGCCGACAAACTGTCTTGCAGTTTGGCAGACTTTTTATATGTTACTGTATTACAGATTTTGAATAAATAAATAAAAAATAAAAAAACTTTACATACCTGCCATTTTTGAGAATGTCTGTGCTATCTGTTCCTGTGTTATCTGGTCCTCTGAAAACAACACAATCATTTTATTAAATTACAATTATTATGAATCATTTTCATTTAATTTGCAATGATTATTGGTACATATTGGTCTGAAAGCCAGTTTAGGTTCCATAATACATCTAGTCAGATATAAAGGGTGTAAATAGACCGTTAACATAAACGAAAGGCACTTGTTCTCCCCGTCTTTGCAATCATTTTTTGTTCTAGACCTGGGAACCCTCTAGTTACGGAGATATTCGGGGGTCAAAGTTCCAACTTTTTCACTTGATTTTTTTTTTAATGCATGGTTTTAATGGAAGATTTTTACTTTACACACCTCCACGACCCCCGTACTATTCAATCCATCCATCGGCACAGTGCTTTGAGTGCTTTCCATCGAGTCCTACCGTAAAACGTGATTTATCACCTCAAAAAAGAAAGTCGATTCCCAGCAATAATTTTTGCGTAAAGTTACTTCGTTTGATGTACAGAATGCTTGGTTGACGGCTATGTGAAGGGTCTGTTTACACCCTGTAGATGACCTGCATAACTTTACAAAACACTGGTAATACTAGTTCATAGGAATATTTTTAAACTATGAAATAAATCCTAAAATAAACTAAATAGCAGAATACTTAAACTGTTAACAAAATAACATTAAACATCTGCTTGCCTTTTCCAGACCATGTTGGGGGTAGGCTTCCAGTCTAACCGGATGCAGCTGAATACCAGTATTTTACATGAAGCGGCAGCCTATCGAACCTCTACAATACAACCCAGTTAATACAATACCACTTGGTAAGACTCTTCATCAGAATTTCGGGTCTCTGACTACCTGTAACGACTGTCAAAGATCTACAAATGTTACCGGGACCAACGGCTTAACTTGCTGTCCGAAGCACGGAGGAAACTCGGCACCCATCAACGGACTGACCTTGGCAAGTGCCTTACGGGAGATTGTTTTTTCTTTTTAGACTTTGCCCCACACTAGGAATTTCTCCTGTATCGTGGGTGCCTTTACAAACATTAAACCTCACAAACAGCCAGACCCGTAACAACTACCTGTAGATCATACAAATATTTGTTCCGTGCGGGGATCGAACCCACGACACGCAGCGCAGCAGTCAATCGCTCAGCCACTGCGCCAACCGTGCCGTCGAATATTAAAATGATAAATCATGTTACTCTCACCAGGGACTCCACTGAAACTGCTCAGAATAGCAGACATATTGCTCTCGAACTGTGCGGCAGCCTCCTTAATGAACTCCTCGCTCCACATGTTGGACGGCACGTCGCTGGTACCTTCAGCTGTGGAGCCCGCTGACTGCTGCTTCTTTGTCATGTCTTGGAGAGCGCCTGGAAGGTACGAAGAATAAATGTTTTTATTCTGGAGTAAGACTGGTTGACAGAGGAGAATGGACGAAAAAAAATATGTTGCGCTGACCCCAAGTAACATGGGACAAGGACAGGAAGATGATTGATTCTGGGGTAAAAAAACTTTTTCAATACACTTCCTCGACAACTAGCTCTTATCGCACTACGATTAGGTTCAACATGCAATGTATTTCACACGTGTGGATCTTTTTCATTTATTACAACGTGTGCGGAAATAAAAATTTGCACAGATTATTCCTTTAATCGGCTATAATTGTTTTTTTTTAATCTCGGCGAAGTAACATGGGTCTTTACGGCGTAAATATTTTTTTGAATATTTTAATTGTGTTTAAAAATAGAAAATCATAAATAAACATAATTATTTAAAAAAATATTTACATGAACAAATTTACATTTATTTGTGTTCTAATTTTGCCACCAACTTCTGAAGACCAAGTTACTTTTCACTTTTTGGAATTCGGTTCTTTTTATACAAAAAGTTTTCTTTCATTTCTTTAGTTTGCAGTTTGTAGTTACTTCCCAGAATTTGATCCCTATTAGCGACAGTATCGAATGGTGTAAATAATACAGCGTTTTTTTTTTTTTTCAAAATCAACGGGTTCAATTCCTGGCTAGGAATATTGATTTTCCAAAAATCCAATGATGCAGGGGCTCGAGACTCCTTTGGGAATTCTTGGCTATTCCTCATAGCTTCGGATTTGGCCATCCACAACCACTTGAAAAATTCACCCTGTGTACTTCCTCTATTCATACAGTAAAAAGCAGTTATTTTGAAATAACAAACAGACATTTTAACTTTATATATTTGCATAGATTATGCATATTAATGCCTGCATACTTGGCTATAACACTGAAGGCATTATGAATATTAATTTGATTGTTCAAAATTTTAATACATTATAATAATTCAATATACAGACTATGACTAGGTTTATTTTGATATGAATCAAGTAATTTCATTATATCCATCAATTATTGCCTTACTAATATTTTGAATTCGAAAGTTTGTGAAGATGGACAGATGGATGTTTGTTACTCAAACTCAAAGCATTTATTTCAATTATACCATTACAGGCACTTTTGAATGTCAAAAAGATACAAAAAAGAAGCAAAGCTACAGTCACAGTCACAAGGCATAATAACTTGAGAAAGTACTGTAGTTGCACATTCCAAAGCGTAGACCTCTATGGAGAAGAATGGGCAAGAAACTCCATGGACACTCTCTTACTCTTTCAAACAAAAACTATGGAATAGATTTGGATATGCCCAACCTCCTTTCTTGCCCATCCTGCACAACCACCTGCCCTTTAAGGATTTAAACGAAGTCAACGACAGAGCTGTGCAGGTGGCAATATACTGGTCGGGTATTATTTGAGTCTATCGACATGCAAAGAAGGAGAAGCATGAAATTTCGCACACATAGTTTGATTTGGATTAACACATAGGATACTTTTTATCCCCAGAGACAGTGGGTCATACTATCTTCCAAGCTGATGTCACATGTCTTTGAATTTATCATTCTAGGTCATCCTGCTTTCCTCTCAATTTTTCTTTCAAAATATTTTCATACAAAAATGAGCCTGAACATTTCTGATTATGATATACATCATCATCATCATCACATCAGCCCGGAATCATCCACTGCTGGGTATAGGCCTCCCCTTTCATCTGCCACACTTACCGGTTCTGTGCATCCCTTATCCAGGTGTTTCCTGCGATTTTGTCAATATTGTTGACACAACAAGCTTTAGGACGGCCCTGGTTTCTTTGGCCTGACCTTGGCCACTAGAGAAACATGCTACCTGACAAGTGGGCGTATGACACTAGACAGACCAATTTATTACTAAGTAGTAACAAGTATTGGATAATGTTTTTTTTTGTCTTCCTGTCTTTCGCTCGTAAATATTTGAATGTCTTTGTTTTGAGCTCAGTGGTGTTGCAATATATTACAAAAAGTTAATTGCCTGTCGTCAGACGAAAGACTTCGATGTTGGGGACAGGGTGATATGCCTAAAGTGGAGTTGGGCAGGACATCTGGCTGAACGCGGAGAGGGCTAGTGGAGTAAGGTTTCCAGTCCTTTTTCTTTCATATCATTCCTCACACAATGCATCCATCGTTTCCTTGGTGTTCCTCTCTCTCTCCATCCATCAACATTTATATTTATGACTCTTTTAATCACATGATACAAAATAAACTGGTTGAATTGATTCAATTCAACCAGTTTATTTTACATTGGACTTCAATGGATGGCCCATTATGGCATGGATATTAGATTAATCATTCTTTTTAATAAATAATCAGGTCACCATCACCGACTATTCAAGTTCATTAAAGCTTTATAAAGAGCAAAGCAAATTACAGAAGCAAAACACGATATTTATTAGGAGATAAAATGAGTTTTATTGTTAGAAAGAAAATAGAGAGAAGAATCTTGATAAAAACGACGATAAAACAGTACACGGCATTACAGTGTTATCGCCTAAGTAATTTTTCTTCAACCTCCCATGTAAAATTTACGTCTCAAAGTCCTTCGAAATAATTATTCAATTAAATATTTACAATTTAAATCGTTCTTAGGTTATGTGAGTTGGTTGTGTAATCTGACCATGGCTAAATTTGACAAATTTAAAGCAACTTACTTTCAAGCAAATCGTCCAATTCTGGGTCCAGGTTGGCATTGTCCACTTTCTTGTTTTCTGCCATGTTTAATTAGTTAAAATATATTAAAAACAGAAAATATTTCGTATAAAATCACGAATTCAAGACTAATTTTTATGACAGATAGTCTTGACAGGTGTCAGTTTTCAGTTTTTCCGAATGAGTGAACAGACAGGTGTATTGCAGTGTTGCCGTTTTAGAAATAGTTTACCCGATTAAATGTAGAAGTCAATAAACGGAAATACTGCAACATGCACACGTACAAACATGCTACCCACCCGGCGACATTCAGCAGATGGTGATGAAAAAAGTTGCACAGCATAACGCCGACTTGGTCACTGACAAAATTTTCGACTGGAAAAAATTTGAAACCACTAACTAGCCTACCAGCAACAAAGTCACTGACACCAAATTATATGTTGATAAATCGGTTGGTGGCTTTGGGTGGCCTGTTACCTGAATATTTATATAGCTTACTAGTGGTGTCTAAAACTCTAAAATGAACGTAGACCTCTAGACATTTGATTTGATTTGAAAGATAGCATCGGCCTTGGAAATGCTTTCCACTAAGTTTTAATTATAATGCTAGTTCTCCGTCATGTTACATGGATTGGGTCTATGGCCTGTAGAGTATAATATTTTAGAGGAAAAAGATAGGTTTCATCGTTTCTCAAGAATTTTCAAACAATACCTTAACCGAGGGAGAAGTTACTAACCTGGCAATATCGAGCGTATAAATGATTGTGTCAGGTGATTTTGGGTTTCGTTATTAGAAGAATAGAACATCATGTGGTTATAACTAATTTAATGGTGTATAATTGTTATATGTTGGTGTATAAAAAAAAAATTACATTTATCACAAAAATTGTTTTTTTTTTAAATATTAGTCTGTTTTGCGGCTTCATACTTTTGCTTTTTTTCAACCAGCGAAGGCAAAGCGCGGGAAAAGAAGCAAATTTTAACATACAACTCGGTTTGCTTCGATGGCCCGGTTAACAGTTTTGGTTGTACCTACCCAAAAAATCAACTCAGACAGACAGACAGTTCACACCCACAGACAGTGATAGTTCTCTGGCAGACCAGATCAAGGGCCCCTCGACAGAATTTGCTACGGGCCCCGCGCTTGCTTAATCCGGCACTAACAATAATTATAGCGTTTTCGCAAGCGTGGCGTTCTAAGTTCCACCCGTGGCGTGCGCTGGGGCAGGGTGTCTGCCTCCCAGTGGTGTTACTCTAGTTATACATCATCATGTCAGATTAGCCCAGTGGTTAGAGCGTTCGCCTTGAATATAGGTTTTTAAGGGCTTAAACTGGGCTGTTTGGCTGTCACTATGTGTGAATTTTTCTATTCATAAGTCCTTATTCATCTTGAATCATGTCATTTTTACCATCTTTTGTACCACCTTTACAGCAAATAAATAATTTTTTGACTTTGACTTTGACTTTGGATATTATCACTGCACATCGATGAAGGAAAACAAAGTGAGGGAACCTAGATTTATAAAATCCCTCCAGTGTTATTAAAACTTTGGAGCTCGTGGTTAAATAATAACAGCCGCTCGGATCGTTTTTTAGGTTAAGCCGTGCTTGCCTAGGTTGGTCTGTGGATGGGTGACTACCTACCCATTACATACCGAGTTTCCTCCGTGCCTCGGAAAGCACGCTAAGCCGTTGGTCTCGGCTGTCATTTGTAGATCTTTGACAGTCGTTACAGGTAGTCAGTGGCCCAAAAAGTCCGACAACCAGTCTTACTAAGGGGTATCGTATTACCCAGTACTAACTGGGTTGTGGAGGTCAGATAGGCAGTCGCTCCATGTAAAATACCGGTATTCAGCTGCATCCGGCTAGACTGGGCGCCAACCCCGACATATTTAGGAAAATCCTCGGCAGATGATGTTATTAAAACTTTCCTTCAAACGTTTTTCTCCTTTCAAAATGTAATTGGCACAAAATTTGCAAACAAAAAAATATAACGGTCAAAATACGAAAAAAAATTACGTCAATCCATGAACTCAAAATAGTGAAATGTGGTGAACAAACATGTTGCTATTTTGCTAAAAAAATTATAAAAACTCCATAATATTACAAAAAAAAAACTAAAGGTAAGAATAGAACACACTGATTTCGAACGTATTACACTACATGACCCCCGTGTGCGGTACGCTACGAACTCGTACGTTAGCGAGGCCTCGCTTTGTATAGATTTCCTGCCTGCCAGATTTTCCTGAGAGATCCACATAAACTGGTTTTATTTAGCTATACTTATGATTACCAATCAAAAAAATCATAAGTATTTCTGACTGAAATACTTAAGATTACCAGCAAACTAAGCCGCAGGTACGCACGAATGGCTATATAAAACCAGTTTAAGCCTCGCTGGTCTAGTAGTCGCAAGCTCGACTGCTGAGAATGAGGTCCTGGGTTCGATTCTCTGGTCGGGCAAAGTGTTATTGGGTTTTTACATCAGGAATTTCTCAGTAGCAGCCGCAGAGTCTGGATTTGCGTCCGGTTGATGGCAATAAGCTCGCCCCCTATTACAAGGGACTTAAACATAACTGGCGAAATGTGGGTGTACAGTCTCGAGCACCAATATGTTTACACTTTCCTAGTTTTAAAAAGCAATTTTCGCGAGAAATAACGATTGTAACTTGGAGATAGGATGTTTTTCATAAAATATGAGTTCCAGAATACTATGTTCGTAAGTTAACAACATGAAATTTTAATCAGAACAGTCGGAGAAAAACACCTTTAAAAGTTGTTAAATGTTTACATATTGGTGCTCATGACTGTACTAGTAGGTACACCTCTGTCTAACCCTTTGGGGATGACAGGCGTGATGTTATTTTTGTTATTTGTATTTCTCAATTTATTGATGATCCATGTTGCATTTTCAGAATAACAAAACTAAAAAAAAAATAAAAAAATATTATAAGGATTGTCAATGTCGTTAGAAGGATAAAAAACTTTGAAGCAGATTCGGTCGGGTGATTCAGTCTGCGCCAATCATGCCTAAGGAGGGTAAAAAGTAAGTATTGCCAAGATATCTTCAGGCCTTTTTTTCCCAGATCGCCAGGGGACGGTGAATAATTTGCTAGCTCGCCGTCCGGCCGTCTTATGGACAGAAGACAGGCCGTGTCGATGGCGCGTTCGTGATCCACGCGCGCCTCAAAGAGATGTCAGCACACAGGAAGTGCCGATGCCTGCCGGGACTGCGGGACTGTTCGCCGCGGCCCTGGAACACAAAGGGCTTAGAAGGAACATGGATGGGTTTTAGTCGGTACAAGTCAGCACTCCCTTCCGCTCCGCCCAGAGCGGGAGGGGACATGATTTCCCATCTGGAAAAATGGCCTTTCCCTATTAGGTCGGGGTCAGGTTCCAGTATAATCGTAAGCAGTTTTATTTCGAGCGAATGGCTATCTGATCACAACTCAAGTTGGTGATACGATTGAAGGTGTAGCGACCTCTTGGTCTTCTTCGTCTTCATCTCGATTGTCATGGTGGTCAGAAGATTGGCTAGCAAGACATGCGTTACCGAGTGCCAGCTGTTACCAGGGTACGCCGGGAGTTTTACTATGATCAGGGGGGGTTACTATGACGTTTTAAAGCAGGAGTAATTCCAGTGTGGACAAGAGACGGTGCTAGACGACCTTTATAGCTCTGTCTTTGTCATGGCAGGCCACCTGGACGCCGCTCGGGGAGGCTCTTCTCGTGCATTCCCCTTGGTAAGACTGGTTGTCAGAGTTTCGGGCCCCTGACTACCTGTAACAACTGCGAACTCACAAGTGAACTGTTACTATCATAGTTTCTAGTTTCAAAGTTCCATTTACTAACAAAAAATATATTTTTATCATAATAATATGTATATTGGCCTGTAAGGTATGTAGTTATATGAACCAAAGTTGTAAAATCAATAAATGTTATGTTATACAGGAGTATAAAGGCAGCGGGTGCTGGTGACCATGATGAGGTTAAAACGAAAAATGAAGATAAGGATAAGAAGGAGGAAAAGGATAAAGGAAAGAAGGCCGAAAAGGATACCAATGTGTCAGGTAAACAGCAGATAGGTATAGATGTGTGACCTGCGTGTCATGCGCGTACGCCTCTAAGCTCAGTGCGAATAAACAGCTTGTTACTTCGGTAACCGATAGATTCACGGTTGACCTTGCGTAACAGTGACTATGGCTAGGCAGCGCGGGCTCTCTGCCCTCTATCTCAACAACGGTTGGATGTATGAAAAGTTTTTCAATACAAAATTGGTCGTAAATTTTATGTTCTACAATTTTATAATACACGTTAACATTATTGGAGCTATAGAAACCGAGATAATCGCGAAAAACTGATTTTTGTTACATTTGACCTTGAATAACTTACGACGCAGACACGAGATTTTATGAGACTTTTGAGACAACTTTTAAAACACCAAAATGAAGGTATAGGCGAGTTTACAGCTTATTATCTATCATTCCGAGGTGAATCCCTAATATGACTGGACTACTCATGCTTACGACCACTCGAGCAAAAAGGCAGTCCTTGGTAGGTCTTGCAATCTATACATATAAAATTCAAAGTCCTGACTGACTGACTGACTTATATATCAACGCACAGCCCAAACCAATGGTCCTAGAGACATGAAATTTGGAGGGTGTATTCTTTGTAAAGAGTAGGTATCCACTAAGAAAGGGTTTTTCGAAATTCCACCCCTAAGAGGGTGAAATGGGGTGTTGAATTTTCTATGAAACTTTTTATTCTCCGAGTCGATTGACTTGAAAATGTGTCTACATATACTTCAGTTAAAATGATGTGTGATGATGAATGTGATACGTGTATCACAGTTTTTCCAAAATCATCCCCCAATTTAAAATTCCATGTCCTGAATGGCGACTGATACACCAACGCACAGCCCAAACCGCTGGTCCTAGAGACATGAAATTTGGAGAATGTATTTTTTGTGGAGAGTAAATATCCACTAAGAAAGGGTTTTTTCGAAATTCCACCCCTAAGAGGGTGAAATGGGGTGTTGAATTTTCTATGAAACTTTTTATTCTCTGAGTCAATTGACTTGAAAATGTGTCTACATATACTTCAGTTAAAATGATGAGATACGTGTATCACAGTTTTTCCAAAATCATCCCCCAATTTAAAATTCAATGTCCTGACTGGCTGACTGATACGTCAACGCACAGCCCAAACCACTGGTCCTAGAGACATGAAATTTGGACAGTGTACTCTTTGTGAGGAGTAGGTATCCATTAAGAAAGGGTTTTTTGAAATTCCACCCCTGATAGGGTGAAATGGGGTTTTGAATTTTATGTGAAACTTTTTATTCTCGGAGTCGATTGACTTGAAAATGTGTCTACATATACTTCAGTTAAAATGATGAGACACGTGTATCACAGTTTTTCCAAAATCATCCCCCAATTTAAAATTCCATGTCCTTACTGGCTGACTGAAATACCAACGCACAGCCCAAACCGCGGGTCCCAAAGATATAAAAATTGGAGGGTGTATTCTTTGTGAAGAGTAAGTTTCAGTTTTTCGTAATTCCTAGCCCACTTTTTTTTTTTTTTTTTTTCGTATAGGAATTCATCAAATGACCCCCCCCCCCCACTCTGGGCGGAGCGGAAGGGAGTGCCAGACTTGTACTGACTAAAACCCATCCATGTTCCTTCTTTGCCCTTTGTGTTCCAGGGACACGGTATCTCTTTCGAACAGTCCCGCAGCCCTGGCAGGCATCGGCCCTTGCAGACCCCTACATCGTTGCTGACATCTCTTTGAGGCGCGCGTGGAACACGAACGCGCCGTCGACACGGCCTGTCGTCATAAGACGGCCGGATGGCGAGCTAGCCCATAGCTCGCCGTCCACAGGCCCGCGCCTACGGTGGTCGGGAGCCACCACGTGACCCCCGACGCCCAGGGCGTCTTCCGCGGCGGCTGGGACGTGAGGTTCTTTCCCTCTCACGTCCCGCCACCTCCTTCAATAGCATGACTGCTTTGCAGAAGGAGGTGACGGCTTCCCATTCCCTCTCGCTCCGGACCATGGCTTGAACCAGGGCCGGACGCGAGAGATCGCCTCTACGAGGACACGACGGTGCTCCGCCCAAGCGGGGCAGACCTCCACGGTGTGCTCCACCGTGTCCTCCGGACGATCCTCGCAATGGAAACACCCGGGCGTTTCCTACCGCCCAATTCCTACCCCTTAGAGGGTGAAATGGGGTGTTGAATTTTCTGTGAAACTTTTTACTCTCGGGGTCGATTGACTTGAAAATTTGTGTACCTACATACTCTTCAGATAAAATCCAGTAAATCCGATGTCCAATCTCAAACCAAGGTATCAATATTTCACGTATCTAATTTAATTGATATAACTTTAAACTAATAATTGCAAGTTATAAGCAAGTACATGTAAATCTATGTATGTATTATAGATAGATACATAGATTACTTATTATCCCAGAAGTAAGATCCCGTGGGCAATTCCCTAACAACACGCAGGCGAAGCCGCGGGCATAAGCTAGTAAAATATAATTTACGTAACATTCTCCTTGTTTTAGACAAAAAACAAAAAGACCTCAAGGGTTTTAAAACGACATCTAAGATTTTGAATGAAGGAGAGCAGGAAGGGTCTACCGGAGAGATACCGGAAAAAACAGCTTCCATGATTCTAAAAGAGTAAGATCTTTAACTTTTTGTGCCGTCGACGCAGAACCGACTATTTTCTCCTTCAAGCGTACAAAAGAATATAGGTTTTTCGGGTTCCGGACATCAGAGAACGAACCCTTATAGGTTCACTTTTTTGTCCATCTATCTGTCTGTCTGTCTGCCAAGACCTTTTTCTCATCAATTCATATCAAATACTCGGGTCTACAGTCCCAACAAACTCTCAAGTCAACGCGATCAAAAGATATGACCATGTTGCATATTTTCGCATATTTTGCGATTTCACAAGGGAATCAAAACCTATAGAGTATTTCCCGTTGACCTAGAATCATGAAATTTGACAAGCAGCAATGTCTAACAGCACACATGTATAGGAAAACCATTAATAATGGGTGTAAGATACCCTTAACGAAGCCGAAAGGCACTTGTTCTCCCCATCATTGCGATATTTTTTTATTCTAAACCGTACCTTCTAGTTACGGAGATATTTTCACTAGTTTTTTTTTTAATGACAAGTTTTTAATGTTATAACTTTACTAAAAATTCCTCCACGACCCCTGTACATTACAATGCATACATCAGCACAACCATTTCAGGTACGTTAGAACATTAAACCTTGTGAAATAGTTGGGACTTTGATCTCCAATATCCGTAACTCCGAGGAGAACTGGTACCTTTTGGCTTCGTTAAGGGTCTTGTTACACCCTATAACAGCCACGATGTTAACATAAAATGTTCGTCTCCAGAGAGATGCTTGCACGAGCCTTGGCCAGAAAGATGCGCTTTAAGCGAATATGGCCAGAGATAACTAAAGCCAAATTCCGGACTACGCCGTGGCACCCCCCTCCACCGCCGAAGAGACCCCCACCAGTGGTTAGTAGCATCATCAGCGTATAACGTTCCCACTCCTGGGTCTCAGGCCTCCACTCTGAGAGGGAGTGGGCTGTAACCCACCACGCACGAACACGGCGCGGGTTTCGTTATGGTTAGTCATCAGCTGCGTAGCCTTACTCAACTCTGTTGGGGTCTTGGGGTCGGCTATACATATAATACCAGTATTTTACACGAAGCGACTGCCTATCTGAATTCCACAACCCAGTTAGTACTGGTAAGACTGGTTGTCAGACTTTCGGGCCACTGACTACCGGTAACGACGGTCAAACATGTGCAAATGACGAAATCGACGAAATGTGACACGGAGGAAACTCGGTATGTAATGGGTGGTCACACATTCATGGACCAATGCAGGCAAGCGCGGCTTAACCTGAAGAGCGACCTGAGCGGCGGATGTTATTTAGCCCCGAGCACCTCTTCAACCGGATGCAGCTGATTACCAGTACTTTGTATATAACGACTGTAATATTACCTACATACGGCAATTCATCAACTTATAAATTTCCAGTCTAACATGGTACAGATTTCCCGTTCAATGAGAGATCTGCTTAAACTGGTTTTGTATAGCTTCATGTCGCCATGTGACTCATTATTAAGTCGAAAGATGTCCACCGCTGAAAAAAGGCCTCCTTCAAGCTTGTCAGAATTCCTCCTCGTGTGCTTGATGGCTGCCGGTCCCTCTCGATACGTCTGGAGGGAATAGCAGCTGCTGGGCGGTGCACCCTGGGCGTGGGCAGTATGCTTCCCCGAGGAATGGGAAGAGATTCTTATTCCTCGGGGAATGTTACTGCCCATGGCTAATATTCTGACATGGGAAGGTATTGTAGACCAAGGGGGCGTTGCTCCGCGTGACGCTCTGATAAGCAGAGGGCACAGCAGAGGAGGAAGGGCGGGCTCAGTGTGCACTGACCCTGCCTCCGAGCGGGACGCAGTCATTCACTGTCCCCGTCGATATCGTAATCACACCGTCGAAATGTCGTGGAATACGTCTCGCGGCTTCGATTGGGACCGAGGGTCTCTGCTTAACCGCCCGGACCACGAGGTAGAAAACCTCTATAAAAAGTTACCCCGAATCTCAAGCGGCGGCGCACCGCGAGGAGATATATGGATGACGGGTTCCTATGGAAAATCAGTCACTAGTGTGAACCACTGCCGGGCCTGGCAATGGCTTATCTGGGTACAGGGGGCACTGCCCAGATGGACTTTTTATTTCCCTCATACTCGTGGGAACAGTATGGAAAACACCAAAAAAACCCAAAACACGGCCGAAAACGGCGAAGGAAGGGAGGAGAGGGATGCGGGGTCGGAGTACGGCGCCGCATCCAGCGATATAAGCGCGGGAGACTCGGAGAGCTCCCGGCGCGGGAGGCTCGGGCTACTGCGGGGAACGGGGAGTTCTTAAGCAAGCGGTCCAGGCCGGTGGTCGACCGAGAGTCGTCGTCGGAGGGGGAGCTGGCCTCGGCTCGCAAGATCCCCACCTGATCTGCTTGCTATGCTGGCCCGCTTCTTTGTGCCGGACAACTACTGCAGGGGTAAAAAGCACAGATTGTTCGCTGTGCCTCCGTGTCGCACGTAGCGCGTGCTAAGTCTCCAATTCCTCGAACTCTGGCTGCATTTAATGATCTCTTGGATTCTAATCCAACAAACGATCTGTTTGCGGATGAATGGTCAAAGATTTTATTGGCATGTCAGAAGTACTGTGAGAGGGATTCATGACAGAGTACCTAACTCATTGTCTTTTTTTTTATTTTCTTTTTTATGTTTATCTGTTTTCTGTTTTCCATTTTTGTTTATGTTTAGTAGTTTTTTGTGCTTTAGTTACTGTAATTGGTTTTAAACCGTTGTAATAAAATAAAATAAATAAATAAATCACAACGACCGTACCTCTTCCTGAGCCTCTAGCATTCAGTGTATTATCGCTGCTTTCAATGGGTCATCGATCCGAGATTGCGAGACCCACCCTGTTACATGGCCGATATTGGGTCACCTCTCCAGAGCTTTCCAGCACCACCAGCTCTCTTTTGAGCGTAACCAAACTGAAGATGGCCAAGCTTTGCATCAAAATACATTTTCACCTCAGAACATTCATATCCAATATATTTTCTTCAATAGACTTCCTTGCCAACAGGTGATCGATCGGCCAGACCTGGTGACTCGTCACTGGACGCCCCCTTACCTGCGTCGTCGCAGGGCGCGGCCCCGCCTGGCGCGCATACTGCTGGAGGAGATGACTCACCCAACGCCGCAAGAGTTCTCCAAGTTGAGGAAGGTGAATTTCGAGTTTTGTAAGATTTTTACTCGACTGTGACAAAACCGAAAGAAAGGGTTAGGATTTTAGCGGTCTATGATATGGTTGTAACATTTTATATTCCACTGTAGCGCTTAAGCTACTGAGTCGATTTACTCGTAGTTGGGTTTTACTGGAAATGTATCGCAACAGTTGCGCAGCTTTAGTCATAACTACAATTTGACAAGATTAGATTTGTTTACAATGAACACCTCGTCAATTGTAAAACATTTGCATTTTTTTTTTAAGGTTTGCAATTATATTTATATTTGCAATTATACAACCTTGCACAAATGCTTTCAAATGTATAAAATTAATTATTTATGTTATAATGTATTTTTTTTGCGTTTTTTAGGAAGTTTATTTCTTAGGTAATCGTGAAACAATATCAATTAGTTTATTTATTTGAGAAAATGTATGTAATTTTTTATCTGTATCATCCTAAATCGTCTTTGCACACGACATGGAGGTGACTTTTTCGTCTTTTTTTTAATGAGGATTTGCAATATACAACGTGTAACATAATAAACGCAAGACCTCTCGTGTGGTGTCTCAGACCATGAAACTGAACAACTTTTGTTCTATGACTTTTGGAGATTCATAACTTTTTTTTTAGTTTTACCATACATGTGGATCAGCTGATTGCGTCCGTTCTTATAGAAAGTATTTTTTTTTTGCGAATTTCAAGAACTCGTAGAACAAAAGATGTTTAGTTTCATGGTGCGAGCGACCACACGGGAGGTCTTGCGTTTATTACGTTACACCTTGTATATGTATAAGGTCTAACTTTTCATACACGAAATATTTTAAGGGTAACTTCTATAAGTAGTAAAAAGGCCATAGCAACGAAAAAACACGACATTATAATAATTCTAAATTTTCTTGCGACATTTTGCATAAAACCTTTACCCTATTCTATGAATGAGACGCGCCCCGCACAGGCGCCGCGGCGACGACGGGCGAAGCGCGGCGTCTTGCGTTTATTCTATACTCGGCAGCGCGCGTGTTAGGTTGTGTTCGCACGTCATGACACCTTGTGACCGCGCAAGAATGGTAGTCATTTCGCGTCCTGACGGTTAGCGCACTCCAACTCCACAGTAGTCTGTGTGAGTCTGGACGCAAACACCTGCCCTGACCTGCTATTACGTGGGGCGTAACAATACCTCTAGTGAAATGTAGCGGTCGTTCGGAAATACACCTCTGCCTATCTCTTTGGTTAATGCAGGCGTGATAATGCTAAAAATAGACGAACGTATGAACGTAGGCAGACTTCAAAACTCGATCTAGTCGTATTTTAATAGATTATCGCTTACAAAATAATAAATGTGAATTTAAATAACAATAGGTACCATCTGAACATAAGAAGATTTACGTTAAATAAATTCCCTGCGTAAAACTTTATGAAAAGGAACCTAGGTGCGATCAAAACAAATCATAATGTATATTTATGTATGTAATATTTTTTTTGGATGGATGGATGTTTGTTACACAATTACGTAAGAACGGCCGAACGGATCTGGATGAAACTTGGCACAGAGATAGATTATATTCTGGTATAGCACTCACACTCACACACATTCATGGTATTTATTATACCAGAAGTAAGATCCCGTGGGCAATACCCGAACTCCACGCGGGCGAAGCCGCGGGCATAAGCTAGTTAATTCAATATTGCGTTTTTTAACACCAATGCATATTTTATTTTTGCTGAAATGAGAACGGTCCATTAACACCCTTTATAGTAGTCTTAGAAGAAAGGACATTGGGCAAAATAGTATGGGCTGTGGTACCTATACCCACCGACAGTTTGCAAATACACACCACTTATTTGTGTATTTAAAGAAACCTTTATAACTTCATAATAAAGTTAATATGTATAACGTCACGTCTGGAATGCCCGAAGGTTAGGCATATGTACATTAATTCGAAAAGTAAACCCAAATCTCTTTGATCGTAGATCTGGCACAACTTCAACACCGTGGACAGGAATAAGATGATGCTACAAGGAAGCGTCGGGTGCAATTCCAAGAAATACTCGGCCACGCACTGCGGTTAGTACAAACTATGTAACATCACGCGTGTGCTGCCCACGCAGGCAGGCAGAGGATACACTACACTCTTATTTCGCCAGGTAAGTTTCAAAAAACCTGGAATCCGATGTCCGTAAATGTGCCCAGTTGCCACGCTGGATGGCAATGCTAATTCTTTGACCAAAAAAAGGGCCAGGTCTCGGTCATGCGAAGTGTCAACTAGTTTTCGACAAAATTTCCTTAAAAAGGAGACACGCACTTGGGTCCCATGACCCGAGCGTTTCGACCACAAACGGCTCAAAACTGTAACTACCAATTAGGTTACAGTATTTACGCCGTTTGAGGCTCCCAGCAACCGCAGCAGCAGCGCTAGCACAGCCCACCATGCTTGCATGATGCTCGAGGTGTTCGACAGCTTCACCGCAGTAATATCGATGTGGAGCAACACAAGGTGTGCCTAAGCGAAGGCTTGTAGCGATCCGAAATGAAACATCATCTATCATGGTGCCAATGGTTGATGACGGGAGTGCCTGAACCCATAAATAAGCGGCCAGCAAACGGGCACGCTCCGCAGTAAATTAGTTGACGTATTTAACAGAGTATTCCGCGTAATACTGCATGTCCCAGCGTCTCTGGGAGGACAGGTTGTCGGGAAAATCCGTATTTGGGACAAGCGATTTTACAAGCATATAACGCATCGGTTCGAAAACGGTACCTCAAAATCACTCAGTGAGGAAGATAAAATGTTCCTGGTCTGGCCGGTAAAAATTTGCGGAATAGGTTTTTACAAACACTTTTATACGCCATACACGTGTAGACAGCATGTATCAGACAGGTGTGGTCTCATAGACCTTGGTAAGGATGTGATATAGACCACCAAACTGAACAACTTGCTCCATCATGGGACCAACATCGTATTCGCGAATAAATGTTTTGGCGTTTCAAAAATCACTCCATACCTTCCCGACACAAACGTATGGGACAGGTGATATTCCTCTTCCTTATTTATATATGGCCTATAAAGGCCACACCTTTCTGCAACATAATGCTCATTCTAATCTCGCGAAAAACTCTTAAATCAGTGTTAGTTTTAGTTTTTTTTTGACGAAATCGTCAGGATGGTGCGTAGTTCCTACGTAAACGGCCTCTTCACGAAACCGTCAACCAAGTATTCAATTACATCAAGTTTTGTACGCAAAAAATATTGTTGGGAAACTATTTTTTTTTTGGGTAAAAATTCGCGTTGTATGGTATGACTCAATGCAACGCACTCAAAACGAAAAGAAAAAATATACAACATTAAAAACTTGTTTAATAAAAAGTTAGAACTTTGACCCCCAGTGCCTCCGTAACTAGAAAGAAGGTTCCCAGGTGCCTAGAACAAAAAATGGTCGCAATGACGGGGAGAACAAGCGCCTTTCAGCTTCGTTAAGGTACTTTTTCACCCATTATATTCGTTCTTCATATCTCACTAGGTACCCAAACCGGCTGCATAGCCGTGGCATGCCGCGCTCTTCTCGATGAAAAGTCACCTCAGGAGTTCGTCAAGAGAGATGTGGACGAGATTATTGAAACTGGTGATAATTATTACAAGCGGTGCATGGTCGCCTTGAAGTGCTATAAAGGTAAGGTTCTGTAATTCTAGCTTTCAAACAGATGGTCACCCATTGTTCAATCTCATGTGTAGCGTATCTTTGAAGATCGACCCGGGCGTGTACTTAAATTAGGCTGAGTATCAGCACTTTTTGACCGTCAATACTTAAGACAGTCTATTCCATAGCAAATCTAGGCCAGAGCTTTAGCAGACAAGTACAAAACACAAAAATTTCATAGTATTTATCACTTGCCGCTTGGAGCGATGGTGCCCTGGTGGTTACCTGTCCTGATATATAGATCTGTGGGCCATGGATTCGAATCCAGACAAGCGAATTCCCTTCCCTTTTTCTACTTATCAATATCCAGTGCCGTTATTTATTATTTATTTATTTAAACTTCATGTACAAGAGTGGTACATAGGCGGCCTTACGTGCCTGGCGGTTATTCGCCAATCCTTGTGAAAAGAATCAAGTTCGTCCCGCCATCTCCTTCTGGGCCTTCCGCGTTGCCATTTGCTGCTGTTTGGGACCCATTGTGTGGTTACTTTAGCCCATAGTTCCTCCGGCATGCCACATATGTGGCCAGCCCAGACGAATTACTTTGTGTAGTTTATTTCATCGCCACTACTCTCAAACCAGTAAATAAAAACATCGTGAGGAAACTGGTCTGTCCTGGAACTAACAAAATCGAAGACATGTGACATATACCGACCCGCACTGGGCCTACGTGGTAGATTACAGCCCACTCGCTCTCATAGAGAGGAGGCCTGTGTGCTAGCAGTGGGAGCATTAAGGATGATCAAGATCATGCATGCATACTATGCATAGGTATCTTCTTTTCTAACCCCTTATTCCCTGCAGGCAAACCGGCCCTCCAACTCCATCAACTCCTGCCCTCATTCTTCTACCACGACACGAAATACACAGTCAAGTTACTGCAAACTGATGAGGTTCTACTAGCGAAGCCCCCGGACAATGTCAAGGATTCAGACCTAATGATGTAAGTGTTCTTCTTGGTGGAAACCTGTGGGACTGCTGGCATGCCTCGCGTCATCATTTTTATTTTGGGACAAGCCCGCCACACTATTCCCAAACCACTGCAACTCCTGTGAGCCAGCAAAAAGGAGAGGAGACATGCAAAATTTTGACAACTTACAGAAGAGACGAGACGCGATGTGAAATTCAATCAATGTGATTGGTCGATCCCCGCACGTCTCCTCTGCGCTCAGCTCGGATCCGCTTCGGTGGGGCCACAAAATCCGATTCAAATAGGGAAGTAATATTTCTATAATCATTTCAAGCGGACGAAGGTCGCGAGCTACAGCTAGTGCTAAATCCCAACTATCTTAATTCTATCCTAACTAATATTATAAATGCGAATGTAAGTTTGTTTGTTACCTTTTCACGCCTAAACCACTGAACCGATCATCCTGAAATTTTTCAAATACGTTATCAGGTGTACAGAAACGGACATAGGGCACTTTTCATCCCGAAAAAAAGTGCTGCTCCCGAGGAAAACAATAATAACGCTTAACCTCCCATCTTGGCAGGGTCGCCATGCAAGGTGGTCGTTACGGAGTTGAGACAAACACAAGTATTTAGGATGAATCCTCGTGTAGTACTATAATAATGGTTCATACGATATAAGGAGTACATATGAAGACATTCGCAGATACATACTACATAAAGGGTGTAAATAGACCCTTAACATAGCTGAAAGGCACTTGTTCTCCCCGTCTTTGAGATCATTTTTTCTTCAAGACCATACCCTGGGATCCTTCTAGTTACGGAGATATTGGGGGTCAAAGTTTCAACATTTTTACAAGGTTTTTTTAAATACATGTTTTTAATGTAAGATTTTTACTTTACACACCTCCACGACCCCCATACTATTCAATCCATCCATCAGCACAATGCTATGAGTGCTTTCCATCGAGTCCTACCTTAAAACGTGATTTATAACCCCAAAAAAAAAAGTCGATTCCCAGCAATAATTTTTGCGTAAAGTTACTTAGTGTGATGACTGCTTGGTTGACGGATATGTGAAGGGTCTGTTTACACCCTGTATAGTAGTGCGAATTGATTGTCAAATTCTAAATTAACGCGAGCGAAGCCGTGGGCAAAAGTAATTGTATATTTTCTTCCCAGGTTAATGCAGAAGCGACAAGGCCAGACCTACATGCAGATCCTGAGCATAGGAGCCGAGCGTCACTTCCTCATCTGGGGTCACCCTCCCACGCCGGAGAGCAACAGCCACGCCAAGACCATCTGCTACATCTTCGACCCCCACTTGCTCAACGAGATTGGAGGAGTTGAAACGAATAAAGTGTGAGTAATAATACCAGCATAAGTGGAACCGATGGTAAGTTGGGAGGACCTCAGGCTCGGTGGAGCGAGGTCTTTAAATTTGTTTGTATGTAGGGGGTAATCTCCGGAAGTAATGAACGAGAAAGCGACATTTTGAGAAAGAGACATTTTACTACCAGTCATCTACCAGTAGACATTTTGCGAAAGAGACGTTTTGCGCCTGAGCCTAACACAGGTCTCACCTAGCACAGGAGTCAGGGTTTCAAATGGATATGTGTAACTTTTTTCTTTGTGTCAATAAAAACATTTTTATTGATTTATCTCAGGCTCGGAGCGACGATCTGCGCTGGGTGGCTGGTAGCAACTGGATGAGAGTCGCCGATAATCGAGTTGAGTGGCGTGCGATTGCAGAGGCCTATGTCCAGCAGTGGACTGTTGTAGGCTGATGATGAATACCAGCCTTTACTCCCCGTCTGTAGAGCAAACACCTCTTGCAGGCAAAAACTAGTGTTATAATAAAATTATTTGTTTCTTGACAATCCAGGATTTCTTATTGGCAAAAATATTGAGTTTCCATAGAAACGATTATCCCCTACAAGCCGACATGCGCCAGATTGTGCTTTTTCAAACAATTTAACTAAAATGCTATAAAATAATTATATTTTCGATAAAAAAATCAACGTAAATGCGTTTACACCGCGCGCTCGTCGTTTGACCTCAGCATGACGTTTCAAAGCAGTATTTTTTTATTCTCTATCCAGAGTGAGAAAGAGATGGCGCTTGACTCTATAGTTCCGTCTCTTTCCCACACCAGAGTGACGTTAAAACCAATTTGCTTCCAGACGTAACGCTTGCGGTGTAAGCCACGAAGGCGGCGCATTCTTGCGCTACGCCGGCATCACCTCCTTCGTAGTCGACTTCTTGGCCAATCACGGTAATCTGGGCGATAAGACCACGCCGAAGCCGACCGTCACGCTCACCAGCATTGAGGTAAGTAGATAATGTCCTTTCACCCGACTTCCAAAAAGGAGGAGGTTATGTATTCCACCAGCATATTTTGTTTTTGTTCATGTATTTATATTCACCAATTTCTCCGTGATTACTGGTTCGATTTAAGTGACTCAAAAATACTTTTTATACACAATTAAAGTCATCAACTCATCATTCTTCTGCCCTTATTCCATTAGGGGGCAGCGCAGCATGGCTTCTTCTTCGACACACCTATTACTTTTTCATCACAGCAGTCACCTCGCCTCTAGCAATATCATCCTTCACGCAGTCGATCGATCGCGGACGTATGTGGATGGCCATTCATTCACATTCGTACTTAATTCCTCACGAGTTTTCTTCATTCCTCCGCATCACATGCCCACACCACGACAACCAATTACCACACAACTTTTCCATTTGTACTATGCTGGGAAAAATAAGTAAGACACTATACAAGTGTATGTTGCTCCTCAGATAGTCCAAAAGGAGCCCCTAATACGCGATCCATCCTACGGGCTGGACCTCAAGGCTCTGAAGATCCACTGCCTCAGCGAGTGGGACAGTCTGAACATCCAGTCGCTCATTGAGAAGAAGAAGTTTGAGGTAATATCATCATCTGCTTAGCCTTCTCCCAACTTATGTTGTCGTGTCATCCAGTCTAACTAGATATTGCTGAGTTGCTGTGAGATTTTGTTCGCGCGATCCAGGATTTTGAGCGATGGTGGTCAGGTTTACATTATAGTATAGACGCGGTTCGTATTTTTTTATCCGACAACAAAGCCAAAAGGAAGGGTTAGGGTTGTAGCAGTCTATTCAAGGTGTAATCGCACCCTTCACGAAGCCGCCAACCAGGCGTTCTGCACATCAAAATAAATTACCCAAAAAAAAAAGTTGTTGCTGGGAAACCACATTTTTTTTCAAATCAAATCAAAATCATTTATTTGCGTAAATAAGGTACAGAAGGTAAAATGTACAGACTTGTCCTCTTATTCTGCCTTTCATATCGGCGTGCAAATATAAAATAAGGTCACATATTATTTTATTTAAACTAATTATTGATACTCGCTAATTGACTTGATGACTCTCTAATTTCATTCTTTAGCTCCGACATAAATGTAGAAGACATATTTGTTGAGAGGTCCAGGCTTCAGCCTAATACTTCATCACAAGACATCAAACTTGTATTACGACTACGATTTAGTGACCCCATCCGATGTCGACATGGATGTGATCACAGCAAGCATTGTGTGATAGTACCAATGGCTTATTTGCCAGGAGCCTCGACCAATACCTAAGGAGGTTCTCGTTAGGCAGCTGGATCAAGGGCTTGATGCAAAACGCGGTACTGCTGGACACGACTCGTGTTGTTAGAAGGTTTCTTGCTCTGGAGCCCTGACCATCACTAGCTTGGATCCTGTTCCCGGTATTTAAAAATTTAAGAAGTAATATAAACGATAGTAGTTAGTTTGTGGTGCTGTAACTTCGCCTCGGATTTTTTAAACCTGCTTACTTCCGGCGGAAATAACCGTGTCCCCCTGATTCCAGGGTCAGTATCCCATGGCGTCGCTGAGCGCGGTCAGCCTGGCGACCTCCCGGGCTAACTCCAGGAAGAAAGTCGGCGAGTTCTACCAGTTGATACCGCCTAAAGAGGTAAGTTTTGATGGAAACCTATCTTGAGCTAGTAATGCCCGTTGTCACTGTTACTAAGATCAGATTTGACCAAAGAAATTGAACGCGATCAGTACATTTAAACGGAGTTCAAAAGATAGTTCAATCATGACACTGTAAAACCCCAATCTATTTAAGTCGCGAGTTAATACGCCCCGGGTGTCTGCGCGGCTGAATGTTGGGACGAACAAGTTTGAATTTTTATCTCACTTCTAAAAAAAGAGGACGTTATGTATTCGGCCAGTATCTTTTTTTCATGTATGTTCACCGATTTCTCCGTGACTGCTGGGGAGGAGTAATTCCAGTGTGGGAAAGAGACAAAGCTATACAGGTCGTCTAGCGCCGTCTCTTCCCCACACTGGAATTACTCCTGCCTTTTAAGACGTCATGGTAGGCCCCTGATCCGATTTAATGATCCTTTTTTCGTTTGGTAGACAAAGCCCGCGCAGTGGTGCCGAATAAATGACTTGTCTATGCTCCATAATATATTTTCTTCTTGGCCTATGTTGACGACATGATGGTCCCTTAATAACTTCAATCTAGTTACAATGAAAAAATTAATTCATATTTGACGGCACGGTTGGCGCAGTGGCTGAGCGATCGGCTGCTGCGCTGCGTGTCGCGGGTTCGATCCCCGCACAGAACAAATATTTGTATGATCTATAGGTAGTTGTTCCGGGTCTGTCTGTTTGTGTATGTGAGTTTAAATGTTTGTAAATGCACCCACGATACAGGAGAAATTCCAAGTGTGGGGCAAAGATTTAAAAAAAAAAAAATTCATGTCAAGAATTTGTGTGGAATACAACAGCTAAAAAGGCTAAAATAAAAACTTTTTCTGCAAAAAAAATAACTGACTTCCCAAAAAATTGTCTAAAATAATTTTACTTTTGGAAGTCGGTGGCAAAAAAGTCAATGAAACAAAGTACCCACTTCCGGAAGCCAGTCGATGGGAAAATAAGTGTAATATAATTTTATTTTAGACTTTTTTTGCCATCGATTGGCTTCCTCCATACTTTAGTGTAAGTAACTGGCATGCTAGCTACTTGACGTTTGTGCAAGTAACTGGCATGCTAGCTACTTGACGTTTGTGCAAGTAACTGGCATGCTAGCTACTTGACGTTTGTGCAAGTAACTGGCATGCTAGCTACTTGACGTTTGTGCAAGTAACTGGCATGCTAGCTACTTGACGTTTGTGCAAGTAACTGGCATGCTAGCTACTTGACGTTTGTGCAAGTTATTGACTGTGTATTTGAGGATCATGTTCCCTCCCCGCCCTCCAGAAAATGCCCGACCTCCCCGTGAGGCCGGAGGCCCCGCCGCCGATCATGACGTTAGAACAGGTCAAGGCGTTCCGCGGGGAGAACTTCTTCCTCTATGCACCCAAAATCGATGCACACATGTTTGGAAGGTAAGTTAGTGTTAAATTGATTTAGCTTATATTTGACCTTGATTCTATCCAATCACAAGTGAAGCAAAAAGGCGCTCCCTCACCGGTAGCATTCGCTTGTAATGTGACAGTGGCAAATGCTCTCGTTGAGGGAGCGCCTTTAGAAACTTTTGAAATGTAAAATAGGCCATTCTAGTCTTGAGTTTTCCCATGGTATATACTTCGCCTGGTTTTCTCTTCCCACGATGGCCTAAGACTACGTCACGATAAGTGTTACCATTGATTGTCATGTTCAGTAAATTAAGGAACTTTCTCATTTAGTGAATGAAAATAAAATAAATTACTAACTAGCATAACTATTTAGTAACTCGTGTGATTCATCTATTTAGTTTTATATTTATATATAAAGCGGGTATGAAAAATCGAATATATCCAAAAATACCCAAGTGGGGTATCAAATGCAAGTGCATGATGTATATTACAATTAGACATGTTTTATCAAAACCGGCTCAGCCATTTTATTGATTTTTCAAATGTTTGTTCGCTTTTCTTTGTTGCGATGAGGGTTTTTAAATTTAATTTATTATTTAACCTCAGGGACGACATGATACCTCTCCCCAAGGAGGAGCCTGTGCTGCACAGTCTGGTCGAGCTCGCAGACAACAACTACCACTCCCAGTACAAGCAGGTGGATGCAGAGAAGTGGATCATGAGGGGGACGCGGCATATGGCCAGTTATAGGTGAGCATTCATATTAATTACTTACGTATACATGTTGCATTTTTTTTTGTGAATGTGTGGACATTGTAGGCTTTGTAGATTCCCAGCTGCTTGTTAACTTTTTATTTTGTTCTACATTTTTTGTGTAGTAAGCAACGACTTATTGTCGGGTCTACGCTGTCTTCCCATACTCAAGTACAGATGCTGTATCCATAATAATACTGTAACACCAAATGATTTGAAAAGAGTAACCATGGAGTTTCTTGCCGGTTCTTCTCGATAGGAAACGACCAACCCGAACCGTGCACCTTTTTGTCGACGTTTTATAAGTGCCCATCGAGGCCTATGTGAAATAAAATATTTTGATTTTGATTTTGATTTTGCAGTCGAAACTGTTAATCGGTCAAAACTATTTTTGTCTGGTGTCAGTCAAAATCCTTATTATGTTAAAATGCGTTTTCTCCATTTAAAATATGTTGTTTCAGAACGTTGTAATTACCTACTCCTAGAATTACTAAACATAATGTTTTGCAAAGGGTCACAAAAAAAAAATCTAACAACCATACAAGTTTCTAAGTAAATGTTAGTTATTGTTAAAATAGTTTTCACCGGTCTAAAATAGTTTTGACTGATAACAGTTTTGACTGTGACATACAAGGTGTAAATAGATTCTTCACGAAGCCGTCAACCAAGCATTCTGTACATCAAACTAAGTAACTTTAAGCAAAAATTATTGCTGGAAACGCCTTTTTTTTTGGGGTGAAAAATCACGTTTTACGGTAGGACTCGATGGAACACACTCAAAGTAAAAATCTTACATTAAAAACATGTATTTAAAAAAAAACGTGTGTGAAAAAGTTGGAACTTTGACCCCCCATATCTCCGTAACCAGAAGGTTCCCAGGTATGGTCTAGAACAAACAAATGATCGCAAAGACGGGGAGAACAAGTGCCTTTCGGTTATGTTAAGGGTCTATTTACACCCTTTATAAACAAAAAACAGTGATAGCCTAGTGGTGTGACCGTCGGACTACCAAGTCATAGGTCTCAAGTTCGAACCCAAGACACGCACCTCTGATTTTCCGGATTCATGAGCCTTGTATAATTATCACTTGCTTAGATGAAGGCCATACATCGTGAGGAAACCAGCATGCCTGAGAGATATTTTTCGACGGCATGTAAAGCCAAGTCAGAGACCCATGGGCGGCATAAAAATTCTGACACGAGGTTAAGCACTAACCACACGAGAAAGAAAGATCTTAACAAATCACGTTACCATCCCGCAGGTATCAGCTCTTCAAGACGTACACAGCCATCCCCTGCTGCGTGGCGGCGCTAGGCATGTTACAGCGTTACAGGGCGCGCGCCTGGAATGAGGACATGTTCGACGAGACCCTGGATGTTGGCTGGAATATGTTTCGGGTAACTGTCGTCTCTTTGATACTGGTAATCGAGTTCTGGAACTCAAATGGAGCTGGGCAGGACACCTAGCAAGGCGCGGTGATGGCCGGTGGAGTAAAGCTGTGACCGAGTGGCGTCTAAGGACTGGAAAGAGAAGTGTTGGTTGTCCGGCGGCGAGATGGGCAGGCGACATTGTTGCCATTGGGGGAATATCCTGGATGAGGCTGCACAAGAACGTGGAGCTTGGCACAAGCAAAGAGAGGCACCCAGTTGGGTTAAGTCGGGCTGTGGATGAAGAAGTGTCGTATCGCAATCGTCATCAACCACAGCCTGAATTCAGCCACAGCTTGGTATAGGCCTCTCTTGTTCTGTGACAATCTCCAGGTTATTGTGGCTCGCCTCATCCAGGATTTTGCTCCCAAAGCAATAAAATTGTCTACCCATCTCGCTGCCGGAAGACCATAACTTATTTTCCCAGTTCTTGGAAGGCATTCGACAATCTTTGGGCATCGTTTGGAGGTTGGCAAAAGGGATTTCTCGCTGGAGCCTGAAGAAGGACATTGCCGTCGAGGTAGACCGCGGCAAAGGTGGTGTGAGGATCTGATCATGTTTTTTGCGGCAAATATGGCCAGAGATCGCGTACGATAGAAATGTTTAAACGGAGGAAGGGGAGAACTGAACGAAAATTTGTAGGCTAACAAAAAATAAAAATAAATCAGTGTCTTCACGTAATTACTGAAGTGACACACAGTGGCGTAGCTAGGCGGGGACAGCGGGGGCGGCCCGGACCGTGAACATTAGTAGTGCCACCTATAAAATTTCGTAAAACTGGCAGATTGCATAACCGCCACTATAGTCCTTTCGATGTAGGATGGTGCAGGTGACATTAGATGTACCGTTCCTTTTCAATCTTGAACGTTACCTTGATTTATTACTTTTATTTTAATTTTTGATTGAGTTTTGGGGTGACACCTACAATATCCGCACCGGGTGCCACCCATGCTAGCTACGCCACTGGTGACACATCTGTCAAAATTGTTCTTGCACGAACGTAGCCCGCAGAATTCCAATTCTTCCTTTATGGCTTTGCCAAGGATGACTGGAATTCCGTCGCCGTGATTTTGGCCCGATGCTGAACACATATGAATGGTTTTGAAGTTACCTACAAACAACCATCATGTATTATTATGCCGGGAACCTTACTTTTGCCAGATAAATGAAAATAATGGCAGAAGTATCCTTTTCTTTTGTCTAGCAAATGTTGTTTTCAGCTGCAGGGCAAAGACCTCCCCTTTCTGGTTTCAAACCTCTGTCTTGTGCAATTTCAGGCCATGTTTGTCCCGCAAACATGGTGTCACTCTACTACCTCCAAATAATGACTTCACCCCTTATTGGAGCGTGTGTGTGTGTGTGTGCGCAGGAGTCGTTGCTGGAGCGCGGCGGGCCCGTGCGGCGGCTGGTGCTGGGCGAGCTGAAGGACACCTTCTCGATACGCGACCGCGAGTATAAGCACAAGGTACGAGTAATAGTATTCTTTCACTCAACTTTTTTAAATGCGGTTGTTGGCTAGCTTTGCTGCGGGTTTGTAATCTACCAAAGTAATCTATACTAAATACTAATATTATAAAGAGGTAAAATTTGTTTATAAGTTCGTATGTAAGGGGTAATCTACGGAACTACTGATCCGATTCCGATAACTCTTTCACTAATGGGAAGCTACGTTATTCCCGAGGGTCATAGGATAAATTTAAAACGTTTCCGTTAATTTCCGTACATAAAGGGAACGAAGCCGCGAGCGAAAGTTAGTCTTAAATAACAATAAAATGTCGTAACACCAAGTCACCTGTCTATGTTGTTGAACCCTGTCTCTTGCGAACAAAGCACTTCACGCAGCGACCAGGATTGAGGCTAAGCAAATGAACTACAATACGGCCGTCTGGGTTACAAACGTCAAATATTTTTCTCTCACTCATGATTCTTTTTGACGTGACAACGTCTTATAATTCGATGGAGCCGGCTGCACGCACGAAAAAACGGGCGTTACCTCGCTCTGAGGCGTTCCATAAAACAATTGCTCAACGCACATTCATACTTGTAAAAACGACGTACAATGTAAAAAAAAAAAATTGACAATTGTATTTATGCGTACAAATAAATGTAACTTGATTAATTCAATTGTGATTTCCATTTACCTCCTTCTCTATATCCATAAAAACTATCTATCAAACAAATAAAATTAAAATGTTCTTTTGAAAAGTGCAACCATTCCATCAGTATTTTCTTATGACGTTGTCACGTTCAACTGTCAACCGATTTTTTTCGTCATCATTTTTTTTTCTTCTTGTAGGTGCGCGGCATCGCAGTCTGGGGCAAGTTGGTATCCAACAACTCGAAGGTGTACGACCTGTGCCGAGGGATCGAGTGCTTCTTTCGGGAGTCGGACTCTGGAATACTGCAAGTAAGTGGAACAGCTTCTGGGGGAAGCGCCGCGAAATTCAAATTATCTTCACATTTCTACTCCCTGTCACTGCTATAGTTGTGGTTGTGTTGTCTTTCCAATCGGATGCAGCTGAATATCAGTATTTTACATGGAGTTATTGCCTTTCTGACCTCCAAAACCTAGTTAGCACTAGGTGGACCGATGACCTGGTGAAGGTTGCAGGGATCCGCTGGATGCGAGTCGCACGGGACCGGTCAATGTGGCGACACTTGGGGGAGGCCTATGTCCAGCAGTGGACGTCTTTTGGCTGAAATGATGATGATGATGATGATGATGAATGCGATACCCCTCGGTAAGACTGGTTGTCCGACTTTCGGGCCACTGACTACCTGCAACGACTGTCAAAGATCTACAAATGACAGTTGGCAAGTTTTTTGTAATTTGAAGGTCAGTGTCAAAATATAATTTGCGACCGTAACGCGTACGTAGTTACATAATTATAATCATGAAAATCATCAATACAACCCTCTAAGTTCATTTAATTCCATTCAATGACTTTTATGAAATAGTCAATGAATGGAATTAAATTAATTAAATGGAAGAAAATTTTATTTTCGCGAGCTACTCGGGCGCTTTCGCCTGTGATGTTAATAAGGAGAAATGGAACTTATTTAATCAATGGCTTTAAGTAAGGGTGGAGGGTGGTGAGTCCGATCCCCTTTTGGGGTATAAATCTAGAAATGTCGAATCATTATGTTTACATTAATGAGATTTTCCGTTGGGAATTTATAAGTGGTAAGCCTTTTTGGTAGGAGCCTTTTTGCACAAGTTTGGCTCTCTGTGACATAACATCACGCCTGTTATCCCTTAGGCAGAGGTGTACCTAAACCTAATAGTAAACCCACATTTCGCCAGTTATGTTTAAGTCCCATGTAATACGGGGCGAGCCTTTTGCCATCAACCGAGATCAAATTCAGACTTCATGGCTGCTACTCAGGAATCATGAATCATACACGTCTAATATTGATCTGCCGAAGAGTTTGTCAGCTCCGAACGATTCACTCGTCAACTATTCCGATTTCAACCAAATGTACCCCGCAGGTGCCCGGCGAGTACGAGACGGCGATCTGGTTCGAAGGTGGCAAGTACTACTTGTACCACCCCTGGCCAGCTGATAAATATGGAAACAGGGTGAGATGCATTAATTTTTGTATTTCTACAAATATATAAAATAGAAGTGTCTCATTGTAATTTCAAAATAACAGTTTCAAAGTAACAGCACGGGGCTCCGCACGGGGCTCCTATTTCTGTTTGCAGGGTTTAAAGTAACCTAACCTAAAGTCGGAGTGCCCCAAGTCCCGAGATTTGCGAAAATGTGGCCGTAATATAATACAATTTATCTCTCGTTTAGAATCCTACAAAAGTTTATAAACCTAGAACATTTATAAATTGGCGGTTTTTGTTATTTTCCGGTGATATATACGGTACTTATAACCAAAAAAGCTTTTTTTTTGTGTCTGGCTATTTGTTCCGGCTAATCTCCAAAAGGGCTGGACCGATTACGGGACTTTTACTGATGATATTAAAAGGAGTAACTTAGGGTACATTTATTTTAGAAAAAAAAAAGAAACAAAAAGATAGATTAGGATTAGGGTTCCTTGAAAGAATAAGGAGTATTATAATGAAGGTTAAAAAACAAGAAAACATTTTCTTAAAATTTTTGTCTATCTGTTTGTTCCGACTGCCCATCTAACCTCCAAAACCAAGAAACTGGTTGATGCGACTTCCCTTGGTAAGACTGGTTGTCAGGCATTCGGAGTTCTGACTATCCGGAACGACTGTCAAAGATCTACTAAATTAAATGACAGCCGGGACCAACGGCTTAACCTGCTTTCCGAGGCACGGAGGGAATAGTACCTATCTTTAATTCCTTAAGCCCTTTGCCACCCTCACCAGGTTGGTCTACAAGATGGAGGCAAAGGCTGCGTGATGTACTTCCCCCGCGTGGCGGGTCTCTGCGAGTACTTCATGGACAACGTTTCTAATATGAAGAGGAAGCCGTTCAGCATCAGCGATGTACAAGTCACCATGCAGAGCAAGGACATGCCGGAGCCTGTTAATAAGATGAAACGTGAGTCATTATCATGAGCATTATTTCGGCTGACAAATGTTCTCTACTTGACATCGACTTAAAGCGATGCCACATCGTTGGGTCCTGTTCTTTTGGCAATCAGTGAATTAAGGTCCTGAAAGTCAACTAGGTCATCGGACTTCAATTTTTTTGGATCCATCGGCGATTTGTTGTTCCAATAGTACGCTGGTACTGATTTGTTTGTCCGATAGTACGCTGGTACTGATTTGTTTGTCCGATAGTACGCTGGGACTGATTTGTTTGTCCGATAGTACGCTGGTACTGATTTGTTTGTCCGATAGTACGCTGGTACTGATTTGTTTTTTCCGATAGTATGGTGGTACTGCGTGTTGGGCTTATATTTGGTGTATAAGTGATGCGGAGCGAAGACTTGAAAAAATCGTCGAATTACAGTAGTTGAAGTAAATATTATTTTGTCATCTCCTCTGCTACTACACGGTCCTATTACAAAACGAATGTAATACTAATAATAGGTCCGCAAAATACCACTTGGATTAGCTCGAATTGTGTCGATTCGAGTCGATTCAGCCCTGGTTTTTTTTAAATCCGCGAAAAAAATGCAGGCCTGGATGCAGGACTCGCGGTGGTCGAGTCAACATTCACTGACGATGTCTCGAACAGGGGCCTCACATGTGTCGAGTACAGATGTGCTTGGCATGCTAATTGCATTATTGCTTTTCTTGCATGTGCATATTTTTGTGGGCGGTGCTGCGTCATTGATAGGCCTGGATCATTTTCGCGGAATTAAAACTCAATAATTTGCATAACATTCATTTATGTGTAGTAATTTATTTTGGTCGACTTTGTTGTGAAAAAATACCGTCACAACTTGAATGCGTGCTTTTCTTCTCGCTTTGAACTCACTCATCTAAAGCTCATTTTAATAGCGTCGTTTCGACTGTAACCTTCCAGCGATAGCGCCCGGGCGCTGGATGGTGCGCGGCAGCTTCCACGAGGGCGACGAGCGCTTCCCGGAGGAGCACCGCGGCCGCCAGGGCACGCCCACCGCCATCGCGGCGCTGGCCATGGCCTCCGTCGTGGACCCCGACGTGTGGACCGAGGACGACGTGGACGAGGTCAACTTTACCACCATTCTTTATACACCTTATATGTACCCATTTACCCATTGAATGGTAAGTAGGCTTTGGTTTTTCATCTGTACCCACTGAATGATAAGTGGTCTTTGGGTTTTCACCTGTATGGCTTTCCTCAGACCTAACCTACATGGTATTCAAAATGATCTGACCCCTATAGACCGGCCAGTTGGTTTCGGTGTGTTTTCCTACGAATGTATAGGCAATGGTGTCTACCATAGTACCTTTAGCCAGTTATGTTTTGCGTCCATGTGATAGGGTTGCCCTCTATAAACATAACTGGCGTGTGGGTGTTGCCATCAGTCTGCTTATTGCTATAAACTGAAAGAAAGAAAACGTTTATTTGGCACGTGCCACAAGTGTACAGAACCAAATTTAAAATAAAAACTTAAACAAGAAAAAAAGATAATGTTGTGTGTCTCACGGCTGCGCCAAATAGGACCAGTTCAGCAAACTGCCGAGCAGTTATGATGCTGATGCTGGTTTTCAACTGGGCACAAATCTAAACTTCGGGCAGCAACTGAGACAAACCAGATGGAAAAACCCAATAACATTTGACCTGACCTGTGAGTCGAACCCAGAACCTCATGCTTAGCAGTTGTACTAATGACCACTACACTAACAAGCGACCAATCACCTCGCTAATAAATAAATCTCTGTTTTCAGACTTTGATCCGCGGCGACGTGCTCTACCAGAACACGATGGAACACCTCGAGAAGTTGGGCATCAGCATGGACCAGCCCCCCACAACAGAAGAGGGCAACGAGGAGGAGAACGGAAGTACTGAAGAGGTAGTCTCGGGGACCTTGGCGGCGGCCGATGTACTGCCCAGGTAGGTACTGCTTCATCGTCAGCCTACAGCAGTCCACTGCTGGACATAGGCCTCTCCGAGTTCAGCTCTATTCTTGGCACCTCTCGTCCTGCCCCCGTAGCATGACCACCGTACACAAGGATTTCTTTGACGGAAGAATCGACAAAATGACAGATAGTGCAAAGAAATCTGTCATTGTGTCGACACAATCTGTCATTTTGTCGATTCTTCCGTCAAAGAAATCCTTGTCTGCGGTGGTCATGCTACGGGGGCAGGTGCTACCAGAGACACTGCGGAGATTGTCACTCCACCTAACCTGAAGGCGTTACCTTAAGCTTGTCGATTCGCGGCTTCCACTCAAGAATACGTCTACCCAAACGGTTATCGAGCGACCAAAGCGCATTTTAAGAAAAAGTATTTCCCTTCCCAACCCCAAATCTTCCACCTGGACACGAGTTGCCATGGCTGACCTGGAAGTCTTTGAATAGACTTCGGAGTCTGCTTGGCCGAAGCAAGAAAAACCTGTTCAGGTGGAGTGACGACTCTGCGCTGAAGTGTAAATGTGGTGTTGCCCCACAAACGATGGAGCACTTGATATTGTGTCCTGGCTACCCCGTTGCTTGCACATCACAGGAGCTAATGGACGCTACGGAAAGTGATAAGCTCGTCGCCAAATTTTGAGCTGACTTAATTTAAACTAGCTTTTGCCCGCGGCTTCGCCCGCGTGGATGTCGAATAATATTCGATTACTTACCTTCATCCCCCTTTTTAACCCTTCGGGGGAAGAATTATCAAAAACGCTGAGATACGTATAAATTAATTTTCAATCGTCAGCCTAAACACAAAATTGAAGATCCTAACTTCAAAACTGACGGACTTTCATATAAACTTCCGTCCCCTATTTCACCTCTTTAGGGATGGAATTGTCAAAAATCCTGTCTTAGTGGATACTTACTCTTCACAAAGATCACACCCTCCAAGTTTCCTGCCTCTAGGACCAGCGGTTTGGGCTGTGTGTTGATATATCACCCAGTCAGTCAGTTTACCATTTCATAAATATAGATTGTCATCGACACACTAAGAAGAAGAAGAAGCGCGTTTTTTGCAAACGGGTGGGAAAATTAGTCATTCGATCCACCTCAGCTCCCCAAGACACGCCAGGAACATCTTATTGTTACTGACGACCGCAGAGAATACCTGGGTTATTGATGTAACTCATTTATTCAAATTTGGCTGCAGTATCAGCACTTTTTGAACGTAAAATTACTTAAATGATACAGTCCCCCGAATCGCCCTTCAACACTTCCTATTGTTATTGGAATTGCCTGTTTTTTAGAGGAAATTCTTCTTCTTAGCGTGTTTCGGTAGTCTCAATTGTCTCGGCCCAGAACTGAGCTACTAGTTTGACGCTTTCGGTAGCGTTCATCAGTTCTTGAACAAACAACAGGACACGCAGGACACGATACTAAGTGCCCCATCGTTTGTGGCACAGCACCACATTTACACTCCAGGGCAGAGGCATCAATGAATCTCTACCTGAGCAGGTTTTCCTTACTACTTAAGTAAGAGGTATTGTGTCCATCTACTGCTTCCTGAATACATTAGGGTGATTTAATTGTGAAGATTTATATTTCTGTTCGTCGCAGGTTCAGGGTGTCGGAGTATGACTGTATCGAGACAGATGTCGGGGACAGCACTTTCACTGGTAAGTTAACAATACAACATTCATGGCGCAACCACACCTGGTCGATAACAAAAAAATTAATATAAATAAATAGTATTATAGTATTTAACACATTTTACTAAACAACGTGTATACAGACCCTTCACGAAGCCGTCAACCAAGCATTCTGTGTATCAAACTAAGTAACTCGACGCAAAAATTGTTGCTAGGATACGACTTTTTTTTTGGGTGAAAAATCACGTTTTATGGTAAAACTCAATGTAACGCACCCAAAACATGGTGGTGGATGCATTGAATAGTAAAGGGGTCATGGAGGTATTTAAAGTAGGGTTATTACTTTAAAAACTATTATTAAAAAAAAAACTAGTGAAGAAGTTGCAACTTTGACCCCCAATATCTCCGTAAATAGAAGGTTCCCAATATGGTCTAGAACCACAGATATAGATAGACCACAGATATAGATAGACCTAGACAACGCAAGTATCACGATCTGTATGAAAACCAAGCGTGCCATTTTTTGACTACCTACTATGACGTCACAAGCACTATTTAGTGATGGGAAAATCAAATCGATTCAAAGACGCCGCCGCGTACGGCGCCCCCCTCGTCCCACCCCGTGAGAGGTTGCGTGCTCGAGCGCTTGCGTTCCGACGACGTGCTAGTTTTTGGATACCTTTGCCATAATTTCAAGTAAGTTTACCATTATAAACACGTTAATATTCGATCAAAACACGTGTTTTGATCGAATTCTTTTAGTTCTAGTGTTTACAAGAAGCAACGGGATTCTACCCTTTTTCATTTCTTTCTATTACTTAAAGATTTGCTGGGTGAAAAGTCAATTTTGAATAAAGTTCGCCTTTGTATATACCATTTCTCAATTACTATACGAATACTATTTATTGAGTAATTGTGTACAGTACCTAAAGCATTATTAAGAATCGTTCAAATCGATTTATGGATCGATTTTATGACAGAGTAATGAGATAGACAGAGTAATGAGATATACAGAGGAATGAGATAAACAGAAAAACGAATGACATAAAATAAAATTCCTGATCTGCTTATAAGGCAGTTAGGAATATAATTTTTTTACAAAATTGTTAGTATTTCCCTAATTATTTCTTGTAAATTGTTGCAGACTATCAAAATGTCGGAAACAAAGAAAAAATCTAGAGAAGAAATTTTAGAAGCAAAACGAAAAACAAGTAAAATACGTTATAATAAAATTAAAATAGATCCAAAATTACATGAGCTACGAAAACAAAAAGATAAAGAAAATTACTTGAAGAAAAAGCAAAACAAGAGTGTTATAAGTATAAAGGACAAGAGCATAGATGAACAGCAAAAACAGCGAGATCAATGGCGTAAAAATTCGAGAGCATATTACAGACGTAGGCAGAATCAGAAAAAAACCCTCCACGTGAATGTCAATGAAAACGATCAGGACGTCGCCTTTCCATCTCCCGTCGCCTCAATCCATTTTTGTTTCAAATTGGGTTTATGTGGAAAACTAAAAAAAATCACGAAACATTACGATTATTTATTAAAATTGTCTACATAATAAGTACTTATATAATACAAAATCATTCCTCTGTTTCCGAAATCGATTCTTGAGAATCGATTTGTGTTGCATATGATGAACAGCACTAATCGCTAAAATTGACAGAAAAATGATAAAAGTCCCTGTACTACAAAATCGAAACGATATACGATAGTATCGCTTGTTTCGATATTCATTACTTGTTAAAACAAAACGTCTCATCGACCGCTCCAAGTAAAAGCTACGTTGTAATAGGAATGTTTTGTTTTTCTCAAATTTGGTATTACCAGGTATACAGAGGGTATTAGATTAAAAATAATTGTTTTTTAAATTAATTACGCATAATATTAATCATAAAATGACTTACCGATGGATGGAAACGTTTACTTTATTTTTTCTCCTCGCATTTGTACAGTTTTTACAATTTATAACAGCACAATTAACCATTTTAATATTTTTAACTGACGTCCGACTAGCGCTATGCTCCGATGCAGACTGAGCGCGAAATTGGCCACTTACGATTTTTGTACGTAAGCTAGGCACGCGAAGTAGTTGCTCTCGCGTTATCTAGGTCTATCTATATCTGTGAGATAGATTCCTATTACAAATTTACAACGTAGCTTTTACTTGGAGCGGTCGATGAGACGTTTTGTTTTAACAAGTAATGAATATCGAAACAAGCGATACTATCGTATATCGTTTCGATTTTGTGGTACAGGGACTTTTATCATTTTTCTGTCAATTTTAGCGATTAGTGCTGTTCATCATATGCAACACAAATCGATTCTCAAGAATCGATTTCGGAAACAGAGGAATGATTTTGTATTATATAAGTACTTATTATGTAGACAATTTTAATAAATAATCGTAATGTTTCGTGATTTTTTTTAGTTTTCCACATAAACCCAATTTGAAACAAAAATGGATTGAGGCGACGGGAGATGGAAAGGCGACGTCCTGATCGTTTTCATTGACATTCACGTGGAGGGTTTTTTTCTGATTCTGCCTACGTCTGTAATATGCTCTCGAATTTTTACGCCATTGATCTCGCTGTTTTTGCTGTTCATCTATGCTCTTGTCCTTTATACTTATAACACTCTTGTTTTGCTTTTTCTTCAAGTAATTTTCTTTATCTTTTTGTTTTCGTAGCTCATGTAATTTTGGATCTATTTTAATTTTATTATAACGTATTTTACTTGTTTTTCGTTTTGCTTCTAAAATTTCTTCTCTAGATTTTTTCTTTGTTTCCGACATTTTGATAGTCTGCAACAATTTACAAGAAATAATTAGGGAAATACTAACAATTTTGTAAAAAAATTATATTCCTAACTGCCTTATAAGCAGATCAGGAATTTTATTTTATGTCATTCGTTTTTCTGTTTATCTCATTCCTCTGTATATCTCATTACTCTGTCTATCTCATTACTCTGTCATAAAATCGATCCATAAATCGATTTGAACGATTCTTAATAATGCTTTAGGTACTGTACACAATTACTCAATAAATAGTATTCGTATAGTAATTGAGAAATGGTATATACAAAGGCGAACTTTATTCAAAATTGACTTTTCACCCAGCAAATCTTTAAGTAATAGAAAGAAATGAAAAAGGGTAGAATCCCGTTGCTTCTTGTAAACACTAGAACTAAAAGAATTCGATCAAAACACGTGTTTTGATCGAATATTAACGTGTTTATAATGGTAAACTTACTTGAAATTATGGCAAAGGTATCCAAAAACTAGCACGTCGTCGGAACGCAAGCGCTCGAGCACGCAACCTCTCACGGGGTGGGACGAGGGGGGCGCCGTACGCGGCGGCGTCTTTGAATCGATTTGATTTTCCCATCACTAAATAGTGCTTGTGACGTCATAGTAGGTAGTCAAAAAATGGCACGCTTGGTTTTCATACAGATCGTGATACTTGCGTTATCTAGGTCTATCTATATCTGTGTCTAGAACAAAAAAATTATCGCAATGACGGGGAGAACAAGTGCCTTTCGGCTTCGTTATACGGTCTACTGCAAGTTGGGCTTCCACTTCTGTTCGTCGTCAACAAGTTTCTGACCAAAACCCTGCCTTCTACCTGGGTCTCCAAAAATGTATAAATCTTTCTCCCTCCCACCAGGCACCCTGAACCCCGACGCAGACGCCGACGCTCCGCACCTGAAGCCAGTGCTGAAGCAGTTCTTCAAAGAGCACACACACGGCGTGTTCACCGCGCGAGGGACTTCCTTCGCCATCTGGAAGCACAACGATCACTTCTACTTCTTCGATCCTCATGGATGTGATGAAAATGGTGAGTTGACTACATATTTGCTGTCTAGGAAGGTGTAGGTAGACCTTTAGGATGAAGTTTTTGATATGAATATGGCAAAAATGCAGATTCTGGGCTGCTAAGAGATTTTTCATGTGAAACATCGCGCCTTGGGCAGTAAGACCGACTCGTGTGCCGTGACGGCCGACGGCGTGACGCTGTCGTACCGTGATGCCCCATCTACGTCAAAGCTCTCGACTGCCGCGTGTGCGCACGTATGCCGTGGAGCGAGCCTATCGCCATCAACCGGGCGCAAATCCAGACTCTGTGGTTGCTTACTGAGAACATCCTGACGGAAAATCCACTGGGACTGGGAATCGAACCCAGGACCTTATGCTCAGCTGTCGCGCTTGCTACCACTAGACAAGGAGGCAGTCACCACTAATAGTACAAATTATTTGCCAGGAAAACAGACATCAACGATGGACACATTTTTTTACTGTTGAACCTTAAAAGTGTTGTGATCTCGTCAGGCCTCCCGTCCGGCGAGCCCCGCTCGACGGCCTGCCTGGTGCGCATCAAGGGCTCCGTCAACCAGCTGGCCGACGTGCTGCTCAGCAACCTGCCGCCCGGCAGCGACGACAGCTTCAACATCTCGCCCGTCGCCATCACCGCCACCAAGCTCAACCCTGAGATTGGGGCGCCGGAGACTAAGCTAGAGGTGACTGGTGGTGGTACTTTCATAACGGCCTTAAGCTTGGCTTGTCCCCTATGAACAGTCGGATTCCTAATATTGTGAGAGAGACCGAGTACAATGGATGTAAAAAATCCCCTAACGATGCCAAAAAGCACTTGTTCTCTCCGTAATTGCGATAATTTTTTTGTTCTAGACCATACCTCAAAGTTCCAACTTTTTGAAAAGTTTTGAATGTTATAACTCTACTTTAAACACCTCCTTGACTCCCGTACTATTCAATGCATCCATGAGCACAATGTTTTGTGTGCGTTACATTGAGTTTTACTGTAAAACGTAATATTTCACCCCAAAAAAGTCGTTTCCCAGCAAACATTTCTGCGTAAACTAAGTGAAGTTTGATCACCTTGTATAATATTATTATTTTTGACGACAGATATGTGATGTGGACGATTATTATGATTTCAGAACAGACAATACCAATGGATCAACAAGGGTACGGCCGCCATACTGATGGGCCCGCGCGGAGAGAACTCGGCCATCGGCAAGGCTGCCGAGAAGTGCGGCGTCGCCACCAAGCCGGCCGCCGGGCCCTTCACGGCGCAGCTCAACGCGCCGCTCGGGCCGCCCAAGGTGAGTCAGACCATGAGCTCTGTGACAACGAAACAATACTGGATTATACAACTAATAAAAAAAAAGGAATTTTATTGGAGGGACTAAGTTGGATCCTGAGCGGAGCGAAGGATACGAGGGCCGAGATTTTTTTTTCACGAGTTATGTACTCTGCGTTTTACCATTGACTGCAAGAAAATAAATAGTAGTATGGAATTTTTTACATTTTATTATATAATCGGTAATAAGAGTACAACGAATATTATTATAGTGAAAAAAAAAAAACAGTTTTCGAAATCCAGTGTTATACTCTTCTAGCCCAACCCGGATGACGACATGGCGGGTCGCAGGATGGGCCTGGCTGCTGCCGCCGCCTTCGCTGCCGCCTCGGAGTCTGTTCCTCCACCTCACATGCATCAAGATCACATGTTCAACTTCCTTGGTACGTATATCTCTAATATCTCTGTTTTAGAGGCATGAGGACTCTATGAAAGTAACTCGGTCTGTGTGCCTGGTGTTTTTTACCCGACTACGGCAAAACCAAAAGGAAGGGTTATGATTTTAGCAGTCAATGTATGTTTGTAAGTGTTTCACGACTGAATGTCGTTTGATTAAAATCTGGCGCACTGAGGGAGAGTGGACTGATGGGACTTTAACTAGCAGATAGCTAATGTTATAAGGAGTAACTTGGCTATTTTCATTTTAGAAAAAAGACAAAGGACAAAATATAAAGGGTGTAAATAGACCCTTAACACAAATGAAAGCCACTTGTTCTCCCCGTCTTTGCGATCATTTTTTTGTTCTAGACCATACCTGGGAACCTTCTGGTTACGGAGATATTGGGGGTCAAAGTTCCAACTTTTTCACAAGTTTTTTTAAATACATGTTTTTAATGTAAGATTTTTACTTTACATACCTCCACGACTCCCGTTCTATTCCATCCATCCATCAGCACAATGCTTTGAGTGCTTTTCATCGAGTCCTACTACCTTAAAACGTGACTTATAACCCCCAAAAAAAAAAGTCGATTCCCAGCAATAATTTTCGCGTAAAGTTACTTAGTGTGATGTACAGAATGCTTGGTTGACGGATATGTGAAGGGTCTGTTTACACCCTGTATATATTATAAGCCTATATTGTCCCACTGCAGGGCAAAGACCTGCCTTCCCTTCTTCCACATTTCACTATCTAGTGAGATTGTAGGCCAATCCTTTGAGAAAAAGTTCAGCTCATCCCGCACTCTCTCGAAAAAATTAAAACCCTTCAAATTGTTAACAAAATCCGATTCAGATATAAGTCGAAGGTTGCGGGCAACAGCGTGTTTCGAAATACACGCCAGTGAAATGGTGGACAAATGCAAGTCGCCTATTAAATGGAAGGATCCCTCGGCCAGACGGGTTTTGTCTTAAGCTTAAGTAGGGGTTTTTCGACAGGAAAAATAGTTTTTGTCTTCGAGTATTCAGTAAATTGAGCTCAACATCACCAAACCGTTTTCCACAATCAGCCTGGAGCGTGCCTTTAGCTTTTTCGGACATTTTAAAGTGGAAGCACCAGGGTAGCCGGTCAATTCAATAACTATTTAATGAAATAGTCATTCAATGGGGTTGCTGCGGGACTGTTCGAAAGAGATACCGTGGCCCTGGAACACATAGAGCAAAGAAGTAACATGGATGGGTTTTAGTCAGTACAAGTCTGACACTCCCTTCCGCTCCGCCCAGAGTGGGGGGGTCATTTGATGATTTACCATAGGGAAAAAAAAAAAAAATCGGTTGTCTGTAAAGTCGGTTTACCGACGATAGTTGAACGTGACAACGTCATAAGAAAATACTGATGGAATGGTTGCATTTTTCAAAAAATTAATGTGCGTTGAGCAATTGTTTTATGGAACGCCTCAGAGCGAGGTAACGCCGCATACGTCATGTTTTTTCGTGCGTGCAGCGGCTCCATCGAATTATAAGACGTTGTCACGTCAAAAAAAAATTGGGTTAGATGAACTTAGAGGATTGATTGATTATAATTCTGTAACTACATACGCGTTACTTGCGCGACTCATTTTTCATCAGCGTACAACTTACACTGACCTGCAAATTGCAAAAAACGTAAGAAAATTTGAATTTTGCTGCCCTGGCGCTTCCAGCTTTAAATGCGTTCGCCTCGGCATTGTCTAGAAAAGCTTCTAATACTGGGCTGGACAGAAGCTAAACGCGCTCAAGGCAGAGCACCGGCAAGGTGGGCACACGTGATAAAGAAGGCTGTTGGAGGCAGCCTGTGCCAAGCAGTCCACGCTGCAGGAGACCGCATGGCTTGGAGACGTGACATATGAAGAAAAAGAAGTAAAATTAAGAAAATTGATACGTTTTGTAATAATGTGAATGCTAATATTGACAAATTGTATTCTCATAGACGCCGGCGCCGACTACTACCTGAACCACTTGAAGAAGACGGGTCTCAAGGAAATCACCGTTGAAGACCTAGGAGAGAAGTTCGAGATGGGAGCCAACACCTTCCACATCGAACTGGGCGAGCCTATGAAGCTGCCACTACGGCTGCCGGATGAGGAGCCCGGGGTGAGTTCGGCCCTACATAAATACGAAGCGCGTACTTTGTCTGGTCTAACTGTAGGTACAGTAAGGCGAGCTAAGAACGTACGAAGCGCATACATTATCTGCTGTGACTGTACAGTTAATCCAGAAAAAGTACCTCTCGGAGGATTTCGAGAACCGTGAATACGGGCAGTGCGGTGGAACGTTGAATAGTTTCCTTGTGTACCAAAAGGCCTTCGGCGTTTACCGGTGTGTTGTTCTCAGGAAGGAGAAGCTGGCGGCGGCGGGAAAGAAGGCGCGGGAGAAGGAGAAGAAGAGGAAGTAGAGTTCAAACGTGAGTCATAAATGAAATAGTTAATTGTTACTCTAAAATTTTTTTCTGTCTGTTAATCGGGATCCTGCCGTTTTGCCGAAAAGATTTTAACAAAATTTCATTACCCAAACAAATTTTAGCAACCTTTTTTTATACCATTGCAATATTTCGAATGATTTTAGTACGCATATTTTTATTTGGTCAAATTTTTACTTGGCAAAATATTACCAAGTACAATGTCATTATGGCATTTGGTCTTTAATCAAATGATTTATTACAGCAAACAATCTTCAGACAATAAACGTTTGGTGAAATGGTTTGTTAAGACAAAAAATATTAAGGCAAAAATAAGATTTTTGCCTTTTAGTAGGTTACCCGGAACTCAACTATTTAGATTAGGTTAATTTCTTCTTTAAACAAAATGGGTAGGTTAGGTTAGGTTAAAACTGTGACCTCCTACGCCAGAAACGACTTGCATTAATAGAAAAAAGAGATTGTTTTTAGTAGGTTACCCGGAACTAAACTATTTAGATTAAGATAATTACTTATTTAAAAAAAATTGGTTATTATTTTATATTTGGATCATTTGATTTTGCGTAAAAACTGTTATTCCAACTGAAATATTTGACTAAATAAAAAATGTTAAAAGTACTAGTTGGTAAACAAGTTATAGTTTAAACGTTCACTTCCCAAACATTAGGTTTGCGTTACAATTTTTTGTGAATAGATTTTTTGCTAAGTAATAATTTGGCAAATGAAATTATGCGAAAAATTTTTTGGGAAGTGAAAATTTGTCAAATTCCTTTCGGTCAAACAAGGGAGACCCCTGTTAATCATCATCTGTCAGCCTTTTCCCAACTATGTTGGGGTCGGCTTCCAGTCTAACTGGATGCAGCTGGATGCCAGTATTTTACATGGAGCGACCGCCTATCTGACCTCCACGACCCAGATAGTACTGAGTAATATGATGCCCCTTGGTAAGACCGCAGACTTTCGGGCCAGTGACTACCTGTAACGATTGTCAAAAACCTACAACTGGCACCCGGTATGTAGTGTGCGGTCACCCAGTCACGGACCAACCTAGGCAAGCGCGGCTTAACCTAAATATCAACCCGAGCAGCTGTTATTTGACCACGAGCTCCTCTTTTTCGATCTTTTAATATGGTCGCTTTTTTACTCAGTAGAACTTCTATTTTAAAAATATATCTGCAGGTTAAGTAGCTGACCTGTAAATTTGACCATGTAAGACTTATGTATGTACCTGACACTAATATTATTAATTGACTACACTTTAATTTCTATTTTGTTTTGTTGACATTATTTTGTTTGTGTTAATATTTTAACTTATGTAATAATTTGCACGCCGTAAGGTAGACTGTAGCCGATCTCATTAATTTATGTACAACACCTAATCTGTACCTACTTTCATAGCAAATAAATTCTGATTCTGATTCTGATTCTGATTCTGATTTTAGCCTGAATTTTCTTCCTCAGAAATGAAAGACTTCCTGTTCAAGATGTGGTACGACACCACGCACCCCACCAGTATCTCGCTGCTGGTGGGCGACTACCATCAGCTGGGGCTGTGGATGTCGGCCGGCGGGAAGGTGGTAGCCTTCGACCCCGCGCCTACGCTCGCCAAGGGACTGCTCACGACCAATCGAATCAAGAAGGGTGAGTGTACGGAGTTGTGTGGAGTTGTGTGGAGTTGTGTGGAGTTGTGTGGAGTTGTGTGGAGTTGTGTGGAGTTGTGTGGAGTTGTGTGGAGTTGTGTGGAGTTGTGTGGAGAGTTTAAGAACTTTATTATTGCTGTCTTTATTAGACCATACCTCACGGAGTTATTGGGGGTAAAGGCTGCAGCTATTTCACAAGGTTAAAAAATATATACTAGTTTTTAAGGTAATAACTGTACTGTATAACCTCCATGACCCGTTTACTATTCAACTCATCCACCAGCACAGTGTTTTGAGTGCGTTACATTGAGTTTGACCGTAAACCGTAATTTTACTACCCAGAAAAGTCGTTACCAGCAATGTTTGCGTAGAGTTACTTAGTTTGATGTACAGAATGCTTGGTTGACGGCTACGTGATGAAGGGTCTGTTTACACTTTGTTTAGGCTTATGTAAAATAAAACAAATTTTGAATTTTCTACAACTAATCATTATTATATCTTACAGGCGATGAACTACGTCTGCAGCGCCTCAGAGATGAAATGACCGGCGAAAGTGCCGGTGACGAGGATGATGAAGAACCCGGAGGTACTTCATCATCATCATCATCTCCTGCCTGCCTTTTCCCAACTATGTTGGGATTGGCTTCCAGTCTAACCGGATGTAGCTGGATATCATTATACAACGTGTAACAGAATAAACGCAAGACCTCTCGTGTGGTGTCTCAGACCATGAAACTGAACAACTTTAGTTCTATGACTTTTGGGAATTCATAACTTTTTTTTTAGTTTTACCATACATGTGGATCAGCTGATTGCGTCCGTTCCTATAGAAAGTATTTTTTTTTTGCGAATTTCAAGAACTCGTAGAACAAAAGATGTTTAGTTTCATGGTGCGAGAGACCACACGGGAGGTTTTGCGTTTATTATGTTACACTTTGTATATATGATGCAACTATCTGATCTCCACAATCCATAAATTGTTTTTTTTTTTCGGATTCAAGTGCGTGTTATTGTCTAATTATCACTTGCTTCTGAGAAGAAATACATGGTGAAGAAACCAGCATGCCTGAGAGATATTTCTCGACGGCATGTTAAGCCAAGTCTGAGGCCCATGGGCGGCATTAAAATTCAGACACCAGGTTAGGCACTAACCACACGATAAAGAACCCATAAATTGGAAGATGATTCCCGATGTCCACCCTCGACTTGTCACAGTGGTGGACAACGATACAGTTCTTAAAAATAATTTTCGCTGTCCACCACGTGGTGGACGTAGACCCTTTTGAACTTTTCCCCCTTAGGCACCGCTGGTGGACAGCGACACAATTTGAAACAAGTACTTTCGTTGCTCAGAAGAATACAAGAAATAAAATGACGTCGCTCTAAAGCGCTTTTTTTAAACTACACTATCATCAGCTTCCTGCCCTTATCCCAATTCATTTGTGGTCGGCGCAGCATGTCTTCATCTCTCTTCATATTACTCGTCATCTCAGCAGTCACCTCCTCTCTAGCCATCTATAGTTCTTTATTAGCTATATTGTCCTATATTAACGTCTGTTAAATTTCAGAGGGTGAGGAGAAACCCGAGCCTGAACCGGAGTTCGTTCCACCGGAGTCCTGTCCTGTGATCATAGTGGCCGCCAGCCCCGGAGAATTTATTGATAAACTTGGTAAGTATTATTTTTAGTACTGCATCATTCTCCTGCCCTTATCCCAATTTATTTGTGGTCGGCGCAGCATGTCTTCTTCTTCCATACTTCTCTATTATTCGTCATCTCAGCAGTCGCCTCCTTTTTAGCCATATCATCCTTCACACAGTCCATCCATCGTTTCTTTGGTCTTCCTCTACTCTTATTACCATCCACATTCATACTCAAAACTTTCTTCACGACATTTTCCTCATTCCTCCGCATGATATGCCATACATTTTTAGTACAGCATAAATCATTAATTCTAAACTAAATAATCCTTTTATTCGGTCTTCTCACAGAACCAAAAACATTGTAACATTATCGTCTTCCATTCATCAGCAATCAAGTCCAATCCAGGTCTTGGTCTCCATGAGTGCAACGTCTATCGTCAACGCCTATCCTGCGAAGATAATATTATATATTTTTTATCTTCTTTAAGAAGTTAATACTCTCTTAAACCCATCGCAGTGAAACAAGGCAACCTGGACAACAAGCAAGCCATAGCTCCCTACAAGCTGTACCCGGTGAAGGTCATCAATGAGCTCACGAGTTACCTCAAGGAGAGGAAAGGACCCGCCGCCGCTAAAGAGAAGACGGAGGGAGAAGAGGAGACTTGTAAGTACATTCATCATCATCATCTGCCTAAACCAATGCAGTTGAATACCAGCACCCATGGAGCGATTGCCTATCTGACCTCCACAACCCAGTCAGTACTGGGATACGATACCCCTTGGTAAGACTGGTTGTCAGACTTTCGTGCCACTGACTACCTGTAACGATTGCTGTGGGACCAACGGCTTTACGTGCTTTCCGAGGACCTTAGGAGGAAACTGCTGAACGCCTCCTTACATACTTCTCTCGCCTCGTCTGCGTTCATACATCTGGTCATACACGTGCCGGTTGCGAGCGCGCACCTGACCTTTAAGAACGTCACGAATAAGGTCAGTGTATGTCCTTCTAGGTCCGCTCCCGGCCACTCACATATGCCTTGTAAATAACTATTTGTCTACTTTTTATACTATACAGGGTGATTAAATAATCGTGAATCAAACGAAACAGGGCGACAGTTGGGGTCATTTGCAGTAAAAAATATCTCTGTGGCAGAGTCCTAACTTGATCTCCTTAAAAGTTATGATTACTTGTGGGTTTTTTTAAGAAAATAAAAAAAATACCTATTTTAAAACATAAAATGGTGTTTAGTTGCTTCTAGAAAATGTATCATCACTACAAAAGTGCTTCTATGACAGTGTACCATTATTTATGAGTATTGACACTTTTTTGAATATCTTTTAAGTCTCACGAAAAATTATTTGTAACTTCAGAGCCTCACTGTAAAAAAACATGTACTACCAAAAAATTACTCTGATAACTCCAACTATCGCTCTGTTTCGTTTGATCCATGATTTTTTACCCGCCCTGTATATGTTGTAAATAATAAAGAGTATTGTACCACCTATTCATCAGCCCCCGAAGAGGAGCTGGTGCCGGCAATAGACGACGATGCAATGAACAAGTACATGGATCGCCTGTCTCGGTCCGTGGCCTCGGTCCGCGCCCGGTTGGCCCAGAACGAGAACTACTTCCTGGACCAGCCTAATAGGGATAACCAGGTATATGGTGGAGTCATCATCATCATTATCATCGCCATCGTTTTCATCACCTGCACTGATAATCCGACATCCTGGGACTTTGCAATGCAATCAAATGCCTCATTTGCTTTGACTGAAAAGGAATAGATAAGATTCTATTTAAGGTGGAAGCGCCAGGGTTGCCCGCTTTATTCAAATTTTGCTAAAAACAGGCTGTCTGTTGAACAAAAATGTTTGTCAAGTTCCTCAATATTCCGGAAAAAAGGGAGAATCCTCCGAGCGGGTGTTGCGTCTGCTACTGCCCGACAGTTGTTGCGTCTGCTACTGCCCGACAGTTGTTGCGTCTGCTGCTGCCCGACAGTTGTGGCGTCTGCTACTGCGCGACAGTTGTTGCGTCTGCTACTGCGCGACAGTTGTTGCGTCTGCTACTGCGCGACAGTTGTTGCGTCTGCTACTGCCCGACAGTTGTTGCGTCTGCTACTGCCTGACAGTTGTTGCGTCTGCTACTGCGCGACAGTTGTTGCGTCTGCTGCTGCCCGACAGTTGTGGCGTCTGCTACTGCGCGACAGTTGTTGCGTCTGCTACTTCCCGACAGTTGTTGCGTCTCCTACTGCCCGACAGTTGTTGCGTCTGCTACTTCCCGACAGTTGTTGCGTCTGCTACTTCCCGACAGTTGTTGCGTCTGCTACTTCCCGACAGTTGTTGCGTCTGCTACTGCCCGACAGTTGTTGCGTCTGCTACTTCCCGACAGTTGTTGCGTCTGCTACTGCGCGACAGTTGTTGCGTCTGCTACTGCCCGACAGTTGTTGCGTCTGCTACTTCCCGACAGTTGTTGCGTCTGCTACTGCGCGACAGTTGTTGCGTCTGCTACTTCCCGGCAGTTGTTGCGTCTGCTACTGCGCGACAGTTGTTGCGCCTGCTACTGCCCGACAGTTGTTGCGTCTGCTACTGCGCGACAGTTGTTGCGTCTGCTACTTCCCGGCAGTTGTTGCGTCTGCTACTGCGCGACAGTTGTTGCGTCTGCTACTTCCCGGCAGTTGTTGCGTCTGCTACTGCCCGACAGTTGTTGCGTCTGCTACTGCGCGACAGTTGTTGCGTCTGCTACTTCCCGGCAGTTGTTGCGTCTGCTACTGCGCGACAGTTGTTGCGTCTGCTACTTCCCGGCAGTTGTTGCGTCTGCTACTGCGCGACAGTTGTTGCGTCTGCTACTGCCCGACAGTTGTTGCGTCTGCTACTTCCCGACAGTTGTTGCGTCTGCTACTGCGCGACAGTTGTTGCGTCTGCTACTGCGCGACAGTTGTTGCGTCTGCTACTGCCCGACAGTTGTTGCGTCTGCTACTTCCCGACAGTTGTTGCGTCTGCTACTGCGCGACAGTTGTTGCGTCTGCTACTTCCCGGCAGTTGTTGCGTCTGCTACTGCGCGACAGTTGTTGCGCCTGCTACTGCCCGACAGTTGTTGCGTCTGCTACTGCGCGACAGTTGTTGCGTCTGCTACTGCCCGACAGTTGTTGCGTCTGCTACTTCCCGACAGTTGTTGCGTCTGCTACTGCGCGACAGTTGTTGCGTCTGCTACTGCGCGACAGTTGTTGCGTCTGCTACTGCCCGACAGTTGTTGCGTGTGCTACTGCGCGACAGTTGTTGCGTCTGCTACTGCGCGACAGTTGTTGCGTCTGCTACTGCCCGACAGTTGTTGCGTCTGCTACTGCGCGACAGTTGTTGCGTGTGCTACTGCGCGACAGTTGTTGCGTCTGCTACTGCGCGACAGTTGTTGCGTCTGCTACTGCGCGACAGTTGTTGCGTCTGCTACTGCGCGACAGTTGTTGCGTCTGCTACTGCCCGACAGTTGTTGCGTCTGCTACTGCGCGACAGTTGTTGCGTGTGCTACTGCGCGACAGTTGTTGCGTGTGCTACTGCGCGACAGTTGTTGCGTGTGCTACTGCGCGACAGTTGTTGCGTGTGCTACTGCGCGACAGTTGTTGCGTCTGCTACTGCGCGACAGTTGTTGCGTCTGCTACTGCCCGACAGTTGTTGCGTCTGCTACTGCGCGACAGTTGTTGCGTGTGCTACTGCGCGACAGTTGTTGCGTCTGCTACTGCGCGACAGTTGTTGCGTCTGCTACTGCGCGACAGTTGTTGCGTCTGCTACTGCGCGACAGTTGTTGCGTCTGCTACTGCGCGACAGTTGTTGCGTCTGCTACTGCGCGACAGTTGTTGCGTCTGCTACTGCGCGACAGTTGTTGCGTCTGCTACTGCCCGACAGTTGTTGCGTCTGCTGCTGCCCGACAGTTGTTGTCGGGTTTTTCTATTTAGTCTTATGTCGCGGATAACTTTAACCGCGCGATTTAAGATTTTGATGTCAGTTCGTCATCTGTTTCATAGATGTGTGTGATTTTTATCCATGTTGCTGTAGTGCCGCTACACCGGCACCATCTAGTTCTACATGTAATTATGGCATCTGAAATATCATAAAAATACCTAATAGTAGAAATAAAAATCATCAATTTTCCCCAGGACGCAGCGAACGCCGTGATGGGCATCGTAGTAGAACACATCGAGCCCTACGAGTTCTGGAAGCCAGAGCTCTTGGACGCCGTGCTCAAGTACGGAGACAGACTGTACACCATGTCCCTCGGCCAGGCCAAGCATCCGCCCAAGCTGAAACCTAGCGAGATGGTGGAGAACTTCCATGTCACTAACTTTAATGTGAGTATGACAGACAGGCAGACAGATGGGTTCAAAGCAAAGGAGATGGCGGAGGCCTTCCATGTCGCTTTAATGTAAGAAGATGGTGCACTAATTGTAATGCAGCCCAAACCTAAAGTATGTGAAAAGCCCCTCACAAAGCTTAAAGGCACTTGTTCTCCCTGTCATTGCGATCATTTTGTTGTTCTAGACCATACCTGGGAACCTTCTAGTTAAGGAGATATTGGGGTTCAAAGTTCCAACTTTATTACCAGTTTTTTTTAAATAATAGTTTTAAGGTTACAACTTTACTTTAAATACCTCCATGACCCGTTTACTATTTATTTATTTTGAATTTGGAGTTTCTTGCCCGTTCTTCTCCATAGAGATCTACGTTAGGGAATGGGGCAACTACAGTACTTTCACAGTGTTTATGCCTTGTGACTGGGACTGTAGCTATTGTTGTCTTTGGTTCGACAATTCAAAAGTGCCTGGAACTGGCCTACTTGAAATAAATGCTTTGATTTTGATTTCTTTACGGGGCCGTTGGCTCTGTTCTTATTTTTCTTTTAGCCTATTCAGTCCCACTTCCGGGCAAACGCCTCCCCCATTCCTTTCCCACTCTCCCGTTGTTTTTCCTTCTCTGGCTAATCGAAAGAGTGCAAATCGTCACGATGGCGTTTCTTGGGTCAGCCTCGATGACGACTGTCTTCAGGCACCCACTGTCTGACGATTCTGGCCCATCTGTCCTGACCCATCCTGGAAATGTGGGAGACATTTCCAGGATGGAACCCAGTCCAATTTTAAACTTTATAATTATTTTAGCAACACATTTTACTGTCACGGATAAAAGTAACACACTAACACCTGATTCTATAAATTTAAAGTGGTCATTTAAATCAGTATGCTGCTGCCGTGATATCATCATTATCTTCTGTTTGCAGGTGAAGTTAGAAATTACGCCCGACGTGGTCGTTGGTGACATCAAGGCTGGAGAGACCGGCAATGTCATGAGCGTCAAGAAAGCTATCGACCTATTCTTTCAGACGGTTTGTTTTCTTAGTTTTAAAACTGACTTCGTAACGAACATTGTTATCATCATAATTTCCTTTATTTATATTTTTACAAATTGTTTACATTTTTAAATATTTTAAAAATGTAAACATTTTTAAAATATACATTTTTTTTTTCTTTTATCATCATTATTATTATCTTATCCCAACTTTGTTGGGGTCGGCTTCCAGTCTAACCGGATGCAGTTGAATATCAGTCTTTTACATGGAGCGACTGCCTATCTGACTTCCATAACTCAGTTAGTACTGGGTACGATACCCCTTGGTAAGACTGGTTGTCAGACTTTCAGGCCACTGACTACTTGTACGGCTGTCAGAGAACTAGATATGACAGCCGGGACCAACGGGTGCAGGTGAAAGCGCCAGGGTAGCCCGCGAAATTCAAATTTTCAGGTTAGTTTCAGGTTGTATGTTGATGAAAATATGATTCGCGTCCGTATGTATGTTACAGAATTAAAATCATCAATACAACCCCCTAAGTTCATTTAAGGCGATAATCCTGTGGACGGCGAGTTATGGGCTAGCTCGCCGTCCGGCTGTCTTATGACGACAGGCCGTGTCGACGGCGCGTTCGTGTTCCACGCGCGCCTCGAAGAGATGTCAGCAATGATGTAGGGGCCTGCAAGGGCCAATGCCTGCCAGGGCTGCGGGACTGTTCGAAAGAGATACTATGGTCCTGGAACTCAAAGGGCAAAGAAGGAACATGGATGGGTTTTAGTCAGTACAAGTCTGACACTCCCTACCGCTCCGCCCAGAGGGGGGGATTTGAAGATGTCCCATCCGAAAAAAAAAGGCGATAGTCTTATCGCGTAAAACTTAGAAATTCACAGCAAAAACAAAAACACATCGCGTGTGCGGGGACATTCCCCTTTGACACCTGGAAAGCTGCTCTACCTACATATTAACTGAATTAAAAAAAGGAGTTTATCAATTCAACGCTAATATCTATTATTGTTTCTAGTAGGTAACAATTATGCAAAGACGTAATAAAAAAAAGTCGAATAGGTATTTTATCGTGATTCTATGTTATGTGCGTGTCATTTTCATGGTCATTGACATGGTAAATAAGGTTATATATGATGATTTTTTTTTATTTTTCTTATCCGCCATCTTTAATTTTGACCCCTTAATCGTTTAGAGAACCCTCGATTACCATGGAAATGCCACCCATGAAGAATAATTCGCTAATTTTCGTAGCCACCATCTTTGATTTTGATCCCATATTCATTTAGAGTGCCTTCGATTACATGACACCCATGACGAAAAAACCGAATATTTTTGTCGGCGCCAACCTGCGTAAAAAAATACGTAGTTATTAAGCATATAACCAATATTATGGTGCACTAAAAATAATTGCAATTCATTTATGACTTCCGTCAAAAAAACATTGCAAGCCTTCGCGAATATTTCGACGAGCTGTGTATGTTAGTGGACTGGGCCCTTAAGGACTGGAGGAATAACTCACGTTCCAGGAGCAGCACGGCGTCCTGTGCGCGAAGAGCTACTGCGTGGCGCTGTGGAAGGCCAAGGGCGAAGCCTCCACCAGCTACCTCATGTGGGAGCCGCACGCGGTGGGCCCCACGGGGCGGCACAACCCGGCCGGCGCCGCCACGCTGGTGCTGTTCTCGGACCTGGACGAGCTCGCCGACACCTTCCGGCACAACGTGGACGAGACCTTGCGGCCTGGGGATAACAAGTATGTTTGGGATCAATTATTACCGAAAAATACGTGTCCTAATTGCATCCGCTTAATCTGTCGCCTGAGAATCTAGCGTTGGTCGCTCCATAATACTAGGACCACTAGATACCAAAGAGAATCTCACTCCTGTTCTTCAACGCAATTGGTCAATTTGCCTGTGAACTGTATGACCACGAGACTATCATAAACGAGTCGATCAATCAGAGTTAAATTATAACCTTATTGTAAGGGTATTAATTCTTTTTAATTTTGACGTATCTATATTAATGCTCTTTTGTTTTTATGGTGTGACAGATGTCATAATTGAAGAAAATGTAGTAAAACATATTTATTAGTTTGAAATTAATTTAATATGTGGGTCTATTAGAAAACTTGTGATGATTTAACAAAATCTTTACAGATTTATTCAAAAGGAATCGCGTGTGTTCCCCATCTTTGTGAAAAGGGGTGTGAATAATATGGCTTGCCTAATTCCGCCATTTTATTTTATTTTCAAAATAGGAGCCACACATGAAACCTGCATTAATCACCAGCTGGTATCAAATCAATTCAAACGAGTTTTGAAAGAGAAAAAATCTCTAAAGCGTCACATTTCCGAAATATGAGCTGCTAGCTGACCCGCGCAACTTCCTCTGCGTCACATAAGAGAGAGAGACCGAGAATGTGTACGCGGTACTTGATCATTCTTTTGACCATCATTACATACCGAGTTTCCTCCGTGCCTCGGAAAGCACGTTAAGCCATTGGTCCCGGCTGTCATTTGTAGATCTTTGACAGCAGTTATAGGTAGTCAGTGGCCCGAAAGTCTGACAACCAGCCTTACCAAGGAATATCGTATTACCCAGTACTAACTGGGTTGTGGAGGACAGATAGGCAATCGCTCCATGTGAAATACTGGTATTCAGCAGCATCAGCCTAGACTGGAGGCGTCCTAATAAATTTAGGGAAAGGCAGGCAGATGATAATGCGAGGCTGCTTTTTTGAAAATAAAATAAAATGGCGGAAGTTAGCTAGGCCAGATTTTATACAAAATATTACAACCCCTTTTTTGTGTTGCCGGAAGTTTCATGTCTTTACTTCTTTTTCAGATTCAGCATATCGTCCGTGAAAGTATTCTGGGAGTACTCGAAGATGCCAGACGTCGTGTCGCCGCAGGGCACCGTGCCCGACGAGGGCTACGAGTGGAAGGTGCTCACGGCCTTCGTGGAGACCGCGCGCGGCAGGACCATACTGCGCGGGACCAGGCCTGACGATCTTGTTAGGTATGTCTACCTTTGATGTGAATGGACTATGTGAAGAATGATATGGCTAGAAAGGAGGGGACTGCTGAGATGACGAGTAATAGAGAAATATGGAAGAAGAAGCTGATCTAACTTTTCCCTGTGTTGTCCGTGAGCAGGTTCACTCGCGAAGCCCTGATCCAGTCCGCGGCCGGCGCCATCGTGGGCGGCGCCATGTCGCACTTGCGGCGCCCGCACCTGTGGACCAGACGCACCCTGGACGAGATCATGAAAGTCGCGTGTCGCCTCTTCGCTGTGTCCGTCGACTCGCTGGGCTACGAGTTCAGACCCGGCGAGGACATCCTACTGCCGCTGCAGGTAACATTCTGTCCATAGTTGTCTATCGTGAGACATTGTGGGTCATCGTGGCCAATTGTGGGCGATCGTGGCTCACCGTAGGCCGTCTAGGGTCACTGTGGGCCATTATTAGTCATAATGTTTTCCATCGTCACCGTGACCCATCGTGGATCACTATGAGTATCATGGGTCACTGTGTACCATTGCCGATCACTAAGTGCCATTGTGGGTCACTGTGGGCCGTATTGGGCCACAATGGGCCGTATTGTGTTATTGTAGGCCATCTTCGGTCACTGTGGGCTTCGGAACAAAAAAACATTTCTTATTTTCATAACTTTACATTTTTGCCTTCCCGTGCAGGTGTTGAAACGTTTCGTGTTAGGAGTGAACTTCGTGCGATACGACCTGCTGGAGGTATGCGCCGGGAAGCTGGATCAGGAGAAACAACCTGGGACCATGACTCTCAAGTAAGATCGGTGCCAACATCATCCAGAACTAATAATTTTCTGAAGCCCTGACACAGCCAGAAGGCGTCGCGGCAGGTCTTGTAGAAGACGGCGGCACGAGCTGGACAAAACCAAGGACCGGGCCACATTAACCCTGGATTGAATAAACTGGAAGTCAATGCTTTTGTCCAGCAGTGTGATGACGCAGGCTATCAGTTTCAGTATCAGCTGTGGCCATCGTGTGTACATCGTGAGAAAACCCGCATGGCTGAGAAGTATTTCTTGATGGCATGTAAAGCCAAGTCAAACTCCCATAGGCAGCATAAAAACGTTGACACCAAGTTAGGCACTGACCACACGATAAAGAAGCTGTGCCCCGTGATTTTACCTGCCGTTTAATTTAAAATAAATCGCATCGGCTCCTGAGGGTCGTAGCGTCGTAGCCTGTAACCTTCTTCAAGAATTGGACTAGGAAAAAATGCAATAAAAAAATAATTATCCGGCTGGAAAATCAAATCAAATCATTTATTCCCATAGAATGTAGGTATCTATACAAATAAATAAAATTGAAGTGTCTGTTTGTAATATCATAAGTATCGTAAAGTCGAACGATGAAAATACTAGTTCTGCAAATAATATTTCCTCAGTCTGCCTTTTTGGTCTCGACCTCTCAAGATAGCAAACGTGGACGTGCCGCGCGCGATACAAACGCATGCATTAGTCGGGCCCGCACCGGACGCGGCTCACGCGGTCCTAGCGCACGCATTAGTCGGGCCCGCACCGGACACGCCGCGCGCGGTCCTAGCGCACGCATTAGTCGGGCCCGCACCGATGTTTGCATTTGTTAGCCCAATTCTTGAGGAAGGTTAAGGTTATATCACGCTACGACGTTTAGGAACCGAGAAAAAGATAAACAGCGGGTGAAGTTGCGAAGCACAGCCAGCTTATAACGTAATGTGTGTGTCCACAGACTGGGCCTGGAGCGCTTCTTCGAGTCGCACACGCACGGCATCCTGTGGTCTGTGCCGTACGCGGTGTGCGTGTGGCGCGTGCACGGAGCGCCACAGTTCTACATGTTCGAGCCGCACGCCTGCGGACCCACGGGGCTCAGGATCGATGCTCTAGTGAGTCAAAGTTATATCATCAGTACGTACGGGAGCGCTAAGCGAAAGTATATACGGTATTTGTAACAAAAAATCATTTATTTTTGTCTTTCTTATTGTTCCGGCTAATTTCCGAAACTGTTCGGCCGATTTTGACGGGGCTTTCACTGGCTGATGTTACAAGGTCTAACATAGGCTACTTTTATTTTAGAAAAAGAATTACAAAAAAATTACACAGTGCAAATAAATTATAACCCATGAAATCGTAAACAAAATCTGATTCAAATAGGTAAGTAATATTTTTATAAAATTTCACGTGGACGAAGGTCGCGGTACAGCTAGTAGTTGCATAACTTTTCTACTTATAGGGCACTTTGTAACGTTTATCCGTGTTTTAGGACGACGGAGCTCCTTGCCTGCTCACGTTCACCTCGCACAAGCTAATGGCATTCGCGTGAGTATTTCTTCTAGACAAACTAACACATCTGACGCATTTAATGTTTACAAAAGATGAAAAGATTGGTCCACATGTTAGGCTCAAACGCCGATAAGGCTCATTGAACGAAAAAACCGACCACATCGCGTTGTGACAATTTCAAAACGACCACGAAGCAAAATTCGGGTTGTGACCGTTTTGAAATTCAACCAAAACGAGAGCAAAAAATTGAGAACGCGTTCTGAGCCTTTTTCAAACAGTAACAACAACATTATTAGCACATGAGTAGGAAAACGGAACAGAGGTTAAGCTTCATACAACCGCGCGAATCGGTTGCACTTCTACAAGCACGCGGGGCATGTGTGCGTGACCACTGGCCGCTTGTCGCGTACGCGGCGAGACTGGAAAAAACCGGTTTACGCTGGCACAGCCAGTGGACAATCTCAGGGTTAGCACGGCACGGTGCCATGGCAACCAAGGGGCACGTTGTTTGTTTTGTCAGTTGCAAAGATTGGTTGTAAGTTTGAATATTAAAATTAAAATGGTTGTTTATTGTACTGTGTGTATGAATAATAGTAGAAAAAACAAAAATATATCATACTTTAACTATCCCAAGGAGTACAATAGGTAAGTAAATATTTGACTATTACTTTTGCAAGTAAGTACCTATATTTTATTGTATGATCCTTTTTTTTTAATAAGAAGAGGATACTACTCGGTGTGTTTTTACCCGACTGCGGCGAAGCCCAAAAGGAGGGTTATGTGTTTGACCTGTATGTATGTAATGTCTGTTTCTATGTTCCCTCGTAACTAAGGAGTTAAGGAGCCCGGTAAGCCGAAGATTATCGAGTTACGACAAGGACAGAAAAAGAAAGTATGTATGGGAGAACAAAATAGAATGAGTAATGGTCTATATCGTATTTGGTACCAACTAGTTTTTTTATTTTGTTGACTTATTTACATTTTTTTATTATACTCCCCCTGCATTTTATGCTTCACTTTATTTTCGGCTTTCTTGTCATGGGTGTCATTTTCGTGGTTTTTGGGGTCGCTGATAACTAAAATTAGGTCAAAATGAAAATTCAAGATGGCGTCGACGAAAATTTTCGGTTTTTTCTTCATGGGTGTCATTTTCATGGTTTTTGGGGTCGCTGATAACTAAAATTAGGTCAAAATGAAAATCCAAGATGGCGCCGACTAAAATTTTCGGTTTCGTGTCATAGGTGTCATTTTCGTGGTTTTTGGGGTCGCTTATAACGAAACTGAGGTCAAAATGAAAATCCAAGATGGCGCCGACGGAAATTTTCGGTTTTGTCGTCATGGGTATCATTTTCATGGTTTTCGGGGTCACTGATAACGAAAATAAGGTCAAAATAAACAGAGATAAAAAACTAAAAAAAATGTAATTCTCATTTTTTTTCTTCGGGTTCCCCTGACTGAATTTTCACCCTTCGCCACTGGACTGTATCATACTCAATAATAAAACTGTATAACAAATGTTTTGTTTAATTTGTCTTAACATATTGTGACAACCCTACCAAAATAGGTAACAATTTTGAACGTTCTTTAGAAGCTTTAACTCTGTTCCGTTTACTTACTCATGTGATTATTAGTAAGTAACTTGCACATGTTGATGGGTAAGGAAATGCCTTTGGGCGCATTCTTTCCAATTCGCAAAATGTCCAGTGGGCTCAAAATGTCCAATTCTCAAATTATCCAATTCTCAAATTGTCCAATTCTCAAATTGTCCAAATCGCAAATTGTTCAATTAGCAAATGGTCCAAAAAAAATTCGTCTAAGGAGTTTAGTTGATAGATAATACGTTTCGTTTATTATTATTTTTTTCGTTTTCTGTTTTTATAAACAACAAACCTCTGCTAGTAAAACCTTACCTCTTAGGTTAAAACCTTTGTTTCCAAATAATTCCTTTTTTGATGTTCTTGTCAAACGGAGTTCGTTTTTCGGACATGACAGCATGTCATATTTGATGGATAAGAATTTTTTTCTGACCTAGTTGCTTGATATTGGTTTGAAATGATTAAATTAAAATAATTACTTACTACTACTATTATTATTACTACTCAGTTGTATTAGATATTATTACCGTGGTTGTATTCTGTTCTGACCTCACCACACGGCTAGTAACCTCATTTTCAATAACTGAACGAAGACACTTTTTTGTCTTATTTGAGGGTATTTATAACCTAAGAACGCGGGTGATGCATTCGATATGCCGTCAACAATGTCCGGACCCTCCTATCCAGGGCGTCTAATTCTGTTTGAGTCCATTTGAGTATGCCACAAGAGTACATCAAAACCGGCATCATGACCCAACCGTTGAAGGTACGTACCTTATTTCCGCCTGATAAAAGACTATTAAATATTATTCTTTTTCTTCTTTCAAATACTTTTTTCATAAGAATTGGACCAATTACGAACTGGACCAATTGCGAACTGGACCAGTTGAGAATTGGACAGTTGGACATTTTGCGAATTGGACATAATGCGCCCAAAGGAGGAAATGATGCCTAAATGAAAAATCAAGATATCTGCTGCAAAAATTTTACAACTTTTGTCATGGGTGTCGTTTTCGTGGTTTTCGGGGGCTGATGAAAAACAAAATGGCGGCCATTTTTCTCAAATCTGACGGCAGAATTGCATTCTGGTTGGGTGCGGATAACCTCCACTAGATTTCGCAACTGGAGGCCGATCTCAACACAGTAGGGAAAAGCCAAATCTTATAGATAAATATGACCATATTATCTTCCACCAGGTACCTCCAAAACATACCCGTACAGGAGCGTAACAAACGCGACTTCATACTCTACGCTATAACTATGGAGATCAAACCAATACAGAAGCTGAAAGAGATCCCGCCCCTCGTCAAAGCGCCACCTGGAGTCACACTCGTGCCTGCTACTAGCAAGGTAATGTTACTTGGGGCCGATTTTTCGATCTACTTTTGTTAACCGACTGCGACGAAGCCCAAAAGGGGTGTTTTTAGTCCCTTTTTTATAGTGGGTCGAAACACATCATCCAGTGTGTTGTTGAACAATGTCGGTTAAATTACGTACCCTTGCTTCACCCCCGACGCAACAGAATATGCTCTGTTTGCTGGTTCTGAGTTTTGATGGTCATTGTGGCGTTTTCATAAAGACCGCTCAGCACTTGGATGTATCGCCAGTCTACTTGGCATCACTGCAAAGACTCCAGAACTAACCAGGTCTCGAAGGGTTTTGACTCTATGTCAAAACCCTTCGCATAGTCTACAAATGCAAGACACAGACGCCGATCATCAAAAGATATCTCATATTTTGGAGTGTCCGAAGTGCCCAAACACCAGTATTTCTGAGGACATAAACGGCCACTGGTACTGCGATTAGCGTGGCCACCTTCTGGTTCCAATTCATTTAACGTTGTAATATGATGAAGAAGACGGTCCTCGTACGCAATATAGTTTAGTACGCAGTATTCACCAAATCATTGAGCTAATAATATTTCGGCTGTGTCCCTCAGGTGGGCGTGGACGGCGCCAAGCGACGTGCCAACGAGGAGGACCGCTCGCACCCGCCGGGCAGCGCCACGTGCATGGACGCGCAGCGAGCCACCGAGGCCGCCGACAAGGAGCAGGTCCGGCTGAAGGGCGGTGAGTCTACTACAGATGTTACGTGTGTTGCAAACAGACAACCTGATTCTAGTTCGTTTCTTTTGAGTCAATTTTCACTGAACATCAGCGTTGTGCAAGGTCAAAGAAGTCATCTTATCCATATCTAATCACCATAAAATTCATATTCATTATTGTAAGTTTACACAAAAAAACATGGGTTTGTAAACTGATCCAAGTGACTTGTGATCATTGAACCATCATGGTAAGTGGAATCATTCCTGACGCAGTTACAACGTTCAGCTACTGATCGTTACTTTTCCTTACTTGCTTCTCAATTATATATTTGATATATCCCTTTCACTAAGCATTCAGTTATTATAAATTATTAGTTTTTTTTTTTAACATACAGGGTAATTTTTTGAACGTTGGCAATACTTTAAGGGCATGTAGTACTCATGCATATAAACAACTTTTACAATGGAACCGACCATGAACTCGCGAAAAAAACATCTGCTGCTCCATACATTTTTTCGATTTACGCGACCTATATTGTATGGAGCAGCTCATAATTATTTTTAATCAATTTAATTTTAAGCACCCGATGTTTTACCCACGAGACTTGAATGCTAAATTCGAAAAATTTCTCAAGATCTCTAATAGCATTCGTCTCGTAGCAAAGAGGGTACATAATTATATTAACTCAACAGCTACCCGCAACTCAAGCGGCTGGCTGGTTCTTAAGGACGGCACGCAGTTCATGTCAGCAAGTCACTCCATATTTTGCAACAAGTTCTCCTATGCTTCAAGAGGCAATCAGGTAAATTCTACCTCATCATCATCCGCCTGGCCTTTTCCCAACCATATTGGGGTCGGCTTCCAGTCTAACCGGATGCAGCTGACTATCAGTATTTTACATGGAGCAACTGCCTATCTGACCTCCACAACCCATTTAGTACTGCGTAATACGATACCCCTTGGTAAGACTGGTTGTCAGACTTTTTGGCTACTGACTACCTGTAACGACTACAAATGACAGCCGGGACCAACGGCTTAACGTGCTTTCCGAGGCACGGAGGAAACTCGGTATATAATGGGTGCCGGGTGGTCACCCATCCACAGACCAACCTAGGTAAGCACGGATTAACCTAGAGATCGACCCGAGTGGCTGTTATTATGTAGCCACGAGCTCCTACTACGAAATTCTACCTTTCCACATTTATTCTACCGCTGACATCAGCAATCTTACGGCACTAAAGACCACAATGTAAAGTAATAATAAGAATGCTTGGTTGACGGCTTCGTAAGGAGGTTTTAAAAGTACTCTTCGAAGCCGAAAGGCACTTATTCTCCCCATCATGGCGATATTTATTTGGTTCTAGACCATACCACGGAAATATTGGAGGTCAAAGCAACACCTTTTACTACTTTTTAAATTCAAGTTTTGAATGTTATAACTTTACTTTAAATATCTTCACGACTCTCGTACAATGCACCCATCAGCACGGCGTTCTGAGTGCGTTACCGTTGAGTCCTTAACGTAAAAGGTGAATTTTCACCCCAAAAAAAGTCGATTTCCCAGCAATAATTTTTGCGTAGTTACTTAGTTTGATGTACAGAATGCTTGGTTGACGGCTATGTGAAGGGTCCGTTACACCTTGAACATACTCTTCTTTCTACAATTATTACAGGCCCTATCATGCGCCATGATGGCAGTGGCCATGTCCCGCATCGAGAACCCGTGCGTCTGGTGCTCCTCCACCCTCAACCAGATCCTGGAGAGCGGAGACCAGCTGTACCAGGACAGCTACCTTCACTTCCATCCACCTGTCAAGATCTTGACCATGGAACAGGTATGTAACATCACCAGGGCAGCTGATGTGTTTAAAACGTCAAGGTCACCCACACAACAAGATCCTGCCCATGGTACAGGTACGCGAAAACGTGAAAACTTTGAGAGCGTTTACGACTTACGGCATTTCATACAAACTTTCAAGTCCTTTTTTCGAAATGACTGAACCGATTTTAATGAAAATTCATACGCATAAGCAGGATACATAGGTCTAAAAAGTTATCAGAGATTATATTCGAAAGGTCTTTTAAAAAAAAAAAAAATTTGAAATTTGTTTCCATGGAAAATCTAAAATCGGTCTAATTCAGCTGTAACACTATTTTTCGAAATGTTCTCTGATAAATTTTTAGACCTATCTATCTTGCTTATGCGTTTGAAGTTTCATTAAAATCGGTTCAGTTCAGATCAAAAATTTATTAAACTATTTTCTTTGGTTTGCCGTATGTTATTACTTAATTTGATCCCTATTAGCGACATATCGAATGGTGTAATACAGTCTGTTTTTTTTTTTCAAAAGCAACGGTTTCCGTTCCTGGCTAGGAATATTGATTATCCAAAAATTAATGATGCACTTTTAGTTTTTATCAAAATCGGACTCAAGACTGCTTTGAGTATTTTTCGCTATTCCTCATAGCTTCGGATTTGGCCATCCACGCCCATTTGAAAAATTCACTCGGTATTTTATAGTATATATGTCGGATCCGGTCAATAGTACGGACATAAAATGAATTGGAAATCGCGCCAGTGTACAGTGGTGCCATCAAGCAACTTACAAGTCTACAGACAACACAGCGTGCTTGTACAGAGCCCTGATGTCCAGTTCGAGGAGAGGACGACATTGAGTGTCGGATCGCGGCGGAGTTGAGACGTCTTCGGACTGTACCCGATTCATTGCGTGTTAAGTTGTAATCTCAAGTGATTCGTTAGTTTTACTAGAAACAGTGTATCGCACCCTTTGTGTTTTCATAGCACGACACCCATCGTCTGCCCACATGATGTACGAGCCTAACGGAGTAAATTCTGACATACCCGACATATATCTCTCTCTCTTCTTCGACCTTTGCCCACGTAATATTGGGTGTAGGTCCCTTCTGCATCTCTTCACTTTTGGCGGTTTTGGTGTCACATCTATCGAGTTTCTTCCGGCAACTTAAACTTTTTTAACGCCGGAGCATAAACGCACTCGCCAAGCCACAATTTCACCTTTTTGTTTTTGTCACATATTTGTGTCGTTTTTCGTACAGGACACGTGCTTGCTTGTCACGTATATGTGACAATGGCGTTCAAAAGGTTATAAAATCATCTGTCCACCTAGTAGGTTGTCAATTCAGATTCCTCCGTTATCCTATAAAGTTCGTTAAACAAATTTTTGATCGCATTGATTAATTCACAGATTCTACGTAAATTCTACACGCCGGGTAATTGCGTGTGCCGAGTGGTGGTGTACAAGCCGAGACAGGAGGGCACCGTCGACATCGACCTACTCGAACTGGTAACACTGTCCGCCATCTTTTATTTGAGACTAGCGGCTTCGCCCGCTTTTATGTTTGGTAACTGTCCCACGGGATCATACTTCAGAGATCAGGGTCAGGGTCCATAATTGTTTCTCTATAATTTACTTACCAGCCTTGTATACATTATGGAATGCAATAAAGTATTGAGTTGAGATAAAAAGTATCCTATCCAGGTTATACTGTGTGCCAAATTTCATCTAAATCCGTTCAGAAGTTTTCGCGTGAAAGAGTTACAGTTATCCATCCATCCATCCAAAAATTTCGCATTTTTAATACGGGGTGTCCCCACACCGACGCGAAAACAGTTACCACGTATTCAGTACATCATTCTCTTTATATAGAAATTTTTCATCGGTTATTCAAAAAAAATCGGCTGTTTCCTACAAAAGTGCAATACCTACACGGTCAAATGTGATGAAGGCTCAGAATGATGTACTGAATACGTGGAAACGTTTTCGCGTCGGTGTCCCTTCCACCCCGTATGTAGGCACCTTCGTAAGGGATGTTTTAATTAACTGTCTCATGCATTCCCGTCTAGATCACGGAATTCTTCAAGGAAGAGAAACAGGGAGTGCTCATCGCCGGCTACGGAGACTTTGCTGTTGCTCTGTTCAGGACTACACGAGGTAACAATATAATGTATTATGCAGGGCGTAGACTGATGGGGTGAATTCAGTATATCATACAGGAATCAGGAATTCAACTTTAATTTGTTTTATATCCTCATACGCAATGTATCGGTACCTTGGCAAAATGCACATAGCGAACGGCAAGCGCGACGACGACTTCGATGAAATCTGTAGCTAGGCAGGAAGTGAACAGTTGATATCACGCGTCGTTCGTTTCAACATCCACTGTTGTTTTTATGATTTTAGCCGAATTATTTACATAAATGGAGTGCTGCGCACAGATAATAAAAATAATAAGAAAAATTCCGGTGGAATATGATAAAAACAGCCGCTCGGGTCGATCTTTAGGTTACGCCGCGCTTGCCTAGGTTAGTCCGTGGATGGGTGACCGCCCATTACATACCGAGTTTCCTTCGAGCCTCGGAAAGCACGATAAGCCGTTGGTCCCGGCTGTCACTGGTAGATCTTTGACAGTCGTTAAAGGTTGTCAATGACCCGAAAGTCTGATAACCAGTCTTACCAAGTGGTATCATATTACGCAGCACTAACTGGGTTGTGGAGGTAAGATAGGCAGTTGCTCCATGTGAAATGCTGGTATTCAGCTGCATCCGGTTAGACTGGAAGCCATCCCCAACTATGTGGAGGTGTAATGTAGCGTTGTTCCTGGCAGGCTACTACATGTTCGACCCGGGGGACCGCGACCGCGTGGGGCGCGCGGTGGCGCCGCCGTGCCGGGGCCGCGCGCGCGCGTGCTTCTCGCTGTACCCGGACGTGAGTTACTGGACATGGCAAGCGTCAGGGTAGCCCGCCTAATTATAATTTTCTCACGTTTTTTTGCAATTTGCAGGTCAATGTAAGGTTTATGTTGATTGAATGTGATTTGCGGTCGTAATACGCATGTATTTACAGAAGTAAAAAAAAAAAAACCCTCTTAGTTCATTTAATCCCATTGAATAACTTTTTCATGAAATAGTATATAAATAAACTTGGAGGATTGTATTGATGATTTTAATGATTATAACCCTGTAAAGCCATATTTGTTACGGTCGCGAATCATATTTTGTTTAACATACAACCTGACACTGACCTGCTAATTGCAAAAAAAACGTAAGAAAATTTTGAATTTCGTGGGCTACCCTGACGCTTTCACCTTAAGCTTGTCGAAGGGTTAGACAGAGGTCGTCGTGTCTTGCTCACGACACCCGTCAAGGAGCTTTGAATTATTTGACCTGCCTAACTTTCGCCATTTTTATTTTATTTTTGAAATACCACGCTTAGTGCAAATTTTAATCAACATTTGGTATCAATACAAACAAATTTTGTTTGAGACCAAAAAAGCGTCGCAGTTCCAAGATATGAGCCATTAAAATTACAATCTTCGCCATCAGCGGAACTTTGATAGCTTATATTTCGGAAATGTGACGTTTTCGAAGAGTTTGTCTCATACAAATCTTGTTTGTATTTTCGTGCAGTAATTCAGAATCTTAAATAATTTTCCCCACATTGTAATTTTTTTTTTTGGACTATACCTGGGAACCTTCCCAGTTTTTTAGGGTTCCGTACCTGAAGGGTAACCAATGGCGACCCTCTAACTAAGCTACCGCTGTCCGTCCGTTCGTCCGTCTGTCAGCGGGCTGTATCTCATGATCCGTAATAGGTTGACAGTTGAAATTTTCACAGAACGTGTATTTTTGTTGCCGCTATAACAATAAATAATAAAATATATTAAAAATGAAAGGGGATTCCCCTACTACGATGGTAGGTAAAGTTTCATGCGCGAGTCCAACTCGGACTTGGCTGTTTTAAACACCTGGGAACCTTCTAGTTACGAAGATGTTTTGAAATTGGAGGTTCAAAGTTCGATTTTTTTCACAAGTTTGCAAGTTTTTAATGTTAAAGTGAACAGTACAGGGGCTGTATTCTTCAATGCATCCATCAGCACAAATTTTTTGAGTGCGTTACATTGAGTCCCACTGTAAACCGTTTGTTGCGTAGTGTTACTTAGTTTGATGTACAGAATGCGTGGTTGACGGCTTCGTGAAGGGTCATTTTAAAAATCGTTCACAGATAAAAGAACTGACTTCGGTCCTCGGCGCCAATATTCCACCGGTCGATGAAAAAGAAGACGAAGCTCCTACCGAGGTGAGTTCATAACATCGCGCCTGTAATCCCCAAAAGGTTCGGCCAGAGGTGTCGCAGAGGTGTACCTTATAGTAAATCCACATTTCGCCAGTTACGTTTGAGTCCCATGTAATAGTGGGCGAGCCTTTTGCCATCAACCGGACACAAATACAGACTCCGTGGCTGCTACTGAGAAATTCTTGATGGAAAAATCCGAAAACATTTTTGCTTTTAATAATATTTTATGAAAATGTTTTGACTCATTTTTTTCTTTTGTTCCAGCAGAAGAAGAAGAGCGAGGTAATGAAACTCATCTTATTCTTTATTTATTTCTACAACATTAGTTTTAGTGTATGCGAAACCTGAAACACGTGTCGAGTATTTTTATGTAAAGAATCTATGTACAAAATTTCAAAACTGTATCACGAAAAATCACAAAGTTATAAGCTTGTTCTGTTACCTGGTTGTCCGCACAAAAACATGGTCACCACGCGGCGCCACCGCGCGCGCCTCCAGCATCGTCTTGAGCTCATTGATAATAATAATTTGGCAGTACCTAATAAACCTAAATGACTGCGATAGGTACTTAGTGTCGCTCGGTATCCAACTTGTAGCCTTTTTAAATATTTTTGGGACAAAACATAACATGGTTTAAAAAATATTGGAATAGATTCAGTTACTTATTTTGAACAAATTATATTCAGATTTCGCAGATACTAAAAATAATGTTGTAAACACATTGATTACATTTTTAAATATTCCTATATGAAATTATATAAAAAAAACCCACCGCGATCTAAGATTTAACCCTAACTTAGCCTAGTTTCATCCGAAAATGAATCATATATAAAAAAAAGTTAATTTGTATATGCTACAAGCGACTGTGATCAAGCGTATCGTACGAATAAGAACATTAAACTTTATGCAAATATGATCCTTTTTCGGGTGAAGAACGACTGCGGTAATTTTAAATTGGCTCTATAGATTTTACCTATAGTATGCTCTACACCTCGTAACGCAATATAAAAAAATAAAAATAAAAAATTGTCACGGGACGCCCGGTAGATGTGAAACATCTATGAAAATATTATAAATAAAATTAATAAATAAAACCAACATAATATCATATCATAACATTACATGGAGTAAAATAAAGAATAAATATTACATTAAAGTATTTTCTTTTATCGATTTCTATCGATCAAATCTGCATGCGACCTAACTAAATCACTAATTGAGTAGCGTCGAATTTTCGTAAACGGAATATGTAGATCAACAATCGTTCCAAATCAAACTTTATTCTAATGGGAAAAGGTTGATTTTACGTGGTATAGAGGAAGCATCACGTCATGATAGCGTCATGCTATCTTTCGTCACGACATACGAGTCGGTTTTATTGCCCAGGCGCACATAAAGGGTGTAAAAAGACCCTTAACATAACCGAAAGGCATTTGTTCTCCCCGTCTTTGCGATCATTTTTTTGTTCTAGAACATACCTGGGAACCTTCTAGTTACGGAGATATTGGTCTCAAAATATTCAATCCATCCATCAGCACAATGCTTTGAGTGTTTTCCATCGAGTCCTACCATAAAACGTGATTTTTCACCCCAAAAAAAAAAACTCGTTTCCCAGCAATAATTTTTGCGTCAAGTCACTTAGTTTGATGTACATAATGCTTGGTTGACGGATATATGAAGGGTCTGTTTACACCCTGTATAGATATTTCACAACAAAAATCTAGACAGAGATGTCAAGGTACTCATGAATAGATCCTAAAATATTTTTTATATTTCAGATACACTTCTCCGAACCGACCACCTTCACGATATACGGCATGGATATCACCCATTTGCGGAGACTGAATGAGCATGAACGATAGTCGCATGACTCGTCGTAAGACTGCGGTACGATATCGGTACGACACTTTGAAACAATCATCCAGCTAGTAATACGACACCGATCGTTAACTCAGGCTGACGCTGCGAGGTAGCTACAACTATTGCATTATATTCGGAACAGTTTAGTGTAACGCTAGAAACGGGGTCTTTACCATGTTTACTGATGCTGCAACATCGCCGAAATATCGGGAACTCAAACAAATCAGTAAACATGGTAAATATCCCGTTTCTAGTGTTAATGATGATATTAGTGACCATGATAGTTTAAATCTTATACAGTTTAGTGTAATAAACCGAGGCATTTTCTCTAATCTTTCATTTATATCGATTTTGCCGCGAAGCTGTGCCGATTCGTACTAACCTGACAAGATTAGCATCCCTCGCTATAGGTGCAAGCTTTTTTATGAAGTATGCTGTTTCGAGGTAAGCAGAATTCTACTTCATCCGCAGCTTGTCTTCATGATGTGGAGTCGACGTCGAAACGAAATCGTACCGTCGTAGTCTGACGACGTTAAGTACTAAAAGATTGTAACGTAACAATGTCGTTTTCACACTAGCTCTTACACTACACATGTCTTACGCAAACTGGGAGACTTTAAACCACGTCCATTGAAACTACGCCGAATACACAATACGCTGAATTGAAATAATACGCCAATTTGAAAAATGTCTTTTTAACGGGGGTTGTTGAAGTTGTATCTCGCTTTTATAGTAATTATGTATATTTAATATTATAGTTATGTTTCCTAGTTATAAGTAAATATGTTGTAAGTTAAGAACGTGTGTGAAAGGGACAGAAGTATAAAATTGTAAGTGTACTGTTCTGGTCCCACATTTCGTTAATACATTTTTTTAATAAAAAGATAATTAACTAAATTGTTCTTCATTTAATTCCAACCTTAATTTGTTATAGTTGTTTTTACACCCTATCTGCTAAACTTGAAGGTTAGTTTTGATATCTCGGTCAGTATTTTTAATGTAAATTGAAACAAGGTTAATTTTTGCATACATTTATTTCAAAGATTTATTTGAAACGGGTAAACACAGGCACTTGAATTACCGATCATGACCTCTCAAACTACGAGAACATTGGAATAGAATAGAATGCATTTATTTGTCAGAATACTGTACATTGTTGTTATGTGCGTATTATGATCATAATATTCTGCCGTTTCTGGCGTACAAATATGGTTTCTAAAATTATGGGTCATCATTACATTATTAATCATTAGAATTACAAATAATTTTAAGAAATTGAACAATAGTAAAAGAGATTAATTATATAAGTCAAAATTCAGTGAAGTCAAGCAGATAAGTTATAATTTATGACAAATATTTAGGTATATTTTTCATTCATAAAATTTTCCGTCGAGTTAAAATTTACATTTGCTTCAAACACATTCGTGTCTGGCCCCGTGTCATGTCGCACATGTGCCGTACCACCATACATATTGTAAGTGGAGTGGTGGACCATCAAGGTGGTCCCCGGCATCGCAAGTGCAACTTGACTGAACCCACCAGGTGGGTTCTCGGCACTGAAGGTGTTAAAAGAAAGCTAAATAATTTAGAGCAATAAATAATATAAGAAAACAATTTAATTCTACGCCTAGGAACATTCAGCATATGCACTTTGCGGCTGGGTCTGGATACAACATTATACAAGTCAAATTCATTCAAAGGTGCTTGCGTTTAACTATTGAAATAAATTCTATCTATTCACGCAGAAGTGAGTGGCAAGACACGTGTCATTTTTAGAACATTGCACGAATTGTTTTTTTTTTAATCATCATCATCATCTTGTCCCAAGTCACTTGGGGTCGGCGCAACACGTTTGGGGTCGGCGCAACACGTTTTTCCTTCCATTCTCCTCTGTCAACCGTCACGCTATCATTTACACCTTTCTTCTTCATATCGTTCCTCACACAATCCATCCATCGTTTCCTTGGTCTTCCTCTCATAAGCTATATTATTATTGCAATTAGTTTGTATATATTTTTTTATTTTGTGTGCAATAATGAGTAAGAGTATAAGACCAAGGAAGCGATGGGTGGATTGTGTGAGGAATGTTACGAAGGAATAAAGTGTAAATGATGTCGTGAGGTCTGACAGGGAAGAATGGAAGAAGAAAACGTGTTGCGTCGACCCCTAGTGACATGGGACGAGGGTAGGAGTATGATGATGTGCAGGAACACTTGGATTGACTGTGCAAAGCATGCTTAACGGCGGGACATGCGATAGTTTCTGAATTTTGTATATCACCTAATTTTTACTGATGCCCGCAAAATAAATGAATTTTAATTTAAACAAGTGTTTTTTTTTTGTCAAACATCTTAAAAATGACTTTCAGAATAACTAAAAATAGGGTAATCGTGCAAAATTTCCTCGACACGTGTCCCAGGACGGTATTCTATCCCGAACAGAGCGCTTTCGGCATTCTTTCGGTAGAAGCCTCTGTGGTGAAGCAGTCATCACAGTTGCATGGAGGGCATATGGTTTGGTCGGGGTTCTCCGTCGTGTAGAAGCGTTTTCGCTGGGGATAAGAAAAAAAAACACATCATCATCTCTGTTGATTCTCGGAAGGGTAGGTTGGTAGGTTTCCAGCGAATCACACGCAATCGTGTCAGTGTGACTCGTTGGGATTATCTTTCCCATTGAGTCACAGGTGTGACTCTTTGCAACCTTTTTTACAGGAGGGTTCCCAATGAGTCACACTCTGTTGCTGTTGAAATTGTTGAGTACAACCAAGCAAGAAGTACTTGGCTATCAAAAGTTCAATTCGTGTAAGCCTGGTAGCTACTTTCCTGAAGTTACTGCCTAAAAGGTATTTCAATTATAGTAATACCTACCCAGAATCTTTTGAATATATACCACCTTGAACTTATGGTAGCCTCATAGTTTTTGCTGGGTTATAATTAACAAGACAATTAGCTTGGAGAACCAAAAAATATAATTGAAACGTTTCACTGGCAAAGCTTCGTAAGGATTTAGATTTATTTTTTTAGCCCGGTCAAAACAGACATTGACCCGTGCATTAATTCCCAAGAAGCTAAAATTGACGAACGTTGGAAAACCGTTATAATGAAATTGCGAAAAGCCCCCATCGATCCCATGTATAAAAAAAAAATTACGCGAGGTCAAAGTTCGCAAAACGGGTTTTTGGATTTTTTTGCGAAACGGTTAGTTTTATGAGAAAAGTAGTTCAGACAAAAATTGTAGATGATTTAATTATCTATAAAAATTGTACTAACACTTAGGTGTCCCTCTTATACAGATATTAACATAACATCACGCCGGTTATCACCGAAGGGTTAGACAGACGTGTACCTTATAGTACACACACAATTCGCTAGTTATATTGCAGTCCGCTGTAATAGAGGCGAGCCTATTTGCCATTAACAAACGGGTACTGGTAGGTTTTTTATCAATTACTTGTTAGGTACTTACAGGGCGCTGAAATCGAAAAATACGAATTAATTTTGCCATCTTTAATAGAACTGCACTGTGATTTTGTATCAAAACAGCGTTACTGCAGCACCTGAAGAATTTGCACAAAAAAAATAGCCAAGTGCGAATCGAATATGCACATGAAAGGTTTCATACCACCGCACCGCTACTTACCTCTGATTTTTTACGTTGTTTACTTTGATTACAACATAACATAACATCACGCCTGTAATCCCCGAAGGGTTAGGCAGAGGTGTACCTAATAGTTTACCCACATTTCGACAGTTGTGTTTAAGTCCCATGTGATAGGGGGCGAGCTTAATGCCATCAACCGGGTGCAAATCCAGACTCCGTGACTGCTACTGTTCTTATATTTATTAGTTGTTGTTCTAGTGGCCACAGTACTTCACGCTCTGAAAGTTTCAAGTGTCTCCCAATTACTTTTCAAAAGCGACAGTCCTGAGACAGACGGACGGGTGAACGGACAGACAGATAGGCCTTAGTCCTGTTGGCACCGAGTGGCCTGTCGAGAAACGCTGACGATAGCAAGAAAGACTTAAAGTACCTTAATTCCTTGGAAGTGTAAGTTTCCGATAAGCTTGAAGCGGGACAGCGGGCCTCGAGTCAGACACATGCACTGCAATTTGAAGAAATGAAATGAAATGAAATTTATTCGCTAGAATTGTAGTACATTGTAGATGGTCGAGTATTATTAAATTTGGTCACACCATTCGCTTTACGGTTTCATCGAGCCGACTGAAAGCCTTCCACCTGGGCATGCTTTGCCGTGGCCGACTTGGAAATCTCTGAATAGACTCCGAACCCAGGTCGGTCGTAGCAAAGATAATCTCTTAAGATGGGGGTTCATGGACGGCTCAGATCTCAAATGTGTATGCAGCGTGTCTCCACAGACAATGGCCCATCTTCGATCTTGCGCTGCATGCCCTAACACCTGCACACTAGACGATCTTATGACTGCATCAGCGAGCGGAATTTGCGTAGCTGCGTTTTGGGCCAAATATAATATCTGATAGAAATTTGCCATCGACACGCTAAGAAGAAGAAGAACACCATTCGCTAAAGCTAGCACGCAAAATTAAAGAATAGGTACATTATACGAGTACAATAAATGAATCTAATATAATTGGTATATGTTATAATAATAGGAATGTCAATCCATGATAAGAATGTTCTATTAGCCATCTGAATAATGCCGTTTTAAATCGATTGATTGGCAGTTCCAGAACACAAGAATAAAGTGCTAAATCCTCTGGCAATCTTCATTGATTGAAAATGAATTTAATCGCAAATAAAATCTAGATGAAATTCAGAAGTTGATATTCTAAAACTTATTTAGAACTTCGATTTTTATACTTACGTTAGGCTAAAATACCACAAAATAAACGTTTTTAAAAAAAAATTGTAATAAAATGTCTTGCTTACCTACAGTATAAGATCCCGCACGCAAAATACTCGCTTTGACGTGGAGTTGCGGACACCAGCCCGTTATACAATACAACCAGAAAGAGTATGCGCTTCGGAAGTCATTGTCTTACAATGCTCTTCAGAAATATGAAGCCGTGGAAGCGTTTGTCTATTTTAAAGAACAACTAGCGACCCGCCCCTGCTTAGCACAGCACCACCTATCGGATCCAAAACTATCTTATCTTTCAAGCTGGAACCAACCATACACATTCAAAAAATTTGATTGAAATCGGTTCAGAAATAAACGTGTACAAACATGAATTACTAACACGTGATTTTTTTATAAATTAAGATAAACACAAAATTATGGATTAACAACTCTTTACAATACGATAATAAGATTACGATCTGTGGCTCTACAGCTGTTGGAGAGAATAATAATTCGAAACAACGAAGATCACCGAAGCGCAAAACTTTTCTGGTGCAACTGTACATTACAGTTTTTAAGCTGCATACTTACTTTCTACAAAACAAAGCAGAATAAATCATTAGTACAATTCAAATTTAAATAAACAAATTGGATTTCAGAACAAAAATAACTAGAAAATCTTACCGTAGGAGGCTGGAAAGAAAATTCAAAATAATTATAGATTTTACAATTAAAACAATAAATTGACTAGTGACCCGCCCTTGCTTTACACAGATATTAACATAACATTACATCACGCCTGTTATTCCTGAGGGATCAGGCAGAGTTGTACCTAATAGTACACCCACATTTCGCCAGTTATGTTTAAGTCCCATGTAATAGGTGGTGAGCCTATTGCCATCAACCAGGCCCAAATCCAGACTCCGTGGCTGGTACTGAGAAATTCGTGATGGAAAAACCTAATAACACTTTGTCCGACTTAGCCACCGAACCCAGGACCTCATGCTAAGTAGTCGCGCTTGCGACCACTAGAACAACGAGGCAGTCAGATATTATGACTTGGATAAAACATCGAGATTTGTGTATTATAAAGGGTGTAAATAAACCCTTAACATATCCGAAAGGCACGTGTTCTCCCCGTCTTTGCGATCATTATTTTGTTGTAGACCATACCTGAGAACCTTCTAGTTACGGAGATATTGGGGGTCAAAGTTCCAACTTTTTCACAAGTTTTTTTTTCAATACATGTTTTTTTACACGCCTCCACGACCCCGGTACTATTCAATCCATCCATCAGCACAATGCTTTGAGTGCTTTCCATCGAGTCCTGCCGTAAAACGTGATATTTCACCCCAAAAAAAAAAGTCGATCCCCAGCAATAATTTTTGCGTAAAGTTACTTAGTTTGATGTACAGAATGCTTGGTTGACGGGTATGTGAAGGGTCTGTTTACACCCTGTATGCAAGTTTTATAATTATAAACACAATCAGCTTTTCCCCGCTGCTGGGACACAGGCCTCTTCGCTATGAGAGGGGGTGGGCTGTAATCCACTACGCAGGCCCAGTGCGGGTTGGTAGATGACATGTCTTCGAATTTTTGTTCCTAAGACATTCTTGATTTCCTCACGATGTTTTCTTTCACAGTTTTGAGAGCTATAAAGTAATGCGTCAGCCTGTGTGCGAACGCACGGCTTAGAACATCTATCTGCTCTAAATAACAGTGAAAACCGCACCAAACTCCGTTGCATAGTTTAGGAGAAAAACGGGGTCATACGGTCAAGAAAATCGCAGCACAATAAAATACTAGCCCGCGTGGAGTTCGGTTATAAAATACTAGCCCACGGGACTACTGTGATGAAAAGTATCTTATGGGTTATTCCAAATTATAAACTATTTATATTTATAAGCTAAATTTCATCCAAATCCGTTCTGGAGCTTTGGCGTAAAAGAGTAACAAATATACACCCATCCTGTCAAACTTTCGCATTTAATAATAGAAGTAAGTAAGCAAAGATAAGGTAAAAGCGATTGCAATAACTTACCCGTGTCTGTAAGATTATTAAGTACATATTATCACATCACGACTGTAATCCATGAATGGTAAGGCAGAGATATGTATATCTACTAGTACACCCACATTTTTACTCGACGACGGCTTAGCCAAAAGGAAGGGTTATGATTTTAGCGGTCTATGTATGTATGTTTGTATTTACGTATGTTCCTGCGTAGCGCCTAAACTATTCATCCGATTTTCATGAATAAGGTGTCAATCGATTCGTTATTATGACCCGGGTAACATAGGGTACATTTAAACCGACTTCAACAATTAGGAGGAGTCGATTTTACATTGTAAACCCAGAAACTTTATTTAAGCGTGATTTTTCAGTAGTCGGGTTTGTAACAGTTATTTTTAGGTCTCATGTAAAAAGGGGTGAGCCTATTACCATCAAACGAATACAAGACCGGAATCCGTGACTGCTACTGAGACTTTTCGGACTGAAAACATTTATTAAAACATGCATCTGCCTAGCTTTTTTCCTACTATGTTGGAGACGGCTTCTAGTCCACCCGGGTGCAGCTGAATACCAGTATTTTAATAGGAACGACTGCCTGTCTGACCTCCACAACCCAGGTAATGCTAGTTAATACAATACACCTTAGTAAGACAAAAAAAAAATAAAAAATAAAAATAAATTGGAGACTTGATCCCGTCATTTTGACGCTCACAAGACTGGTTGGTATTAAAAACTAAATTTCAAAAGTAATTTTTATTTGGAGTACTTACATGATACTAGAAAATATAAATTAAGATTAGGACATTATTAATGTGGTGTATAATAATAAAAAAATGTTCTTACTTTATCGTGAGGTCAGTGTCTAACCTGGTGTCAGAGTTTTTATGCCACCCATGGGCCTCTGACTGGGCTTTACATGCCGTCGAGAAATATCTCTCAGGCATGCTGGTTTCCTCACGATGTTTTCCTTCACCGAAGCAAGTGATAATTATACAATACGCACTTGAATCTGAAAAATCCGAGGTGCGTGTCTTGGGTTCGAACTTGAGACCTATGACTTGGCATTCCAACGGTCACACCACTAGACTATCACTGTTTCAAATACTTAATAAACAATTAATTTCTGTATATTTTTAATTTTAATTTTAAAAAAATACTAACCGTTTTCTTTTTAAGAAAAAAAAAAGAAAATTTTAGTAAAATCCGATAAAAAACCAGTTTCAATAAATAAGAACAAATATTTGTTTGAAAATAAACGATGTTCTAATACTTACATATTGCTGTAAATATTAAATGCATACTATTAAAAATCGTTTCCTAATGAATTTGGGAATTGGGAATATTTATTAAGGCGTACTTAGTACACCCACATTTCGCCAGTTATGTTTAAGTCCCATGCAATAGGTGGCAAGCCTATTGCCATCAACCGGGCACAAATCTGGTGCTACTGAGAAATTCTTGATGGAAAAACCTAATAGCACGACCGAGAATCGAACCCAGGACCACATTTTCGGCCGTCGCGCTTGCGCCCACTATATTTAAAAAGTCGTAAAGAATATTAAGTTTATCATACCTCGTGCTAAAAAGTAGAAAAATAACATAATATTTTAGATTTTTTTGCTTAAATAACAATTGTTTTGCCAAAATGAACCACAACAAAACTGCTGCCGTTTTCCGAAGTAATTGCAATGATTGTCTATGGTAAACGGTCATTAATATTTGACCTGAGAATCGTCTGCAACTGACAACATACACGGTCGATTCTGATCACCCTCCGCATGCGGCCGGACGCCGCGCGGCTGAAGTCGGGTGCTACTCTACTTTGGGGCGTTTACGACTTACAAACTTTCAAGTCCTTCATTTTCGAAATGACGGAACCGATTTTAATGAAACTTTATACGCATAAGCAGGATACATAGGTCTTAAAAGTTATCAGAGAATATTTTCGAAAAATAGTGTTCCAGCTAAATGAGACCGATTTTAGATTTTCCATAGAAACAGAAATTTCCAATCATCTTTTTTTTTAAAGACATTACGAAAAGTTCTCTGACAACTTTTTAGACTTATGTATCCTGCATAAGCGTATGAAGTTTCATTAAAAGGTTAAGTCGTTTCGAAAAAAAGGACTTGCAAGTTTGTATGAAATGCCGTAAGTCGTAAACGGTTTTAAGTCACTTGCGGCCTAGCCGAATTGCCATTTTGACGGTCAATTTTAGCCGTGTGGCCTAGCCGTGCGGCGGGAATCGACCCGTGTAAACCCCGCATAAGAGATTCTTGTGTGGTTCATTGTGGCAAAACTGAGTCCAAATTAAATTCTGTTAAAATTATGATGATTAGTTAAAATACTTCATCAAATAATCATAAGACTTACTCGGACGACCTGAAAAGTAGTAATTATTAATAATATTTACGTAGTTTATTTTAAATTTTTATAAAACAAATGTTAAATAAGTAAAAGAAAAAAGAAAGAAAGAAAAAATATTTATTTGTCGCAGCGACATGACGTGCATCATACAAAATTACAAAAAAATAAACTATAAATTCAACTAGACGGAACAAAAAAAGCTATATAAGCTATATTGTTGCAATTTGTATGACATATTTTTTGTGTGCAATAAAGAATAAAGAAAGAAAAAAAAGAAAAAGTTAACAACTTGCACGTCGTCGTCGTCATCGTCGTGTCGTCGTGAAGTACAGATTAAACACTTTAAAATCCCAAAACTTTGACTTCGATTAAAAAAAACGAGGTCTTATGATAAAATCTTTCATATTATTATTTACTAGCGAACCATTCCAGTTTGTCACGGTTTTTACTTCTTGAAAAAACATCGAGTTTTCTTTTTTTAAATTGTTATTTAATTTTTTATTTTGTCTCTTTTTTATTATGTGTGCTTAATGAACTGACGTCAAATAAACTTTATTCTTTCTTTCTTTCTTTATTTCTTTATAATACGAAGTTAATAATCTATTATAATATATACACCAACTTTTCAGTCCATCTTTTTCCATAACGTAATGTCACGCCTGTAATCCCTGAATGCTTAGGCAGAGATCTACCTAATAGTACACCCACATTTCACCAGTTATGTGTAAGTCCCATGTAATAGGGGGTGAGCTTATTGCCATCAGAAGGGTACAAATCCAGACTCCGTGGCTGCTACAGAGAAATTCCTACACTGTTTTAAGCTTTCACGGTTTACAACTAAACTTATACTGTCACTTACGGGATATCTTCCGTGATTGTCTATTATTTTGAGCTCCCGATATTTCGATGTTGTTGCAAGCGTCATCCCGCGAGCATGATGCTTGCAACAGCGACAACATATCGGGAGCTCAGAATAATAGACAATCAACTTTTACTATCGAAATCGTGAAAAAATATAACAAGCCAAGATTTTCCCTGATTAAAGTGAAGCATATACTCACAATGAGGGTATTGTTCTGCAAATCAAAGCAAAAAAAGTTAAATATATTAATACAACATTACAAATCACGTCTCTTTCCTCCCGAATGGATAGCAGCGATGTAACTTTAGGGTGTTACCATACCAATCGCTCGATCGTCGATCGAGGCCATCGATCGATCGACAGTTTCTACTACACCAATTGATCGATCGTCGTCATTTCTACCATCGATCGATTGGTGAAAGGGGACCGATCGAAAAAAAAAAAATTAATTAAAATTTCAATCTGTTTATTTCCAAATGCATTCATACAATTTTTACAAAAAATAAACGCTCAATCTTTTTAAGGCAAGATTATTTGCGCTATTGATTAAGATTTAAGGTGGACGCGCCTAGTGGCCCGCGAAATTCAAATCCCCTACGCCTTTCGCAATCTGCAGATCAGTGCCAGGCTACATGTCGATGAAAAATAAGTCACGCAAAATGATATATTGATAATTTCAGCATCGTTCGAAATAATTATTTCGATGTTGCGCTTCTTCTCGCGAATTAATGTGGAAGCCATCCAAGGCGTCCCGTTATCTTCTGCTCGGTCTGCCGCGACCCCGTCTAACTGTCTCAGGGCTCCAGTTTTGTGATATGCGGGCCCACAGCTTGATCCGGCGGACATGGCCTGCCCAGTTCCAAATTAGTTTAGCAGCTTTTTGAGCTACGTCAGCAATTTGAGCAAAAACAATATAATAACAATATTTTTTACGCTCATTCGTAGGCCAAATTTACAAATTTGCAGAACTAAACTTGTTTTTATTGTGCGTTTTTTGCCATTTGGCAACCCTATGGAACCCTAAAAACAAGAAAAAGTATAAAACTTACGATCTGAAAAATTAATATTGAAAGAATTAGTAATTTGAAGTGTTTATGTCCGGTATTACAAAAACAAACTCAAAACTAAATAAAATACTTTCGTTTAATTGTCATTTAGCGTTATTTAAAACACGGTTTGTACCATCTCATCTCGTCTTTATAGCAGTATTTCTTTGAAGCGGACATAATGAGGTCGACAAAAAAGATACTAGCGACATCTATGACGCAACTGAAGAACTAACATCAATATCCTTAGTGCTATCCGAGAGTTAAGACCAACCCGAGTAAAACGGGGTAGTAGCCCACTAGACACAACACCCGCCTTGTCGGAGGATCTTCCCTTTTCAATGGCGGATGAAGAACTTTACACCCTGTGCTTCATTATCCTAAAACTTTAAGGGGAGCGCCAGGGTAGCCTTTTTTTTTTTTAATTCAAATTTTCTTACGTTTTTTGCAATTCTCAGGTCAGTGTGAAGTTGTATGTTGATTAAAATATGATTCGCGGCCGTAAACAATACGGCTTAAAAGAGTTTTAATAATTAAATTCATCAATTAAACCATAACTTACCTTAACTTAACTTAACTTAGAGGGTTATACTGATGATTCTAATGATTATAACTCTGCAAATACATGCGTATTACAGCCGCAAATCATATATTTTGTTCAACATACAGCTTGGCACTGACCTGCAAATTGTAAAAAAAGTAAAAGAAAATTTGAATTTCACAGGCTACCCTGGCGCTTCCCTCTTAATGTCTGTTTACTGTAGAACAGAGATGCTGCTATATAAGACAGATAGCTCTATTTCTTTTCCATGCTGAAGTAATTCTGCTATAATGTGATTGTCAGACATTAAGGTTAGGTTCCAGAGAGAAGATAAAAACACTTACTTCGTACTATAAAAAGATAATTTAAAAAGTCAATGAAGTATAATGTTGAAATTTTTAGAAATCAAAATCATTTGCAAATTACAATGAATGTATTACGACTAATACATTTGACACCTGTCATATTTATCAATTTATATTTCATCGACATAAAATCTAACTTGATAAAAATGACAGGTGTCAAATTATAGGACAGTATTAGCTGGTCATATCGAAATATTATGATAATTACAAATGCATATTTATGCAGTCAGTATTTTACGCTATGTACGTGTAAATATGGGTATTAATTAGGGCCAAAAAAACAGCTTGGTGCACGAGGGTTCTTACTCAAAACTTTGTAATGTTTCTTAATTATTTAAGACAAGAGTTTACTCACGTTTTTCTGTTAAAAGAAAATGTATTTTTTATTATTAAAATACTCTTAGTCAAATTTTTTTATAAATATATTTTTTAATACTTGTACAACTAAGAAATGTAATCTCGAGTTGAGATCCGAGTTCCCGATTTTTTTCTACGAGATTACAATGACGAGATTTTTTTACGAGATCGAGGTCATCTCGGTAAAGAAAATTGTGGCTTATGTGTAATAATAAAAAATATTTATTATGTTATCATCACCATCATCATTTCAGCCGAAAGACGTCCACTACTGGACATAGACCTCGCCCAAGAGTCGCCACATGTTATGTTATGCTCTATTTAAATAATAAGTATTTTTTCGTAGTGCGCAAAAAAACAAATTGCCCAATCTGGGTGTTCTCCTTTATTGTACTCAAAATAAATGGCACAGCCATATTTAAAATATTCTATTTAAATAAACTATATAAACAAATCTATACACACCGTTTCCTAATTAAAATTTTAAAGATTTTAGTTTTGTTTGATTTTATTTTCAATTATAAGAAGACAGAAACATTAATTTGACACAACACACTAGAATATTTGACACAATACACAAGAATATTTGACACAACACACAAGAATATTTGACACAACACACAAGAATATTTATGGTTGCCAGAAGTAAAATAAATGAATAAAGGTAAAGAACCCACACATCAAGCTACTACAATCTGTCAAGTTTCCTTAATAGATCTTCAACTTTATCGCTAAAGCATTAGGTTCAAGGTTGATTGGAAAAAATTGACAGTTTCGGGTAGCTGTAGTCTGTACGATCAGATCGGTAAACGTGATGAAAACGTGATGAAAACACAAACAAGGGTGAAATCTCATTAACGTCATGCCTTGTAATTTCCAAGGATTAGGCTGAGGTGTACCTAATACTCGTAGTACACTAACATTTCACCAGTTAAGTTTTAAGTCCCTTGTAATAAGGGTGAGCCTATGGGGTGAGCCTATGGGGTGAGCCTATGGGGGGAGCCTATGGGGTGAGCCTATGGGGTGAGCCTATGGGGTGAGCCTATGGGGTGAGCTTATTGCCATTAATTGGGCACAAATCCAGACTCGTGGCTGCTACTGAAAAAATCCTGATGGAAAACTCAATAACACTTTGCCCGACCCAGGAATCGAACCCAGGACCTCACGCTCAGCAGGCGCGCTTGCCAGTTGACCACTAGACACACACACACACACTAGAAAAAAATTAAAGGAATTCCGAAATTAGTAAATATCGGAATTCCTAACTATTTCACTTTATTATTAATTTCTTTGTAAATGACGACACTTACTATTATCTGAAACAGAAAAAAAATCATATTAATTTTAGGTTTTTTTTTAAACAAAAGTAAATTCTTTTTTTTAAATACTTGAGTTATGTATCACCGTTTCCTGAAATGATAAAAAAGTCGTTATTATTTAAAACATAGTCTAGTTTCTATATTAATCAAATAACTATTTAACATACGAACAAACATTTTTTTTGTGTTAGGTACTTACAGCTTGCTGAAATTTTAGCGATTTTAAAAACAATTCACTTTTTGCAGATCATTTAATATGAGTTTCGTTTTGCTAAAACGTACCAACCCACATAAAACTTTCTCCAATTTTCCGAAGTAATTGTAATACTTTTAGATAGTTAATGCTGATTAATTGATTAGCTACTCATATTTGTTATTTGTTATCGTTGACTCTGTACGCTCATAAACATTTTATTTAAATTTAGTTTTTTTTATTTAGAATTATTGTTACTTAATTCTTGATGAGGATAAAGTTCTTAAACCATAATTGAAAACTTACTTATGCTAAGCATACAATAGAAGACTGAATTTACTAAAAAGCAATATAAATATTATTTTTGACGAAATTTAACTGAATTAAGAAAAGATTGTGGGTTGGCAAATTTTGACAGAACTACGTGACTATAGATAATAACTTTTACATAAATGCGGAAGACCGTCTCTAAAAAAATTAGGATAAGGGCAAGAGAATGATGATTACATTTGATTAAAGTACTAGCGACCTGCTCTTGGTGTGCACAGCGCCACCTATCGGGTAAAAAACTATCCTATCTTTCAAGATAAAACCAACCACACGCATGCACAAAATTTCATTGACATCGATTGGGTGGTTTTGGAGATTAGCCTGTAGTCGTGTACGAACATAGTGGCATGTGATTTTTATATATTAAGATGTAATAGTGTAAGAAAAAATAAAAACTAAATAAACACATGAAATATTAATATTATAATTTAAGCTGATGGAATAAGATTATATTATTATTATATTATAAGCCTATATTGTCCCACTGCATTGCAAAGACCTCCCTTTCCTCACTTTTCGCGATCTAGTGCGATTGTAGGCCAATCCTTTGAGAAAGAGTCCAGCTCATCCCGCCATCTCCTTGCATGGCATAATAAAATATTTTTATTAACATAGCGCTTATGTCACGAGGGGTTGTGCAGAGATGTAATTATAGTAGGTAGCTGTTCTAGTTATATGCGTGGTTAAAAAAATATATAAAACTTACGCCCTAGATCTAGAAAAAAATAATTCCTAATGATAAGTTTCATTTGAAGTTAAGTAAGGGGTTCGTGAGGCGTATTTCTAATTGCTTACGCAAACGGAGGTCTATCATAAAAGTTAAACAACGTTTACCGAGGTCAGTCAGTGGATGGGTGACCGTTCATTATACAGGGTAGAAGGGAAACCGGTGCTAAAACGATTACCTCGTACTCAGTACATGACTCTGAACTCCCATATAGAAATACCTATAATACGTGGTTTGTGTGGTGAACCGTTTCAGCGTTGGTGTCCGTTCCACCTTACATACCGAGTCATTTGTAGGTCTTTGACAGTCGTTACAGGTAGTCACAGGTCCAAAAGTCTGATAACCAGTCTAACCAAGGGGTATCGTGTAATCCAGTTACTGGGTTGTGAAGGTCAGATAGGCCTGCTTCTGGTTAGATTTGAAGCCGATCCCAATATAGTTGGAAAAAGGCAGTCAGTGTGAAGATATAATTATAATTGAAGTCTCACCATTTCGTTGAGGAAAAATTGTTCCAGCATGGAAAAAAAACAAAGCATTTTCATCAGATTTAAGTTAGTGATCATTTCATAACAAGTACAACTCATTTATGTAATTTAAGTGTCTTACGTATTGGTCCTAAAAAAAAGGAATTTGAAATAAAGTTAATAAGTAACCGTGAAAGTACTCTTTTAAAAATAAATAAATAAAAATAAATAAATAAATAAAAATAAATAAAATTCATTTAATTCAGATTCATGCTTTTGAAGGCAACCGTAGCGGAAAGACTGGATCCTGTGTAACATAACATCACGTCTGTAATATCCGAAGGGTTAGGTACAGGTGTACCTAATGGTACTACCACATTTCACCAGTAACATGTAACCATTCACAAATCCAAACTCCGTGGCTGCTATTGAGAAAATCTTGATAAATAAACCCAATTGCACTTTGCTCGACCTTGGTATCGAACTCAGGACTCTATGCTCAGCAGTCGCGCATGTGACCACTATAATGGGAGTAACAATACTTTTAACGAAGCCGAATCGCACTTGCTCTCACTGTCATTGCGACCATTTTTTTGTTCTGGATCATACCAGTTCCAACACTTTCACAAGTTTTTTTTTTAATATAAGTTTTTAATGTTAATAATTTTAGTTTAAATACATCCATGACCCCTATATATTCAATGCATCCATCAGCACAATGTTTTGAATGCTTTACATTGAGTCCTACCGTAAACCGTGATTTTTCACCCCAAAAAAAAATCGCTTCCCAGCAAAAATTTTGCGTAAAGTTACTAAGTTTGATGTACAGAATGATTGGTTGTTGGTTTCGTTAAGGGTCCGTAAGTGAAGATGAAAACGGTGACAAGCGGTAATGTCACCAACTATGTAAGCGTTTCTGCGATTGGACTTTGCCGCTACGGTTGTCTGCAGAATTGCACCTTTTAAAACATGCAAAAGTAGTATGATGTACGTATGTAGTGGTATGATGTTACAAAAACTTACTGTGACCTGTTAAAAAAGGCATTTCATTAAAAATAATTTAAATACAAAAACATTTGTCCTTTAAAATTATACACCTCCCAGAAGAAATTCTTTAAATTATGGTAAAAAGCTCTCGCTGAAGTTAAGTAGTATAATAAGACACAGACAGACAATAACAGTGACTTTTCTTTAACATAGCATCACCTCTAATCCCCAAAGGGTTAGGCAGGGGTGTACCTAATAATACATACATATTTCGCCAGTCATCTTTATGTCCCATGTAATAGGGGGCGAGCTTATTGTCCCCGGGCACAAATCCAGACTTCGAGGCTGCAACTGAGAAATTTCTGATAGCCAAACCAACTAACGCTTAGCCCGACCTGAGAATCGAACCCAGGACCTCATCAGTCACGCTTGAAACCACTACACCAACAAATCAGTTCTTTTTTGTATACAAAAAATAATAAAAATAGCTTACCGCATTCTAAAGAAATAAATTATATAATATTAGTTAAATTCAAATAATGCTACAAAAGAAAAATAAGCAACAATACAAAAAGAAGTAAATAAAAAAAATATTACGATTGGCTAAAAATAACAAAAAAGAAATTTTAATAATCTATCCTTAGAATTTAGAGTAGCTATTGGTTGCTTTAATATCTTTATAGTCAATTAACCTCTGGCCAAACTAAAGCGAACCCCGTGCGGGATGATCATTTGCCTAGCTTTTTCCCAACTTTGTCGGAATCGGCATCCAGCCTGACCTGCAGCTGAATATACCAGTATTTTACATGGAGCGACTGCCTATCTGACCTCCACAACCCAGTTAGCATTGTGCAAAAATATACCCCTTGGTAAGACTTGCCTGTAACGACTGTCAAAAATGTACAAATGACAGCCAGGAAAATCGGTAATGGATGACCAGTTCACGCCCAGCATCAGGCTCAGTTTGATCAAAGCTTTAAATCCTGATTAGAGTTGGTTCAAATTCTAAAATTTATCCAATTTGTCTATTAAATTACTGGAAAAACCTCCTATTGGTAAATGTTAGGTATAATCTTAGAATTTACCAACATGAGTTGGTCGATTTATCGGGCTTTTATCATTCTAGTTTGGAACTTACTAGGTTTTACCAAGGAAAGTTGGTAAATGTTGATTTCTTTACGATTTGTATTGGCTCACAACATTTACCGTGTCTCTGAGGTAAACCTTAAGTTTTACCGAGGGTATGGTGGTAAAAGTACGAAATGTACGATGGTCATAGAATAGTTCGCTTTTACAGTACCTAACATAATTATAATAAAATAAATAAAAACACGATTTATTATTTTTAACAAGATACTCACTGGCGGCTGAAAAGTAGTAATTAATAATTACAACTAAATTTTTTTTTACTACGGCCTAAATTATTAAATTATATTATTTTATTAAACGCTGAAGTAGACTAAAACTGAGCGTAGTTCTTCCAAAAAGTACCAATCCACATAAAAATTATTTCATTTTCCGAAGTAATTGTAATGAATTTGATTAACGCTGATTAATTTTAAATGCGTTTTATGCATACGTTTTGCATGCACATATTTACGACTGATTTTACTGGATAGTAATATACCAAAGTTAGTTATTACGTTGTATTAGTTTGAAAATTTTACCAAATAAGAGTTTGTGGGTTGACTCTTTATGACAGAACTGCTTCCATTATAATCCATGTTATTAAAACATAATAAATAAAGGGATAGCTTTCGCTGTAAGATTTTTACAAACTAGAAAAAAACTAAGAAAATAGTTACATCTAGGGGCTAAAATATAAACAGGCAAAAAAAATTAGCAAGTACAATAAACCGCACTTCAGAGGTAACTTACACTACGTAAAGAGGTCCTTAACGGTTGTTCAAACAGATACGGACAAATTTCATATAGGTTTGAATGGAGTTTAAGGCTGCCTGACCACTAGAGTGGAGAAGAGAAAAGGGGAGCGCAGCTGTGCAAATTTAAACCAATAGAATTGAATAAAATCTATACCCCGCTCCGCTCTGCTCATTCTGCTGTTGCTATTGATCAAATTTTGCTGAGCTCCGCTCCTCTCTCATCTCCGCTTCAGTAGACAGGCAGCCTAAATGCAATGACCTCGTAGCGGATAAAGAATATTTTGTTTCTTTTTAATAATAAATCTGCCTGCCTTTTCCCAACTATGTTTGGGTCCGCTTCTAGTCTAACTTAATGCGTCTGAATACCAATATTGTAGACTAGTTTTTACACACGGCTTCACCCACGTTAAGTTCGGGAATTGTCCCACAGGAATGTTTAAAATATAACCTATGACACTAGCAGATAGTGTAGTCATGAGCTCCTTTTTAATATTAGCTTTACAACAAAAACGCCATACTTACATCAATCTAAAAACAAATATATTTTTGTAGTTTTTCTTTGACAAACATAATTATTTTGATGATAACAAAAATCATCAAAATCAAAATCAAAGCATTTATTTCAAATAGGCCAGTTACAAGCACTTTTGAATTGTCGAAACAAAGAAAACAATAGCTACAGTCCCAGTCACAAGGCATAAAAACTGTGAAAGTACTGTAGTTGCCCATTCCCTAACGTAGATCCCTATGGAGAAGAACGGGCAAGAAACTCCATGGACACTCTTTTAAATCAGAATACTTTTACAAACTCTTGGTTACATCATTCAAGTTGAGATGGTACATTAACGTCATCATCTGTCTGTCTTTACCCAGCCAAGCTAGGGTCGGCTTCCAGTCTAACCGGAAGCAGCTGAATAACAGTATTTTACATGGAGTATTTTAGTGTATCTTACTGATTTCTAAAACTCAGTTAATGGACAACGAGCCTTGTATTATACAAGGTTCGTTGTCAGACGTCGGGCCACTGACAATCTGTAGCGACTGTCAAATTTAATTTTCAGAGAAATGGAGAAGTCTCGATATATAATGAACGGTCACCCAACCACGGACCAACCTCGGCAAGCATAGCTTAACTTTCAATTGAACCTGTGGCTGCTATTAGTAAGCCACAAGCACCTCTACTAGTCCTAAGATAATATAACACTGCAACATATTTTTATCCTTCTGCAAAAAGGTTGTGAAGTCCAAGCTCCTGTTTCTTGGTGCATCACACACGGAAGAGAGACCTTATGCTGATGGTAAGTGGTCACCGCCGCTGTGGACATCTACAGAACTAAAGGCGGCACAGATACGTTACCACAGAGAAAAATCTGAAATTATTGTCTCATGTGTCTGTAACTACACTGGCACACATTTCCTTCAAATTCATCATCATCCACAGACCGCTTTCATCCACTGCTGGGTATAGTCCTGTATATGTTTTTACCAAGCTCCACGTTCCTGTGCAAGTGTCAACCAGGATTTACCCGCGATGGCAACAGTGTCCTCTGCCTATGTTGTTGCCGACCGACCAAGTCTTGGACGACGCGCGACGTTCGCCAGCATTGCCTACTGCACATGCCATCGCAGGTGTCCTACCCAAGTTCAATTGAGTTCCATAAGGCGATTTTCAGTAGTTATCTCTTCAAATTTGATCACAGTAACGGCAGAAATAATAATGTATGGTGGTAGCACTTCTCCGGACGAGTTCCTTCACTAAAAGCTTCTATATTATCTGTATTGGAGTTGAAATTTTAAATGTCGTAAGGCATGTTGAGCATCCTGTTAAATTTTCAACTTTCAGCGATAAGCCGTACGTTGTGAATTCAATGTCGTGGTTAATGTTATGGCTGGGATATTTGAAATTTTTGACGTCGATATATTGCTATTGAGTGTTACTTACTGTCAGCTGAAATATTCATTCATATTAATATTCTACCGCTAAATCAGTTGTGTTGTATTTTGAAATACACCAAATCCATAGGAACCTCACTCATAACACAAAATCATCATCATCTGCCTAGCCTTTTACAAACTATGTATCCCACTGAATGCGGGACAAATATTTGCTACTGAAAACCAGCGCGAGTCCCCCATAGCACAGTATGATCCTGAGTGGCAGTCTGCTAGTCGCAGTCACGACGTGCAAGTTAACTCTTTTTGTTCAGACCTGTTGTATTTATAGATATTTGTTATGCGTTGTATGTTTAATGTTTTTTTTTGTCATTTTGTAAGCACGTCATGACCCTGGGACAAATAAATATTTCTTTCTTTCTTATTTGTAACGATCAAAGACCGATTCGTATTTCTTCGACCATCAACGGGATTGACTTTTAAAGCTTGTAGTTTATGTCAGTTCGTTACAATTTGACTTCAGCATCATCGTCACCGCTGACATGATGTGACTTAGTCAAGGGTCATACAAACAAAACAAAGCTAATTAAAGATCCGTTATTATAGTTTTAACGTAGTTCTGCTAAAATGAGCCAACCCACAATCTCTTAATCTTCTTCTTTTTCGTGTAGTTAGTACCAACCTGGTGTCAGACTTTTTATGACGCTCATGGGCCTCTGACTTGGCTTAACATGCCGTCGAGAAATTAATGTCTCTCAGTCATATTTGGTTTCCTACCGATGTTTTCTTTCAGCAAAGGAAGTGATAATATTCTCTTAAGAATTCAGTTAAATACCTACCTAAATCTAATTCAACATTCTAGGTATATGAATTACTATCCAGTATAATTAGCCCCATTTACACCCAAAACATATTCTCGAAGAATAGGATAATTTTTGATGTGGGTTGGTACATTTTGGCAGAACTAAGCTCAAAAAAATAAACGAGAATACCGTACCGTTGCTTCGAGTAACTATAAAAAACAATTCAAAATGAGTTATTTAGACAGGTAATTAAATACAATAAATTATACATTTATTGAATAACATATCGCACTATTTTAATCAAAAATACAACTTACTGACTGAAACGAATAAGTGAAATACAATTAGTATTTCAACATGATTGAAAAGACAGACGAAACAATTGAACCTAATTTATTTTTGAAGATACCGATACTGATACCAGTGGATACTGTGATCATCTGATCATAAATTAAAAAAAAAACACTTTTACTTACAGGCTGAAAACAAAAGGAAAAAAATACAATCAATATCTTGACAAAGAAAAAAATCGGACGAAACTCGGTCCTTGCACAATTGTTATTTTACCATTGACCTTCATAGCTGTTAATACCAGTGTTTTTAACCGACTTCTAAAAAAGGAGGTTATGTATTTAACCAGCATCTTTTTTGATTTTCATTATTTTTCACCGATTTAGTTTTGGAAAAAAGTTTTTTTTATTTTCGTAGCAGTAAAGTTGATGTTAGCCGTCACCAAACAGCCTGTCAAAGTTACAATCATCATTATCCCCATAGCAATAAGGTTGATTTTGCATTGTAGCGGTCTGAGGTAAACTAACTGCAGAACTGTATAGAACACATTCTTAATTGAAATTACAAATGTGTTCTATCGAAATCTCACAATATTTATTTACAAATGATTACTTACTTCCTGAAAGTAAAAAGAGTCATCACATTAACGACAAAGTAAAAACGGATGAAAACTTTATATGAGAAAAAAAAGTTTTTTAGATTTTTTTTTTAATTTTTTGCTTTGCAGTTTTGTTTTACCGAATGATAGAAATAAGGCCATTTATACATGTCACCGTAAAATTGTAAAAACCTTTAGATTATAATCTATCTAGCGAGATTGTAAACTGTCGAATGATTGTGAACCCTAGCATCATACTGATTACAATTTAACTCTTTATTTTTCGGTAGATTATAATCTATCGAAGTGAAACCTTAAAATTGTGATTATAGATTATAATCTACGGTTTTTGCAATTTTACGGTGATATTTACACGGTGGAAGGGGCACTGACGCTAAAACGGTTACCACATTATTCAGTACTACACATAGAAAATTTTCATCGGTAATTTTAAAAAAAACAGCTGTTCCATACATTTTGGCCGAGTAGGAATTGCAGTTTTGTAGGCATCAGCTGTTTTATTTTAAAAACCGACGTAATATTTATATGTGGGGGGTTCAGAATGATGAATTGAATAAGCGGTGGGCGTTTGTGCTTCGGTATCCGTTCCACCCTGTATACGATACAATATGTGTAATTTTACAGTAATTATAAACAATAAGAATAATAAAGCAGTGTTCCTTGCTACTTACAGTCTGAAAATTATAGAAAAATCGGATTAACATTTCAACTACAAAAACACTTTTTATTCTGTAAAATACATACTTATATAACATTTATTTTTAGTATATGCAAAACCTGAATATAGTTTGTTCAGAATAAGTAACTGAATCGATTCTAATAATTTTTCACCCATGTTATATTTTAACCACTGTTTTAAGCTTTCACGGTGTACAACTAAACTTATACTTCTACTTCTTCGGGAGCTCAAAATAATGAACAATCACGGAAGATATCCCGTAAGTGACAGTATAAGTTTATGTTATATTTCGTCCCAAAAATATTTAAAAAAGGTTACAAGTTGCACACCGAGCGACACTAAGTACCTATCGCAATCATTTAGGTATCTACTACCAAATTATTATTATCAATGAGCTCAAGACGATGCTGGAGGAGCGCGCGCGGCCGCGCCGCGTGGTGACTACGTTTTTGTGCGGACAACCAGGTAACAGAACATGCTTATAACTTTGTGATTTTTCAAGATACAGTTTTGAAATTTTGTACATAGATTCTTTACATAAAAATACTAGACACGTGTTTCAGGTTTCGCATATACTAAAACTAATGTTGTATATTTTTTACATTTTACAATAATCACTTAATTTTATAAATTATAATAAGCATCGTAGTTATTAACTAGTATTTTGACGTTTGCATTGTATGAATGACAGATGCATGCCATAATATCTGGCGCTGAGCCAGGATATGACATCTACTCAGCACTAGGGCACCAAGTAACAGGTTTTTAACAATGGAGTTGCCGTTTTTTTTCTCACATTTTGTTCTGTTTCTAACTTTGACGTAAAGTTATATTTTTCCTAGTTCCATTTTCATTGGATTCATTGTTAAATAACGTACCTTTTAGAGTTTAAAAACTGTACTAGTAGTTGCATATTACCTCACAGGGTAACGTGTCAAAACACTTGTTTCAATGTGCCATCGGTTTCACAATTTCAAGTAGGTATGTTTTTGTCATACACTGTGTTTAGAATAAGCACCAGCTGCAGCTGTGTTTAATTTAAAATAAGCAGTGCAGCGCAGCTTTTTCACTATAACTATAGTTTGCAATTGCATCATAATCGGTTCAAACGTTTCCAAGAAAAATAAAAAATGGTTAATATGGAAATATCAATTTTCACGAAATCGTCCATACAAATCGGCAATTTCATACTTTCACCCCTAATATAAAAGCGCGATTCCATTAGGCAAGTCTTGCATGCCAGTATGACGTCAAATTTGTGTAGGTACAAGTTTCTTGCATTGGAAACATGTTTTCAAGAGTGCACTGTGTGTGTGTGCGTATGTCCAGGTTTTACTTGCATACAAGTGGAGATGTTCAACAATTGAGTAGTTGTACGTTTCGAATTACGAACGAGTGAAACGTACAACTAAGGTTTGCTGAAATTTGCACGACACTTGAATAAAAAATATGCAAGTTCAAACCACGTCATAAAAGTTGTAGCTTGTATCAGGTTTGTTCAAGTTGTATGCAATTTGCAACTTGCATACAAGTAAATTATTTATTCATTTATTAGGCTTCTTAACAATGAGTACACTGTTACATTAAAATTTGTACATTGCAAACTTAAGTCTAAGTGCCTCATCACTTACAAAAAACCACAGCACGCACTACATTATGCGCAAATAATTACACAATTAAATAATTAAATCAAGAACGTTACATTTTGAAAAAAAAACAATAAAACTATTAAAAAAATGATTACATTGAATTAAATAAAGTTAAATAACATAGATTAAAATAAATTGGTATAGATTAAATTAAATGTATTGAATTATTTTATTAAAGATTAATACTAAATATAAGATTGGTTAAATATTTGATATTTGACTTGAAATACCCATTAAATGGCAAGGGCGACTTTTTTAGAGCATGTACTGAAGAGTTACAGAGATTTTGGAATGCAGAAAAGTGCACTTGCCGAATGGAATCGCGCCTTCATAGTAGCCCGCCGGAGTGACTTACTGGAAGCGTTCTTACATTATCCACTACACTCTAATGTCATATACATCTCATCGTGTATTACTTACGCACTGAAAATATTAAGAAAAATCTGATTAATGCACGAATAAATCCTTCCTCCTCTCCAACATAACATACAGATATCTAAGAAAAAGTATGCGCTTCATGAATCATCACCTCACAGGTCGTCTGACATCGAAAATGACGCTATTGCATAATTAAATATGTTTTTCGCTTGTTTCCTTATTTACTTGATTCATTACTTACGTCCTGAAAATTAAAAGAAAAATCAGATTAACATTGACACTAACGATTCGAAAGCCGTTGGCACAGTCGACCACCCGTCATTGGTGACAAAATTTAGCGAGGCTGGCCTCTTTTTCTATTGATATTCCGTACTACGTTAGCCGTATCGGGCATTTCAATTAACAAACAGCTGGTGCGGCCTGCCAGTAGAAAAATGTACTTACTTTCTGAAAATTTGAAGTTATGTCAAGTTAGCATTTCACATCGAAAATGACGCTATTGCATAATAATTAAATATGTTTTTCGCTTGTTTCCTTATTTACTTGATTCATTACTTACGTCCTGAAAATTAAAAGAAAAATCAGATTAACATTGACACTAACGATTCGAAAGCCGTTGGCACTTTCGACCACCAGTCATTGGTGACAAAATTAAGCGAGGCTGGCCTCTTTTTCTATTAATATTCCGTACTACGTTAGCCGCATCGGGCCGCAGTCGCATTTCAATTAACAAAAAGCTGGTGTGGCCCGCCAGTAGAAAAATGTACTTACTTCCTGAAAATTTGAAGTTATGTCAAGTTAGCATTTCTCATCGAAAAATAACACTATTGAAAAATCTAATATGTTTTATACTTGTTTCGTTACTTACGGCCTGAAAAATAAAAGAAAATTTTTATTAACATTGACACTAGAATGATTCGAAAGCCGTTGGCACATTCGACCACCTGTCATTTGTGACAAAATTTAGCGAGGCTGGCCTCTTTTTCTATTGATATTCCGTACTACGTTAGCCGTATCGGGCATTTCAATTAACAAAAAGCTGGTGCGGCCCGCCAGTAGAAAAACGTACTTACTTTCTGAAAATTTGAAGTTATGTCAAGTTAGCATTTCACATCGAAAAATAACACTGTTGAAAAATTTAATATGTTTTACACTTGTTTCGTTACTTACGGCCTGAAAATTAAAAGAAAAATCAGATTAACATTGACACTAATGATTCGAAAGCCGTTGGCACAGTCGACTACCCGTCATTGGTGACAAAATTTAGCGACGCTGGCCTCTTTTTCTATTGATATTCCGTACTACGTTAGCCGCATCGGGCATTTCAATTAACAAAAAGCTGGTGCGGCCCGCCAGTACAAAAATGTACTTACTTTCTGAAAATTTGAAGTTATGTCAAGTTAGCATTTCATATCGAAAAATAACACTATTTAAAAATATAATATGTTTTACACTTGTTTCTTTACTTACGGCCTGAAAATTAAAAGAAAAATTATGTTAACATTGATACTAATGATTCGAAAGCAGTTGGCACATTCGACCACCAGTCATTGGTGACAAAATTAAGCGAGGCTGGCCTCTTTTTCTATTGATATTCAGTACTACGCTAGCCGCATCGGGCCTCAGTCGCATTTCAACTAACAAAACGCCAGTGCGACCCGCCAGTAGTAGCAATCCAAAATATACGATTGTAATGTAGGAGGACTTTTGCAATGTGGTGCGACCTGACCCAATATGCTCAGCCTTTCTTGTGATTTTATGATCATTATTTTAACATTTTCAAAAATACATCTGTCACTTATTTTACTATTCTTTGTTGTACTTACTGCCTGTAAATAATAAGTTAAATTATTAACATTTTCAATATTCAATCAAATCAGGTCAATATTACCTCCATTCATTTTATTTTTATTATTATTTTAGTTCTATTTGTAGTCTGTATATAAGGTCTAACTATTCATACAGGAAATGTTTTCAGGGAATCATCTAACGGCTATAACGAAGCCATTTCAAGTTACTTTTTTTTTAACTGAGTATATTTTTTTGAAAAATAAATTATTAAAAATTACTTGACCCACAAAATAAATACTAGCTCCTTATTTTTGAACATCCATTACGCTAGTTTACTACGTCGTATTTACCTACTGTCATTGTTCGAATATGGGAGTAAAGGTTTTACTCAAAAATTCTCAAAAAAAATTTAGAATTATAATAATTTCGTCATAATATTTCGTGTATGAAAAGATAGACCTTATATAATCTACATAATAACCTTGCCTAAAAAATATATTTTTATTTCCTATTAAAATCTAAATCGGTAGATTAGTCCGTATTTATTTTTATGTATTTATATTTTGTACTTAATTGTAGTTTATTTTGTAAAGGTATATTTTATTTTTTTTCTGTTTTATCTTTTCTACACTCTGTGTTCATTTCTAATCCAATCTTTTGTTTATTATTCAGTTACTTATGCCTAATCACCATGGCAAGTTAGACGATTGCACAGCTTGTTCAAATGATAAAACTTTATTATTAAAATGAGTGATCGTTGGTGCAATTGAGCGCATTGCGCCCATTTTACGGTAGTCGTGGTGGCCCTTCACAGTCGACTCTTCAACGTTTCGTGGCCAAATTTGAGACGACCGGTTCGGTAAACAATCAGCCAACACCCGTACGTTCAAGGGACGCAAGATTGGTCGAGAACATCGTCGCGGTTCGTGAAAGTGTACAGCACAACCCGAGGCTGTCAATTTCTCACCTTGCACAGCCAGATATATGCAGAAGAGTCAATGAAAATTAGACCACTCGGATCCGTATTACTGTAAGAAGCCGAGGCGAGCATTTGAACGATTTCATATTCCACACTTAATGACACATGTGGGCCTTTCAAATAAAAAAGGAATTTGTCAAAACCTCACACACCGCTTGTTTTATTTCATTTCAACATCTTATTGAAAAACCGTATTCTATAATTTCACCCTAACAATTACAACACAATATCTCACTATCATCGGATTTAGTTACTTATTATTACTTACTTCTGCGTCCTGAAAATAATTACAAAGAAAAATCAGATTGACATTTTAACACCAACACAGGGGACAAAATACTTAAATATTTTGTAAGCTGTGCATTTTAATGAAAAAAAGCCCGCGGCTGCGGGCCACTGGTAGCGATGCAAATATACGAATGTAATAAAGGAGGATTTTTGCAGTTCAGTGCTGCCCGCCAAAAATATGCATCAGCCGTTGCTGTGATTTTATGGTCATTATTTTCCAATTTCAAAACTGGATCTTTCACTTTTTTTACCACCCTTTGTTGTACTTACTGGCGTGCATAATAAGAAAAATTATTAACATTTCGACTTGGAAAAATAATCAATATTACATTGATTTAATTTTATACAAGTCGGTAAATGTCCCACGGTAAAGTTTAAATCTTAATTATCTATTACTGTATTTATAGGTTCTTCATCTGCCTAGACGTTTCCCAACTATGTTGGGGTCGGGTTTCAGTTCAACCGGATGCTGCTGAATACCAGTATTTTATAAGGAGCGATTGATCCTATCTGACATACACGACCCAGTTAGTACTGGGTAATACGATACTCCTTGTTAAGACTGGTTGGCAGACTTTCGGTCCACTGACTACCTGTAATGACTGTCAAAGATCCACAATTAACAGCCAAGACCAACGGCTCAACGTGGTTTCCGAGGCACGGAAGACACTCGGTATGTAATAGTTATAGGTATAGCAAATTAGCATTTCAAATCGAAATATGACGCTGTTGCAAAATTAAATATGTTTGTCACTTGTTTCACTACTTACTACCTGAAAATTGTAAGAAAAATAGGATTAACATTGACGCTTAGGATTTGAAAGCCGTTATCACAGTATTTCACCCTTATAATTGGTGACAAATTCAGCATAATATAGCTTGCTTCTTATCTTTTGAAATCCTGTACTACGTTAGCCGCATCGGGCCGCAGTTGTATTTCAATTCAAACAACGCCAATGCAGCCCGCCAGAAGTAGCAATGCAAAATGTTTGAATGTAATATTGGAATATTTTTGCAATGCGGTGAGACCTGCCAAATATATGCATCAGCATTTGTTGTGATTTTATAATCATTATTTAACAAGATAAATATACATCTGTCACTTACTTTCTTATTCTTTGTTGCACTTACTGCCTGAAAATTGAAAGAAAAATAGGATTAACACTAACGCTTAAGATTTGAAAGCCGTTTTCACAGTTGTTCGCCCATAATTGGTGACAAAATCAGCATAATTAATCTTGCTTCTTTTTCTATTAAAATCCTGTACTACGTTAGCCGCATCGGGCCGCAGTTGTATTTCAATTCAAACAACGCCAGTGCAGCCCGCCAGAAGTAGCAATGCAAAACGTTTGAATGTAATATTGGAATATTTTTGCAATGCGGTGTGACCTGCCAAATATATGCATCAGCCTTTGTTGTGATTTTATGATCATTATTTAACAATTTCAAATATACATCTGTCACTTACTCTCTTATTCTTTGTTGCACTTACTGCCTGAAAATTGAAAGAAAAATAGGATTAACACTAACGCTTAAGATTTGAAAGCCGTTTTCACAGTTGTTCGCCCATAATTGGTGACAAAATCAGCATAATTAATCTTGCTTCTTTTTCTATTAAAATCAACGCCAGTGCAGCCCGCCAGAAGTAGCAATGCAAAATGTTTGAATGTAATATTGGAATATTTTTGTAATGCAGTGCGACCTGCCAAAAATATGCATCAGCCTTTTTTGTGATTCTATTGTCATTATTTGATAATTTCAAAAATACATCTGTCAATTATTTTACTGTTCTTTGTTGCACTTACTGGCTGTAAATCAGAGATTAAGTAATTAACATATTGACTCGGAAAAATAATCAATATTACATTTATTTTATTATATACTAGTTGGTGAATGTCCCACGGCAAGGTTTAAATTTGAATTATCCGTTATTGTATTTATAGGTTCTTCATCATCTGCCTTTCCCCAACTGTGTTGGAGTCGGCTTCAAGTCTAACCGGCAGCAGCTGAATACCAGTACTTTGCAGGGAGCGATTACCTATCTGACCTCCGAAACCTATTTAGTACTGGGTAATACGATACTCTTTGGTGAGACTGATTGTCAGACTTTCGGGCCACTGACTACCTGTAACGACTGTCAAAGATCCACAATTAACAGCCAAGACCAACGGCTCAACGTGGTTTACGAGGCACGAAAGACACTCGGTATGTAATAATTATAGGTATAGGTTATATCAAGTTATCATTTCACATCGAAAAATGACACGGTTGCAAAATTAAATATGTTTGTCACTTGTTTCATTACTTACTTCCTGAAAATTGTAAGAAAAATAAGATTAACATTGACGCTTAATTTTGAAAGCCGTTATCACAGTCGTTAACCCGTCATTGGTGAGAAATTAATTAAACTTGCATCTTTTTCAATTGAAACGTTAGCCGCATTGGGCCCCAGTTATATTTCAATTCAAACAACGCCAGTGCAGCCCGCCAGAAGCAGCAATGCAAAATGTTTAAATGTAATATTGGAATATTTTTGCAATGCGGTATGACCTGCCAAATATATGCATCAGCCTTTGTTGTGATTTTATGATCATTATTTAACAATTCAAATATACATCTGTCACTTACTTTATTATTCGTTGTTGCACTTTCTGGCTGTAAATCAGAGGTAAAATGATTAACATTTCGACTCGGAAAAATAACCAATATTACATTTTTTAAATTTTAAACTAGTCGGTAAATGTCCCACGGCAACGTTTAAATTTTATTATCCGTTATTGTATTAGGTTCTTCATCATCTGCCTTTTCCCAACTGTGTTGGATTCAGCTTCCATTCTAACCGGATGCAGCTGAATACCAGTACTTTGCAGGGAGCGATTGCCTATCTGACCTCCGTAACCTATTTAATACTGGGTAATACAATACTCCTTGGTAAGAACGTTTGTCAGGCTTTCGGGCCACTGACTACCTGTAACGACTGTCAAAGATCCACAATTAACAGCCAAGAGCAACGGCTCAACGTGGTTTACGAGGCATGGAAGACACTCGGTATGTTATAGTTATTGGTATATTATGTTATATCTAGTTATCATTTTACATCGATATATGACGCTGTTGCAAAATTAAATATGTTTGTCACTTGTTTCATTACTTACTTCCTGAAAATTGTAAGAAAAATAGGATTAACATTGACGCTTAGGATTTGAAAGCCGTTATCTCAGTATTTCACCCTTATAATTGGTGACAAGTTCAGCATAATATAGCTTGCTTCTTATCTTTTGAAATCCTGTACTACGTAAGCCGCATCGGGCCGCAGTTGTATTTCAATTCAAACAACGCCAGTGCAGCCCGACAAAACCAGCAATGCAAAATGTTTGAATGTAATATTGGAATAGTTTTGTAATGCGGTGCGACCTGCCAAAAATATGCATCAGCCTCTGTTGGAATTCTATTATCATTATTTAATCATTTCAAAAATACATCAATCACTTGTTTTACTATTCTTTGTTGCACTTACTGGCTGTAAATCAGAGGTTAAATAATTAACATTGCGACTCGGAAAAATATTATTACTTTTCCGAGTCGCAATGTTAATATATTACATTTATTTAATTTTATACTAGTTGTTGAATGTCCCACGGCAACGTTTAAATTTGAATTATCCGTTATTTTATTTATAGGTTCTTCATCATCTGTCTTTTCCCAACTGTGTTGGAGTCAGCTTCCAGTCTAACCGGAAGCAGCTGAATACCAGTATTTGCAGGGAACGATTGCCTATCTGACCTCCGAAACCTACTTACTACTGGGTAATACGATACTCTTTGGTGAGACTGGTTGTCAGTCTTTCGGGTCACTGACTACCTGTAAAGACTGTCAAAGGTCCACAATTAACAGCCAAAACCAATGGCTCAACGTGGTTCCCGAGTCACGGAAGACACTCGGTATGTAATAGTTATAGGTATAGGTTATATCAAGTTAGCATTTCACATCTAAAAATGACATTTGCAAAATTAAATATGTTTGTCACTTGTTTCATTACTTACTTCCTGAAAATTGTAAGAAAAATAAGATTAACATTGACGCTTAATTTTGAAAGCCGTTATCACAGTCGTTAACCCGTCATTGGTGAGAAAATAATTAAACTTGCTTCTTTTTCAATTGAAACGTTAGCCGCATTGGGCCCCAGTTGTATTTCAATTCAAACAACGCCAGTGCAGCCCGCCAGAAGCAGCAATGCAAAATGTTTAAATGTAACATTGGAATATTTTTGCAATGCGGTGTGACCTGCCAAATATATGCATCAGCCTTTGTTGTGATTTTATGATCATTATTTAACAATTTCAAATATACATCTGTCACTTACTTTATTATTCGTTGTTGCACTTTCTGGCTGTAAATTAGAGGTAAAATGATTAACATTTCGACTCGGAAAAATAACCAATATTACATTTTTAAAATTTTAAACTAGTCGGTAAATGTCCCACGGCAACGTTTAAATTTTTATTATTCGTTATTGTATTTATAGGTTCTTCATCATCTGCCTTTTCCCAACTGTGTTGGATTCAGCTTCCATTCTAACCGGATGCAGCTGAATACCAGTACTTTGCAGGGAGCGATTGCCTATCTGACCTCCGTAACCTATTTAATACTGGGTAATACAATACTCCTTGGTAAGAACATTTGTCAGGCTTTCGGGCCACTGACTACCTGTAACGACTGTCAAAGATCCACAATTAACAGCCAAGACCAACGGCTCAACGTGGTTTACGAGGCATGGAAGACGCTCGGTATGTTATAGTTATTGGTATATTATGTTATATCTAGTTATCATTTTACATCGATATATGACGCTGTTGCAAAATTAAATATGTTTGTCACTTGTTTCATTACTTACTTCCTGAAAATTGTAAGAAAAATAGGATTAACATTGACGCTTAGGATTTGAAAGCCGTTATCACAGTATTTCACCCTTATAATTGGTGACAAGTTCAGCATAATATAGCTGGCCTCTTATCTTTTGAAATCCTGTACTACGTAAGCCGCATCGGGCCGCAGTTGTATTTCAATTCAAGCAACGCCAGTGCAGCCCGACAAAAGCAGCAATGCAAAATGTTTGAATGTAATATTGGAATAGTTTTGTAATGCGGTGCGACCTGCCAAAAATATGCATCAGCCTCTGTTGGAATTCTATTATCATTATTTAATCATTTCAAAAATACATCAATCACTTATTTTACTATTCTTTGTTGCACTTACTGGCTCTAAATCAGAGGTTAAATAATTAACATTGCGACTCGGAAAAATATTATTATTTTTCCGAGTCGCAATGTTAATATATTACATTTATTTAATTTTATACTAGTTGTTGAATGTCCCACGGCAACGTTTAAATTTGAATTATCTGTTATTTTAATTATAGGTGCTTCATCATCTGTCTTTTCCTAACTGTGTTGGAGTCAGCTTCCAGTCTAACCGGAAGCAGCTGAATACCAGTACTTTGCAGGAAGCGATTACCTATCTGACCTCCGAAACCTATTTAGTACTGGGTAATACGATACTCTTTGGTGAGACTGGTTGTCAGACTTTCGGGCCACTGACTACCTGTAACGACTGTCAAAGATCCACAATTAACAGCCAAGACCAACGGCTCAACGTGGTTTACGAGGCACGAAAGACACTCGGTATGTAATAATTATAGGTATAGGTTATATCAAGTTATCATTTCACATCGAAAAATGACACGGTTGCAAAATTAAATATGTTTGTCACTTGTTTCATTACTTACTTCCTGAAAATTGTAAGAAAAATAAGATTAACATTGACGCTTAATTTTGAAAGCCGTTATCACAGTCGTTAACCCGTCATTGGTGAGAAATTAATTAAACTTGCATCTTTTTCAATTGAAACGTTAGCCGCATTGGGCCCCAGTTATATTTCAATTCAAACAACGCCAGTGCAGCCCGCCAGAAGCAGCAATGCAAAATGTTTAAATGTAATATTGGAATATTTTTGCAATGCGGTGTGACCTGCCAAATATATGCATCAGCCTTTGTTGTGATTTTATGATCATTATTTAACAATTCAAATATACATCTGTCACTTACTTTATTATTCGTTGTTGCACTTTCTGGCTGTAAATCAGAGGTAAAATGATTAACATTTCGACTCGGAAAAATAACCAATATTACATTTTTTAAATTTTAAACTAGTCGGTAAATGTCCCACGGCAACGTTTAAATTTTATTATCCGTTATTGTATTAGGTTCTTCATCATCTGCCTTTTCCCAACTGTGTTGGATTCAGCTTCCATTCTAACCGGATGCAGCTGAATACCAGTACTTTGCAGGGAGCGATTGCCTATCTGACCTCCGTAACCTATTTAATACTGGGTAATACAATACTCCTTGGTAAGAACGTTTGTCAGGCTTTCGGGCCACTGACTACCTGTAACGACTGTCAAAGATCCACAATTAACAGCCAAGACCAACGGCTCAACGTGGTTGCCGAGGCACGAAAGACACTCGGTATGTTATAGTTATTGGTATATTATGTTGTATCTAGTTATCATTTTACATCGATATATGACGCTGTTGCAAAATTAAATATGTTTGTCACTTGTTTCATTACTTACTTCCTGAAAATTGTAAGAAAAATAGGATTAACATTGACGCTTAGGATTTGAAAGCCGTTATCACAGTATTTCACCCTTATAATTGGTGACAAATTCAGCATAATATAGCTTGCTTCTTATCTTTTGAAATCCTGTACTACGTAAGCCGCATCGGGCCGCAGTTGTATTTCAATTCAAACAACGCCAGTGCAGCCCGACAAAAGCAGCAATGCAAAATGTTTGAATGTAATATTGGAATAGTTTTATAATGCGGTGCGACCTGCCAAAAATATGCATCAGCCTCTGTTGGAATTCTATTATCATTATTTAATCATTTCAAAAATACATCAATCACTTATTTTACTATTTTTTGTTGCACTTACTGGCTGTAAATCAGAGGTTAAATAATTAACATTGCGACTCGGAAAAATATTAATATTTTTCCGAGTCGCAATGTTAATATATTACATTTATTTAATTTTATACTAGTTGTTGAATGTCCCACGGCAACGTTTAAATTTGAATTATCCGTTATTTTATTTATAGGTTCTTCATCATCTGTCTTTTCCCAACTGTGTTGGAGTCAGCTTCCAGTCTAACCGGAAGCAGCTGAATACCAGTACTTTGCAGGGAACGATTGCCTATCTGACCTCCGAAACCTATTTACTACTGGGTAATACGATACTCTTTGGTGAGACTGGTTGTCAGTCTTTCGGGTCACTGACTACCTGTAAAGACTGTCAAAGGTCCACAATTAACAGCCAAGACCAATGGCTCAACGTGGTTCCCGAGTCACGGAAGACACTCGGTATGTAATAGTTATAGGTATAGGTTATATCAAGTTAGCATTTCACATATAAAAATGACACTTGCAAAATTAAATATGTTTGTCACTTGTTTCATTACTTACTTCCTGAAAATTGTAAGAAAAATAGGATTAACATTGACGCTTAATATTTGCAAGCCGTTATCACAGTCGTTAACCCGTCATTGGTGACAAAATAATTAAACTTGCTTCTTTTTCAATTGAAATCCTGTACTACGTTAGCCGCATTGGCTCGCAGTTGTATTTCAATTCAAACAACGCCAGTGCAGCCCGCCAGAAGTAGCAATGCAAAATATTTGAATTTAATATTGGAATATTTTTGCAATGCGGTGCGACCCGCCAAAAATATGCATCAGCCTTTGTTGTGATTCTAATAACATTATTTAAAAATTTCAAAAATACGTCTATCACTTATGTTACTATTCTTTATTGCACTTACGGGCTGTAAATCAGAGGTTAAATAATTAACATTGCGACTCGGAAAAATAATCAATATTACATTTATTTAATTTTATACTAGTCTGTGAATGTCCCACGGCAAGGTTTAAATTTGAATTATCCGTTAATGTATTTATAGGTTCTTCATCATCTGCCTTTTCCCAACTGTGTTGGAGTCGGCTTCCAGTCTAACCGGATGCAGCTGAATACCAGTTCTTTGCAGGGAGCGATTGCCTATCTGACCTCCATAACCTGTTTTATACTGGGTAATACTATACTCCCAGGGAAGACTGGTTGCCAGAATTTCGGGTCACTGACTACCTGCAACGACTGTCAAAGATCCACAATTAACAGCAAAGATCAACGGTTTAACGTGGTTTCCAAGGCACGGAAGACACTCGGTATGTAATAGTTATAGGTATAGGTTATATGAAGTTAGCATTTTACATCTAAAAACGACGCTGTTGCAAAATTAAATATGTTTGTCACTTGTTTCATAACTTACTTCCTGAAAATTGTAAGAAAAATAGGATTAACATTGACGCTTAATATTTGCAAGCCGTTATCACAGTCGTTAACCCGTTACTGGTGGCAAAATAATTAAACTTGCTTCTTTTTCAATTGAAATCCTGTACTACGTTAGCCGCATAGGGCCGCAGTTGTATTTCAATTCAAACAACGCCAGTGCAGCCCACCAGAAGCAGCAGTGCAAAATGTCTGAATTTAATATTGGAATATTTTTGCAATGCGGTGCGACCTGCCAAATATATGCATCAGCCTTTGTTGTGATTTTACGAACATTATTTAACAATTTCAAAAATACATCTGTCACTTAGTTTACTATTATTTGTTGCACTTACTGCCTGTAAATCAGACGTTAAATTATTAACATTTCGACTTGGAAAAATAATCAAAATTACATTTATTTAATTTTATACTAGTCGGTGAATGTTCCACGGCAACGTTTAAATTTTAATTATTCATTACTGTATTTACAGGTTCTTCATCTGCCTAGACATTTCAGAAACAATGTTGGGGTCGGGTTGCAGTTCAACCGGATGCTGCTGAATACCAGTATTTTATATGGAGCGATTGCCTATCTGACATACACGACCCATTTAGTACTGGGTATTATAATACTCCTTGGTAAGTCTAGTTGTCAGACTTTCTGGACCTTGACTGCTTATAACGACTGTTATTAATATTTACAATAAACAGCCAGGACCAACGGCTTAACGTGGTTTCCGAGGCACGGAGGACACTCGGTATGTAATAGTTATAGGTATAGGTTATAACAAGTTAGCTTTTCAAGTCGAAAAATGACACTGTTGCAAAATTAAATATGTTTTTCACTTACTGCCTGAAAATTGTAAGAAAAATAGGATTAACACTGACGCTTAAGATTGAAAAGCCGGTATCTCTTTCGTTAACTCGTCATTGTTGACAAAATCATCATTATTAAGCTTGCTTCTTTTTCTATTGAAATCCTACCTAACCGGATGCAGCTGAATACCAGTACTTTGCAGGGAGCGATTGCCTATCTGACCTCCATAACCAGTTTTATACTAAGTAATACTATACTCCTAGGTAAGACTGGTTGTCAGAATTTCGGGCCACTGACTACCTGCAACGACTGTCAAAGATCCACAATTAACAGCAAAGATCAACGGCTCAACGTGGTTTCTGAGGCACGGAAGACACTCTGTATGTAATAGTAATAGGTATAGGTTAAATGAAATTAGCATTTCGTATCGAAAAATGACGCTGTTGCAAAATTAAATGTGTTTGTCACTTGTTTCATTACTTACTTCCTGAAAATTGTAAGAAAAATAGGATTAACATTGACGCTTAATATTTGAAAGCCGTTATTATAGTCGTTAACCCGTTACTGGTGGCAAAATAATGAAACTTGCTTCTTTTTCAATTGAAATCATGTACTACGTTAGCCACATCGGGCCACAGTTGTATTTCAATTCAAACAACGCCAATGCAGCCC